>OY754491.1:25132645-26332645 GCA_963575735.1 Amblyjoppa fuscipennis | reverse complement strand
TGAAAAGTTAAATTTTCAATTTTTATAAGAAATCGATATAATAATTTAAATTTTCAACTTTTATGAGAATGCGATACGAAAATTTCAATTTTCAATATTTTTTTTCAGTAGCCTCGTTCGACATGAAAAAAAAAACATAAAAAATTTCAATATGGTAAAGTAGAAGTAGTGAATATGGTCCGGTCCATATATCATGGACATTAATAGGATCGAGGTATGATAAAAAAAAAAACTTTCTTCTTTTTTTCATCTTCTTTAAAGCCTTGTTAGATGTTAAAAAAAAAATTTCAGACGATTCCTTCCTCACAGAAAAAGCTTTGCGAATAAATGAACATTATAAGAAAGCGATATGAAAATTTCAATTTTTATAAGAAATCGATATAATAATTTAAATTTTCAACTTTAATGAGAATGCGATACGAAAATTTCGATTTTCAATTTTTTTTTTTTTTTTTCAGTAGCCTCGTTCGACAAGAAAAAAAGAGACATAAAAATTTCGCAATCAATTTTTGACCGGTACGTGACTCCCATATGACTATAAATGTCGCAGTCCTCGCGATACGGGAGGATATTCTCGTTGAAATTTTTTTATTTATTTTTCGTAGCTTCAATAAAAATGTATATCATGGAAATCGATAGGATCGAGGTGAGTGTAAAAAAAAAAAAGCGTTTTCACTTTTTTTTTTTCATCATACATGGCACTCTGGATTATGTATACATTCATGCACATTCCATGAATATATATTGTGTATTTCGAAACAAGGTCGAATAGCTACTTCGGATCTCGGATTTATCGCGTCTCCTGTACTTATAAGGCATAAAACCGTCGAGTCTCGTGGAAGCTTCGGGCCGCACGCGAACCCGCGATGCCTTTCGCCCGACCCGAGCATGAGCGAAACCCGAAACTTTTGTGCACGGCGCGGAGGAGTCGCCCTGTAAATCGTACGAGCAATCTCGTCCACCTTCGAGGGAACCTCACGATCGCGCTGAGCGAAGGCAGAACGGACGAGGCAAGAGGGCAGCGAACAAAAAAAAAAAAAAACAAATACACAAACTCCGCGCCGAATTATTATGGCAGTGCAGGTACAAAGTACAGCTCGCGAAGGTGAGAGATGAAAAAAAAAAAAAAAAAATCAAAAAATAAAACGAGGTCGCAGTCTCTGCAGGAAAAGTGTCCGACGATCGGTTCGCGTACAAGACGATCGGCAAGTCAAATGAAACGGATGCATTTTGAGCGCGTGCATCATGAATTCGTCTATTGAATCGCCGACAATAACCGTCTCGCCTTGCGGCAATTTTTCGCTGAAAATTGTATTGAACGCGAGATATTCGTATTCGATCCTGGGGAGTAAAAAAAAAAAAAAAAAAAAGAGGACAAAAAAGTTCGAACAAAAGCCGCAATTTATTCTCTTAACCGCGAGGAGGAGAATAATGCACCGGGGCGTCCCTGAGACGGCGAGGAAACGACGGTGGCGAATCTCGCGAGTGAGAGGGAGGAGCGACGGGGAGGAAGGATCGGAGACGACGAGTCGGGTTAAAAGAAGAAAGAGACGAGGACGAGATGCGCGGCCGGCGAAGCGTTAAACCGAAAGGGGGCTACGACGGTGTCCGTGCCTCGCGCTTCTATATGCAGACTGCACTTTATATAGACCGCGTCGGTGGTGGAAACGGCAGTCAGGGGCAGGCAACGGAAGAAAATCCGTGCCACGTGCTATGCGGACAAGTACATTGCGGCCCAGACCGTGCGCTGGCTTGGTCTACCTGGGTCAATCGGAGAAGGTCACGAGGTCGGGGATTCAAGTCCGTTGTCGGCGTCGCGCGTGCTCGTGGGGGGTTTGTTTGATACCCCGCGGTACCGTGAACGTTGTATCGGCCCGCGAACGAGGGGATGATGGGCTCGCATGCGTCCGCTATGCGCGGCGCATTTACGGATAGGAGAGGACGGGGCAAAACGGAACGCTGTGTCAAAACGGAGCCGACTCGTAATTTCTAAGAGAAAAAAAAAAATGTCACGCTGTGAAATGGGGAGGAGCGGGGCAAAATGGGACAAAATGGGACAGTGGAACGAAAAATGGGACAGCAGGTCGAAATGGGACAGGAGAATGAAATGGGACAGTAGGAGAAAATGCGACACCAGGACGAAATGGGTCATCAGGACGAAATGGGACAGTCCGATAAAATGGGACAGTAGGATAAAATGGGACGGTAAGATAAAATGAGATAGTAGGATAAAATGGGATGGTAGGATAAAATGGGATAGTGGGATAAAATGGGACAGTAGGATTAAATGGGACGGTAAGATAAAATGAGATAGTAGGATAAAATGGGATAGTAGGATAAAATGGGATAGTAGGATAAAATGGGATAGTGGGATAAAATAGGACAGTGGGATAAAATGGGACAGTAGGATAAAATGGGACAGTAGGACGAACTGGGACGGCGAGTAAAACATGGACATTGGGACAAAAATGGGACAGTGTATAAATGGGACGGCGGACGGAATGGAGCAGCAGGACGAAATGGGGCAGCAGGACGAAATGGAACGGAATGCAAAAAACTTGAGTACTTTTTTTTAAAACATTTTTCTCGGGACACAGAAAAAAGATATTTCGAATGAAGGACACTGGTCCATTTTGCCCCGAGTTTCCGTATTGTCCCCCTCCCTCCGGTGTATATATATATGAGCAGGGGCGGCGCTATGTATAAACCCACACTCAACCTCGAGTATTCTCTATCGTGGGCGTCGCACAACCTTTTCCCCGTGTTCGTACAGCATCAACAGCGGCCAGCTGTGTCGCTCGTCTCTTTAATGAAAGGGTGGCTCTTATTTCTCGCGCGCCCTTCGCCGTTTTTTTAATTATCCCGATAGGCCCCGACGCGCCTCTCCTCTTCCCATCCTCCGCGGCACGAAACCACGCTCGAGAGCTTTTCCACGTCCGAGAGCTTGCGGATATTTTCCGGCGGCAATCTACCGTCCTACCGGAATGAATAAGCTCCGCGTGTGTGCACCCGTGGAGCAATTCCCCATCGCGAAAATACAATGGAAAAACTTTGTCGTCGCTTCCTCGCGCTTCAAGAGTTTCATTATCGACGGGCCGATCGAATTACTCGATAAGGCACGATCGATCGACTTATCGATCCGATAAGCACACCGAGAGAGTGCAGAGGCGACTGCTCGCCGAACGTACCCGATGAGAATCAAATGTATGCAAAAAAAATATATATATATTCGAGATGTATCAAAATCGGTGTTCTTGTATGATTAATCTATTAAAGGTGCAAATTTGTTCATGTCTCAAAATATTAAGATATATTTGCGGAAATAATGGAGAGACTTTCTCGTCGTTTCATCGCGCTTCCAGGGATTCGTTATCGACGAGCTTATCGAATCACGCGATATCGGTCGATCGATCGACTTATTTATTTTTATGAAAACGGGCTTTATTTAAAAGTATTTATACAAAAAAAAATGGGAAAGCTCATCGTCAGGGTTGTACAATGGAACTAAAGAAGTCGTGCCTACATATTGAAGGCAGGGAAAAAGTAATACATTAAAGAAAAATTAGAACTGAAAAACTTGTCGATTCGACAGTACACAGGTAGTGCAGAACAGTCTGCTCACGGAGCATCCCCGACGACAATCAAATGCGCGCAAAGAAATGTATTCGAAATATATTAAAATCGGTGTTCTTATACGATTAATATATAAAAAAAATGCAAATTGGTTTACATTCCAAGATATTAAGATATATCTGCGGAAATAATTTTAAAAACTTTTTCGTCGTTTTCTCGCGCTTCCACAAATTCATTATCGATGAGCCGATCGAATTACGCGATAAGGCTTGGTGGATCGACTTATCGATCCGACAGCACAGCGGGACTGCATAAGTGGCTGCTTATGTGGTGCATCCCCGACAAAAATCAAATGTATGCAAAAAATATATTCGAAACATATTAAAATCGTCGCTCATATATGATCGATCTATTAAACATGCAAATTGGTTTATATCTCAAAACATTAAGCTACAAATCCTCAGAAATCTATTCAAAAATATATCCGAACTATAAAATTTTTCGATGATAATGTGTCCTATATTTCGCCGATATATATTTTTCGATGAGAATATGTCCCATATTTTACCGATGTATATTTATCGATGACAATATTTTCCATATTTCACCGATATATATTTACCTATGTAATTTAATATAGAAATGTTCTCCGATGAAAATATGTCCCATATTTCACCGATATATATTTACCTATGTAATTTAATATAGAAATGTTCTCCGATGGAAATATGTCCCATATTTCACCGATATATATTTTTCGATGAAAATATGTCCCATATTTCATCGATATATATTTTTCGATGAAAATATATCCAATATTTCACCGATATATATTTTTCGATCACAATATATTTCATATTTCACCGATACATATTTTTCGATAAAAATATATTCCATATTTCACCGAGAAATACTCTTCGATGAAAATATGTCCCATATTTTACCGATATATATTTTTCGATGACAATATTTTCCATATTTCACCGATATATATATTTACCTATGTAATTTAATATAGAAATGTTCTCCGATGAAAATATGTCCCACATTTCACTGATATATAAAAATGTTCGATAAAAATATATCCCATATTTCATCGAGAAATATTCTTCGATGAAAATACATACGTCCCATATATTCGCCGATATATATTTTTCGACGTGTCCCTCACATACCCTTTATTTCATGGACAGATAGGAGTGTCGATCGTTCGGGCCACGTGTCAGCGCCGGGAGAGAGCCTTTACCCGGATGTGCCCGTCGACGCGCCGACCCGCTGTCGCTTATCGGATTATTATTTATACGCGACATCGCGGTGCATATTAACTAAAGTTCAAGGAGAAAAATGAATGGCAAATACGAAGATTGTATAGCCGAGCTCGTTACACGACAATAAACTAGGAGTTATCGTCGCCGTAACGATAATGAAAATGAGACGTTCAGTAGCAGCGAACGATCCAACATCCAGCGGACTATCGCCTATCAATGAAAATTGTTGCATACTCGTAATTACAAATTGTTGCGTAACTCAGCCACGTGCGATTACGAGATCGCGCCCAGTTCGACCGTCGCAGGAACATCTGAAGGCTCGCCGCGGTATAACTTAGAGACTGAATCGCGAAGGATAATATAGAAAAATATATTAAAAAAAAAAAAATTACACTGACGGAAGGATCTGATAGAATTGATTATAAATGTGGTAAAAACGGACAGAACTTTCAGTTATATGGGAACTACGGTGACATCCTGACAAACTTTCGTATTAAACATAATTAAGTAATTAAGTAATTTTCTTTAATTGGGTAATTTTCGCTACCGCAGATATTATCCGAATAACTCGTAATTTTTGCTGGAACGTAAGTTCGTCTTACACCGGAAAAAATACCCATGTAATTTAATATAGAAATATTCTCCGATAAAAATATTTCCCATATTTCGCCGGTATATATTTTTCGTTGAAAATAAACTTAATCAAGTAATTAAGTAATTTTTTTTTAAGTGGAGACATTTTTGCTAGCACATAACTTCTTCTTACACTGGAAAAACTATTTATGTAATTTAATGTACGGATACTGAACATTTTTATGCATAAACTGATATATTAAATTTCATGTAAACTGGTATATTAAATTTCATTTCACAGGGATGAAAAATTAACGTACAGCAGCTGGTGGCGCTGCTGGTGTATTGGCGGTCGGAATTAACCGTGCGACTTGGTGGTGTATCCGGGAACCTTCTCCCAGTCTCAGCGAGAGCGGGGCAAAATGGGAAGTGGGGCAAAACGGGACGGTGAGACAAACCGCAATTTTCCAATAATTTTTAGATGGGACACTGAATCAAATCGGGTCCGCGAGCCGGGTGCATCGATGGCCCCCCCAGTCCCATTTTGCCCCGCTCAATTCAATTCAAGTTCAATTTTCGATTGGAAAATTGAACTTTAAATTCAATTCAATTCAATTCAAGTTCAATCTTCGATTGGAAAATTTAACTCTCAATTCAATTCAATTCAAGTTCAATTTTCGATTGGAAAATTGAGCTTTCAATTCAATTTAATTCAATTCAAGTTCAATCTTCGATTGCAAAATTGAACTTTCAATTCAATTTAATTCAAGTTCAATCCTCGATTGGAAAATTGAACTCTCAATTAAATTCAATTCAAGTTCAATTTTCGACTGGACAATTGAACTTTAAATTCAATTTAATTCAATTCAAGTTCAATCTTCGATTGGAAAATTGAACTTTCAATTCAATTCAATTAAATTCAAGTTCAATTTTCGATTGGGAAATTGAACTTTGCCCCGCAGTCCCATTTCGCCCCGCTCTCCGCAGCAACCGAAAAGTGCCAACCGCGGATATTCGTCTCGCCGTGCGTAACCGTGCGATGTGGCGATTCTTATCGTCGAGTTTCTTGGCTCTCACGGTCGAAGACTCGGGCACAATCCGTCGTTACGTTGAACGATAAAGCCACTTGCTCGGGGTCTCTCCCGATGCCCTCGCTTAAATTATATTTGCGCAATAGCAGTCGTCGCAAATGTAAAGCGTCTCATTGTTCGCGGAGAGCGTGTTACCGGCGAGTTGCTTAATTTGTAATTCTCCGAGGTATCTTTGCCGAACGAACGGGCTCCCGCAAAGGACAAAAGCGAGAGGCGCCATCGAGAATGGTCTCTGGCCGAGTCGCTGCGAGCCCCGATCGAACCGATCGAACAATGCCGGGCGCGGGCGAGCCGAGGAAGAGGAAGAAGAGAGGCTGAGCTAGAATCCTCGGCCAAGGTCGGAACTCGCCACCGAGTCACGTCCCTTCATCCTCATTGTTGCGACTTCCTCGACGAGGAGGGACGACGAGAGAGACGGCGTTAAGGTGATCCTTGCGAATGGCGTTCACTTCGCATAAGTTTCAGAGAAATGAGAGGAAATTGCAAAAACCTCACGACGGTATAAAAATCTGAAAAAAAAAATCAAGGGTTTCAAAGGTGCTGAAGAGATTAATTTTGCATAATAATCATTCCAAAATTTTATCAAGGACTTGATGGAAAATAAAATTGTTCGACAAATTTCCTGGAAACTTACCTTGTTTTTTTTTTTAATGAAAATCATTCGTTCATTTTTCTGAAAACGTATGAATTTTTTCAGACTTCTAAATTCACTTTGAATCTCGTGACTTTCCACACATTTTTCTCACATTCAAAAAAAAAAAAAAAAAAACATTTAAGGTGTATTAAAAAATCTGAAAAAATTCATACGTATTCAGAAAAGTGAAGGGATAATTTTCGTAAAAAATGAAGTTCGGTTTCCGGGAGAACCGTTGAAGAATTTTATTTTTCATCGATTTGTCAGTAACATTTTTGGAATTATTGTTACAGAAAATTGATATTTTCAGCACCTTTGGTACGCTTGATGTTTTTTAAGATTTTTATACCACCGAGAAGTGTTTGCAATTCACTCGCATGTCCCCGAAACTTATGCGAAGCGAACACCATTCGGGAGGACTACCTTGAGGCGGAACAGCGCTTTGGGATGCTCTCGAGCGGTCGTGGAATCTTCGCGATTTCAGACCACTGCCTACGCAGCTGAGATAAGATTCGGTTCGATACGGGAACTCCGGAAACGGTGGTCGAGGAAACGGCGGAGTTAACGGGACGAGACGGTGAGAGGTGGAAAATTGCTTAGCAAAGAATGGAGTTTAATTTTACGTCGAGTATACCGCAAGACGGAGCTCTTATCGAATTGCATAATCAAGCTTTCGCTCCCGAGCCAATTACGGGGAGAGATAAGGTTTGCGATGTCTCGGCGCGGAGAGCGATGATTACGAGCGAGATCGGAGAGTCTCCGATGGCGGTGGTCTACGAACTCTTTTCCTCGTTGGATTTGGTTGTGACCTTCCGGAAGAAATATGGAGGCCTTGAGGATTTGATATCGGATCACTTGTTTTTTTTTTTTCTCCTAATTGTGAAACTTCTGACAAAAAAATTGTCACGCAATATCGCGACAGGGTGAGCGGATCTGTACGTTGGTCCCCGAGCTCTTTTCTTCGTGGGACTCGACTGCGACCCTCCGGAAGAGATATTCTGGCCTTCAGGATCCAGATATCGGATGAATTGTTTGTTCTCCCAATTATCAAATTTCTGACAAAAAACGTCTGGCAGAATATTGCGTCTCGGTGAGTCGCAATATTAGCTCTTGCCTTCGTGGAATTCGGCTCTGACCTGCCGGAAAAAATATTTTGACCTTGACAATCCAGATATCGAATCACTTGTTTTTTCTCCCAATTATGAAATTTCTGACAAAAAGTTTCCCACAAAATATCACGACTCGGTGAGTCTTGTGCACGTCGGTCTCCGAGCTGTTGCCTTCGTGGGATTCGGCTCTGACCTTCCGGAAAAAATATTTTGACCTTGAGAATCCAGATATCAAATCACTTGTTTTTTCTCCCAATTATGAAATTTCTGACAAAAAGTTTCCCACAGAATATCACGACTCGGTGAGTCTTGTGCACGTTGGTCCCTGAGCTCTCGCCTTCGTGGGATTCGGCTCTGACCTTCCGGAAAAAATATTTTGACCTTGAGGATTCAGATATCAAATCACTTGTTTTTTCTCGCAATTATGAAATTTCTGACAACACATTTCTCACAATAAATCGCGACTGGGTAAGTCTTGTGCAAGTTGGTCCCCGAGCTCTTGCCCTCGTGGGAATCGCCTGCGACCTTCTGGAAAAAATATTTTGACCTTGAGGATCCAGATATCAAATCACTTGTTTTTTCTCCCAATTATGAAATTTCTGACAACACATTTCGCACAATACATCGCGACTGGTTAAGTCTTGTGCACGTTGGTCCCTGAGCTCTTGCCTTCGTGGGATTCGGTTGCGACCTTCCGGAAAAATATTTTGACCTTGAGGACCCGGATATCGAATCACTTGTTTTTTCTCCCAATTATGAAATTTCTGTCAAAAAATTTCTCACAGAATATCACGACACGGTGAGTCTTGGTATAATTTGGTCCCGAAGCTCTCGCTTTCGTGGAATTCAAATCCGACCTTCCGGAACAAATATTTCGACCTCCAAGACCAATTTTTCCCAGACAATAAGGACATCCACATGCCCCGCGACATAATTTTCTTTCCCTACACAAAATTTCCAATTCTCCTATACAAGTCACCACAGAGAGATAAATAAAAGTGACGAAAGCAACCACCCCGTCGCAAGCTGCGGTACGATTCCGCGGGATAAAAAAGCATCAATCGTATGCACAGTACAGCGCGGTTCGGAGTGCCAGTGCAGCTTAGACACACCGACACGCACGCGGCACGGTCGACGGTTTAGCGAGCATTGATACGAGAGTGCGAGTGGTAGGACTTGCACTTCATGCCTCGTTCACATTTGTGCCAAGGTTGTCTCGTTGCCGTGTTCTCGACGGGCTTCGGCCGCTCGTGTGTGCGAGCTCTCTCGCTCTCGGTGCTGATTCCGCGGCTCGCGGCCCGACGACGCCACGAAGATCCCGAGGAAACACGCTCACCTACATACGCCCGCACCGGTTGTTACACCCACGCGAGTGATAACCATGCGGCGAAAGTGAGGTGAATGAGTTTGTCAATCGGCGAGAGACACATGGGAGCCGGCCGTGCACTCGGAAATAACCACTTCGGGAGCAGATACGGCCGTGCGGCGGAGAATCGCATCGCTGGAACTCCAACGGCAAGTCAGACGAAAGCGATTGCCTGCACAGCTGGAGGTCTAGGCTACGTTGGCAAAGTACCTCGAGCGCATACAACGCGGAAATCTCAGACGGTGGAGAAGTTGTGGGGAAGTTGCTTTTCAAGGAAGAGTTTCTGAATTCACGAAATTCTGAATTTATATTCTGAATTCAAAAAAGGTACCGGGAAAAGGTCGTAAATGTTTGTGGCCGACAAATTTTACCGATCGCAAAAATAAAGCAGATTACGGCCGTGATGCAACTTATCGTGAATAAGGAATTTAAGATTTTACGAAAGAACGACCAGAGATGCCGAAAATTTTAGCGTTAAGCAACTACACACAGAAAAATAATTTATTTGACGGTCACCGTTCATTTGATTTAAGTAAAATAGTTATTTTATTTGAATAAATATTTATTTTAATCAAATATTTTATTCAAACGAAATAAACGATGGCCGTCAAATAAATTATTTTTCTGGATGTAGGAAAAATGAGGTGTGAAGGAGGAAAGCTTACGATTTTATAGGAATAAACTGTTTTGATAAGCTACCAGCGAATACAAGGAAAAATGTGGAGTCAAAGTGGATTTAAAAACAAGTTAAATGCAGAACTGCTCTCTTCAAGCGAAGAAATATTAAAGACGAATTTTTACATTTATTTAAATGGATTATCGCCTCTTAGAAACATTAAATATTATGTACAGATTCTATCTTTATGTGATTTAGTTTTTAAGCTAGGTCAGGGGATTGAAGGTGGCGAACGAGCTGTTAAGAGCTTATGCGACCAGCTCGAGGGGATTGTATTTATGAATTATTTTTAATCAAATTAACCATATAATGTTGTTATGTTTAACTAATAGTTGTAAAATGTACGAGCGCTTTTTACCGTGTGATGAGGCCTTGTTGGGGTCTTTTTATCCACATTTTTGGGTAAAAAGTGCGGGTCGCGCGCACAAAGATAACCACTGTAGGATTTTACATCAATTAAAACATTTATTTAAACCGAGTAAATATTTATTTAAATCAAATAAATATGTGTTTAAATCAGCTAAATAATTATTTGCAGATGCTCGTCAAATAAATTATTTTTCTGGGTGTACGGCAGTGCGGTGGAGACTCGCATCGGTGGAACAGCAACGGCAAGTCGGATGACAACGATTGCCTCCCGAGTTGGAGGTCTAGGCTACGATTGGCACAAACCGCGGAAACTTCCGACGCTGGAGAACGCGGGCTCGTGAGCTCTTGAGCTGCAGCGATAAGGTACACACGGATAGAACGCGCAATCTCGGGACGTTGGGCTAATTAACGGGCGCCGCACAGAGTCGCGTCGAGTCAAAACTGCACACACATAATTGGGCGGGGAGAGCACCGGCGACAGAAGCTGTTAGGCGCATTAGACGTCGGATGATACAGCCTATTGTGGGAGTTTCATTTTTATTAAGTCTTCTTTAACAATAATTAATTTTTTTCATAATCTCGACACCGGCACGAACAATGAGTCGCGCGAACTTTTTTTATAATATTTTTTTTTACCAATACGAAAAATATTAAAACTTATTATCCCCCTCCCCTCCCCCACCTGAACCAGCTGAACAATATCGTATGGAATTTCATATAAAAATTAATCATCGTTATTTAATAATTAAAATTGAATACAATAATTTATATTGAATAACTTTTTTTATTTATAAAGTGCGGTTTTTCCGCATCTCGCTGTGTGCTCGCACGTTCAGGTTTGAGAGTCGGGCTTTTTTTTTGTAACATATTGTTTTACCGAATACGAAAAATATAAAAACGCCTTATTCGCGTTCATATTAAAAAAAAAAAAATCATATAAAAATTAATAATTATTTAATAATTCAAATTGAATAAAATGTTATTTATAAAGTCCGTTTTTGCGGCATCTCGTTGTGCGCTCTCGCACAGTGTTGCTTGTGAGTCGAGAGCGTGCGCCGGGTGTGAGAACGCGTGACGGCTCTTGACGGTCGTGCGAACGAGATAAGAGAAACGAGCAAGAGTGAACCATACAAATTGCAACGGCGAGGCATTACGTGCGGGCGTACATACGCGGAGGTTAATATCATGGCAGATAGAGCGTCGGAGTTGCCGTTGCGACGATAACGAAGCGATGGCGTGACCTTCGCGGGCGCGGTCTCGCGGCCGAGCGTCGCCGTCGCGCACAGTCGTCGGCCCCGCGGGCCTTCGCGTTTTAAATCTATAATGCTCGCGCACGAGGCTGACTGCTGATAAGAAACTTTATCCGTCCCGCACGCCCTCCCGCCGGCGAGAGTCTCTCGGACTGACCTGAGGCCGGCGGGCCTCGATTGCGCACCGCCAGCCCGGTCGCGCATGCACCCACGATTCCACGAGTCTCGGATAGCCGACCTTCACCCCGTGTGCATTCGTCGTCGTCGCGCGAAAAAAAAAAATAAATAAAAAAATAAAATAACGCCAACAACCCGACACACGACAGGAAGATCGCTTCCCCGTCGACGGAGTTATCTGCGTACAGAACGTCCGCACCCGATTTAAGGTACATAGCTATGTAGCTATATTTCGGGCTCGTTTCGCACGAGTTCGATAAAAAGTACGAGAAAATTGCAAATACTTGTCGATGGTATGAAAATATGAATAAATTCAGCCATACTAAAGGTACTGAAAAGATTAATTTTGCACAATAATAATTCTAAAATGTTATTAAGAAATGAATCAAAGAATTAAATGTTTAGCAAATTACGCGGCGACGAATTTCGACGAATCGCACGGAGTAAACTTTATTGGTGCATGATTCTTGTACGCCGTGACTCACGATAGACAACGGCGTGGCGTGCGAACGCCTCTTGCGAATAAACACGTGTAACTCTGCAGATGATATTTAAATGAAAGGTGGGTGTGGTGAACGGTGCCATTAAAACATCGGAACACGCCCGACAATTAGCCGCATGTACCTGCAGATCGCAGCTCGATGCACATAGGTGTGTCACAAGAGGTCAAATCGTTAGACAGCGATCACCGAGTGATCGCGTCACAATCGAGAGAGCCGATCTTACGACGTATGAAATATCGCAATATCGTAGTACGGAATAATTTATGAATCGGAAGGCAAGAACGATCGAGTCTCTTACGATCGACCACGCGGAATAAACAGAGCGAGGAAATAGCTCGCGTACCGCAAAGCGATTTGCCAACCCTGCAAATTGCGATCGATAAGTATTTTTTAGCATTAAAAAAAAAAAATCATCGATTAATTTTAAATTGGCAATAGATTTAAAAATCGACAAAAATTCTATATTTCTTTTTAAGCCTCTGAGTTACAGAGCCTCGTTTTCCCGAAACGAAAATCGTTACTCACACACACACACACTCGGCGAATTTTGAACTTGAATCTTTAAACATGTGACGGTGAAATTGCGTAAGAAAAACTTTCCGCATGATGCATCGCTATAGTCGACGTTTTTCCATAATTTTGGGATTAGGAATTAAGATTCTTTTTTTTTTGCGTAGCTGTTCTACCGACGCGGCAGGTACGGTGGATTTGGCATTAAAGGGTTAATTCGCGAGAATTTACGTAACCAGTAAAATATATTCGACCGTAGATGTGAGTGTGCGAGCGTTGGAGCGAACGAGGTCGTAGCTGTTGTGTACAAATGCAGATTCGAGGGGAGTGTGAGTATGTGAAGCACAGGTGCAGGTGAAGGACGAGTCCAACGCCGTGCACAGCAGCCGGGCGTGCTCGCGAACGACGCTAATCCGCTGTCTCGCATCGCGACGCTAATTGTCTGCGATCGCGTAAACGAAGCAACCCGGCAACGACGCAGGAGAATTCCACGCGAATTTGGCTTGTAGGGGATAATGAGCATGTGCCATTTGTCATGTTATTAAGGGAAAAGCTTAACAACTTCGGAGTAAAAAGAAATTTGAACAATCTTGAACAGGTGTACAAACTTAGGGATGTTGATAAAAGTCATTATCCTTGTAATTTTTTTTCACTATCCTAGTAATTTTTCACCATCACAGTAATTTTTCACTACCCTAGTAATTTTTTTACTATCCCAGTAATTTTCTACTATCCTAGTAAGATTTTTGGAGCTTTGAATGGGGACCTGATAAGGACCTGCACAGTTAAATTGGTTAGTACATTGACATTTCTTTTTTCGTCGACGAACTGCATTTTGAATTAAAAAAAAAATATTAAATTAACAAGAGAGCGATTGTAAAAGTTTATGGACGCCGAATAGTTGTAAAATCGCTGAATTGTTCGGTGTTTTCCGGAATCGAGCCCGGAAAATCATACTCAAACATACAAATAGGTTGTACGAATTAGAGCTAAGTTTTAATAAGTTTGAAATAAAGTATTTAATTTAAATAAAAGGAAAGTTTAAAAAGTTTAAATCATGTAAATAATTTAATATACAATGAAACAGGGACTGACATAATGAAATGTTATATGTTGATTGAAATGATATATTTTTATTATATTTTTTTAAACTGTTTTTCTATTGGAATTGATAGACAGAATGTGTCTTATAACTACTTAGTTCTATATCTAAGTAATTATAAGGCACATTCTGTATTCGAACCCTGGTCAAGGAGAAATCCGTTAATAAATAAATAAATAAAATTTACGAACCATTTTTAACGTGCCAAAAGGGCTTGTTGGGGTCTTTTTACCCGAATTTTTACGTAAAAATTTGACGCTTTATCGCGGAACTCTTCATAAATCCGATTGGGTCAAAGGGGAGGATGTTGTATAATTTTTATAAAAATAAACTCGTAAACTAGTCAGTACGAGGTGAATCCCATGTGTTCGACAGACGCAAGAATGATTCAGATGTGTTACGCAATTTATTTACGATTACGTGCCATTCGTTCGGCCGTCGAGCAGTGCAACGTTCGCCGCTGTGCGAACGACGGTGGATAGAGGAGTTGCAGCAATAGAGCAATATAAGCCGCGCTGCAGCACATGTGCATCGGGCAGCGATAAAGTCGAGCCTTTATATCCACGCTCCGAGAGTTACGAGAGAACGATATACTCGTATTATTGAGCTTACGCGCACAGGGCGTGGAGCAGCTTCTTTCAAAACGATAACCGAATCCCACGACCAGATTTTTCGCAGAAATGTTTCGTAATTAAATTTTATTTTTTTGCTTCGTGGCAAAAAATTGTATGAATGCATTTTTTTTTAAAGATAAATTTGTTTTTTTCTTTTCAATTTTTTACGTATAAAATTTTATTAAAAAGGCGTCACATACATTCCCAGCCAAAAGTGAGATTCACTGAGAATATGAAAACTTTCTAGCGGTATAAAAATCTGAAAAAATCAACTGTATTAAAGGTGACAAGAACATTAATTTTGCATAATAATAATAATGTCAAAAAGTTATTAACAAATTGTAAAAAAAATGGTTCAACAAATAATCAATAAACCGTTTTTTTTTTTCTTTTCAAATGAATTCATTGATTTTCCAGAAAGCGCATGAATTTTTTTCAGAATTTTCTTACATTTTTGAAATTCCTTTAAGCCCATAACATCGAAACTGTTGACGCAATCGGCTCGACCCTTTTTGTGTGTTCTATGAAATCGTGATAAGAAAAGATATCCGAAATTCGTGACTCTACACCGATTTCTCAAATTTTCGAAAAAAAAAAAATTTTTAAATGTAAAAACATTCCGAAAAAATTCGTACGAATTCTAAAACATCAAGAAGTTCATTTAAAATGAGAAAATGAAGGGTTTTCCGATTTTTGTTAATACAATTAATTTTTTAATTAATTTCTCAACGACTTTTTGGCTTTACAATTATGTAAAATGAAAGGCCTTAACGTTGATATATTAATAATTAATACGGTTGATTTTTTCCGATTTCTTGGCATGTCGCGAAGTATCGAAATTTTGGTAGAACTAAACTTATCATTGCAAACGTGTGATGCACCCTTCAATTTTATTATTAACGATTCGAAACTTAAGTCGTAAATTTCACCGTGTAAAGCAGCTTTTTGCGTGAATAATGATATGACTATGAATTGTATTAGATATAAAAAAGTAATCATTTTCATCGAGATTTTTTAATACGTACAGGTGTTACCCCGAGCCCAGTGCTGGGCCTGAGCACCCTGGATGATCGCCGTCACGGACATCATTGGTTTCTCCTTCTTCATCATCTTTGCGATGTTCGTTTTTTTTTTTCCTTTTTTCTCACCAACTAATGTTGTATTATCCCTTTCGTCTTTCGCCACTTCACACAAGAGTACTCGTCAATGGAGGCACCGATATTTACACTCGTCCACTGTTCCTCATTGCGAAAACATCTTGACTAAATTTTAAGTCCGATCTATAGTAGTCGTTTTTATTTCTTTTTTTTTTTTTATATATTTCTTTTTGGCTTTAAATTTTGGTAACGATGACACTGTGCGTCTCCGTTGCCTCGCAACGTCGACGATCTTTGGTTTGTGTTAACAACCGATCCAACCTATGGCTGCCTTAGAGCTTCTTTCTCTCACCCGTCCGAGACTTTCTGAGAAGAATTGCGCGAGCTTAAGAAAAGAAAGTAATATTTCTGGGCAAAAATTAAAAAAAAAATAAATAAAGAAAGTTAATTTTAATTTTATATATAATGAAAATTATTTTTATTTTGATATATATCAATTTTTGGCTTTAAATGTTGGTATCGATAACACTGTGCGTCTCCGTTGCTTCGCAACATCGACTTCGTTTCTATTAAAATTTGTTTCTATAAACCAATCCAACCAATGGTTATGCGCGATCGAACTCCTTTCTCCCGTCCGTCCGAGACTTTCTGAGAAGAATTGCGTGAGCGTAAAAAATAAAAATAAAAAGTAGATACAAAATACAAAAAAAAAAAAAATAAAAAGTAAAAGAATCATTTTTTTTGGGGAGAAAATAAACAAAAATAAAGAAAAGGGATAAATTGACTAAATCTTAAGTCCGATCTATCGTAATCGTTTTTATAGTTTTTTAATATATTTAGATATTTCATATTTTTTATATATCGATGACACTGTGCGTCTCCCTTTTACGAATCGATCCAGCCAATGGTTCAGACTTTCCGAGAAGCATTGCGTGAGCGCAGGCAAAAAAAAAAAAGTAATATTTCTGGGAGAAAATAAAAAAAAAAACAAAAAAAACGGTAAGAAATGGAATACTCCGGAGACAACGCAATTCGATTGTCTCTCCGGAGCGTCTCGCGTCTTCGCGAATTCGAGTCCCGCGGCTAAAGCGAAACGCGGTATCACGCGGCGTCTCTGTCGCTCGCACCGATCCACGAAATTTATTCCTCGTCCCTCCGATCCTCGCGTTTCCATCTCTCGCCCCCCGCGGGCACTTCGTCTCGCGAGGAATATAAGCGTACGAAAAAAAAAAAATGTATAAAAAATAAAAATAAAAGGAAGAAAGTGTGCAAAGATTCGCGAGACAATTTCTCGCCGTCCGTCGAAGCCTTGGCGCTCCCCCTTTCGCCCGCCCTGTGATCGGCACTCTATACACAACACCCGTGTATTGTAATTCATAAACGTACTTAATGGACGAACATCAAAGAATATTCTGTTTCTCGCCGAAGGCGCTGTCCTCCCCCTTCGCCCCATTATTGGCGCGGAATAATAAAATTTCTCTCACGCAAGAAACTCTCGTTTTGTATCCGTTACAAATATATTCCTCAAACTTTTTTTTTCGTTAATTTTCACTAATTTTTTTTTTTTTTTTTTGTACTATTGTTATCGCCTCGATGGATCTTTCACGGTCGGCTGACCGTAATTGGAAATGAATCGAAAAAGGCGAAACGGGAAACATTTCACATTCAACGAATATTTCTCGTCGACAGATGTGAAGAATTTCTCACGATTTTTGTTCTCCATTTTGCAATTTTTTTTGTAGGTAGAAGGACGGCTTGTCGGAAACGAAAAATCGTACAATTCACGTCGCGGAGCTTTGGGCGCGATAAATGTTTGTTAAAGGCACACCGTCAAAAAAACACTTCACACTCAACGAATATTTCTCGACCACAGTGGCAAACAGTTTTTTTACAAATTTTTTTTTCAATTTATTTTCTAATTTTTCAATTTATTCTCATATTTTCCAATTTATGAAATTAATTTTACAATTTTTGTTTATTAATTAAAAGTGGGACTCTTCGGCGACAACGAACGATCGTAAAATCAACAAGGAAACAGCTTTGTTGACGAAAAATCTTCGTTAAATCTACGAAGCGTTTTTCTTTTACCGTGTTTGTAGTTAAAAATACGGCGCGTAGGAAACGAAAAATCGTAAAATTCACATCGCGTAGCTTTGCGTACGAGAAATGTTTGTTAAACGCACACAGTAAAAAAAAAAAAAAAAAAAAAAAAAAAAAAAAAACTTCACATTTAACGAATATCGCACAGTAGTAAACACTTGTTCACAGTTTGTTAAATTTATTTTCTAATTTTTCAATTTCATGAAATTCATTTTACAATTTTTTTTTTTTCTTTATAGATGAAAAGTGCGACTCGTCGACGACAACGAAAGATCGTTAAATTGACGAGAAAACAACTTTGTCGACGAAAAATGTTCGTTAAATGTACGAAGCTTTTTTTTTTTTTAACTGTGTTGAAAAAAAAAGTGATATGCACGAGAGAGAGAGAGAGACGAAGCAAGAGAGGGAAGAAGATCGACGAACGGCTATGACGCGCTGTCGGGAGCGATCTCGCGCGAATTCCCGGTCCGGCTAGCCGCCGCACTGCTCTACTGTTGGAGAGGCCGAGGATAACTGCGGGGGTTGCACGAACATTCAAGGCCAATGCCGAGTAAGCGCGAGGACGAACGGGAGGCGGACGGTACTACTGGCTGGCTACTACTACTGGTTCAGACTGCGGCGGATAGCGCTGCCGGTGCATATAGCGCAAAGTCGAATCGATATGAGCTTGCTATATTGTACTGTGTTCTATCCGCGCTCATCCAACTTCCCCCTCCCACACGAGTTCTCGTTGTTTACATTCTCTTTATTTTATACAACAGTTCTTTTATAAGAATCAAATTTTAATTTATGTTTTGCACGCGCTTTTTTATTTCGGCCCAAACGTCTATCGATTTTTGGGAGACTTCGTTGTCGCATTCTCTTCGATATGCGCACTATCTATACGTTAACAAAAAAAGGACTGAGAAAAATAAATCATTAACAGTGTAGAAGAAAATATCTTTGCGTCATTGAGTTTTCAAATGATGTACATCGATGTGCGAGATGTTGACGACGCGTTCGGCGGGCGCGATTATAAAGGATATTTCGCGATGGAAATTTTGATAAAAAGAGAAGAGACCGCAGTAGATGCGGATCGTGATGAGCAGACACACGTACGGACGGACAACGAACGAGCGAATTCGCTGCTCATCGAGTGAGAGTAACGAGCGGGTTCTTTGCGTGTCGCGAGTCGTTTTCGTCTGACCTCGGTACGTTATGTGTAAAATAAAAGATACATACATTTATGTACATATATGTATATATATGTGTGTATATATATATATATATGTATATATGAAACCGAACGCGGCGCGAATGGCGGTCGTTCGTCTCTCTTTACCCGCGGTAGCTGCGTAAAAGCCGGGCCGCGTATTCTGAATTTGGCATCGGGAGTGCAGACTGCCTGACTGACGCCCACACATAAACACGACGGAATTTCATACTTCGTTATAAAACCGACTAAGAAAAAAAAAAAAAAAAAAAAAAAAACTGTTCGTTTGCAGTACATAAAGTGCATCGCGAACTTCAAGTTCGCGGAACGACGAAAACTTCGGAGGTGCGCTTGACCACTTTGAACATTCGAGGACGAATTCGTCGTGCACGCAAAAGCTCCTCCTTCGTCGACCAAACGCACTTTGGATCGGCCGAAAACATTATTTATTTATTTATTTATTTATTTATTTATTTACGGGACATGTTCTTTTACCTAAAAAATGCAGATAATGTAATAACAGTATGAGATCAAGTTGAAATTAATTACGATTTTGGGTTATTAACCACGACGGAATTTCATATTTCTTTATGAATAGGACTAAAAAAAAGAACAATAATAATAAAAATCTGTTCGTCTGCAGAACACAAAGTGCATCGCGAACTTCAACTTCGCGCAACGTCGAAGACTCCGAAGTTGCGCGCGACCACTTTGAACATTGGGGGACGAATTCGCCGTGCACGCAAAAGCTCTTCCTTCGTCGATCAAGCGCACTTTGGATCGGCCGAAAACATTATCAGAGTCCATTTTATTTTTTCACCTCTCTGTCGGTTGTCTCGAAAGGTTCGCGATAATAAGTACGATGTATGTGTATACGGGCGAAAAAAAAGAGGAGACGTTGCGCAACGAGGGACAATATTCGGAAGCACAATTCGCGAAAAACCGTGCGGGAGTTATCTCAAATCGGGGGCGCTCATTTTATCGTTCCCGGCGCGACTTTTTCGCAGGTAGAGTGACGAGTCGTCGACGAGGTTTCGCGAACGGCGCAATTAAAGCGTCGAGAATTTTAATTATGTATACGCGACGTTAACGAGGCCGGTTAGGCGCGATGATGTGTAATCTCGATCGAACAGCGGCGGGCTCGAAGCAGAAGAGACTCGAGCAATAGAAACGAATTTCGACTGAGCGACGGCAAAAATAAATTGCAACTTTTTCACGGAAATTTAAACCGAGTAAAAATGATAAATTACTGAAATCACAGAAACTTTCTTCGCTTTCTCGAACAGTCCCCGGAAAAATATTTCTTCGGCACGAGGACACGGAATTCGGCGAAATAAACTGATTCGATTGAGACCATAAATTGCATTTTTTATCTCACTAAATTGATTATTCTCGTACCGAGGAAACACGTTTTGGCGAAGGACAATTTTTTTTTAATATTGATTTCAGTAATTTCTTTTTTTTCCGCTGCGAATATTCCAAGTGTCTTGATGTAGTAGCAATTATTGTCTATATATTACCGAATGGCATGAGTCGTGAGAAATTTATATATAACGGTTTGAATGTAAAAATCGCAAAAAATATTTGTTTTTTTTTCTCGGTTTCTCGATTTTTGCACAAAAACCCTTCGGAGAAAAAACAAATATTTGGCCACTTTAACCATTTTTTATATTCAAAGCATATTCATTATATGTAATGTTTTGAATAAAAAAATCGCTAAAATCGTACGAAACATTAGTTTTCTGTCGTTTTCTTGATTTTTGCATAACAAACTTTTGGCATTGAACGCGCTGATCGGCTCGATAGGAGATTTTGCCTCGATGGTATTCCAAAGTCTCTCGAAGTCTAGCAATTATTATTTAAACATTACTGCGTGGCCAGAGTCATGAAAAATTCATAAAACGTTTCGAATACAAAAATCGCTAAAATCGTACAAAATATTTGTTCTCTCTCGTTTGTTTATTTTCGCACAACAAAGCTTCGAAGACAAATGTTTCGTGCGATTTCAGTGATTTTTATATTCAAAACGTTACATACAAATATACAACGTTTTAAATACAAAAAAAACGCTGAAATCATACGAAACATTAGAAGTTTTCTCTAGTTTTCTCGATCTTTGTACAACAAATTTTCGGCATTGAACGCGCTGATCGGCTCGATAGGAGATTTTTCCTCGATGATGTTCCAAGTCTCTCGACACTAGCAATTATTATTGAAACATTAGATTGCGTGGTCAGAGCCGTGGAAAATTTATAATTCGTTTAGAATACAAAAATCGCAAAAATCGTACAAAATATTTGTTTTCTTTTTTTTCTTGTTTTCTCGATTTTTTTTGTTTTGTTTTTTTTTTTTCACAATAAACCTTCGGCATCGAAAGCGCGGTTCTGCTCTCTACGAGATTTTTCGTCGATTCCGTGCGAATTCAAGGCGCGACAGCTCGGGAGTGTCGCGAGCTTGGCGTTTGCACGTTTCTGCGACGGTAAATACAATACTTCGCGTACATAATGCGCAGCAGGGTTCTGTAACTGGCGCCACGCACTCTCGCTCTCTTCCCCGACGTTTTCCCTTTCGTCGCGAGGTAAACAGCGTACGCGGAGAGCACCGCAGCCCGTTACATAGCCGCACGAGCGCAAAGAGTACCGGCGAACGACTGAGCGAACGAATATCGTGCGAGAGAGCTCCACGGCGCGGTCGTCCAGAGGCGCGTGGTCGAATCTACTAATGCTGCGCGCGATGAGCTCTTACTACTACGCGGCGATGCAACAACAGCGGCGAGAAGAGTGCAAGGGCGCGGGCGTGGATCCGCACGGTCTCGCGCGGTGCAACTACGTATTCCACGCGTCGTCATATATAGATATATTCTTTTATTACAAAATATATATATATATATATATATTAAAAAATTTATTATAAAAATAAAATAAAATATAAAATAAAATATAAAATAAAATATAATGTTATGTTATGTTATGTAATGTGAGCGACACGAGCACTCAGTCCTGCTGGACCATTGTACTCGGGCCCCTTTACGGGGCGCTCGCGAACCTCTAAGGTTGGGGCGGAGGTCCGGCCTCTTCCACAAAGTGGAGTAGTCCGCCAATGCCCGACACCTCTAACTGTAGTGCGGCCAAAGCTGGGGCTCCTAGGGTTCTCAGTCGAGTCCCCTCGAGTCCCTCGCACACCGCTATTAAATGGAGGGAGGTTTCCTCTTCTAATCCGCAAAAGCGGCATAGCGAGTCCACCTCCCACCCCATGCGCTTTAGATGCTGCCCAGTGAACCAGTGGCCTGTGATCAGGCCTACTAGCCACCTCAGTCTCTGTCTATCGAGGGCTAGCAATTCCGAGCCCAGCCTCTCAGAGGGGCCCGCGAAGAGAGCCCTGGCTTGTCTAGACCCTGGCGCCGAGGTCCATCGGGTAGTGAACTGTTCGACAGTCCACCTCCTCAGGATCTCTTTTATGACGCCCGGGGCTACCGGTACCGACGTCGGGATGGCCGATATGGATCCTATGGAGCCCATTCTTGCCAAACCGTCAGCCTCCATGTTGCCCTGAATGCCGGTGTGCCCAGGCACCCAGAGTAGCTTAACCCTGTTAACGCCGGCAATGCGTGAAAGGGCTTCAATACAGCTGCGAGTCAGCTCGGACTTCACCTCGATGGAATCGAGGGCCCTGAGCGCCGCACGGCTGTCACAGCAGATGTAAATATGCCTGCCCTCGTAGTTCCTTAGCAGAATCTCTTCCGCGCAGGTTCTGATTGCAAGCACCTCAGCCTGAAGTATAGTTGCACGGGTTCCCAGTGCCAAGGATAACCTCGTCCTCGGCCCCGCACACCACACTCCGGCGCCTGTCCCCAACGGGGTTTTGGATCCGTCCGTGTACCAGACGAGTCCCCCCGGTGACAGCAAACCGACACCGTTATCCTCCCACTCTTGCCTGCTCGGGAAAATAACCGCGTAATTACGGCAGAAATGGTAGCTACTAGGGCCGCGGTCCCCGCCTAGGGGTAAAATAAAATATAAAATAAAATATAAAATAAAATATAAAATAAAATATAAAATAAAATATAAAATAAAATATAAAATAAAATATAAAATAAAATATTTATGTTTTGTAAAAAAAATATTGTTTACGAAATACTTAGGGGAGAGCGGGGCAAAGTGGCATAGCGGGGCGAAACGGGATAATGAGAGAAAGCCCAATTTTCCAATAACTTTTGGATGGTGGCGATGACGGTGCGTGGGGAAAAATTGGTTCGAAAATCGGGATGTGTCGTTGGGACAAAATGGAGCATCCAAAAATTATTTGTAAGATTGAGTTTTGACCTCACTGTCCCGTTTTGCCCCGCTGTGTTTTACGTTTTACAATTTTGTTTACGATATATTTATGTGTTATAGAAAAATAACGCAATTAAAAAAACAAAAAAAATGCACTGCTCCGACGATAAAGCGAATACCAACAAGAATCACCGTTTCTAATTTCCATATTAATTCTTAACCGACCAAGGAGCATCTTCAACGGCCGATAGACAGCTAAAAAAAAAAGTTTCTCGAATAAAATAAATGTAATAATTTTTTTTTTCATTAAATTCCATCTATCAATGAAATTTGTTTGTTTTCCGATATTTACATCGGAAATATTTGTACATAAACCCTCTGGACGTCAGAAAAAATTTCTTACATCTCATCGATATATACATACATAAAAATGTATATTTTATCCAAAAAAAAAATACGAGTTCGCCGAAACGAAACGAACGCACGAATCCATCCGCCTCTCTCTCTCTCTCTCTCTGTATATCGTCGTACGATGATAAAATCGTGACAAAGTATAATTGTCCGAGGGCCGCGACGAAACAGCGCCAGCGCGCCGCGAGTGACTGAATGACTGCGAGTGCACGGTGCTAAATGCGACTGAGAGGAGCGCGTTCGTTCGCCGTTCGGTGTCCCTCTCTCTCTCTCTATCCCGGCAAAACGTCGAGTCCGTCTCGAACGAAGCACGCGTCTAGAGCGAGAAAGAACGGAGACTGTGCGGAGTCGGCTCGGGCAGGCGAACGAGAGAGGAATCCCGCGAAGGTAAGGAGGGAACGGTGCAACGACGACCGCGCCGGTGACGCGATGAGTAACGCTTTTGGGCTTCGAGCTTCGGAGGAGAACGAGAGCCAAGAGCAGGGAAACCTGCGAAATAAGAAGAAGAGCGGGAGGAAGGGCGGAGAGGGGCGGAGGGGGTTAAGAGCGGAGGGGGGGGGGGGAGAAGAATACCAAAATGGAAGGGAGTAAACTTCGGCGACGAGCTTGGCACGAATCAAGTTCTAGTGCAACTCCGAAACTAGAATGGCGTTTTTTATTTTTTTAAGTAGGTTTTTTTCAGTAGAGAAACCTGCGAACTATGAAGGAGAGGAGGAGGAACGGTGGAGAGAGGAAGGGGGCAAGCGAAGAATACCAAAAAAGTTGGGAGTGAATGTCAGCGACGACCTTGGCATGAGTCAAGTTCTAGTACAACTCTGAAACTAGAATCTGATTTTTTTTTTAAGTAGATTTTTTCAGTACGGAAACCTATAAAATAAGAAGAAGAGCAGGCGGAAGGATGGAGAGAAGTGGGCGGATGAGAGGGGGGGGGGGGGATAGAGAAGAATACCAAAGTGGCAACATCGTCGACGAGCTTAGCACGAGTCAAGTTCTAGTGCAACTCCGAAACTAGAATCTGGTTTCTTTTTTAGTTCTTGTTTAAACATACTCTTCCTATCCATCCGTCGATCTCGTCAGATACTCAAGGCTGCCTGCCGAGGAGGAACTCGCCGTAGATCGCCGGATGCATTAAGCGCATTCGCGCGCGATAATGAGAGCCGCGGCGACGATTACGAGGCGCTACTGTGTACGCAATGTCGTTCGCGTTTCACGTTCGTCCGTTAGGAACGATGGATAATAAAGCGTGGTTTCGCATAAATTGGATTTTTTTATTATTCGGGAGGCTGCATTGGTCTCGATGTTTCGCGTCGAAATACTTGTTCAGGAAAATTGCACAAACGCCGATAGAAATTCTGCCGTCTGGTGATAATTTTATGAGCGGAAAAATCGGACAAATACTGCTAGACATTCTCATGTCTCGCGAATGGCCAGACTGGGATAATTAATTCTCGGCATTGAATTATCACGGATTCCTCTTTCGAGTTCTTTAAAAGGATGGCGAACGGAGTAGGTATTAATATAGGAGTGGGCCACGAGAAAAATGTGTCTGGTCATGTGTGATCAGTTAAATAAATTCAAGAGTTCCAATTTTAAGTGTTCATAGCTTTTGTGATTCGTTAGTCGCCGCTCTAAAATTAGGATTCATTTTGTACCGATTGCAAAGCATAAATCACCCAAAGAAATAGATTGGAAATTGAAATGCTATTCGGAAAACGTTCTGTGTATCAACGGCTTAGGAACAGAGAGGCTTCAGCTCCGTACTCTCCCAGCAATTGATGTCCGTTTTCGATCAACGAACTCGAAAATATTACAGAACCGTCCGATAGATGTTTCGATTTTTTTTTTTTTTTTTCCACCACGATCTATTTCGTCCTCCACTTCCGGTCTCGCGAGCTCGGAGGCGAGAGAGCTGCAACTTTGATATACGTGTCATTTTTATAATTCGTTATTCAGATCTCTAAAACTAGGATTTATTTTTACTAATTTTAAAAGAACCATCCGATAGAAATTTCGATATTTATTTTTTCCTCCACGATCTATTGCGTCCTCCGCTTCCGGTCTCGGTAGCTCGTAGTCGAGGGAGGTGTTACGGCCCATATGTCTGAGGCTTCCTTCTCCATTGTATCCCTCGTGTGCCGTGCGACACCCACACCACGGCCTGAGATCTCGTGCGTGTCCGGCGATAAACTGCGCTGGCCGTCGAGTATCGCGAGTGCGGCTCGCCGCCGTCCGCTACTACTAGCACACATGCGGCGAGCGGGGGGGAGCCCGCGCAAAAGTGGTCGTGGACTGTGCAGGACGGACGCACGGAGGAGCGGCGATAAGGCGTGTATCAGCGGTGCGCTACTCTCAGGAACGGCGGAGAGGAGAGCTGGAAGTGCTGTGTATAGTTAGTGGCCGTCAAGGTTAGCCACTTACCAGGAGCGCCACTGGTGCTTGCGGTCTCACCCACCCGACAGTGGCGCGCGCGCGCGCGACTCACGGTCCTTCACCACACCGAACGGAGCTGCACGTTGCACCGCGACGCTGGCCCAGTGCATCGAGCGGATCGAAACCTTGACAGTCGGGCGCGTGCATTGTCACGCATATATATATATATATATATATATATATATATATATATATATATATATATATATATATATATATATATATATATATATATGTGTGTGTGTGTGTGTGTGTGTGTGTGTGTGTGTGTGTGTGTGTGTGTGTGTGTGTGTGTGTATGCATGTATATACGCATATGTATATGCATATGTATGGTCCTATGTAGATACGGAGGCGGTATGGAGCGAATGGCACAGTCATTGGCACTCTAAGGAAAATACTGCAGGAAGTTCTGCACACGCGACGAACGAGATGCGAAACCTCGTTGAGGTGTTACGTATTACGTGGAGGAATCGCTTGTTTCAAGAGACTGCAGTGCAAAGAAAATTCTTGCGAGGTTTAATGCACTGGCATTGGAAGTTTTTATGCGTTAACTGGTGTGTTAGATTTAATGTAGAGTTGCGATGAAAAATTAACATATGGTATATTAAAAACATGAAATAGTACTTTGCTCTTAATAATTTACCATGACTTTTTACTATAAAAGTACTTTACATCCAATGATTTCACTTTAAGTTCACTGCAAAAGTTTATTCATTTTTCATCACAATTTGTACGTTAAATTTCATGTAGATTTTTAATAAAAACTTCCAGTCCGGTGCATTAAATTTAAAAAAAAAACATTTTACAGTGTAGGTAAATATCATTGATTTGTTGGGGAATTCCACTTTTCGAGATCATAAAGTTTATCATCAATATGATGTACCAAAAGTTTGTGATGGTTATTTGAAAAAGTCGAGTTCTGTTGAGAGAAAAATCATTTTTTAGGGTGGCCAACGACTGTGCTTGCCGGGTCGGCATTTAGCGCAATACGGGCACGAGGTTGCAGTACGCAGCAAGTCGGTTTTACTGGTCTTAGTACCAGCGAAGATGCATCCCACAAAAATTTTTCCTCAAACGATTAGAAGAGGTTTTTTTTTATTCAAGACAATTTTCGAGATAAATTTGATAAATTCGATGAAATAAAAATTTTAGGTAATTATTTCAAAATCTAGAGTTCCGTTTAAAGGACAATCATTTTTTTAGGGTGGCCAACGACTGCGTAGGTATTGTGCAGGTCTTAGCGGTGTTGCTACCGGCGAAAAAGCCACGAAAAAGGCGCGTGAGATACGCCGATCGCGGCAGACGCGCGGGCTCGTAGGTAGTCGTCGGATGCGCTCATCCTGTGCGATCTAAATTTAGAGAACCGAATATAGGTAGTCACTCGCTCGCTCCCAAGAATGAATGCATTTTTTTTTTTTTTTTACATTATTTTTCGCCGAAGGTATTTTCTACGCCTTATCCTACTATTCCCTCTTTTCGATCCGGCAGCCCGGCCGAATTGGTAGCGAGCGAAGGAAACGTATAATAACTTCCGCTTCCGGTTTGGTTCCGGTTCTCTTCCCATCGGAGGGCTCCCCAAAATGAAGATCCGAATTGCGGCGAAAAAAGGGAGTTTTCGCTAGAAGACAATATTTTTTTAAATTCGGCAACCGACACCGTCTTTAAGGCGCACGGAAGTTTCGTCCACTTCGCCAGCGAGCTTGTCTTTCGCCTGCAGACTGCGCTACCGCATGGCCGCACCTGTTTGTTATTTTTTTAATTATTTTCTATTTGTATGCCAAGCCCTCGGCGAGTATAGAAGGAGAAAAGTTTTTATGGTCATTTTTTCAGAAGGCGGTTGGTGAAATTTTGCTTAGCTGGCCGCTTCTGCGAACTTACCTATTAAATTTCAATATAGATCAAACGAAATTCAATTAAACTACCTAAAATTCCATGGATAAAAAGGGACTTTCCACTAGAAGACAGCATTTTTTGAAATTCGGTAACCTGTACCGTCTTTATGGCGCACGGAAGCTTCGTTTCTTTTTTTTATTACTATGCCAAGTCCTTAGGGACTAAAGATGAAGAAAAATTTTTATGGTAACTGTTTGCAGAAGGCGAGTTGCGAAATTTTGCTTAGCTGGCCGCTTCTGCGAGCTTAGCTATTAAATCTTAATATAGATCAAACAAAATTCAATTAAAATACCTAGAATTCCATGGATAAAAAGGAACTTTTCGCGAGAAGACATTTTTTTTTTTAATTTGGTAACCTGTACCGGCTTTAAGGCGTACGGAAGCTTCGTCCACTTCGCCAGCGAGCAAGTCTTTCGCGTGCAGACTGCGCTATCGCGGAGCCGCACCTGGTTGTTCTTTTTTTTTTGTTTATTTTTTTTTTTTCATTACTATGCCAAGTCCTCGGCGAGTATAGAACAAGAAAAGGTTAACAGGACTCGGCGATATTCCGTTTGCATTCTTGGAGCGCGGCGACGAGGTAACTGGTTTCACTCTCGTGAACGGGCCGGAGCGGGCTCGGCTTTTCTTCTTCTTCTTCTGGCACGACAGGAAGATCAGCTTGCTCGATAGCGCGCGGGGGTTGAGGCGGGAACTGCTAGCTGCTCGCCGGGGGGAAGAAGAACCGGCGGTAAGAGGAGGAAGCTGAAAAAGATAGAGAAGTGCGAGAACGACTTTTTGGGCCGAAGCGAAACGAAAAAAGGACTTTGGGCGGGAAGTCGAACAGGGAGGGGGGGGGGGGGGGGGAGAAAAAAATAAATAAAATAAGAATCGTCCGGATCTTTCGTGCCTCTCGGGACGGTGTTTGGCGCCAGTTTTGGAAACAATTCGCCCGTCGCGAATTCCCCTTCGCACCTCGGCGACAGCCAACATTTTTCTGAGCCTCGAGGAAAAGAATCGTTTTTTTTTTCAATGCAATGGCATTGAAAAAAAGATCCTGGTAAAACTACCAAGTAATGTGGCAAATGTCGACCAGGCAACATAGTTTATCAGCGCCAATACCAGCGATATGTGAAATTTTTAGACGGTCCGTAGATATTTTTAATCAACGCGTAGGTATGGTAATTTTTTTCAAGAAAGCAGTTGGCGGAATTTTGCTTATTCGGCTGCTTCTGCAAACTTAACTGTTCAATTTTAATATAGATCAAACGAAATTCAATTAAAATACTGAGGATTCCGTGGATAAAAAATGAGAACTTTGTCGATGAACTTTTTCTATGTGTTTATAGATTAAAAAAAAAAAAGATTGTCCATATGCCGATACAGCCAACAAACGATTCGCTATCACGATACCGATTACTAAATTTTCCGATAATAAGAACATAAGTTCTTCTTTCTGATAAATCTAGTAATTCCCAAATTTGGTAAATTGCCGATCCAACTTATTTTTTACTTTAATTCGTTTATAATATAAATTATATATTATTAATTTTATATTTTTCTGAATATCAATTTTAGCGAAAATTACGATATTTTCTAGCAGAATGTCTTAAGTTTAATACGAATGTTTCGCCGGGAAGTCACTGTAGTACCTTGAAAAATATTGTCCATTTTAACGAGACTTAATTTCTATCAGATCCTTCTGTCAGAGTCCAGAAAATTGAGGCCAGGACGAGTATTACGAGGAACCACAAAACGGCGCCTTAAAATTTAAAAAAAAATAAAAAATGAATTTGATCTGCAATTTACCAGATTCGTGAGTCCTTTTGGCTAATCGCTTTTGCCAGGACCTCCACGAAATTTGACCAAGAAAAAAAAAACCAACAAAAAATTCTCAACCCCGAATATCGTCCGAATCTGAATAATCCCGGAGGCGCCGGCGTTTGTCGCCCGCCCAGTTCGATCGCAATCGCCTCGCAAGCGACGTTTACGAGAGGAAGGAGCTTGCGTGGCCGTCGCAGCGTGAGAGCCGAGCCCCGGATTGCTCCCTCGAGCGGTCGCTCGATTCAATCGAATGAAAGGGAAACTAGAGGAACACATGGGACAATATCGAGAGCAAAAGAGAGCGGTAAACGAAGACCGGACGCGATGCACAGATATAATGCAGCTGCATAACAAAAAAAAAATTAACACATATACATGTAAAACCGCACATTCAAACTATATATGTGTACATATATACATATATATCTATATAAAGGCAGACATTCAAACGGTAGTTGGGCAGTTCTTCTCGTTGGACGAACAATGGAGAACAAAATTCAAGAGTCCCTAATTCTAAAGCCCTGGCCCAATCAGCCGCGTTATTGTTCCGGGGAAGCGATGAAGGGAGCTGAAAATGTTCGGCCATCGGAATTTCGAACGCTAATCGTTGCGCCGGTAACGTCCGGCCGGCTAATAACGAGCGATGCGAGGATGAAGAAACGCGTCTGGAAACCCTCCGGCGTCCGGCAGCGACGCCGGCTCGGTATTCGACCGAAGCCAGCGGGAAGCTCACGGAGGTTCGCTCGACGACCCGAAAATCAAAGCCGAGTCATCCCGCTCTAACCCGCTCTCTTTCGCCAATGCTGCGCCGGCGAAGCTGCGGCAACCCCGCGCCATTCTTCTTCGGCTTCCGACCTTGAATTTTAACGATCGCCCCGAAGTTTCACAGCGGGGATCGCGCGGAGCGAACTTCAATGGAACGAAGAATGAAAGCCGCGAGCTGCGGGAATCTCCTTCTCCAATTTCCTGGTGGCGAGACCACAATGACGAATTCTAACTCTTCGAACTTCTTTCGGCGCGCATAGGGATGATTTTTAAAAAATCTCTGGATCGCTTGCACAATAGTTTCCCACGTGAATCCAATGGATGTTGCATGTGCCGAATACAGATGTGTGATAGCGTAAAAGTGGCCAGTACGATCCTGATTGGCTAAGTGAACTGTCTTCACGATTTCGATTATTTCGATATATTTATCTCGATCATTCGAGTCTCGTGTCTTTTTTGAGAGGTGATGAATTTTGAAAATATATTTTGTGCATGTAGGGAAGAGCGGGGCAAAATGGGGCAGTGGGACATAACGCCATATTCCAATCATTTTTGGATGGGATAATTGTGCAAAACGGGACAGAACATCCGGATGTATCAACAGGGCAAAATGGGACATCGAAAAATGATCGGAAACTTGCGTTTTGCTCACTGTTCCGTTTTGCCCCCCTGCCCTATTTTGCCTCGCCCTATTTTATTTGCGGTGTGTGTTTGTGTGTGGCGGGCGGGGAGTTATAAGTGTCGCGAGAAGAAACATATGACACTGGGCGTGTTGCAGAGATGCCCGATAGATATACACACACACGCTCGCCGTACGGAGAACGAGAGTGAGAAGATTGAGATCTTCGGTCTGCGCCGGAGAGCGGTGCATACATGATCGGCAAGGCATTGCGAGACGCTCGGTATAGCACGATGGAAGTTATAAATAATGCTCGTTCATTCGAGAAAGATTGATCACGCTCGTGGATGTGGGCGAGATCGCTGCCGCTGGAAAACATTAGACTCTGCGACGGAGGACACACAAACGCATACATGTATTTATGTGTATTTCGACAAGGTCTGCCCGTGCCTTTCCAGCATCTGCCCAGCCTACAATGTAAAGAGACTTAGGGACGATTAAATCGGGAAGGCGATCGGTATAGGTGAATGAAATAAAATTTCTGTAAGACGGATGTGTACAAACACGCACGAGAAAATCAGATCTGACGATCGTCCCAGATACAACTTTCATACTTGATTTATCAATCGGTATTCGAATCTTCGATACGAGGCTCTAAAAAAGGACACCTTAACGATCGGATAACCGAACGGAGTCACGGTTCGGATAAGGGTCGTCGCACATAAAAGAACGTGTACAGTTTGCTGTCACACGGACGAGCGGGTCGAACACCAGTAGACGAGCATCAACCAATCGCGCGTGCGTGTGGATACCGCATGGGCTGTCTATGTTCCGTGAGTAGTTTTGCGTGCGAGCAACTTATCCGAGCGTTCGGATAAACGGAGTCATGGTTCGGATAACCGAGCGTTCGGATAACCGGAGTCATGGACCGGATAAACGGAGTCATGGACCGGATAAACGGAGTCATGGACCGGATAAACGGAGTCATGGACCGGATAAACGGAGTCATGGACCGGATAAACGGAGTCATGGACCGGATAAACGAAGTCATGGACCGGATAAACGGAGTCATGGAGCGGATAAACGGAGTCATGGTTCGGATAACCGAGCGTTCGGATAAACGGAGTCATGGACCGGATAAACGGAGTCATGGACCGGATAAACGGAGTCATGGACCGGATAAACGGAGTCATGGACCAGACAAACAGAGTCATGGACCGGATAAACGGAGTCATGGACCGGATGAGCGGAGTCATGCTTCGGATAACCAAGGGTTAGGATAAACGAAGTCACGATTCAGACAACCGAGCGTTCGGATAAACGAAGTCATGGTTCGAGTAACCGAGCCTTCGCATGACCGAGGTTCGGCTAATCAAGCTCCTACTCAACATCGAACAGCCACTCGTATTTATTGGACTCCACCGGCTCACTTATATCTCAGGTCAGAGTTCTCAGCAAGCGCAATTCCGATCCACCGTTCTCCTCGGCAAAGTACTCGGAAACGAGACGAGGAAGCAATCGCCCTGCACCCCGTAACATCGCTAGCGCCGGTGGTCGTCGTAGGAGGGTATTCGCGCAGGTGACGCGTTCGCGAAGTGGGTCAGTCGGTGGAAGCGGCGCGAACAACATCGGGGAGAGAACGTGTGCGTGGCGAGGGAAGCGAAACGCGGAGGAGAGGGAGGAGCAGAGCGGAGGGAGTTCTCCCGACATTGACCCATATCCTCCGGTGCACTTCTTCGTCTCCCTCCCCGCTGCCCCGCGCAGGGCGCGATGAGTAAAAGTGCGCCGGTAAACTTTTCAGCCAATTGCGCGCCAGTCTCTCCGCCGCCTCTGCCGCCCTTGCTCGCACACAGCCACGGCGGTGTGCAGCTTGCACTCAGCTGCACTCCGCACACTCAGCTGCACTCCGGCGACGGCGACAGAGGCGGCGTGTAACTGGCTACCAGTGCGGGAACTCCCCTCCTCCCTTCCGTTAATTCGAGCAAGCTCGATGCACCATCGCTGGGCACTGGCGAGGACGTTTGCTCGTGTAGACTTTATCACATGCGCGTTCACACACGGCGCATGCACATGAATCGAATATGTATATGTATATATATATGTTTGTGTGTGTGTGTGTGTGTCTTGTAGATCGGTGTGGTTGCAAGGACAACGGGCGACACGGCGTGTCCTGGTGGCCCTGATGCGGAATATACTACCCTCGGAATCTGTAAACGGGCTCGAACCAACTCTGGGCAAATTCGATACAACATTACATTAAACAAAGGTTATTACGTATACTTTTTTTTTTTTTATTTGCGCAAAGGTTGACAACGGTTTTTTTCGTCTACGAACCTTATTCTGTTAATTAGAATCAAATTTTAATAAAATATAATATTAGTAATATTTAATAATAATTATTATTACTGTTACAACAAATATTGTTATTAAAAATTATTATTATTATTATTATCATTATTATTAACTACGTTAAATTAACGCAAGAATAATTGGGTAAATTCGTGAACGAATTTACACTCGACTCATCGAAAGTTGTGATTGCGATTGTGACTGTCGCGAGGTATTTTAACTGGACGCATGTGAACGAGTACTCGTCGTACGTTCGGAGCGTGTACCGGTGGATGTGTAGGTGGGGGCGATACGGGAGGGAGATATTGGCCTTGACGAGGACAACAATAATAAATCGTTTCGTAACACGATAATCTAAATACGTCGCGAATATACACGTCGGAGGAGTACATCGTCCTCGTCTGTGTGCATGCGTACAGAGAGGAGAATTACGCTTGTACACACTTTACACATGGGCGTGTTGTGTTGCAGTATGTGGGTAAATCACCGCATGACAGAGGCCTTGAAATATTTGTACACGCCTTTATACACATATCCGCATATATATATATATATGTACATATGTACACATATGCATATATATATATGCATATGTGTACATATGTACATATATGTATGTATGTGTTATGTAGTGATTTACTGGAGGCAGAAAGGCTGACGTGGAGCATACGTAAATGCATCTGCGTGTAAAATACGGATCAACAAAGAGGCGTGGGCGTGGATGAAGGATGAAAAAAAAATTGCGTGCGCCGCAAAAAAAAAAAAAATAAAAATCTACTTACGGCGCGTTGTATGTGTGGTAAACTTATCCGGAGCTGGCCCCGAGCATACTAATAATAATATGCGTGGCAAACTCATGCGCGAATGCATCTACGTTGGTGGGAACGATTATTTTGAAATTTAATCGAGCGGTACGGAGAGTGAAGCGGCGGTAGACGATTATCTTAAGACACTTCCGGTACGAAATTTGTTGGGTAAACGGAGAAGCTTGGGACAGCGAAATCCCATCGGGCCTGCGTTGTACGTGCGTCAGAGCTCGGCGAGCAAGATAGCGGGTCGGAGCGTTTTCGCGAGAATTGTTCTTTTGAGACTGTCGGATCCTACGCTAATCACGCTATTGCGGTGGTCGTTTTATATCGTAATTGCAGGGAAAAATTGTCGTTGAGAGATCTCGAAGATTTTTAGCTCAACTGAGGCAAAGGTGATGACGGTCCGATTTGAGACGAAAAAATTCGGGCAGAAAGAGGTGGTCCATATTCACCCCATTTTGGGTGACAATGAATATATACTGTGACATTGATAAAACATTTTTAAAAATGGCATCTCCGGCTTTATCGCGAATTATGCAAGGAGATGATCGATAATTCGCATTATCGCGAGAATGCACTCTAGAAAATTTTTTTTTTTTTTGAAAATTAATTAACGGCATTGGATGCTTTTTTTTAAGTAAACTGTTTCTGAAATTTCAAACGCATGCGTATTGCAATTTTACGGTAAAATGTTTATTTTCAATTGAGATGTTTGTAATATTAATAGCCGTTATTTTTATTTTACAAAATAAGTACATTAATGTTCAATTGATGTAAGTAATGTAAGCAAAATTCAAGTTTCAATGCATTTGATTTACTATTTATATTAACAGTGTAGTTCTCTTCAGACTGTCGCAGCTTTGTCGGATTCTATCCTGAGCATGTTGTTGCGTCGATCGTTGTGTGCCGTAATTACGGTGGAAAATCGTAATTTAGGGATTTCGAAGATTTTTATCTCGACTAACGATTATGTTAATGTTATGTTTTGAGGGTGAAAGTGAGATGAAAAAAAAAAAAAAACCCATGCCGGATAATATACTATATACAATATAATGTACAATGAGTATAGTGTAACATCGATTGGAAATTTTCAAAAAAAAAAAAAACAGGGGAGCTGCGGCTTCGCGCGAATTATGCAAGAGGATGGTCGATAATTCGCGAGCAGTTGAAGAATGGAAATCGACTAGAAAAGGGAGATTGGCGGTGGACCGGCAGGTGTCTAGGCAGCTTGCTAATCGACCCGCATCTTTCGATGAGCCGGCGTCTGCCGATTGCCGATGTCAGGCTGCAGGCGAGAAAAAAAGAAAGCTCTTTGGCAACTGGCGGCGAATTTGAAAAAAAAAAAATGATTGGCTCGATTGTCGGGGATTTTTAAACACTGCAAATTTTATTTATCTAAATAAATGAAATTTTTTTAAAAATCCCCGAGAAACGACTCAAAAAAATGTTGTATCGTAGAACAGCGTATTCTGCTCGGGTCGTCATGAAATCTGCAATAAACTTTTTTTTTTACTGGCCCCGAATTTGACGAATGAATCGGAGGATTGTCGGCAATTTTTTAAACACTCTAGATTCACTTTATTTTCTAATTTTTAAATTGTACAACAACGTACTTAAATGAAAACCTGTGATCATTAGTAAATAAATCCTTTAGCTATGTTCAATATAATGCTAAGTTTATTTAAGCGTATAGTAAAAAAAAAAACAAAACGGATCTATCAAACACTATGACAGCAGAAAGTCTATAGGGAAAATAAATACTGATGGACTACGATAGGAAATGTGATACTAAAATAAATAATAGTTAAGGGCTTTTGTAAAAGATTGGATAAACCGTGCATGGAATAAACAATTACAATCACAACAACGTACTCGGCTTGGTCGGTATAGAAATCTACAGTAAGTATTTGTTTCACGGGTCCTCGCATTAAAAAAAAAAAAAGTCTCATTGAAAGCGAATAGCACACCAGCTTCCGGCGAGACTTTCATTTTTACCGCGGACACCGAACAGTCATTAAATGAAAAAAAAAAAAAAAAAAAGTTGATTACAGTTTTTGTTACCGACCGCGGTAATGCCGTTAATGTCCTCGCGGCGAGGGAGACACAGAGGCGAATTATAAAATAGCGCTGCTAGAACGACGCCCTGTTCGATGCACGTGTCTAGTGTCTATATAGAGTATAAAACCGTCGAGGAACGGCTGCTCGTCCTTGGACTTATATAACGAAGGGGCTGCGCGCGTAAGGATCGTAAAGAGAGCAAAACAAGAGAGAGAGAGAGAGAGAGAGTCAAGCCGAGGACTTCGCGAAGCCCAGGAGAGCGAATTAAGGATGAAAGGAAAAAGGCCAAAGCATAGAGAATATATATATATATATATATATATATATATATATGTATGTATATATGGGAAGATATACTATAATGCGTTATGGTATGGACGAAGGGAAAAGGTTCGTGGAACTCGAGCATCGAAACAGCTGTAATTATTACCACGAGATTCGCATTAATCATCCTCGAGCTTTCGAGACGTCTTTGCCAACTCGTTTCATTCCAACAGCTTCGAGGGACGGCACTCATTCCGTTCGTGTGGACAGTAGAAAGAGCCTCACTTTTTTTTTATATTCGTTTGTTTCTTTTAAAGAATGTTTTCAATCGAGCGATCCTACAGGAACGACGGATAAAATGAAATTCGCTTGCTAGTCTCGTTCTCCCTCTCCCGAGAACGCATCGCCGCAGAAGAGCAGCGATTCGCATTTGTTTGTGTTGTACCCTTGGCCTAACTTTCTCGACGACAGGTGTCGCCACGCTGCAACGCATGTGCTTCGAGAGCGCGATGAAAATTTCACGTGCTTGCTGTCAGAGAAAATATTGGACGAACTCTCTATAATCGCAGAATTGACCATTGAATGTTTTGTCGATAACATTTTAACAAATCTCTAGGATCCCATCCAAATTTATTTGTTCAGCGGCACAAGATGCAAGATTTCGTCTCTGCGCTCTAAAATTTGTTGTTTGGGTGCCGCTCGAAGAGATAAAGGCGTATCGTTATTTTGCGCATCGCGACCTGTCGCAAATTCGATCTCGTAGGCGAAGAGCAGGTGCGAAGGCATTATTCGAAGATTGCAAAAAAAAAAAAAAAAAAAAAAATTGAATACACTAACGAAACTCTGATGGCAACGTGGACTTGCCTCGTCTCCCTCCCTCTCGCTCGCCAGCTCCATGCGTGTCCCGAAGCATGCAGGCCATCCGAGAGTAAGGAGTCGAGTACAGTCGAGGCAAAAAGTAGAGCGCGTGACATAGATACGGGGCCAGATACGATTTTTCGTGGGTCGCGACCCTTTGGATTGACACTCGTGCGAAAACATTAGGAGCCGAGACCACCGAGGATCCTTCGCCACGGTCTTATGTCAAATTAAACGGAATATCTTGCGAATGCGGTCACTGAACTAGTTCCGCTTCGACCCTGACACTGCCATTGCCCCCAGCAGCGATTTGTGTCATAGCTCAATATTGCTACGTTTTAATGACGATTGTGTATCACTCACCCCTCTCGCTCGTCTCCATCGTGGATTGTCGTTCGTAAGTCCACCCGTGACTCGGCGCAATCCTCGTTTTTACCTCACGCCGTACCCGTGAAAAACACTACTTTATTTCGGCACACCAGCTCAAATTCACTACGATATAAACATGGCCGGTGCGCCTCCTCTTGTCACAATCACCCCGGGGTCGTTGAACTTGCCGCCGCGACCGGTGCGATCTGCGAAATTGTTTAAAGTCTATTACTTTTTAAAATACACCTTGCAACATTGATCGCGGAGGAAAATTTGGGATCGATTCTATTAACGTATGTTTTATTGATAGATGTTTTGACTAGTGGATAGTTCACGACCTACTCAAAGATGGCGGTGAATGTGCGAAATACCGCCGAGGGTTTTACAGGTGTATTTTATGGAGGCCTGCAGGTTTTTTGTTATATTGCAAATTTTTCAACAAAATTATAGATCAATGACGGCAAGTTGAGCAATGACTTATTGTTTATTTCTTTGAGGCCTTCTACCTTGTTGCAATAGCTTTAGTTGCGATAGCTTTAGTTACAACGAGCACATCAACATCGAACGCTGTTCGATTATTCCTTCGGAGCGATCTGTCTCATTGGGTAATTCCTTTGTGGAAGGTCGGGGACGAATCAGCTAGAACGGCGTGGTCGTCGATTGTTGCGCGCCAGATTTGAAACGGCTCGCCTAACACTTAAACTAACTTAATGTTTGAAAATAACTACGAAAAGGAGATTATAAGAACTTTCAACATATCTTAGGACGAATGTAAATGCTCTCGTTCACTTCGTCCAATGTCTAGCGGTTATTGTTCGGTGTACCGAGGATCCAATCGGACGATGTTTTTGGACAGAAACTGCTTCACATAACAGGTGGTATTGAGAGGTTATTTTGTGCGAAGTCGATGGAGTTGAGCACCGTGTAAAAAGGAGTGCACACCTGCCGAATCATCCTAAGAAAATAAATAAACTTTTCACCTCTACACTCGTAGCTTAATTAAAAACCCATTTCCTCTATCATAGTTTAGCTCAATCTAATGTTGTTACCATTTGGCAGACTACTTTTTATTTTAAACCTGTGCCCCTCCGGTTTATGTATATAGACTTCAAACGGCATATACATCATTAATCATTACCCGAACGTTCATTGCCCGTTTGACAACCGAAGAATCATACGAGGATCAATTAATTTCGTTACTCCGATATTTGCCCGCAGCGTTGATCTACAAGGGTAAAAACTTATTTGCTTCTTCGTAATGCGTGAACTAAACTTCGACACATAAGCTCTGTCCATCTAACAGTAAAGTTGCGAAGGTTATATTTTCGTTTTTCTTAACCGGACAGATTTCTAAGAATTGGATCTTTCGATTGCCGCAGATACGGATTGTTCCCTCGTCTTCGAGAAGAAATGTGAGGGGTCGTGGGAAATGCGAGACGATCCATCATAAAATGTTCTGCCTGCTGCAACCGTTCTTTCAAAGAGTCCTGCGATGCATGTCGAAGATAAAATTTAAGTATGTATGCGCCGGAGTCGCGCTCATCATTCTACTCGATGTCTTCGGAGCATTCACGCATGTCTTCGAGGTTTCGTACAACGAAAATTTTGTGTATCCTTATCATGGAGAAATTCAACCGTTCGTTGACGCTCTGAGGCACAACAAGAAGCCTGACGTAGCGCCGATCAATGAGTATAACTATAGTTTCATACACGAACTCAAGGAGAAGTGCGCCGATCCTGATTACAAAACGCTACGGATTGTTTTTCTGGTAAAGTCGGCTGTGGAACACTTCGACAGACGCGAGGGAATACGGAACTCGTGGGGCTTCGGCAAGAGGTTCTTCGACGTGCCGACCAGAACAATATTTCTTCTTGGCACGCATCCCGGAGATAATGATCTTCGGTATAAAGTAAATGCCGAAGCAGAGAAATATGGAGACATTGTACAGGCTGATTTTGTAGATTCTTACTACAACAATACTATCAAGACAATGTTGGGCTTCAAGTGGGCCGTTAACCATTGCAGGAATTCAAAGTTTTACATGTTCGTAGACGACGATATTTACATATCCGTGAAGAATGTCCTGAGATTCATTAGAAATCCAGCTTACTATCCGGATTACTTGAAAGAGCCCAGTAGATTGGCTGCTCGCAAGAGACGAGAAATCACAGAATCAAACAACACGATTAGTCTCGACAACAAGACTGTCCCGGTAGTCGCTAAGGAAGATGGTAAAAATTCAGTCGATGAGAATTCCGTGGTAACGAGAATCTCCAAAAGGGCAACCGCTAAGGAGAAAATAATGATGAGACGCAGACCAGGCTGGAGCTCTCATAACAAAACGAGAATGCCCAATCATCTGGCTAAAGGAGAGATTCAAAACTTCACGTCGGTGTCAACGAAAAATGAAGATAAAAGCCTATCACATACTCTGAAATTATATGAAAACTCGACACACCCTAAGAACTCTATTACCCGAGGGAGACGTCAGATCTTTGATTTCGAACTTCCCGATGACGTGAGACTGTTTGCAGGATATGTTTTTGTTTCGTCGCCGCACAGGCACAGAACTTCAAAGTGGTACGTTTCGCTCAAGGAGTATCCTTACCATTTGTGGCCCCCTTACGTCACCGCCGGAGCTTACGTTCTCTCGAAGGAAGCTCTCATCGACATGTACTACACGAGTCTGTACACCAAGCATTTCAAGTTCGACGACATATTTCTTGGGCTTGTGGCGAAAAAAGCCGACGTCGAGCCATTCCATTGTGACGAATTTCACTTTTACAAAAAAGACTACACTAAGTTCAACTACAAGTATGTGATAACTTCGCACGGTTACGACGATCCTAACGAACTTGTGCAAGTCTGGCAGGAACAAAAATCTCTCGGAAACGCGTAGCTCTCTACCTCTCTATCTTTATCACCATACAAATATTTATATTAGCCGGCTAAAGAATTTATTAAATTTACTTTCACTTTTTTTATTATAAGAAAATGATAAAAGACATTAGCGTAGATGATAACGACCATAGTCTTCCAAAAGAAAACAGCTATAGATCTTCGTCTTTAAGAATATTTCTCATTATCCTAATATCATGGCAGTGTGGAGAAGGTAGTAACTGGTAAGACAGACTTAATAATACATTGGTTCGCTTAATAATACCGATGCGTCGCAATGCTCCATTGCATCCGGAATGTGCCACACACATTTTTAAAAATGTAGAGAAGAGTGGGATGGAACTGACCATCGCTACAAATTTTTTGCAGGCCATAAAAAGAAAATCTCATCTGAAATGGAGTACAGTCCGTTTTCCTACACTCTTTCCTATGTACAACCATTCTTTTCACACATACACACACACCCACACCTAAGTACTAGTCTCTATAGAAAATCGTTTACAAAAATATCGTGTACGTAGAGTCTTCTGTGCAGACGCGAACTCTGAGCAGTCATTATTTGTAAACCTACGCGAGCTATTTACAACTTTGTACTAATCGAAACTGCGGTCCCTCGGCGACCCAGCACTCATTATGGCATTGAATATTTTGTAATAAATAATTTTCTAGTAAATTACCCTCCCGCCGTCACTGTCTGAAATCTTGCTTGGCCATACTGGCCTTCACCAGAGTCTGGTCCAGACTCGTCGCTTCTCGCTTTATCATATTCAATAGTATCTGTGAGCTCTCCAATATCTGCGAACAATTATAATTAACGATTTACACGCTGTATTATCCAAAGCGCCGTCATGGAACAGGACAATAGACACAAATTTGGTAAAGAGCCGAAGGTCAGTGTATAAATTTGATCTGAACGATTCATCTGGTCGTGCAGCTTTCCAAAATCGGATAGTAGTCCGATTTTGGATTACGGTAAAATTACCTTTACGTAAGCAGCCTCCGTATCTGCTATAGTTCTGTCGTATTCGTTCCTTACGGCTATTCTCTTGTCAAGACTCTCGTTGAGTCTCGTCAACTTGTAAGACATTTTTTCTATCTCTCGCTGCAACGAAGTTTTCTCCTCTTCCTGCGAATCTATCTGCGACTGCAGTTCGTTCCGCCGTGTCTTCATTTCCTCCAAGCCTGATCATAAGAGCGTTAGAATTATCATTGTGTTTATGTTCATTAATTTCCTTTTATGTAGTAAAAGTACATTCGATTAAGTAAAGGTTGATCGATTCGTGTGCAGTTTAGCGAAGAGTAAAATTTACAGTGCGCCGCAAAGTGCATGACAATTATCCTTTTCAGCGGAGATTAAATTTGTTTTTCCGTTCAAATTTTACATGCAAGTTATAGACAAACAAAAAAAAAAAAAAATGAAAACTGCACGGTCGGAACAGCGCATCGCTTACATTTCACGAGTTCTTGATTGTACGTCTGAAGAGCAGCACCGTGCTGGGACATCGTGCCTCTCTAACGAAATAGTAATTGCGGTGCAATTAACATTTGACATTAATTAATTCGTTTCGCATCGGCGAAGATGTTTACTAACAAATTTTACTTTCAAAAGCTCGCGTCCAATTGACAGACGGAGGTTACAGGGTTCACTTAATCGCGCGCGAGTTGGAGTGGTGACGCAACTCGGGCAGTCGGTACGGTAGAAACCTACGCATGCTCCTCGCATATCTTCTCGGTTGCTCCGCCGAACGGAAACGACACCTTTTGGAATGCGAACTATGAAGCTATGCCAACGTAAACGTATCGTGAATCAGTCGGTATTTAAATAGAACATTGGATTGCCGGCGACTAATATAGATCCATTAGTCAGAGCGCTGTTTTACGTCTGCATTAAAATTATACTTTGCTATTATTGTTATTCAAGAGCAATCCTATCAAGTATATGTTTCTTCGCACACGGCACGATAAACTCTTCATTTTTATACATTTCGTTCTTCTTTTTTTTTTCCTAGCTAAAGAATAATCTTTTTTATTTCATTTTATTTATGTTTATTCATTTGTTTCGGCGGGAAAAAAACTCTTTTACAAATAAGAAATAAGCTATAGTCTATTACATTTGATGTAGAAATAGTATAATTAGCACGCTATAATTAACATTCTAAAGAGACTCTTTAGAGTTCAGCCCTGACCAGTCCGCGTAGCATATCACAATTTATAAGCAACAGTGCGCGCAGTTTTATGAGTTTATAAAACTAAATTTAGACATTGAAGGGTATCGTTAACGTTCGGCTTGATGTTAGCGAGTCTTGTTAATGTCCGATCATGAATTCTTTAACTTATTTTATCCACCAATCAATATTTCTCTCAAAAATTCACCGAAACCACGAAATTCGTTTTTCTTCGCGCTGCAAAAAAAAAAAAAAAAAAAAAAAAAAAAACCAATTCGTATGAAATTTAATGTACGGGACTGGAAGTTTTTCTTTTTACCAGCAAACCTGGTACATTAAATTACCTATGCAATTGTGCTGAAATACTAATGTTCTGTGTATTAAAAACATTGGAAATACTTCATTTTTAATAATATACTTTAATTTTACTAGAAAATTACTGAAATTTTAATAATTCACTTTGAAATTAAATGAAAAAAATATCTGAATTTTTCATCACAATCGTACATTAAATTTAATTTATCAGTTTTTGCATAAGAACTGCAAGTTCGGTACTTTAAATTTACAATTTTTTTTTTTTTTTTTTTTGCAGTGCACTCTCTGCTATTTGCAAAGTATTTTGGAGAGCAGTAATTCGGCCGGTAGAATGCTTAAAACGAGTTTCGATCAATCATACGCGCGCCTCGCGATAAGGCAAAGTTAATTCCAGAATAAGCTCGCCAATGATTCTTTCCGAGAAGCTCGGCGCACTCTCAAATCACACGAGGATATCGAAGTCGGTCGTGAGATCGAGCCGACCGAGAAACTATTTAGCCCACATAAATGTTTCAAAAAGTTTGTGCAACACTTTCGCGACATTGACGAAAATAAAGCTTGTCCCCCTCGCCGCACACGAGACAGTGCAGAACGCGCGCGAACGCGACATTTTTTTTTTTTTTTTTTTTATTCGTCTGACCGCATTTTCGCCACGCCTTTATAAATATCTAAATACACACAAAACTCTGATGTTGCGTCAATAAATTCATCATTCAATTAATATTTCGAAAAATCTTGTGGTACCTTCGGCAATAAAAAAGTGCGCGAATTCAAAGAGCACATTCCAATGTTAAAAAACCCCAGACCCAGTCGAAACATCGACGCCGAAACTGCGAACCAGTTTAAAATCAGACTCGACTCTCGCGTGTTTATGTGATATCGGATATTTGTAATTTTTGTAATTTGATTAATTAACCGATTTCCCCTCGACCAGTGTTTCAAATGCAGATGCGTCTCACGACAACTTGGATCCATCAATTCCAATGGAAGAACAATGGAAACAAATATTTCATTTCAACATTTAACCATTTCATTGAATCAGACTCGGTTATGCATTGTACATCAAATTATTCGAACTTATCGAGACTCAGCTACACTTCGTACAGATACATATCTATATTTTTGAAGCAGATTACACAAGTCCTATACTTCACTTCTATAAACACAAATAATAATAATAACGATCTGGAATATCGCCCAGCAAATAAACAAGATTGACGCACTTGAAATCTCGATATATCAACCAACGAATTATCATCCCGTGCGAAAAAACAACCCCCCCCCCGCCCCGCCCCCCCAATCCCCTAAACTGATTCTCTCTTCTAACACACAAAACGAAACGGAATTAAAATAAGAAATGAGTAAACGATAAAGTCAATGAAAATTTACGGTTAACAAAAAAAAAAAAAAGATATATAAAAAATGAAATGTGCCAAAATTGGATGACCTTTAATGCTGGAAAGAGCGGGACGTTCTCCACCCTCGTCAACGCCCGGCGATTCCCGAGGCCCGCACGTTTGTTCGCCAAAGGCGCGGAAAGCCAAGGAAACATTAATGATTCGACGGGGCGTCGAGTGACGACCGAAAAGTGCGAGAAAAAAAAAAAAAAAAAAAAAAAAGTTGAGCGTGTGCAACCTTAACACGATTCTATTTCTTTCGATGCATCACAGTCAGCGCGGCTCGTATATAACATCGGGCGCTTTTCGCGTGACGCAATTTCGGGTGGATGACGACGGCGAAGACGAGGAGCGGACGATGAAGTGCGAGGGGTTCTTCGCGTGTATTGCAAAGAGCGAAAAGGCACGGCCGCGAGAGCGAAGGGGGCGAAGGTGAGGTGCGGAGACGTCGCAACGAAGACGACGACGACGACGACGACGACGACGAGGAGGAGGACGGCTGCGAGACGTCGAGAAAGCGATCCCGAAGCGTCTGCACCGCGTGCGAAGCAGAACCGTACGAACTACGATCGCGAACGCATCATCGAGCAAACGGAGCGGGTATTTTCTGTCAAGCGGAGCAACCCTACGAGAGACCGATTTGTTCGGTAAAAAAAAATAAATAAATAAATTAATTAATTAATTAAAATAAAAACAATACCAGGGATTCCGATTTGGATTTTCTGAGATCGAGATCCGGTTTGCAACGAGGAGTTTCATCGATAATCCAAGAAGCCCGCGAAGCCCGATAAACGAAGCGAAAATGGTTTACGAGAGCGATTTCTACACGACCCGACGACCCTACACGCGGCCGATCTCGACCTCCTACACCGTCACGGTCAGTAAATCTAATTGCGACGAGCGCGCACAGCTGCGGTTGCTATGTATACATATTGAAAAAAAAAAAGAAAGAAAAGAAAAAAAGAAACCAAGCGAAGATAGCAATCTCAGCGATGGAAAAAAAAAAAAAAACTGTGTTCCAGAGAGAGCGTGTGTTCTAACGATGTGTCACGGCGAAAATGCACTACTAACCACCCAATTGTGTTATCGGGTTCACCCTCGTGCGTTTCACTCACCAATGTTTTGCGTGTGTCAAATACACTATTCTATCATGAACGGAGCAAAAGTTGACTTTGAAAACAAATGAAGAAAAAAAATATATATATATATATATGAAATACATAATCCAGCACTATGAAAGTGAGTCAGAGTCAAAGTTTCTGGGACTTCAACGTTCATCTCGTACCTTGCACTTTGAAAATGTTTATTTCTAATCTTTATTCCGTTTTTAAGAATTTCATGATCAAAAAATTATTTCATTCTACTCAAAAGTTGTCAATTTGTAGTCTATTCAAATTTCAAATGTCTAAAAATTGTTAGAAAACTTAAATTTTTAATTTTCTCTGTACTAAGAAAAAAAAAAAATCTGGAGTTCTTGGATTATGCATTTATCGGCGCGCATGAGAGTGCCAAGCTTTGCACGGTATTTCGTTGGATACACTGTTGGATTCTAATTTAAAGTTTTTTTTTTTTTTTTTTTTCATTGAGTAAAAATGCAAAAATACATCGGCGGATCGTGCGGCGTTCTCTAAGCGATTACCGTTCGGACCGGAGAGCGAAGGAAAGACAAAAACCGATATAAGAGAGGGAGGACGAGAGGGAGTGGGCGTGAGAGAACAAATAACGAGAAACGTTGACTCTGCAACGAGCAAATTATCGACAAGCCTCGAAAATCGGTACGATTGGCTCGTCGTGTTCGACATTGGGTGACGATCGAGCTTTGCGGTTCTTCGGGCCCGATCAAATCACCGATCGTCGCCCCGATTCATTCGAACCCGTCGATGCGACGCGGCGATTCAGAAGTCTCGAACTTCCACACTCGGCTCCGATCGCTACGAACGCACGAGCGATCGGAGTTTCCCCAATCACCAAACACCGTACTCGATGTTACTCGTGTTTACCGTATGGGCCAAACTCGGAACAAAAAACGAGCTGACCACGATTAAACGAAAACGTTAATCGATCACACATGTCCATTTTTTTTAATGTATCTATGTGTGTGCACACGCGCAAATGTCTTTTAACAGTGCAAAAAAAAAAAAAAAAAAAAAAAAAAAGATGTTTAAACCGTCAATCGTAACGGACGGTTCGAACCGAAGAATCGAACACTCAATCGATAATTATACATTTTTCTTGCGTGTGACCGACTGTTCGTTTTTGAGTTATGAACTCCAAAGTCCGTACTTTGATAGGAATTTAAAAAAAAAAAAAAAAAAGGAAATCCCCCAATAAACACCGCAATCGGTGTTTACTTTTGCGTCGTTTTCTTGTGTCTCACAATCGTTGCAAGGGATGAATTGCGTCGCTCAGTCAATGTCCGTTACGTTCTTACTGTGCGCTGTTATTGTTTCGCAAAAAAAAAAAAAAAAAAAATGTTCAGTCCGTCGTCGTGCGGTATGTGTCACTGTGAAAAATAGACTAACGATAACGTTAGAAATAGAATTTGGAAATAAATATTAAAAAAAAGAAAAAAAAAAAATTGTGGAAAAATTGAGCGTCTACAGAGCGCCGAGGGTGTGTGAGCGCGAAAGAGGAACGAACGCCGCGAGGCCTCGACAATTTGGCAGCCAATTACCGAATGACATTATGGCACGTGTCTATAGGGAACAACACAGACAGTTGGCATTGAGCCCCGCGATAATCTCGTTGCGGGCCTCGTTTATTTTCGACCCCTCAGGCGCGATCGGAACTTCTCTGATATTTTTCTTCGAGCTAGTCGAATTAACGGACGAAAATTCTCTTAAAAAAAAAAAAAAATAAAAAAGTAAATTCACAACAAAAAAATGTCTTCATTTAAATGAAAATGTATTTAAAAAAAAAAAATGTCAAAATAAAATCGTGCCTCTGGCCCGATGAATGCAATAAGATGTTGGAGCTGTGATTGACGAATCCGTTGACCGAGTGCCGGATGACCGTAAAATCAGTTTTGGGAGTAAGCAATATTAATAGTCAGCGGAGAAGGCGCCGGGGTCAGAGGAGAGGCCGACAAAGTGGCGAACGGGAAAGAGAGAGAGAGAGAGAGAGAGAGAGGGATATAAAGAGAGAGAGAGAGAAAGAGAGAGAAACAGTGATCGTCTATTCATAGCAAACGCGGCCATTTTCCGGGAGCCACGGAGTGTTAAACTTAGCCAGCGAAGCTTCCACGGACCGGGCGAATCTTGGATCGGCGCATAGCGAGGAGGATTTACCAAAATAAAAAATTAATCTGGCCCGATGCATAATACAGAGAGATCGGAGTTGCAGCGCTGATTCGCGACGCGCGCCCGCGCTCGCCGAAGAATTTCCCAATTCGAGCCGAGCGGATGGTTATTGCGGACGAAATTAACCGTAAAATCTCTGGCAGAAACTCTCGCGGATATTTATACAGAAAATCATTTTTATAAGGCGATCCCCGTCGACTCCGGGCGAATTTTCCCCGAACCGCTGATCGATCGAATCAACCACGGCAACGGAATTTTGCACGTAGTCGGAGAAGTAACAAAATTTGCGGACAAAATTAAACGTCAATTTCCGTCGGAGCTCACAAGGCAGGAGAGCGTATTTCCATACGCTTTCGTTGGCTCCTCGACAGTCGTTCGGTAATCGGAGATTAAAACCAACGAGACACACGAACGTTGACTGCGAGATCGTCGGATCGAGCGATTAATCGCGCGATCGTCGCTTCCATGAATATTCACCTTCCATTTACCTTCCAATGGCTAACGGCTGACGTTTCTCGCCTTATTCGTATATTTTCCTGCCGAAGTCGCGTTATAAATTCGTTGAAAAAAAAAAAAAAAAAAAAAAAAAATACAGATAAAAATAACAAAAAAATCTCTCGATATCATATTTCTATATTCATCGAATTCCGATCGAGTCCGAGAGTCGTTTATCGGAGGTGGTTGAGTCCAACGCCCTCGAACGCCCTCCATCTATCTCCATCCCGTTCCGCGAAAGCTCGAGGGAGAAAAAAAAGAAGAAAAAAAAAAAAAAAAACTAAAAATTCAAAGAGCCGATGGCGTCGAAAATTTCGTTCTCTCGGCTCGATCTCGCTCCCGTTAGTTCTCTTCGGGTTTGAGTCGGATACTCGAGGAAGGGATCGGGGCGTCGGTGCGTCGAAACGTTCGGGCGTCGGTGTTGCGTTACGCTGCCCTAATTTAGCCGGGCACGGCATCGGAACGCCCGCCGCACGGTTCCCCACTCTTTCTCTCTCGGTCTCGAAACTCGAAGCATCTTGCCTCGTCACAGAAATTCATACGCCGCGTCCGGTTCCTATCTCGCGAGAGACGCAGAACCAACGGCGAAGATTCTCCCGGTATAATCATAGATTGCGACTTTGAGAAGACGCCTCCGAGTCACTTCCTGTCTTGGTCGTGGCGAAGCGGTGCGAGGTCCGGGCTGCGAGATTCGAAACGGTCGTCATTGATGCCTGCTTTTCAAGTCCCAAAAACAAAATTTGTCAGAAGAAAAAGACGGCAGTTGCGCCTTTCTGCTGCTACAAGGCGTATTCGCGTGTTTTCTGAAACGCGACTAACGCGACAAATAATCCGCGTGTCAGAGTCGCGAGATATCTTCGTCACTGAAGGATGTGGAAATCTTCACGACTGTTATGTGCGAATTGTTTGTTGTTTCACTGTTTCTTGTTGATTCCTTTTTTTCAACTTTTTTTCCAGTCGGAAGATTTCTCGATTATCATCGAATTACTTTCATTTCATTGTTTTTAATCACGGACATCTTGCTCGATGTCTTGAAGTCGGTAGTAAAGACTGCGATGCTATTTTTTTCTAGGCTACTGAAAATTTCTAGTCTCGGCTATTTATGCTACAGTGGGCTCATATTTTCTTTGAACGCTAAAGAATGGAGATTCTACGTGCTGTGTGCTTTCAGCGCCCGTGGAAAAAGTGGCGTTACAGTGTCCAATGCCGAGCGAGGTGACGAATACATGACGTCGAGACATCCATTGCCGGATCTCCTGCCGGATGTCTTCCTCGATGTCTTTGATCGCCTTAAGACTTCGAGAAAAATATTCCCAAAAAATACATCCGATGGGAAAGAATCTCCCTTCCGACCGTCCCGCGCTCGGTTGCTAATAAAAACTGCAATGCTATTTTCTTCCAGACTGCTGAAACTTTATTGTCTAGCGGAAATAGCATGCCCGTCTATGAATTCTACGGTGCGCTCCTATTTCCTTCGAACGCTGAAGTTTCAGCGCCCTTGAAAAATTGCATTATTGTGTTTATTACTGATTATTGAAGGAGATCCAGTGTTGCTGGATCTCCTTCCTTGATACCTTCGATACCCTTAAGGTAGTCCTTGCGAATAGTTTTCACTTTGCATAAGTTTCCGAGAAGTGAGAGGCAAACACTTCTGAATTGTATAAAAATGTGAAAAAATCAAGCGTATTAAAGGTGCTGAAAAGATTAATTTTGCACAATAATAATTTCAAAATTTTATTGACAAATTGATGAAAAAAATAAAATTGTTCAACAAATCTCCCGAAAACCGAGCTTTTTTTTTTCTAATGAAAATCATTCGTTCATTATTCTGAATACGTATGAATTTTTTCAGATTTTAAAATTCACTTTGATTTTCTTTTTTACATGGGAAAAAACGTGTGGAAAGTCAATAAAAAAAATTCAAAGTGAATTTAAAAATCTGAAAAAATTCATAGATATTCAGAAAAATGAACGAATAATTTTCATTAAAAAAAAAGTGATGTTTCCGGGAGATTGATCGAACAAATTTTCTTTTTCTAAAATTTATTAATAATATTTTCGAATTATTATTGTGCAAAATCAGTCTTTTCGGCATCTTTAATACACTTGATTTTTTTTTGTCAGATTTTTATACCGTCAACAAGTGTTTACAATTCCCTCCAATTTCTCTGAAACTAATGCGAAGTGAACACTATTCGCAAGGACTACCTTAAGACTTCCAGCAAGATATCAAAAAAAAAAAAAAAACTCCACACTCCGTCGGTAAGACAAAACTTTAATGCCATTGTTTTTCTAGGCTGCTGAAAGTTTATTGTCCGACGTAAATACGCCACTTCGTCTATCAATTCCACAGTGGGCTTTTATTTCCTTCGAACGCTGAGATTTCAGCGCCCTCGAAAAAAAAAAAAGCATTATAGTTTTTATTACCGACCGCGGCAACCGAGTCAAGTCTTGGCGAATCTCCTGCTCGATGTCTTCCTTGATATCCTCGATTCCCTTGAGACTTCGAAGAAGATATCCAGAAAAACCCCGCATCGACGACGGACAGTCCGCGTCCTCGCCTCAGGAGCGGAAGTCTTCGCCGAGGCGAAGACGTGCTCTCTTCGTCGAGGCGAAGACGTTCGATACGTCGTCGACTCGTCCGTTCGATCTTCTGTCGAGCTCCGCAGTATCCGACCCATCATCGCCGAACGTCCGCGACGAAAAGACGCCAGGAATTCGTGAACCGGCATTCCTAGAGTAGCGAATGCCCGTGTTGCCGGTCGCTTGGCAGGAACCGCGAAGTCGCGCTCCGAACCGATCACTTTATAGACGCCTCTCTTTTACTCTTTACAATCACCTCCACTGTCAACTGTCATTCCTCCTCTCTCGAAAACTCCCTTTTAATAATACACGCAAACGCTTAACCGCTGAGAGACCTATGCAGATTACTATTATTATTATTATTAATCGACAAATAACCCAGCTGCTAATTATTAATTGCAATTATGCGGTACGTCGACGGTACTTGCAACATTGGGTAACATTTGGGCATTTGAAACTCGCGAATGGAGCGATGGGAGCCCCGAGGAAACTTAGGTCAGTCGTCGCTGACGCGCCGTGACCGGAACAATTATTAATTTTACGCACGCCATCCAAACAAATATATATTTAATTTAAATAACTATTTATTTGAATCAAAATAAATATTTATTTAAATGAATTAAATATTTGTTTGAATTAAATGGATATTTATTTCAATTAAATAAATAATTATTTGAATTAAAATGAGTATTTATTTAAATGAAAATAAATATTTGTTTGAATTACATGGATATTTATTTCAATTAAATAAATAATTATTTGCGGTTCACTCTCCAAATAAATAATTTTTCTGTGTGCGGAGTAGAATGATTCGCTCGATCTTTGAGCCCTGAGGTCTAAAATAGGGATTTCAATAGCCCATTTAAATCACGAGACAATTAGGTTTACAACGGGACAATCGACATGAAAAAATAAATAAAAAAAATTTAAAAAAATGGATCGAGAGATAAGATCTTACCGACATGAAAAAAAAAAACAAAAAAAATTCTCGACCCATTAAACATCTCCAAAGAGTCCGACAGACCGTTGCCCACTTTCCGAGTCGCACGTACGGATAATCCGAAGATCGGGCTTAGAGGGCCGATTGGTGGGTGGAGGTGGAAGACTCCGCGGACCGCGACGATTTTGCTCGATAGCCGAGAGAGAGAACGCCGGACGATCCGAGTGGAATGCACGATAGATTAGTGCACGGAAAGAAAGAAAGAAAAAAACAAAAAGAAAAAAAAATGGATGAAAAAAAAAAAAAAAAAACCGAAAAGATGGATGATGTTTGCAGAAGCGGGACGCTTTCCCGTGGGAGAAGGTTCCGTTCGTGCCGCGTCCGTCGTTGGTGCCGGAACCGTTCACCGTATGGGGACGTAAGAAGCAAGATCCGAAAAAGGAATTTTATCAGTACGCGACGATAAAGGACAAAGAGGGCACGGTGAGGGGCAAAAACGCCGCGAAGGACGACCACACGAGACAGCTCATCGAGGGCGGAACGATATCCAAGGTCGGATTGGACGCCGCCGCCGAACTCGCGTCCAAGGGTCACGTCTTCGAGAAGGGAGTACTCTCGAGACAGCCGGGAGCTCACAGGCACGCGTTGACACCCGCGACCGGCCGTACCAAGATCCTAATGGCTCTCCAACAGCCCTCTTGGTATCGATTCTAAGAGGCGACGATTGACGGACGAAACGAAAGAGAGCACGGACACGCGGCGAAACCACTCGATGTTTTATACCGGTCAATGAGCGAGGCTGGATGCGCATGCGCGAACAATTCTTTCGGGGGGGGGGGGGGTTTCATTAATAAAAAGAATAATAAAAAAATTGAAAGATGAACAAATAATCGTCGGCGAATGGAGATCAATCGTTATGTAGGTGTGGGTATTGTTTTTTTTTTTTTTTTTTTTTTTTTTAATATATATATCAAGATTAATCGATACGATTAATCGATCATCGAGGCGAATCTATCGCTCTCTGCTCTGCACTGTTAAAAAATTGTAAATTTAAGACACCGGACTGGAGATTTTTATGCAGAAACACTGGTCACATTTAAGGTACAGTTGTGGTGAGAGATTAATGAACTTTTGCAGTGGAATTGAAGAAGGTTATTGGATTTGAAGTACTTTCATAGTAAAATTCATGTAAATGATTAACAACAAAGTATTTTCGCAGTTTTTGATATACTGTATGTTAATTTTTTGTCACATGTGTACGTTAAATGTGATACACCAGTTTATGCATAAAAACTTTCAATACCAGTACATCGAACTTCATAAGAAATTTTTTTTTACAGTGTATACTTCGCTGAGATGTATTCGCGCGAATAAAATTTTTCATGGTCTAAATTTGGTGTGATCGATATATCGAGGATTTTTTGTTTCAAACGATGGTCGGTCTGAACGTAGGCGCATAAGATGTACCGATGTAGAAAGATACTTAGGGATTTTTTTTTTTTTTTAATTCGAACACGAAGTGTTTCATTCGCTGAACGACGCTGAATGCGCATGCGCAAACAATTCTTTCGGATTTTTCATAGAAAAAAGAGTAATGAAAAAAAATAATAATAATTGTCACCGAGCGCAGATAAATCATTAGGCTATACCTATGGATATTGTTTAAAAAACAATGTATACATAAAAATTAATCGATAGGATGATGATTAACGATCGCCGATTATCGACGCGACTCTCTCTCTCGCTTTATACTTCGCTGAGACTTATTCGTGCGAATGTAATTGTTCATCGTTCAATTCGGTGAGATCGGTATCGAGGATTTACTTTCAAACTATCGTCGGGCTGTACAGAGACGGATGTTATGTACCGATATAGAAATATACTTAGCGATTATTTTTCATTTTTTTTTTTTTTTTTTTTTTTTTTTACTGGACACGAGCTGTCTCACCATTGAACAACGCTCGACGCGCATGCGCAAACAATTCTTTCGGATTGTTCTTTAAAAAGAAGAATAATAAAAAAAAAGTCATCACCGAATGGAGATAATTCATTAAGATACTAAAGATATTGTTTAAAAACAATATATATATGTATAAAAACTAATCGACACGACGTTGATTAACGATCGCCGATAATCGAAGCACCTCTCTCTCTCGCTTTATGACTTCGCTAAGATCAATTCGCACGAATTTAATTTTTTTATCGTTCCAATTTCATGAGATCGGTATCGACATTTTTTTTTTTTTTTTTTTTTTTTCAAACGATTGTCAGGCTATACAGAGGCGAATATTATCTGCCGACATAGAAAGATACTTCGCCATTATATTTCTTTTAATTTCTCCGTTTTTTTTTTTTTTTTACTCGGACACAAAGTGTTTCGGGAGCCAACGTGGTTCTTCCGTTGTATCGCGTGATCTTGCAATAAAAGTTGAAATATATCGTCGAACAACAGACGATTACTGCGGCCGACGTGGGGGACAAGAATGTCGATTTCGGACACGTTCTCTCTCTCTCTCTCTCTCTGTCTCTCTCTTCCTCTCTCGTAGACTCTTAAAGCGCGACGCTTTTATACCCCAGGGCTTGTATTGTCGATCTGCCTATCTATCTATGTGTTTTTCTCGATGGCACATTCGCACTTTAACACTGTGTTTACCGATCTATCTTTAGAGTTCTGTATTTTTTTTTTTTTATCTTCTTCCTCTCACTACGTTTTCCTCGCGCCGCCGACGCAACGACCCACATAGCCGAAACTGTTGTGCCGTTAATCATTTTTATTCGTGACCGGCGCGCCGCCCCGAACGACTCTGCGCAGAAGAAAATAAATGAGAAACACAATCGAGAACCGATCAGGATAATAATAAGTCTTTTTTTTTTTTTTTTTTTTTTTTTTTTTTTTGCACACGCATAAAAAAAAAGGGAATACGTCACATCGTCGCCGTTCGTGCGCAGGTTCGAAGCTCCCTCAAGCCGTAACATCTTCGAAAATCGGCAGAGCTCGATTTTTTTTTTTTTTTTTTTTTTTTTTTTTTTTTTTTTTTAATACGTTGCTAATAACGTTGTAATTTTATTTTAGACAAAAATTGTAATATCCTGTAAATATATATTTGTTTTCAAAAGAATGTTGCTTTTCGCGCGGCACCATAATTGACACAACTTTAAGCTCGAGTATCTTTGAATCCACGCGGAGAAAAAAATCATTGGAAATTCATTGAAAAAAGCCTCGTTCGTTGCTTTATATAACACTTGTGATTTTTAATTCCAAAAGTAGTAAACTGTCGCTGTGTGACATTTTATAAAAAATATTTTGAAAAAGTGCCGTTTAACGAAAAGTTTTTTTTTAGTTCCAAAAAAAGGTAGAAACGTCGCTGCGTGACGCATTCCCTTGAGTGGATGTATTTTTTTTTTTTTTTTGAGTTCGCTATTCGGGCCCTCGTGAAAACGACGAGACACCGAGTACGTCCATTGGAGAACTTTCGAACTTACACACACACACACACACACACACACATACACAGACACACACAGGCAAACATCCCTTGCTAATTCGCGTACGAAGAGAATACACTCGAGCTCGTGGGCGCGCATGCGCTTGCGCGCGTTACTTTTGGCAAAGCGTCCAAATGCATTGCTCAACGTTGCGGCAGAGTGTCCTGAATATTTCGGCAAGGAGACATTATTATTGCATACTCTATGCAGCGGCCGCTCGATGTTTATAATTGGCCCGCACGTTGTGTGTCTACGGATCAAGCTTACCACGTATGGCGCACGGTATAACATTCGTCGTACTATATACCGTGTGCTATATCGATATGGTATTATTCATGCATATTTATACACTGAGAAAAAGAACATCACTGGATTAACCAATGTGATTTACGTTCGAAGGCGTTGTTTGTTTGGTACAAAAACAATGTTTTAGTCGACAAATTTCGAATCGATCGATGCAAAGAATTTTTTAACAAAACGTTGCTTTGTTTGTACCAAAGAAACACTAGCTTTGACGGTAGGGAGGGATCAAATGGAACAGCGGGGCGAAACGGGCCAGTGGGAGAAAACTCAATTTTCCAATAATTTTGGATGTCCCGTTTTTTTTCCAACGATACATTCGGACTTTAAAATCCGTTTTGCCCCGCTCTCGTCTATGTCCTCACGACTTTTGGTCAATCCAACAATTTTTTTTCTCGGTGTCTATGTATCTATATATACGTATGTGTACATACATATATCACACTTCATATAGTTTAATCACGCTTTATGTTTCATAAATCTAACACCAGTCACGATTAATAATTAAAAAAAAAAAAAAAAAAAAAAGATCGCCTAACTCGAAAGATTTCTCGGAACGTTACTGTACTAACAAGGATCGTTTCTGCCGCCTCAAAAGTCGCCTCATTCGGTTCGTTTCGCCACGATTGAAATAATTCAAAAATCGAATTATCGATGGTATTCTTCTAACAAATAATTTGTCTAATAAATAAATGTTAAAAAAAAAAAAAGAATCCTTTTACCGATCGATCGGGACGAACCGGACGAGGCTGCGAGCCCTGTCGCGCACCCTCGCGTCGATTGGATACCCCGCTTGTGTAAATTGTTCCAAGAGCCAAAGTCCCAGCGCAATGTTGTGATAGCATAAGAAAAAAAAAAAAAAAAAAGTGCAACATAGATATTTTTTTATAATAAAAAAAAAAAACAAAAAAAAAAAAAAAACTTTCATAAATGATCAGGGAAGAGTTAGCAAATGAGAGTACATATTTAAAGTGAGAATGAAGCTTTGGACTTCAGTGTACTGGCAGTGGAGCGTTCTCCAATGTTGTCCTTGTATAATCCCTGAATCTAGACGCCCCGGCATTACGTGGTCCGCGACTATCCGTCCGCTGGACTGAGGTCCGCCCAAGAGCAGTACAGCTACAGTTACCTCAACAACTCCAGTACCTCGTCGTCGGACCCTTACAGTCGTCCTCAGCGTAGCAGCTACAGCACCGAGAGCGTTACCAGGAGGGAGAGCGGTCCGTACGGTTCATACTCGACCGACAGAACCTCCAGTTCCTCGACCGGCGGCGGACCCGGCGGCTACAGATCCTCATACGAGTCTCACTCTTCCGGTCGTCTTCCCGGCGGTACCACATATCGTCACTTCTCCTACCGCGTCTAACTCGTCAACGATACAAAAGATATTTTTGAAATGCCGACAAAAAAAAAAAAACAATGACCCTGAAGATGTCCGCGTGACATCAGATTTCATCCATCAATGCACGATTCTGGAAAGACAAAAGAGAGGATATTGAGAAAAATTGACTTAAATAGGCACTTCTTCTTGCGTCTAAGGTGTGAGTGCCTAAAAAATGGTTCGCCTGTAGAATTTTGTTCTACACAGAGAGCTGGGCAAATACCCAAAGTACTTGAGGTGCACATTGAAGTAGCGAGTACTTGAAGTACTGAGCGCTGGGTAGTTCTTGAGTTCTGACGTATCGAGCACTGGCAGAACTGAATTGCCGAAGTTCTCAGTACTGGACGCTGACTCAGTGCTTGGTACTTCGATGCGTACTTCAAGTACTCGGTTTATTTGCCGAGACTTCGCTCGGGGAACTTCTCCAAGTGAAGCTCCTCGAGCGCAATCTGTGCGTTGCGAAGCAGAGTTGTGACTTGATGAAATTTAGTCTCATGCGGATATCTTGAGAGTCATGAAAAAAATTATTATACAAGAAATCGAAACGCGAAAGCGCCCAAAAACTAAACTGTCTCCTGCACCGAATTCAATTGTAATTGCTTAGAATTATTAATTTTTTTTTTTCGTGTTTCGGCTTCACTCGGAAAAGTCCCTCACAAATGTGTAACACGTCCGGCAGGAGAAACGAAATCAACTTTCACCCCCGATTTACCGATCTTTTTGTGATCCTACCTCGCTCTCGGTTAAACTGAGATCTTTTTTTGTTTCTCTAAAAAAAAAAAAAAAAAACAACCCGATTCTTCCGTCGGTCGCGCTGCATTTAGTTAACAAGTAACAGAAATATCGTAGTTGCGCGCTGAATGTGTTACGCGAGATTTACTCGCCGTGTAGAGCAGAGCACGTGTTGTGAAATACATTAAAAGTAAAAAAAAAAAAAAACAAACAAACCAACTGGACTCTAACAAAACAGAAAAAGAAAATTAAAAGTTTGATAAATTTCTTAAATGTATTTGAATAAAGATTTGTATGCACACCATTAGATAATATTCTTGTACGTCTACGAACCTTTGTACATCTACGCACCTATCGCACCGATCTACGATCAGCGCACTCTATCCATCGATTCGGCGAATTATGGAACGAATGTCGTACTAATGTAACGTTTTTAAATTTTTTTTTTGATACACTTGTTTTTTTTTTTTGTATTTTAATTAATTTTTTTCTTTTGTTAATCACTAATCGCAGCCATACTCGTAGTTCTCATTGCTGTTTATTCCTCAGCGAATCGTAACCCAGTTTGTCACTCTATATTCTCTGATTGTCTCTATGTGCAATTAACATCGACTCATCAAATGACACTAATGTGAAATACTAACGTTAATAATCATCTAGCTAGACACACAACGCGATAATTGGCCAATATCGAGAGCACGCCTACTTCCCATATATTATTATTATTATTACGATTATTGGACAAAATATTAGGCAGGTTATCCGAGAATTGTGGCAACGAGCTCGCATTTATCAATCCGAGGATCTCTCGATATTCAAAATTAAATCATCGCGCGAGACACATCGAACGTGCTGCGCCGAGACGACGAATCGGTCCATATATAGATCGCGAATATTTATCACACGATTATCGATCACTAACATAACAAAAATTATAATTTTTCTTTTTATATATTTCCATCTGCTCTACCATACCCCGCTGTCTCCTCCACTCCTCGCTGCTTCTGCTGATCGCCGTCGGAAAACCAAAAAAAAAAAAAAAAAAAAAAAAAAAAACGAAACGCGAAAACCAGGAATTGGGCGTGAGACCGATGTCCCCTGCGCTTCGGCCGATCTCCCCGACGGTCCGGCCGCTCTCCCCGTCGATCTCGCCCACTACTCAGGTGAGTCTGTCGTGGTCCTTTAAAAAAAAAAAAGAAAACAAGGTAAATTTTACCGATCTCAACCGATGATTGTCAAATGTAGAATTTCCACTCGACATATATATTTTTTTTTTAATTGTTGTTTCAATCGAAGATTTTGTACCGATCGGATGTGACGAAGAGAATCGAAGAAATCGTGACGCTTTGCCCTCGCAACATCCCCACACACAGCCAAAGCCTCGCCCGTATGACTACGATTAAGGCGGCGTACACAGTAAAAAAAAGTTTGTAAAAGGGTGTTTCTTCGCAATTTTTAATTCGTTAATTTTTCGAAACAAAAGCACGAACCAAAGTTGTCAATGAGACGGGATATAAAAGTACAGGTTTGTACATTCGACCCTGACGAAACGACTGCGTCGCTTAACAAAATTACTTTCACGAAACTTCGTAATCCCATTTTCCGAAATTATTTTTACGAGTCCTCGTACTCCGATTTCACGAGATTGTTTTTACGAAACTTGCTACTTCGATTTTCCAAAATTATTTTCACGAAACTTAATATTCCGTTCTCACGAAACAATTTTTTACTGTGTACGTTCGCCGGAAGCATCACTAAAATCGGCTAACAAACTACTAACGTATATCACTAAAAACGCTTGAAAGACTTCGGCCCGACCCGGTCCGAGGTTTCCGATCGCGAGGGCCAGCTTTTGGAGCGCGCAATAAAAACCGAGGATCAAGGGATGCGCTTCACCGCTTCGCATGAAACCGCCCTCGTGCCGGCGACCCCTCGAGGACTTCCGTCTACCCTTCCAGAGACGAAGAAGTTGAGTCAAAAAAAGAAAAAGAAAAAAAGAAAAGTAGACTCGGGACCGCTTTGGCGAACGTTGGCTGCTGCTTCGAGTGACTCTAATACGGAGTGTGACTGGGGAATATGACGGAGAGTCTCGATATCGGGCTGATAAATAGTTGAGAGCTCGCTGACCGATTGGCTCCGTTAACTTGACCGCTGCAGGTGAGGCGGATACCTCATCTGTTGCCCTACATTGCGCACAAGAGGCTCATCACGGTCGTCCACACGCCGATCCACAGTTATTACTATCCGGGCACACCGTTGCCGATAAGAATTCACTCGAGGGTCAGGCCCAGTGTTCTCGCTGCAGAGCTCCAGAGAATACGCGATCATACCAGGCCCTCACACCAGTCCTACACCTCCAACTACCTCAACTCCAAGGACCACGTCGTAAGTCTCGTGCATAACTAAAAAAAAATAATAATAATAATAATTAAAAAAAAAATCGTCATTAATTATTCTCCCCGATGTTAATAAATAATTCGATGTACTCGTGGAGCGAACAACACAGACACAAAAATCCCTAAGTCCGTGTCATACAACGGAGTATTCGTCACACTTTTTTCGAACGATTTTCTCATTTTTCAATTTTTTTTTGTTTTTGTTTTTTTTCATTTATCAAAGTCGAATTAAGTGAAATAATTTAAGGGAGGTTTCTACCTTGTTGGGCCAAAAGAATGTTCGATTTTTCACTAATTTTTCACGCGAGAAGCATTGAATACGGAATGCTGATATTTGGTATGGTGACTAGGCGGTCTTTATTGAATATGAAAATATTTTTTCAAGTTTGACAAAAGATGGTAGTGTGAGTGTGAGCGATGATATTCTTCGCTTGCCGAAGTCCCAAGTCCTGGGCAGGTGATCTGAAGCAAAAAAATTAAACATATTTTTACTTTGTACAATATTGTCTACAAGTTGAACTTTAAACGAGAAGATTAATTGGAGAATAAAAAAAAATAGTGAGCTATCGATGAGAAATTTGTTTTTTTACGAAAATTGTTTGGAGTTTTTTGTTCGTCAAACAAAAACGTTTGAATATTTTTCGATAATTCTTGTTTAACTAATGAAGACGTTTGTTGTGCACGTGCCTGCCAAATTTCATAGAGATTGTTCATCCAAGGCGTATAGGAGCACTTACGCACACTTGGAAAGTGTAGTTTCGAGAAAAATGCGTTTAAAGTTAAACCGAAGTTTATGTGCGAATAAAATGAAAAGTTTCGTACTTACGCAATTTGCTGAACGTATTCTCAAACATTGGCTCTTTTCGATACATGAAAAAATAATAGTAAAACATTTTTCGACCCAATAAGGTGGATTTTAATTTGACTTTAAGGAAAATTTCGTCAATTCTCGATCGAGAATAAAAATGAACCGCGATGACAATTAAAATGTAGTATGCTGATTGTGTATTCTGGCAGCTCTGGGACGACGAGACTCGGGAGATCAGAGCCAGGGCCGACGCTCTCCTCCGGCGAATCCACGTCTTCGTGCCGCGTCCAGTAGCAAGGTAATAAGACTAAAGTTTTCGATAGTAAATTTTTTTTTTATAAAAATAAAAAATGAAAAACATGAAAAAAATAATATGCTGGGTGAAATGAGTTTGCGGCGTTGACACGTTCATTGCGAGACATTCAAAAAGATGTGCTCCGGTGAACAGTGACTTCGCTGAAGATATTGTACCGGAACGTATGCACAGCGAGGACTACCTAAGGCGACTGATTGGCGCGCGAAAGAACGCCAAGAAGGACGAGGATCAGGCATCGTACTATGAGTCGCCGGACACGCGTCACTTCGGTACCGGTAATCTAGCCTGTGTCGCGTACACCGGAGGTAAACCTCATTCGCGCAGGAGGCCCTACTACAAACTTGCAGATCTTCGTGCCGCCGACGTACAGAGCGACGTCAATATGCTCAGCTACTACGCGAAGAATCGCGCCGCCGCCGCCAGCGCCTGTGAGTAAAACACATCGACGACGCTGACGATCACAATGACAATTTCGGTTAAAAATGTTATTTAATTTTTTTTTATATAGCATCTTTTTTGCGACAATTGAGGTTCCCCTGAGACGGACGTGACGCTTCCTATTTGAGATTCACAGCCAATTATTAATCATAATCGTGATTTATCAATGATCTATCAATGATCTATCAATGATCTATCAATGATCTATCAATGATCTATCAATGATCTATCAATGATCTATCAATGATCTATCAATGATCTATCAATGATCTATCAATGATCTATCAATGATCTATCAATGATCTATCAATGATCTATCAATGATCTATCAATGATCTATCAATGATCTATCAATGATCTATCAATGATCTATCAATGATCTATCAATGATCTATCAATGATCTATCAATGATCTATCAATGATCTATCAATGATCTATCAATGATCTATCAATGATCTATCGATGATCTATCAATGATCTATCAAGAGAGAGGAAATACATTTTAATGCCTACGACATATGAACTGCCGACCCATTTACGTACACATGAATATATATATATCTACACACACACCCCCACACACAGCTAAAATTTGAGGATGCGTAACGAGTGTCGGTAGAGAGCGAGCTTCGTGAGGGTGCACGAATCGTTGAAAGTTTGATTTTGTCAAAACCACGAAGCTCGTCGGCTAAATGTTGATTATCACAGAAAAAAAAAAGAAATGATAAATTAAACAAAATTGTCGCTGTCTGTTAGTCACGTTGATGATATTAGTTACTGTCCTTGAATGAAGACGGCTTGACGACGCCGTTTGTGTGTGACGCGCTTTTTTGGGTTTTTTGTCCGTTTCCGTTTCTCGCAATCTATCATTCTACTTTTTTTTTGTATTATTATTATTTATTTTTTCAAATCTGAATTTTTTTGTTGTCACTCTCTTGTTCACTTGTCTCTGCGTTTCTGTCTGAGGATTTCTTTTTTTCTTTTTTTTTTTTTGTGTTCCTGTGCGACCCGTGTGTCTTGCGTATCGTCTTCTTTATTTTCGATTCTTTTTTTTTTTTTAATTCTTGTATTCTTTCATTTTCGTGTTGTCTCTTCATGTACTCGTTATCGCTGTCCTTTATGTTAAATTGTGTCTAATTGTATGACCAAACAAAAAAAAAAAAATCAAAAAAAAATGATAAAATTAAAAGTGATCAAGTTAAACGAGGCTTATACGATCGAGTTTGCAATTGTCAAGTTCGTTCGGGAAATCAACGTCGCGTCACGGTGTCGCGCGAGACTCGCGATTGGACGGTCATTGCATTTTTTCTTTCTTTCCTCACTTATTCGCATAACCGAACATACGTAAGAACGATAAAAAAAAAAAAAAAAAAATGCCCACACCCAAAAGTCCAGGCGACAGATGACGACAGTCGAGAATCGCCAGTGGAACGAGCAGTTCTGTTGAACTTTTCAGGCCACGGATGGAGAGAGCGCGTACCAGAGCTGAACGAGGACCCGTCTAAGTCGAAAAAAGTGGATGGAGATGCCCTGCCCGAGATCGAGGAGGATTAGACGAAAAATAAAAGACCGAACCAAAGTCCACTTTGCACACCACGAGATTTGAAAACAGCTCGCTCGAGTTATTATACTTTCCCTCAAAAAGCCACCCCCCCCCCCAACCCACCCAAATCGAACCCGTCTCATACGCAGTTCGACCCTCGTCATTCTCCGGCGGAACGATTGCGGAATATATATATATATTTTTTTTCTCTGCTCGAACTTTCGACATCGATTCCCTAAAGCCCTCCAAAAAGCTCTCCCGGGCATTTCGGTGACGTCAAAAAAAAAAAAAAAAAAAAAAAGCCCACTTCCATCAATCAATCAATAAGACACGTGTTCGCAAAGTTCTCGAGTCCACAATTGTTTTCGATTTATCTCGTCGATTGGCCGCAATCAATGTCAGCAAAATTTACGAGAAACGAATTAAAAAAAAAGAAAAAGTATCCGAGATTACGAAAGTTGAGTAAAATCGAATATCCACTTTAATTCACGACGCATGATAAACATGTAAACAAGAAAAAAAAAATTGTCAAATTCGATCGAGCTTTGTATAAGAATGAAAATATTAAAATACCACCCGATAAATGACTATTTTATGAAAAAATAAAAATAAAAAATAAAAAACACACACACAAAAATATGCATTGGAGAGTTTCCATCACTGACCGCACGAGCGATTATGCGTTAGACGTCCTCTGCCTTAAAAGCGAATGAATATATGCATTGTCCCGAGGTAAGCTTTCGTCTAGTGGCTCTATTATTATACACCTTTAAAAAGGATCCATATTGGATAATAAAATATTTCACAAGTCAATCGATTATTTGCAATCGATTGACAATTAAATGAGATAATTACTTTAAAAATATACATATACATAAATATAATAGTAATATTAATATTAATAAGTTAATAATTTCGTCCCGTTGTCGTCCCAACTTCTGTCGAAGCTTCTTCACATCTCTCACACTATTCTCTCTTAGCTCTTCGTGATTGCTTAACTATTTCTATTCGCCTTACTCTTCCACTTAATCTTCCTGCGTGTACGTGCATTTTTTTTCACTCTCTCTCTCTCTCTCTCTCTCTCTCTCTTTCTCTATCAGCAGTAAAATTTGTTTTAGTTACATGTACCTGTATTCCTGACATGTACCTTTCGTGTGTATCCCACAGATCCAGATCCACCGCTCACCGATCGAGAGATTAGAAAGGGTCAGTATGCATACAGATGTAGGGTAAGTCGAGGTGATATGGTCATGATTTTTTTACGCAATGAAAATTAGGGGTTGACTTTAAAAAAAAAAAACCTTCACATTTTAAATTCTAGAAACATCGAACTGAAATAATTCACTCAGAATTTTCGATATTTTCCATGCGTGACTTAATCGCAACTCTATAAATTAATATTTGCGATCGGCCATATCACCCGTATACTACAGGCGATATGGCCATAGTGATGGTCATATGATAGACGCCACACGATAGACATATTGTACCGGCCGCCATATCACCCCGACTTACCCTGTATAAGACCGGATGTTATACCTTCGTCCTCTGTTTCCCCGTGGAGTCTCACCCAGCGATCGTAACATTTTAGCACGAGCATTGGAGATCGATGAGGCGCCGCGTCCGAAGAGAGGTGAGCAGATCCGGATGACCGTCCGGAATCAACCGACTCGACCGTGTCTCGTTGTCCCGATCGTGCGTAACCTCTGCCTCCCTGTGTTTCATGTATTTCTCAGCACCGAAGCAGGAGCCTGCAAGCGAGCCCGAACCGGAAGTCGTATGTTTTAAGCCCGCGCGAGAGCCACTTCCGGTTCCCGAACCGGTGGCCGAGCCGGAGCCTGAGAAGACGGTCGAGCCAGAGCCCGAAAAGATCGTCGAGCCAGAGCCTGAAAAGATCGTCGAGCCGAAACCGGAAGTCGTAGCTCCGAAGCCCAAGCGTAAGCCCAAGCCTGTGCGAGTTCCGACTCCCGAGCCGGAACCTGCACCGGTCGTCGAACCGGAGCCGGAACCGGTCGTCGAGCCAGAACCTGCACCGATCGTCGAACCAAAGCCGGAACCGGTCGTCGAACCAGAGCCGGAACCGGTCGTCGAACCGGAGCCGGAACCGGTCGTCGAGCCAGAGCCAGAACCGGTCGTAGAGCCAGAACCGGAACCGATCGCCGAGCCAGAACCGGAACCGATCGCCGATCCAGAACCGGAACCGATCGCCGAGCCGGAACCGGAAACGATCGCCGAGCCAGAACCGGAACCGATCGCCGAGCCGGAACCGGAACCGATCGCCGAGCCAGAACCGAAAACGATCGCCGAGCCGGAACCGGAAACGATCGCCGAGCCGGAACCGGAAACGATCGCCGAGATAGAACCGATCGTTGACGAGCCATTAGAATCGGAATCCAACGAACAACCCGCCGTCGCCGATGGCGCGGAGAACGCCGAAGAAACCGACAATCAGGAAGAGGACGAAGACGGTACGTCACGGCAACGTGGGCTTCTCCGAATATTAGAGAAGTCCCTGCATCCGTCGTCGCCGACGAGCGTCGTCGACAGTGAGAACGAGTCGGCGGTGGAGGAGCAGGAGAAATGTGCCGACGTGATCGAACAACAAACGAACTGAGACAGAACTTAAAAAAAATAAAATAACGTCGGTTGTTGATTAATCGATTAAAAAAAAAAAAAAAAAAAAATATACACCCCTCTGTACCGTCTGTTGATCGTCTGTACCTTCAATACATGATTGTCATTCTCGTTGTCATTAATGTGATAATTTTTCGTGATCAAAAGGGAGGAGACTTTTGCGACTATCGTACTCTCTGTGCCCAAATAACGTGTGCACGTGTTGCGTGTCTCTCCCGTTTTCCGTAAGTCTTCTCGTAAGTCGGATTTGTGTGCTATAGTCAAAGTGAATTACGAGCACGATACATATTAAATTCTGTAACGTTCAACAGAGCGTAGTGTCGTAGAATACCGAGAACATTTAACATCGAACACATACACACACACACACACACGGAGCCTCCTACACTCGCGCTTTTGGTAACTCACACGAAGACACGAACGCATTACAAGACGGGCCGTAAATCAATTCGCACTAAGTAACGCTTCTCGGGCGCTAAAACCCACTTGGCGCAACCCAGAAATATAATTTATTTGACGGGCGCCCCTCGTGCAAATAATCATTTAAATTATTTAAATAAATATTTCTTTTATTCCCGTGTAGAACGATATATTTTGAATACATTTTAGAAATACTTGCAAACTATCAAATATCACGAAATATTTCGGAAATTTACTAAAAAAACTTTAAATACATCGGATATACTTCTGAAAAGTTGAAACAATATCTTGAACGCGAATATTTGTAGGTGTGCACTGAACTTTTCACGTTTTTAAAATCTTTTACAAATATTTTTTTTGACACTCGTAAAATATTTATCGGATATTCGTATGTCGCCCAATATACAATTGTTTTAAATACATTTTTGCGAAACATTTCTTGAAAAATTTCAACGTAAGATTTATTACCTGACAAAGAAATATTTTCAAAAAGTTTTAAAAACATATCAGAAATATTTTTTAATATCGGTAAAATATGGATTTGCAATGTGGATTTAAGTAAATATTCTTTTAAGTCAAATAAATATTAATTTCAATAAAATAAATATTTATCTGGTTCCCGTCCAATAAATTATTTCTCCGAGTCTATTGTTAGAAACCAGAAGACATATATTTTATATACATATGAAGATACTTATACAAAATGTCATTGCATATAAAACGATAATTATTAAGTACATACATTTTTTTTTTTTTAGTACTCCAACGGAAACTCGACGAAGAGGAGCTGAGAAGGCAAGTCGAGGAGCTGAAAAGGCAAGCTGAGGCTGAAGAGAGACGGCGGATCGAGGAGGCCAGGTAAAGAGGTTACCTGGTTTATCCGGCCTCCTCGTTTCGCTGTCGCCCCCGAAAAAAAATATTTTTGTACCTTCGTCGCTATGTTAGGTTGGCTGAGGAAAGGTGGAAGGAGGAGGAGGAGACCCGTCGTCGACTTGCCAAGGAGGAAGCCGAGAGACGCCTCGCCGAGATCGAGGAACAGGAGAGACTCGAGGCGGAGAGGAAACTGGAGGAGGAAAGATGGGAGGCCGAGCGCATTAGGGACATCAAATTGGCTGAAATTGAGAAGTAATTTTTTTTTGTTTTTTTTTTTGTGTTTTTCCAATCCTCCGTGTTAGCCCCGTGTAAATTCGTGGATGTCAGTCGAGAGTTTTTCTTTTTGTTTTTTTTTTGCAACTTCGAAACTAACATAAAGTAGCAGGTTAAAAAGTGTATCTGCGAATCAACTGTAGAGCGAGCAATGGTAAATTTGTAAGTTCGAGCGAAAAAAAAAAAATGGTATGACTCGGTAGCGAGAAAAAAATAAAAGGTAAAAAATGGATTTGTGAATCAACCGTAAGCGGGCGATGGAAGATTTATGAGACCGTGACAAAAAAAAAAAAAAATTGGTATAACTTGCTATAAAAAAAAAAATAAAAGTTCGCTTATCAACTGGCCGATCTTTGTGAGATTTGATCGGCGATTTGCAAAAGAAAAATGTGGTATTTTAATAAAAAAAAAAATTGAATGTACTGTGCAAAGTATGGTTAGAGCTTCGAATTATGGATTTTCGATTTTTGAAAAATAGACGCGCGGCAGAGTTCGACGCGCTCCTGGCGGCCGAGGAGGAGGATCGTTACGCGATCGAGAAGGCAAACGAGGAGGCCCGCAAGAGGCAAGAACGCGAGGAGAGGCTCGCCGCCGAGGTGACACTCGGAACATCCGACGATCTCCATCATCCGGATGGATCGTACAACGAGTGTCACTGCCATCCGGACGTTAACTCGCAGGAGATCGAGGAGAGGCCTGAGACTCCCGACGCCGACGATGATACACAGGTAATAAAAAAAAATAATTGTAATAGCTAAAGTGCGCACAGACTAATTTTTGAAGAAATTAAAAAATATGTTAAAAAAAAAATAAACAATTGAATATTATTAAATTAAATTTTCAAGAAACATTGACGATTTTTATGAAATAATTATATTCATTATAATTATTTGAATTAATTTAATAAATTATTTTTAAGAACATCCCTCAGGAGAGGGTGAAATTAATTTTTTTTTAAATTACTTTCATGTTTTAAAGATCGAGGAGGAAGAGTGCGGCGGCGAAACGGACCACGACGACACGACCGACCCATTCATATTCGAGCACGAGGGTTTCAACAGTGCGCCGGCCGACATCATCGACGCGATCGACGACGGACCGGTCGTCGAGGAATCGCACTCAAAAATCGACGATTTCTGGGGCGATGAGGCGTTATAATTATCATGAAATTTCGTTGACAAACGGCGGATCTTTTCCAACCGATCGAACATCAAAGATTCCCTCTCGACGATCCAATTATCCCTGCAACGGTCACTGGGAAATCGGCAATTTCTTCGAGCGCAACTGTGAAGACTCTGCCGATCGAAGAATCTTGCTGTCAACTCACCGAATATCAAACGGGAACTTCAAAATTGATTGAAAAACAAAAAATAATAATAATAATGATAATCAATACCGAACGAAAACGTTGAAAATTGAAATTTTCATATAGCTTCCTCATAAAATTTTGAAACACCTAACCAAAAATTGTAATTCAGAAAGCCATTTTCCCATCGACCGTCAAAGGGTTACCACTCAATACCCTGCGCAAATCCTTTCTCTGTTTGTTTAAGCTGCGACTCGCATTTTTGTACGTCCCGTCGAATATAAAAAAAAAAAAATAAGAAAGAGAGAAAGTGATTAAGAAGAAAGTACCATAGCAATAGTTAACATAAATACGAATAAATGAATTTATTTATTTATTTTTTTTTGTTTTTTTTTTTTGGAACGAGAGAATCGATGCTGCATGTCGATTCTCTTTCGTTGCAGCGCTCACTAGCACGCCCGGGCGAAATGTAATTTTTTTTTTTTTTTTTCTCTGCGACGACAATGCCGTTTATGATATTATTCAAAGTATTACTCGAGAGTGTCTCGTGCGAAGGAGCGGCGGGACCGAGAAGTCCACTGAACGTGCGCGCGACACGAACAAATAACAATCCTAATACACCGTGGAAAGGATAAGACGAGGCTTAAGAGAAACCGGTGGGCCGAATGTACCGTCGACACACAACGCGGGACCTCGAAGAATAAGAATTCAATCTCCGTGAAAGCCGACGATACGTTGCGGCGAACGAAAACGGAAGCTCGCGTCTTTCTGGAGGGCGAACAGAGCCAATAAAAAAAAAAATTACGAACAAACGTACAAGGGGAATGAATTGGATCCGATCTCGCGATAGCGTCTCGTCGTCGTTTCGATAGCCGAACCGCCCGTTCTAGATTTAAGTCTTACTGTGTATTACGCCATCCAAAAACGCCCCGAGTGATATAAACTCGGGCGTGAAGATATACGTTATTATTATATCCTCGATTCTGTTGACCGTACCTATAAATATTTATTTATATATATGTACACTATATATATATATATATACATATATATATATACAATAAAATAGAGAGAATGCAAATATCGCCGGCTAAATTGCGCACGGATGAATCATCTCATACCCTCTACATATGTATGAAGTGTATAAAACTCCCTCGCCGATCCGCAAATATATCCTCGTTATCAGTCGATACCGCAGAAACTTGTCTACTCATATCTGCGTCGATGTGTATCACACCTGTCAATTATTTTCACGAGAACGATAAACACGTAAAAGTGTTTGAAAATATTAAAGTTTATCTGTTTATTATTTTGTTCTCGTTTTTTGTGAAATTGAAACGAGGGTTTTTCTTTTTTTTTCTTTCGATTTGTAAATATATCTTCGTTACCACTCGACACCGCAGAAACTTGTCTACTCATATCTGCGTCGATGTGTATCTCACCTGTCAATTATTTTCACGAGAACGATAAACACGTAAAAGTGTTTGGGAATATTGAAGTTTATCTGTTTATTATTTTGTTCTCGTTTTTTGTGAAATTGAAACGAGGATTTTTCTTTTCTTTTTTCTTTCGAATTGTAAATATATCTTAGTTACCACTCGACTCCGCACGAATTTATCTACTCATATCTGCGTCGATGTGTATCTCACCTGTCAATTATTTTCACGAGAACAATAAACGAGCAAAAGTGTTTGACAATATATCAAAGTTCGTCTGTTTATTATTATTTCTCGTTGTTTGTGAAATTGAGACGAGCGTTTTTCTTCTTTTTTTTTTCTCAATAGTAAATATGTCTTCGTTACCACTCGACTGCGCAGAAACTTATCTACACATATCTGCGTCGATATGCATCTCCCCTGTCAATTATTTTCACCGGAACAATAAACGAGCAAAAGTCTTTGGAAATATAAAAACTCGTCTGTTTACTATTATTTCTCGTTGATTGTGAAATCGAGACGTGTGTTTTTCTTTTCTGTTTTGTTTTTCTTTCGATCTTAGCACCGTCGAAGCTTATACCGGTCAGGGCCAATATAGAGACGTTCGGCGGGCCGAGTGAGCTGCAGCAAAACGAGAGACGAGTGCTTTGGAGTCTTCCATTAAGCTCCGAAGCGGAGAGATACGGCAGTGTCCTTGAAAAAAAAAAAAAAAAAAAAAAAAAAAGAAAGAAAATAAAATCGTTACCCATCGATCGGCCGATTTTTTTTTTTTTTCGAACTCTGTAGAATTTTTAGCAATTTCGTGCGGCAATCTGCATACGCGGTACGTCGGACTGCACAAGATATAAATATGCCAATAACTTGACTGTTTACCATGCAGCACAGTAGGCTGCTCGTAAATTCCGCTCCGAGATCGCCTCTCTCGATCACCTTCCGCTGTGCCGGCCTACATATTTTCCATCCATCGAGGCTCAAGCAGCTTTCAGCTGTACACAGGAGAGAGTTGTTATTTTTCTACGTCTTTTTTTTTTTTTTTTTTTTTTTTTAAACCTTGTATAAACATCCGACTTATGAGTGGTGCGTTCAGAGGGGAGGGCATTTACGAGCGACGGAGAGTTATTTTCCTCCGCGGAAGTGTGTAAGGATCACCCCGGTGGGGAAAGCAGAGAGGCCAGACCAGATTTTACGTACTATAGACGTGGAGGGCACGGTCGACTGAGAACTTAACTCAAAGTAGGTTAAACTTAGATGGGAAACGAAGTATCAGAGCACCGGAGCATAGGATCGGTTGTTTGCCGGGCACGGGAGTTTAAGAGAGAGAGAGTAAAGAGCGGATGCGGGGGGCGGGAGGAGGGGCGTATGGCTGAGTAGAAACGAAATAAGATCGAAGCCGCCGTTGCTTGAGCGGAAGCGAAAATTTGACCGAACTCTATAACGGATTTCCGGCCGAACTCTATTTCCCTTCGTTACTTCATTCGTCAATCATTGTCATTATCATTATCAGGCCGTATTACCTTCTGTTCTATCGTTGTGGGCACAAGTTTCATCCATCTCAGTGTTTCTGGCGTACCCTTGTGAAGTTTAATTCGTACGTGTTCGTATGCGTAGCTGACGAATATGTTAACCCGTGCGGGCTCGGTCACATGCGCGTGCCGTGTTTACATGCGCACGGAAGATGGGCAACGTGCGTGTTTAGGCCGTTGCCGAAAGACCGATAGCAATTTGCCGAACGCTCGCTTCCTACGTCGTCCCACGGCTCGATCGTCACCCTATACACCTCCCACTGGTTCATCAAGTATTCCACTATTTTTAGGCTGAAAGCTTCCGGAACTCCCCTCGCCCCTGCCGCCCCCCATCGTTTCTCACCGCGCTTCCGATCACCGTGAGCTCGCTCTGCTCACTCCCTCTCGGCGACCCTACATCGCGCCGGTGTGTACTTCCGAGTTTCTCGCAGCGTACATCGACGTGCGACGACCTTCCAACGAGATTGCGCAACGTTCTTGTATAGCGGCGAAGCTCGCGATCCCGAAATCACCGCGTGAACGAACAACGAAGCGAGAGACTGGATAATGAAAATCTGATCGGTACGCCTACCGGGTGCCAATGACGCATCCCTCGCTGCAAGATGTACATCTATATGTATATGTATATGCGCACTACATAGGTGGAAGCTACGTAAATTTATTCGATCCGGGCAGGCATCTGGTTTTTCCATTATCCTCAAAGCGCTCCGACATTGCGAAACTACATCGTAATAAGAAAAAAAAAAAGAAGTTTTTCATCAAACCTCCAAAATTGTCTCTATGTCTCCAGCTATGCGAACCTGGCAGCTGACTTTTAAAAATCCATTTTTTTTTTTTTGGTGATTCTTGAAAATTTTGTACGCAATTGTTTGCGGTAACTGAAAAAAATCGCATCCACCAAATTCGGCACTTTGGATCTGACGGTGGATTTCTGCAGAGAATCGTTTGTGGCTGATCGAAAAATTGTTACTACAAACAGTCGTTTACGTAGTTACGTGGAAAAATCTTTGAGAATCGCAACAACAAAAAAAAGATTATTTTAAGTCGTGTGCCTTATTCACAAAGTTCTTATTTCCATTAATTTTTTGTTTAGTTAAAAATCATGCCCCTCGGTAAAAGAAAATTACACAAAACAACGAGAAGAAAAAAACTGTCGCGGAACTCTCGCTCGCAAGTAGTTAAGGCAGCGAGTGGTCAGACGTTCCGGCGAATCGCACTCGCGAACTATTGTTATTGGCACATCGAACCCGCAAATCTGCAACGGAGTCTTCGCTTCGTGTCTGACATCGGCGAGAGATATTAGATTTTTATTGTCGCTTTTGATTGCCCGTAGATAAACCTTGAGATCGTCGGATATCGTTCAGGAGCGCAAAAAAAGAAAAAAAAAAGAAAAAAGAAATACCGTTCTCGGCGCAATCGTTATGGATAAAGCGACTTTCCCTATCTACAGCTCGCTGGCTCGGCTATCTCTTCTCGCCGTTTGGCTCCGTGCGCGTTACACATTCTCCTCCCCGGTGCCGCGATAACACGTGTCTTCAAACTCGCGAATTTGTACGGCGCGTCTCCGCTCGCGGAGCACATCGGACGCAATAAATGTCGAGAAATGTGTATGCCGAGATTATAACCGAACGATTGACGGCAACTGCGGTAAAACCATTGACGTCAGCGGTGCGTGACAGAGAGAGAGAGAGAGAGAGAGAGAGAGAACCGGAGAAAGATCGAACGAGGAATCGCTACTTTTCCGTGTCTTCGCCGTTACAGAAACTCGCGAGTGTTCCCCATCGCGGTCGCGGATCCGCGGAAAATCCTCAGGATTGTAACTGACAGCATTGTCATCGACCGGATTTCTTTTCATTATTCATTTGGTGAAATATGATACCCGTCAATTTTTAAAAATGAGTTACACAATAAATTCATGTCGATTGGAAACTCATAGAGATACTCACACGGATACTTTCAGATAGTCACAGATAGTCACAGATAGTCACAGATAGTCACAGATAGTCACAGATGGTCACAGATAGTCACAGATAGTCACAGATAGTCACAGATAGTCACAGATAGTCACAGATAGTCACAGATAGTCACAGATAGTCACAGATAGTCACAGATAGTCACAGATAGTCACAGATAGTCACAGATAGTCACAGATGGTCACAGATGGTCACAGATGGTCACAGATGGTCACAGATAGTCACAGATGGTCACAGATAGTCACAGATAGTCACAGATAGTCACAGATAGTCACAGATTGTCACACGGGTACTCACAGATACTGACATGGTTCTCGCACGGTACTCACATGGATATTCACAGATACTCACACAGATACTCACAAAGCCTTATAGACGCTCATAGATACTACGAAAGCGCGAAGCGCGCCAGCCAACATAACCGCTAGTATAAATTAAAATAACAATAAAGAAAACACCGTGCGAGGCACCCGGTTCCAGTAGTCGCGTCAGCGAGTGGTCAGACATTCGGGCCAGTCTCCCCCGCGAACTAAGTTTTCGGTACATCCAAGCCACACATCCATTCGGTACATTCGGTCCATTCGGTCCATTCGGTACATCCATTCGGTAAATCTGCAACGGGATCTTCGCTACACATCTGAGGTCGCAGAAAGCTTAAATTTTTATTATCGCGTTTCATTGCACGTTAATAAAATCGCGACAACGTCCGATATTTTTCTCAAGAGCAAAAAAAAAAAAAACTAATTTTGTAAAAAGAAAAAAAAAATTAACAACGCGCAATAAATGTCGAGAAATGTGTGTAACCGAGATTATAACCGAACGATTGACGGCAACGGCCGTAATACCGCTGACGTCACTGGTGCGAGACAGAGAGAGCGGTCGGGAGATCGAACGAGGAATCCCTACTTCTCCGCGTCTTCGTCGTTAGAGAAACCCGCGAGTGTTTCCCATTCGCCGTCGCGGATCCGCGGCAAATTCTGAGGATTGTCGGGACACAGCTCGCGAAAGCCTCACTTCGATTCTCTCCTCCCTGGCGCTTGTAACTGACTGCATTGACGTCACGCGAACTACGAGACAAGGGAACGAGGACGAAGGATATGAAAGTGGAAGAGCACCAGCGACGTTTCGCCAATTTCCCGAAGGCAATTGTGAAAAAGACCGCGCTCGTTCACCACCCTCGACACCCCTCGGCGAGCATTTTCTGTTTCTTTGAATAGAGAAAAAAAAAAAACAGGGATCGCCTTCTGCGGCCGGAAAATTCTGTCCGACTAAGAAACTCGAAGAAAAAAAAGAAAAACCGATCGTTACCGGGTCATAAAATGTTTTGTTACCGCGACTTTGCCTACCAAACACCCGAACAAAAAACTACCTTGCTGCAACAGCAAACTGTTGCGGTTCCATTTTTATCGAATAACGAAATGAGCATACAATTCAAGTAAGCATTTGGTTGGCCGCATCAAATATTTTAATGCCTCAAAAAGTATTTTGATGAAAATACAAAAAAAAAAATCTCAAGCCAACAAATCTCTTAGCTGCCCCAACAAAATATTAACTTGAACGTCCCTGCCCAAATCTTAAGTAGATTCAACGGTACATTCAGGATTTTTTTTTTGCTAATGACGAAACACCTTTTTAAGTTTTTTTTTTTGTGACCAAATCGAAACAAAAAAAAATGAAGATAGCTCGAGATATCGAGAGCGTAGAGCAAATGGGTTGAGATAAGCATATTTTTTTATGCTCGTACGTTGCTTCCGCATCGAAAGGGTTGGATCCATAAAACGCCCTATAGCGAACCGGCAGAGCCGGCTGCAAGTAGTAAAAGCCAGTAAGCGTCAGACGCGTGGACGGCGAGAGGAAAGGGGAGGGGAAGGGGGAGGTTCGGCCAGCTTACAGCACACTTTCGAATCCCGCGAAATCATGTGATAGAGAGAGGAATGGAGGCCCGATTGCACGGCAAGCATGGCCGGTAGCGGGAACAATCGGCCGATCGATCGGTCCCGGCGCGGCGCACAGCTGCGTCGCGGATACCAGTTTGCTCTCCACGGTTTTCGCGTCGATATTATAGAGAAAAAAAAAAAGAGCACCCGAACGGTTTGGAGCGAGGAACCGAGAAACCGCTCGATTTTCTCGGCCGTTCGAATTTTTCGTGCAACCTCGTGTAACTTCCGCGTTGTACTATTCCCGTCGATCGAACTCTCCGCGGTGAACACAATGGCTGGACTTCGCCGTCGGGAGGGGAGGAAGGGGGGGGGGGAGGGGGAAGGGTCGAGCGTCATTAGAAAGTCGATAATCGACCTGACGTAAGAAACAAGTTCATCGGGGTCTTTGGCATTGCGGATGACTATCGTTACTTATTCGACGAACATTATCGGAGTCTTTCGACCGAGTTATGATTTTCGTCAACCAAAAGATTATTTCCTGGCGAGAAAATAATTTTTCGAGCTTCCGTTTAGAATCTTTTGAATTCGATGTATCGATGAGTAATGTTGACTCGGCGTTACTCGTGAACTTCGTAATTTTCATGCGCTTGCCGGAGACCAATTTGGTGCGCGGGCGGGACAAAATGGGACAGCGGGGCAAAACGGAATTTTCAAAACATTCTTCGATGCAGCCTTTTGCCCCATCGATGCATTTGGACTTTCTGCCCCTTTTTGCCCCACTCTCCAATCCAAAAATAATTGGATAATTGTATTTTGTCCCACAGTCTCATCCACTAATGAGTGCAACATTGCGTTTCGTCCCACTGTCCCATTGAAACATTAATGGAACATTGCATTTTGTCCCACTGTCCCATTCAAAAGAGATTATAAAATTGTGTTTCCTGCTGCACTTTCCTACCCAAAAATGATTTTAAAAAATTGCGTTTTGCCCCAGTGGCCCGTTTCGCCCACCGTCCCATCCAAAAGAATACTTCAAAAATTGCGTTTTGCCCCACAGTCCCATTTCGCCCCCCTCTTCCCTCCTACATTCGAGTAAAATTTCCCGTCGGAACAAAACAAAAATTGTCTCAAGTAAATAAACGAATGAAACAAATCTCTTCCGACATTCTTGCGTCCTTCAACTTTCCGGTAAAAAACAAAAAAATTCGATCAACCAACGAGCCCGAAGCGATCGTCCCCAAACTAAAGAGGCGGAAGAGTCTACGTCGCCGTGCCTGCTCTACGTATGCAGTTCCCTCTAGAGGTTCAACAGAAGTTCGTTCCCTCACGGGCATCGGATTGCAGTGCGCTCTAAAATCGTCATCGCATGACGCATAGTGCTGCAAGTGAATCAATGACGAGCCGAGTCTATGCCCTAGGGGTGGAACGGGGTGGGAGGAAGGATTGCGATATTCGACCGCGTTTCCCAGAATTTCTGCACAGCCCTCGCGGTGGGACGGAAGGAGGGTTGCCAGAGGGAGAGAGAGACCCAAAACGGCGGGAGAGTCAAACACTGTGGTACAGTAGAAGCTCGCTTATCCGACCTTCGATCAACCGAGCCTCCGCGTCGACCGAGGTGCAGGCTCGGATAACACGGAAAACTCGGTTAAAAGGGACAAGGCGGCAATGCGCAAGCGCGTAGTAGTCCGCAAAGGCTACTTTGTTGCATAGGCGCTTAAACTTTTGCAAGGTTGCTGAGTGCAACCTTGCAAAATGCAACAGTTCAGTTTGTAGAGTCAATGGTTTGTGTTTATTTGTTCATTTGCTTATTTCCTGACGGATTTCTCCTTGATGAATTATCACAGTATATATGTGTAAATGTGTCTTATAAGTTATAACCAATATATGATCGTATTTATCATAGAAAAAAAGAAAATAGGAACAAAAACTAACAAATGATGACCAAACATTTCGCTTTGCTGACATCTCCATTTGACTTGGTGCAGATATTCTTTAATGTTTATATGATGGAGCGTCTTATTTTTTTAAACATATATCAACAGTAGAATTTTGAATTGAGTATCTTATCCGTCTTAATCGCACTGTCAAAAATTTCTGTTTGAAAATCCATGAAATGTATACGAAGTTTCATGCATATACAATATATGAAATTTCATTGACACGTATGTAACAATATTGCCATAGCGGTATATTAAAAACAATATTATTGGTATAATAATGTTTGTAACAATAACATGATTTGCATATACGGATCTCTCTTAATTTCCAATGCCATCACCTGTAATTTTAATATACAGGTATTGCATTCAAGATGAAATTATTAAAATACAAATACAATGTCTGCACAGTAAAAAAAAAAAAAAAAAATTGTACTTTTGACAACAACTTATTGTCCACCGAACGTCCACAATTCTTTATTTGTTAATTTTCTAGTTTTACAAACAAAAGTACATACTAAAATTGTTAACGGTACGCGAAATAATAGGACAGTTTCGTATATCAAAATAAATGGCAAACTCGTTTGTCGAGTGTTTAACAAAATTATTTTTACGAAATTTCGCATTCAGATTTAACGAAATTATTTTTTACTGTGTATGAATTATAATTTCATATACCGAGGTTCTATAATTCATATGACTTTCTATTTCAAACGTGTGTTCTAAATTTCATAAAATTTTTAACAGTGCGAGATTTCGCCTGCCTCGGATAAACAGTGTTCTACTGTAGTCCGGACTCGAATGTGTAACGGGGAGGGGGGGGGGGGGAGGGGGGCGGGGGTTGAGACGGTACCAATCGGTGTGTAGGAAGGGACCGCTGGATGGGTCGAAATCGCGAGGGTATAACGGTGGAGGGATGCGGAGGAACTTCGGGACGGAGGGGGGGGGGGGGCTGGATACGTGTATAGAGGCGAGCCGCGGCCCGGAGCTGACGTCGGCTCAGGGGAAGGTTGTTGGCGCCACCGAGGAATGACGTCATTCAGGGCATGTATATAGGGGGTGGCCCGGCTGTCAGACACGTGCCACCCGGCGGGTCTCTCTTACCCACTGAACTCTCGGTACCGGTGCGACGGGATCGGCCGACGCCATTTTCCACCGAGCCGGCGAAAGTCTGCCGAACCTATATCTATACATTGGCCCGAACGCCCCCGCTCCGCGCCCCTCGGCTGACACCCACAACTGTTTTTCTGTTTCCAACCCCCCGTTTCGCCGTCGCAAACGCAAACACGCACACGCAGGCGAGTTCTCGCCTATGACTTCGCACAACCCTTTCGAATGTGTCTCATGCTACTTTAGCTCGGTTATTTCTTACTCGTTTTTTTTTGTTTTTTTTTTTTTTTTTGTTTTTGTCTTCATTTTTGTATCATCAGCGCTTTGTCCCTGGCGTGTGCGCTCTATCCGTCTTCCAACTTTCGGTCCCAGAGAGCGGCCCGGTGTGCGTTTCGCCGGGTGTTTGCGAGGGGAATTCGCCAAGGGAATGCGACGGGCGGAGGGATGGGTTGAGAACCGAGGACACTCCAAGTGGTGGCTGCTGAGTGGGAGGAAAAAAATGCTTCAGACGCTATTAGAATTTTGGGAAGACGGACTCACCCTCAGTCAGGGATACACACATATGAATATGTGTGTATGTGCGTGAGGGTGGCGAACTCTCTCGACTATTTTCTGGCGTTTCTGCGGTGGATAAAAAAAAAAAAAAAGATGCGGGAATTTGTTCAACGCGGCCGACTGGGGACGAAAAGTTGGCTACGGGTCTCGCATTCGCGAGTGAGTTTCGCGATCCGAGCGGAGAGTCGAAGTCTGCGGATCAAACGGGAGATTGTATTTTTTTGTTTTTTGTTTTCTCGAGAAAGTGAGGATTTAAAAATATATTTAAAAATAAATAAAGAAATTGGGAATCGATGATAGTTGTCTATCGTCGATGTTGCCGCTGCTTTGCAACTTAAGTTACATACATAAGTGTATTTATAATCGAGCGCGATGCCCAATGCCCTGCGCTCGGTGCGCGCGTTGCTTATTAATAGGTCATGATAGATGAGATTAAAAAAAAAATTTAAAGGAATATTGAGAATTGATAATAGTTGTCTATTTTGGATGTTACTGGCGGTTTTGCTACCTAATTTCACGCATACGCCTATTTTTATACGAGTGCGATGCGTACACCCAGAAAAATAATTTATTTGACAGCCACCGTTCATTCGGTTTAGGTCAAATATTGATTTCATTTAAATAAATATTTATTTAAGTCAAATAAATATTTTACTTGAACCAAATAAACGGTAGCCGTCAAATAAATTATTTTTCTGGGTGTATCGTCCTGTGCTCGGTGCGCGTTAATTAGTAACAGGTCACGATAGATGAAATTAAAAAAAAATCCAAAAGAACATTGGAAATTCATGATTATATAGCCTATTTTGCCTATTTTGCCTATGTTGCCTATTTTGCCTATTTTGCCTATTTTGCCTATTTTGCCTATTTTGCCTATTTTGCCTATTTTGCCTATTTTGCCTATTTTGCCTATTTTGCCTATTTTGCCTATGTTGCCTATTTTGCCTATTTTGCCTATTTTGCCTATTTTGCCTATTTTGCCTATTTTGCCTATTTTTCCTATTTTGCCTATTTTGCCTATTTTGCCTATTTTGCCTATTTTGCCTATTTTGCCTATTTTGCCTATTTTGCCTATTTTGCCTATTTTGCCTATTTTGCCTATTTTGCCTATTTTGCCTATTTTGCCTATTTTGCCTATTTTGCCTATTTTGCCTATTTTGCCTATTTTGCCTATTTTGCCTATTTTGCCTATTTTGCCTATTTTGCCTATTTTGCCTATTTTGCCTATTTTGCCTATTTTGCCTATTTTGCCTATTTTGCCTATTTTGCCTATTTTGCCTATTTTGCCTATTTTGCCTATTTTGCCTATTTTGCCTATTTTGCCTATTTTGCCTATTTTGCCTATTTTGCCTATTTTGCCTATTTTGCCTATTTTGCCTATTTTGCCTATTTTGCCTATTTTGCCTATTTTGCCTATTTTGCCTATTTTGCCTATTTTGCCTATTTTGCCTATTTTGCCTATTTTGCCTATTTTGCCTATTTTGCCTATTTTGCCTATTTTGCCTATTTTGCCTATTTTGCCTATTTTGCCTATTTTGCCTATTTTGCCTATTTTGCCTATTTTGCCTATTTTGCCTATTTTGCCTATTTTGCCTATTTTGCCTATTTTGCCTATTTTGCCTATTTTGCCTATTTTGCCTATTTTGCCTATTTTGCCTATTTTGCCTATTTTGCCTATTTTGCCTATTTTGCCTATTTTGCCTATTTTGCCTATTTTGCCTATTTTGCCTATTTTGCCTATTTTGCCTATTTTGCCTATTTTGCCTATTTTGCCTATTTTGCCTATTTTGCCTATTTTGCCTATTTTGCCTATTTTGCCTATTTTGCCTATTTTGCCTATTTTGCCTATTTTGCCTATTTTGCCTATTTTGCCTATTTTGACTATTTTGCCTATTTTGCCTATTTTGCCTATTTTGCCTATTTTGCCTATTTTGGATGTTGCCGGCGGTTTGCAACTTAAGTTCACGCATACGCCTATTTATATCCGAGCGTGGTGCGCGTCGCCCTGCGCTCGGTGCCCGTTGATTATTAATAGGTCACGATACGAGTACTCGTACGAATAACGGGAGATAGAGACGAGAGTGCCAACCATGAGAATTCTCTGGAGGAGTCATCGTCGTCGTAGCAATGGGAATCGCATCAGAGATGCGCTCTCTCATCCGCGAAGTTAACCCGGCATGCGGAACTGGAGCTCCCCTCTCGCACGGATGGAAATGCTTCTCCCACCGGCGAATTTCTCTCGAGCATCAGCATCTCACTGGTGCCGTTTCCACGTCGCTGCCGTGCAAGCCCCGGAAGCCGCGCCGACTCACCCGAGGGATTTTCGCCCTTTAAGTTACGAAATTTTCAATTTCGAGATTAACGTTCGCTCGCTTCGTCGACGGCCTGATATACGTGTCGTCTATGTTTCGTCAACTTCCTATTCTGGAAATCCCGGTTATAGTGTTGCGCACCATTCTCGCGATACAAATTTCCATTGCTTACCGCGACGAACTTCGTTCGCTTTTTGCAATTTTTTTGAAAAATTAATGAACGATATTGGAAGGTTTTTTTTACATAAACTATTTCTGAAATTTCAAATGCATGGGCGTTTCAATTTTACAGTAAAATTTGTATTCTCAATTGCAATTTTTGTAAGTTTCAGGCGAAAGATTTGTAATGTTAATGTCGCGTTTTTTATCTTGCAATAAAAGTACATTAATATTCAATTGATGTAAATAATGCAAGTGAGCAAATTTCAATTTCCCGTAAATTCAATTTATAATTTATTTTTATAGCCTATTTTTGGCCATCACCAAAAGGATCAAAAACGAATCGGAGCATCAAACGGAGTTAAAATTTGTAGGCCGGTAATTACGACGAGCTAACAAATTTAACCGACTGCCGTGCGAGAGATAGAGGGCGCAGACGTAAATTACGCGATATGCACTCGTCGCGTGTCGGTGATTAATGCGACGCGAATTAACGCACTCTATCACAGTCGCATCGCCAGCAAGACCGGGACGACGAAGGCGGGCCGTAGCGATCTCGGGTGACGTTATAATAGTTTAATAAGCGCCCGAGTGATACGCGCGAGGAGTAAACGTTTCGTGAAATTATATCGCACTGGTGCATATAGGAATTCGAGGGAAAGAGGGAGCGAAAGGCAGTGACATATGAACATGTATATATATACATGTATATATGTATATGGGGCATTCCCTACCATTTCGACCTGTGTCGAACCCTTCGCATCGTGGATCGGGCCTGAGATTTTTTATACGACTGAAATAACTCTCGGAAGCACTCAAATTTTTTTATTAGATTTGTAAACTTTGTTTGCAATTGTTTGTGATTAAAAAAACTAAAAATTGAAATTTTCATATCGCTTCCTCATAAAAATAGCAAGTTGAAAGTTGAAAGTTAAAATTTTTGTATCACTTTTCCATAATGGTCCTTTATTCGGAAAACTCCTTCTATGAGAAAGCATTTACTATATTTTTGGCTTTCTCTTAGAGAAAAGCTTTCCGAATAAAGGAACATTATGGAAAAGTGATATAAAAATTTCAATTTTCAGCTCTTTGAGAGTTAGTCTAGTCATATAAAAAATTGCGGTCCCAATCCAAGATGCGAAGGGTTAGACCCAGGTCGGAATGGCAAGGAATGTCCCATACACATAAAAAAGAGCATTGTATCGTAATAACTAATAAATAAATAAATTGATTAATTAATTAATAAAAATTAGAAAAAAATAGAAAGTGACGCAAGCCCACTCCGGCTCAAATCTTACAATTTTTTATATGATACAAGATTTTTCAGAATTCTTTCAGATCTTTAAATTGTTCCAATCAATAACTTCATTTTTGTGTTCTAAACAATTTTAAAAAATCCAACAAAAAAACCTAAGTGCTTTTCAGAGTTAGTTCAGCCATATAAAAAATCGCGGCCCCAATACATCATGTGAGGGTTAGCCCCGGGTCGAAATGGTAGGGAATACCCCATATACATAGAAATATGTGTCACACGCGGAAACGACACGTGATCGTTGGTTTGCAGACGCGTCGGTCAATAACGCGCAGCAAATTGTAGCCGGAGAGGAGCCGCTTGTTACTAACTATATAAACACACATATATGTATATATATATGTCCTCCAGATTTATACGGCCTATCAGTCCGAGGACTGGAAGCGGAGCGAGAAGGTAATATAGAATACCCTCCGGCAGCCGGTAACTGTAGCCCGCATGCCCCGTGACGTTAATAACACTTTGCAGCGCACACGTTTCCGTGTCTATTATATTCTACTCCAGTTTTGCCCCAACAGTGTATTTCCAAATGGAGGCGCAGTCGTCGATTTCATCGATCGAAAGTAAAACGATCGAAAAATTCAACCCGAGAGAAAAATCGTTACTTCGCTGATCGAAATGTAAAAAAAAGAAAAAAAGATTCTCGACAAAAACTCGGAAAAATAGAAGAGTGTCGTCGTCCATTTATCCGACGGCGGGGATTCTGCTCACGAGAAATTATCTAATTAGAAATTAGAAATGAGACCGGCCTGTTTCGAGCCAAAAATTATTTGTACATCTAACAAGAACTTGCCCATGATTTTTTTCAATCAAAAAAGTAAAATTTGTTGCAAAACAAAAGTACAATTTATTGTAAAACAAAATTAGAGTTTGTTGTAAAACAAAAGTACAGTTTTTTGTAAAAACAAAAGTACAATTTGTTGTAAAAACAAAAGTACAATTTGTTGCAAAACGATAGTACAATGTGTTGCAAAACAAAAGTCACACAAATTACCAACAAAAAAATGCGGTCTCTCGCGAAAGTGTTTCTCAAGAATGCAAACATTTATTTGCCGTGTTCGTGCTACGGCACAACCACCGAAATTGATTCGCGGCCCGAGTTCGATCGGTTCGCCAGACATGCATCGCGAATCTCGGCGCGAATAGCGAAGCGCTTGCCAGGTTGATTTCGCAGCCGGTATCGGGTAACCGAACGGCGAGAGTCGGAATTCTCGACGGCGAGGATAATGCTATTTTCGCGAGATAATATAATCATCGTTCCGAGGAGCGTGTATCACTGCATATAGAAAATTATGTATAGAAATTATGTATAGAAAAGTCAAAACGGTAAGCCCGTTGCGCGCCCGTCGGTGAGAGAGGGCTAATAGCGCCGCTCGATTCTCCCTCCGGACGATATCGCGGAGGCGAATGTAAAACGTATATTACGGTGCCGGGCGCGTATTTGTGGATACAGCTCGTACCGTGGATATACAGTAATACCCGACGACGTACCAAAGTAGTGAAATAACCAGGCTGCGAGTTCTCAGCACGGGGCTTTTGGAACTGTGAACTGCGCCCTCGCGTCGGCGGTCTGACGACCGGGCTGATAGAGGCAGGCAACGCGAACAGAATATACGGACATACATATATACATCTATAACACATGCACGTACATATATGTATATGTAACATATCTGCATACATATATGGATATATAACACATGTGCATATATATATGTATATATAACACATGTGCATACATATGTGTCTATATAACACAAGTGCATACATACATATATATGTAAGATATGTGTATCCACATATGTATATGTAAGATATGTGCATACATGTATGTTTATATAAGAAATGTGGATGTATGTTTGTATACATTAGATACGTATATATATGAGTATTTATTCGAGCGAGGTACATGACGATTGGGCGGCAGGTAGATATGCGGGTTATACATCGGTGGGTGTAAGGAATGAGCATGGAAAATGTAGAGAACGAATGAACCGCGGTGGGGTTGTCGGGGGAGGCAGGAGGTATGTGCAATCGATAATATCCACGTACAAAAATACTCCACGGTATGTTATAGCCATCGACAACGACAACGTCGTCGACGACGACGAACGCTGGAGAAGGAGGTAAAAGGTAAAAAAAAAAAAAAGAAAGAGACGAAACGGCAATGTCTCCCCGCATGCAAACTACGAACTGCGAACTACGAGGGTAAAGTCGATCTATATAGGAAGAGCTCGCGGGAACGAAAAAGCTGCCCTATGCACGGGTTCTTTCGGGGCGTCTCTTTTTCCCGAAAGCCGCGTCGGTGCGCTGGCTCCGAACTAACTCGTCTCGTTAAGAATTCATTACACATCTTGGCTCTTCAACCGCGAGTCGGGCTGTAATACGGGAAAGCTCTTCGTGGGTGAATTCTCGCGGTGTTTCGGTGGACGAGTCGCGCTGGGACTGTTCTATTCGGAGCGGCGAGGGGTGTATGTGGTGTGTCGAGGGTGGTATCGGAGACGATGCAGAGACACGCATTGATCATCGGCTGTGGTCTATATCGAACCACTTTACCGGTGGTCGGACCGTCATCCGCTTCCTCCGATCGCTGAGTTCAACGGAGGTCAAATTTACACTGTAAGAAACCATAAAACCAAATCTCAAATATCCATTTGACGGTGTCAAAATACGCAGTAAACGGCAGTCTCAGTCGAGCTTATGGAAAAAGGACGTGCATAAGGAAAAAGCGACACTTTGAAGAGGTGATGATTATCACTTGATTGATTATGATTGATTATGAATCGTACACAATCACGCAGTGTAATCATTGTCTGAATGACAGTAATGCACAATAACAAGGTAGACGCGAGACGAAGACCATTCGGTCGATTACTTCGGAGCCATTAATCGACCGTTCATCTATGCGATCTAAATAAAATCCGCCTATTCGAGCTGTTCTATTCGGAGCCGTGAGGGGTGTACAGGATGTGTCGAGGATGGTATCGAGACGATGTAGAGGACGCGCATTTATAATCAGTTGCGGGCTATATCAATCCGTTTTAATGGTGGACGTATCGTTCATCGCTTCATCCAACCGCTGGGTTCAGCGGAGTTCAAATTTTTGCAAGACCGGAGTGGAGCGGAGTGGACGAGAGTCGAAGACGATTCGGGCGGATTATTTCGGAGCTGATAATCAACTTTTTATCGGCGAAATGTAAATAAAATTCGTGACGATTATTACCATCGAAAGGAGAATGAATTTCGGCTAGAATGAAATTGATGGTAAAATGGTAAATATGGCTCATCACGATCAGTCCGCGCATCAACGACCCATCGACCGGGCCATATTCAACTCCTCCACACCGAACGTAGCGACTAGACACTCGGTCGAGGTCGACTCTGTGCCGGATTATGTTTCCTCCGTCATGACCGTCAGCTCTGCGTGTCCACCCTCGTTGCAGTGCCGTGCATGAAGAACGGAGATGACTCACCGACAGCAAAGTGTAGACGAGAGGCCAAAAACCATTCGGGCGGATTATTTCGAAGCTCTTAGTCGACCATTTATCAGCGAGAAGTAGATAAAATTCGTGACAATTATTCCGATTAATACGAGAATGAAATTGGATTTTGGGGGCATGATGGTCCAAGGTAAAAGTTATCGATATGGCCGAACTCGATCAGTTTGTAAATCAATGATGCATCGACCGGACGATATTCACCAGCTTCATCCTGAACATAGTCCAGCTAAACGTAGAATTAGACACTGTCGAGGTCGACTCTATGCCGGATTTCGCTTTGTCCGTCATCACCGTCAGTCAACACAGGACTGACGGTAATGACGAATTACGAGCGCTGGACACACAGTCCACCGCCGTTGCAGCCTCGTCCAAGGCATCGTGCGCGTTTAACGGAGATGACTCCGACAGCGGTGTGTAGACGAGATGTAGGAACGAGATGGACGAGAGGCAAAGATCATTCGGGCGGATTATTTCGGAGCTATTAATCGACCGTTTGTCGGCGATCGGCTTGATCGGTGCAAATGAAATTCGTGACAATTATCACCATAGAATGAAATTGGGCTTTGGGGGGGGGGGGGGGGGGAGGGGGCAAAATGGTCCACGGTGAAAGTGGTCGATATGGCCCAAGTCGATCAGTCCACAAGTGAAACGATGCATAAACCGGGACATATTCTCGCCTCTTTTACACCGGCGGTAGCGATCGAGGTCGACTCAGCGCCGGATTACTTCGTCCGTCATTGCCATCGGCTCTGCGTGTCCACCCTCGTTACAGCCTCGTTCACGGAGAACGGAGATGACCACCCGACAGCAGAGTGGTCGAGGATCGACTATCAGTAGTTCTCTGTTACCAAGGCGACCGCCGTCGGACATCCCGCCGTCTCTCCGCCAAAACTCTCCTACCGTATAAGTATACAGAAAATTCGGGACTCTTTCCCACGATCCGAATCGCCTCACTCGCACTCGATCGAATTTCCGAAGTTTCTTTTTCTTTTTTTCTCGCAGGTATTTTTCCTTCGCCTCCGGACTCGGCGGACAGGACGATTCTATTAATCGGCTATGACGACGAAAACGACGGACTCTCGTCGCGGCCTTCGCGTACCGCGAAACTTTGCAGATCGATAAGAGATAGACCGTCTCGAGTGATATCAGCATTGACGCACGCGAACGGTATCGGCTTTAATATCGCGGATCTTACGGGAGCGTACATAAAGCGAGATCCCATCTCGACGCACTCCTCTCGCCCGTCGTGTATCATGTTTTATTATCTTTCCCGTTGTATTTTTTTTTTTTTACTCCCCGATTGGGTCGACGCGCCGGTAACGTGAGGAATAGGGGAGAGCGGGGCAAAACGGGACCGTTGAGGCAAAACGAATTTAAATTGAGGGACAAACGGCAAAGACCGGAAAAACATTTTTCCAATCGTATATGTTGACGTTAGGCGAGAGCGGGGGAGAGCGGGGCAAAACGACTTGAAATGGATGGACAAACGGGCAAGATTTTTTCGACCTGACACGTTGATGTTAGAGGAGAGCGGGGCAAGACGGACAAAACGAATTCAAATGCAGGCACAAAATGGGACGCTCTAGAATTATTGAAAAATTGCGTTTTCAAAAACGTTCTCAAAAACGCCATTTTTTCCAATAGCTTTAGGTCGTCCCGTTTTGCCCCATCGATGCATCCCCCTTTGCCCCACCGGCCCATTTTTGCCCCGCTCCCCTCCGACGGCTACCGTCGGAGATGTCTTTTTCCGCTATTTCCCGTTTGTCCATGCATTTAAATCGATGTATTTACAGTTTTCTTCAATTATTATATTTACCGCGAGACTCTGAATATCGGACGCGGGTGTTTGCGCGAAAATTTCTTTCCGCGCGCGCTAAATAAATCCTACCGCGGATGGAGTGAACTCTTCGCACGGGGACAAAGGGGGAGGGGGACGGGGGGGGGGGGGTGGCTATCTTGAAATCACGAGCGCACTTCCAATCTAAGAAAAAAAAAAAAAAAAAAAACTTTATAATGGGCTCTCGCACGCGCAAGCGGAAGAAAACTCGATCGGTTTGTCATCGCCGACAACCATTCGAAGAGTTGCTCTGACGCACGAGCCTCTCGCCACCCATAAATCCCCCCCCCCCCCCCCCTCTCGACGCAAAATCTCCACTCTTTGTTTCGCCGTTGTGGGTTTTTTTTTTTTTCTTTTTTTTTTTCTTCTTCTTTTATTCTTCTTTTCTTGGTAGATTGTTTCTTCGATATGTGTCGGGGAAAAGAAAGACGTTATTCGCGCGATAGATAAGAGAATTCATTAGCGACGGTTCTCGCCGACACGTGGAGGATGCGACGATGATTGCGATGAGATATAACGAATGGGCGGAGAGGAATTCGAGACGACGGAGACGAGAGCGAAGTGATTTGCTCGCTCTTAGACGGAACAAGCGAAATAACACGTTATTTTTGCCACGCGAGTATTTCTTTTTTTCTTTTTTTTTTTCCTACGCTCAGCCATGAACGTTGAAATATTTTGCTGGTCCGCTGTTTCGACGAAACATCGAAATTCGATAGACAACAAAAATTATTTTGTTACCACAAAATTATAATGTTTATTATTGGGCGATGATTTTACGTAAAAAAAATTATTTTATTACTTGAGCGTTAATCGTAGAGAGTGGAGATCTTTTTTTAATTTACAATGAGCCTATCGACGGAAATCATTATTATCGTGAAATCATTATATTGAGGTGATATATATATATATATATATATATATATATATATATATATATATATATATATATATATATATATATATATATATATATATATATATATATATATTTATTTATTTATATATATATATATATATTTTTTTTTTTAATTAAAAAAAGTATCCGTTATTGCCGCAGTCAGTTCGAATGTTTTGCGGCGAATAAATCTGTCGAGGCGCCGACGTGAGGGTCTTTTCGTGACTCTTCGGTCGAGTGTCCGGCGAGGATATTCGTAACGCGTGTACCCTCCGACTCGTCGTCGCGATTCCATAGGGAACTTTATGTGCGCCCCGGGAACGCGCTATTTCGGTGAGCATGGCGAGAACACACTTTTGAGTTAGGTTAATGTATTTTTTTTTTTTTTCGTCTTTTACTTTCTTTCACTGATTCAATCGGCCTGCTTAACACATATAAAAAAAAAATTGTTTCTTTTTTTTTCAATATCACTTTCCTGAGCAAATAAAAGTGAAAAATAAATTGTCGTGAAACGTTAAAACGTTTCTCTCTTTAATTTTTTTTCAACGAAACATCGAACTTTATTGATAAATAATAAAACAAAGACAATAAAATATGTTGATATTATCACAAGAATTCTTATATTATTCATCAATGGTTTAAAGCCATAACCGGAGAGAATACATGTATATCTTTTTTTTTTTTAATTCACAACGAATAATAAAATCATTTTATTGTTATAAAATTATTTGATTATATTTGTCAATGGTTTTAAGCGTTAATCGCAGAGAATAGTTATAGAATCAAACCTTTTTTTTATTTCCAACGAGCCTATCACAGGAAATCATTATTATCATAAAATAATTAGTCGCTCAAATATTTTGTGAATAAAAAAAAAACGACAATTCTTCATAACCGTAGTCAGTTCGAATTTTTACAGCGAAAAAAAAATCTCTCGAGGTTTCCGCAATATGGACGTTTCGAGAATGTTCGTACGAGTGTCCAGCGAGGATAGTCGTAACGCGTGTACCCTCCGACACGTCGTCGCGATTCCATACGGAACTATATCTGCGTCCCGAGAGCGCGCTATTTCGGTGACCGTGACGAGAATACACGCTGTACTGTGCTTATTGTATGCGAGAAGTGCAGCCCGAAACACGCAGGATGAGAAAAGCCGCGGAGAACGAGGGAGAAGGAAGGCGCGACGAAGGTTCGTAAAGTCGCATATAGCACGACGAAATTAGCGACCTGCGGGAATACTCGAAGATTCTCAGGGACTCGATTCCCGTTTCCGCTCCCGAAAACCCTTCGCTCATCGAGACCTCGTATCTCCTGGGGGGGGGGGGGGGGGGGGATAATCGTCCGACTCCCCGAACGACCGTGTAACACACATCAACGAAGCCCCAAACATACGACCGGCCCGAATATCCGAGCGATTATGCAAAATTATTTTGCGAATGAAGGCTCCAACGAACCGTCGACAACTACTCGGTATGCGACGTCCATCTCGGCAGTCGCTGACGAGAATCTCGAAATTATCGCGAAGCAGCGAAACGAATTGCGAGCCCCGAAGAACGGAGAGAAGTATCTTATTGACTCGGCAATTTATATCTCGTATTTCGGACATCGAATCGTTCACATATGAGCGGAGAGCATTGACACTGCCAGATTGTCCAGATTAATACTGCACACAGTTAAAAATAACTTGTGAGTAAGTGAGTAAGTGAGTAAGTGAGTAAGTGAGTAAGTGAGTAAGTGAGTAAGTGAGTAAGTGAGTAAGTGAGTAAGTGAGTAAGTGAGTAAGTGAGTAAGTGAGTAAGTGAGTAAGTGAGTAAGTGAGTAAGTGAGTAAGTGAGTAAGTGAGTAAGTGAGTAAGTGAGTAAGTGAGTAAGTGAGTAAGTGAGTAAGTGAGTAAGTGAGTAAGTGAGTAAGTGAGTAAGTGAGTAAGTGAGTAAGTGAGTAAGTGAGTAAGTGAGTAAGTGAGTAAGTGAGTAAGTGAGTAAGTGAGTAAGTGAGTAAGTGAGTAAGTGAGTAAGTGAGTAAGTGAGTAAGTGAGTAAGTGAGTAAGTGAGTAAGTGAGTAAGTGAGTAAGTGAGTAAGTGAATCAGTAGGTTGTTTTCTCGTTATTTTGACCATTTTTGTTAAATACAAAAGATGATTCATCCGCAAAAAAAAATGGTGGAATTTTGTGGACAAAAAAATATTTGTGAAACTTCCGAAACATGTTTGTTTTAACTGTGCAGCGTATTCATATTATTTTTTTTTTGCCTGATACAGTGTTCATGTGCGCTTTCAGCGGATCGTTAGAAGGGTGAGGAAGACTAATCTTCGGTCAGTGATTTTCCGAAATTTCATCGAGCAATGTCACGCGAATACGCGGATGGCGCGACGTGTGCGTCAGCGATCGCGGGGTGATTCAGAAGTTGGCCGAATTAACACTCTAACGTTTAATCGATTCGGACGAGGATGCTACCGTGCGAACTTATCTCGCCTACGCAACACTCGTTATTGCCAATCGGCAAAGATATATTAAGACGAACACGAACTGGAGGCCATGCAAATTGGGATAATTGGTTTCATCGGAACAAAACTTCTCCCAATGGAAACTGCACGTTCGAATATAATAGAGACGGTCGGGGCTGCGTTACCGAGAAGGCGGACGGGAAAGATTGGAATAGAGTTAACGGGAAAAGAAGCGCAGGAGGAAAGAGACGAGAAAATTTTTTTTTTTTAAATTAAATTAACGTCGCTCAAACTACGAGACGCAAATGGCTCGTCTTATAGACGTATATATAGTATACGATATAATTAATCATAATTGAGCAGATATTTTCGCGGTCTCTCGATCATGAGTGGAAACCGACGATTGACGGGAGAGATTGAAAGGGGAATCGATAGAGATAACGGGCAAAGAGGCGCAGGAGGAAAAAGACCAAAATAAATAAATAAATATAAAAAATAAAATAAAAATGAAATAGCATAAAATAAAATAAAATAAGAGAAATTAACGTCGTTCAAACGACGAGACGAGATTGAAATTCATCAAAGCGTCGGACAATTTCTCCGCGCAAAAAAATGGGGATAGATAAAGATGACGCGAAACGACGTGTAAGAGGAAAAAGACAAAAATAAATAAATAGAAATATAAAAAATAAAATGAAATAGAATAAAACAAAATAAAATGAAATAGAATAAAACAAAATAAAATGAAATAGAATAAAACAAAATAAAATGAAATAGAATAAAACAAAATAAAATGAAATGAAATGAATTTCCGTCTTTTGAACGACGAGACGCAAATGGCTCGGTTTTCACGTACATAGTATACCGTATTATAAACTATAATTGAGCGGATATTTTTGCGGTCTCTCGAGGAAGGCAGAAAACCGACGGTTGACGAGAGAGGTTGAAGTGCATCAAAGCTTCGGACAAATTCTGCCCGCAATAAAGGGAGATAGATAAAGATAACGGCAAATAAAGCGCAAGAGGAAATATAAATATAAATATAAATATAAATAAATTGAGGTCGTTCGAACGTCGAGACGCGAATGGCTCGGTTTGCACGTAGACAGCATTCGGTTTAATAAACAATAATTGAGCGGATATTTTTGCGGTCTCGCGAGGAAGACAGGAAACCGACGATTGACGAGAGAGATTGAAATTCATCGAAGCTTCGGACAAATTCTCCCCGCAGGAAAAAAAAGGGGGAATAGATAGAGATTGATACCGAGAGAGCGTAAGCGGCGCGAGGGCAAGACGGACGCGCAGGCCAACAACGCGAGGCGCGGGTACTGCACTTGAGCTTGAAGCACGCGTCGTCGCCGAGCATTGAATGCGAGCCTCCCGACGCCCGAGCCGATCAGTCTGCGCGAGAGCTGCGTCGGGCGAGGTTGTCTTCGTTTCTCCTCGATTCTCTCATCCCGATTGAGTGTTGCGAAATAAAAATTATTCTTTTAAAATAGAAAAATTTCAGATTTAAAGAGAAAAAAAAACGAATCGGTTCAACGGATCGAAACAAAGATTGCGAGTTTTTTTTTTGGTCGCTTTCCTGACGATAGAAAATCGTCGTTTCGGATGAATTCATTCTGAGACGGGTCGTAACGCAGAGCCGTACCGGTGAAACTCGACTATCTCGAGTGTACGAGGCACGACGAACGCCGGCAGAGAATCTCCCGTGACAGCGGTTGGATTCAATCGAAAGTTTTAAAAGGCCGCGAGGGGAATCACGAGGAAGTTTGCACCCAACTCACAGATGGTTAAAGGTGAGCCCTTCGCCATTCTTCGTTTCCTAGCTTGGTCGAACAACCTTTGTTTTTTTTTTTTTAGTCGGATAATTTCTGGTTTTTTTAGTCGGATTATTTTGGTTTTTTTTTTGTAGAATAATTTTTTTAAATTTAATCGCATAATTTTTGTTTTTGTAGTCGAATAATTTTTTTTTCATTTCATCGGATAAATTGTTAAAATTTGATTTATTTAATACATTTTTATTTATTCGATTCTCTCTATCAAAGCTTCGAAATTTTTTTTTTTTTTTTTTCATTTGACCGGATAAATTGTTAAAATTTTGTTTATTTTATAAATTTTGTATTTATTCAATTGTCTCTATCAAAGCTTCGAAATTCTGTCAGTTCTGCGAGTGAAATTCTTCACGTTTGTATTGCATTGGACGTGAAATTTTGGCTGTGAAATTGGCTGTGAAATTTTATTATTTTTTTATTATCTCTTCAATGTTATATCACATAATTTTTTTTACCACGATCAACAAATTTTCTTCGCGTCTGTGTAAGTTTGTGCTCGTCATGAACTGTTTATAAATCGAACTGTGCGTTTTTTTCTCCCTCGCTTCTCGCAAATTTATATATTCTTGCATATACTTATTATCGAGTCCTCCCGTCGACGATCTCGCACTTCGATGCAGCAAAGTTTTTTTTTTTAAATCACCAAATTCTCGGTCTATGTAGCTTTTCGCATGGAAGACACGAGAATCAGCATGCCGGTTTTTTTTATAGTGCATCCATGAACTTTTGAGAGCATTCATCGAGTTTAAACAACTTCTCTCCAACCTCTCATTTATTTACCGTAATATTTTATAATATTAATGATCATTGATTCGTGAATCTTGTGGATGTTCGCTGAGATAAGAATAAATAAATAAACGCTTTCATTAATTCGTCCCACAAGCGTGCGCGACGACGCGAAAGATTGTATCGACGAGACAAAGGCCTCGAGCGCGTCGAGATATCTTTTTTTCTTTCCTTTGTTTTCTTTTCTCGACGGAACGCTACTCAGTCGAGCGTTCGCCGAAACGGAGGGGAGGGAAGTCGAGGGGGAAATTGACGTAGGACTCGATGTCGAACTTCGGTGTTTTTGTGAGCGTCGGGACTGTGGCGAGGAGTTTAGATCCTCTATCTCTCGGCTTTTCTTTTTCCAACAGGTCGACCAGCCGGCTCTGTCATCGGATCGTCGACGCTTTGCCGAACCGCCGTGTGCGCGTGGTGAAACTTGCCACACTAAAAGTTGACAAAACAAAAAACGAAAGAAAAGAATCCCAAAAAGAGAAAAAAGAAGAAAAAAAAACATTTCATCGCGTCCCTCGTCCAAGATAAATCTCATCTCCGATCGCGCTAATCTCGAGATTCTGAGAGAGAGAGCCGGAAGCTTGCGGTAATGCAGTCGGAGACGCGTCAGAGGCCGACCGGGCGCACGTGTACAGGTATGGTGATAATATCGTCCAGCCGGCACATTACAGCATTAAAAAAAAAAAAAAAGTCCACGCCTCACAGGCACACGCTTGCAGTATCGCTCGATGTACCTCACAATTGCATCGACAATAATTAGTTGCTCTCTCCCGTAACGGATCTCGGAATGTCCCTACGCTCTGCGCGGTGAACGATCGATTATTACAAAGTCGAGGCGACCGGCTGGCCGAGCGGCATGGCGGGGATGAACACGTGCAATTCGCGTTGGAAAAAAAGCTAATAAAAAAAAAGTAACGAAAAAACCTTCCTGAGAACAACGTGCACAATACGAGGATAACCTGTCTTCGAACACAATATTAACACACCATCGACTTTACGCAACCGCATAAACTATACTTGAAAGAAGAAAAATAATAATGAGGAACGAAATAAATATCACGCGACTAACAATAACACCGCGCATATAAATATTTTTTATTCCTGTATCGAGAACAATACAACAGCCAATCAAAAAAAAGGACTCTTGTTTCTCATTGGCTATAGGTCATAGACGAAAATTTTAAAGGACTTTTACTCGCCAAATTAATCGAGAAATATGAAAAAATATATGCGACATTGTGCGGGACCGAATGTTATGACTTTCAATCAGTCGCGCAACCGCAGTTTTTTCGGCGACCTGAAGGAATAGCCGAGCATTGCGCGACTGATTGAAAATCATAATTTTCGATCGCGCAGAGTGTCGCAATTTTTTTCTTTCCATATTCCTCGGTTCATTTGGCGAACAAAAGCCCTTTACAATTGAATCCAACAAAGTTATTTCGGCGATCTCTGATTGCATACAGAACCACGTCTGGCGTCTGGACCAATATGACACCGCAAACTGTTTGTTTGTTTATCGGAATATAATTAATTTACGTGCGTTTACACGTTACCTTACATTTCTTTGGTCACAAACATAAAACATCATACAAAGCATCGATGTGCTAAATTTGGTTGAGTAATATTTTGTCGTTTCGACAAACAGCGGCGCCTTCGAAAATACGCCAAAGTGGATAATCGCAGTGAAACGCCTAACTTCCGTTTTGCCGGGATTGCAGTCGGGAGTTAAAAAGCGCTTCGCAGACTTCTTTAACAGCGCGAGTATAAAAATATATTTGTTGTAGCGTTTTCGCGTAATAAATGGAGAGGGCGTATTGTAGAAAGGAACGATGGACTGAATTGTACCAATGTGCACAGAAATCGACCACAGCCAAAATAAATCAAATATATAGATAGGCGGAATGTTTATTGACTCGAATGGCGTTTCGTGATAATTTATAACTGTCAAACGTCCGTTCGTGTTGTTCGTCCGTCAAATGTCCGAGGCGTCTTCAATCCGTACACACGTTCGTTATTACGGAAATAAATCGTACACCGCAATAAATGTTACATAAGCTCGCAACTTTGTTCAAGTGTGCACCGCAAATATCTTACGCATGTGGACTATATTGGATGTGTAGTGTTTTAAAGTTGTAAGGTTTGGCAAGTGTTACAACGAAGTCGTGTTGACTCACTAATGTGTCGCATGTTGAATACCTAAACTTTTTATGGTTTAAGATATTTGCGGTGTACACTTGAGCGAAGCTGTAAACGTATGTAACATTTTTTTGCGGTGTACGATTTATTTTCGTAATAATCAACGAATGTACGATTGAACACGCCTCAAATGTCGTGCTGCCCGAGCGATTCATCGTGACCGCTTAAGATGGTCGCACATAAAACAACGTTTGCCGTTTTCCGTCGGACAGACGAGCCGATCGGACCAGATCGAACACCAATGATCCAAACAGCAATCTCCCGCCGCGCGTGTTTCGATAGAAAAACTACTTAGGCTTCTATTAAAAATCGTATATCGCACACCATATATGACGATAAAAAGATTATTTTACCCAAATATAATATCGTGGACATTGAACACATGAAAGAGTATTTTTTTCCCAATTTCGATATCATCAATATTTTTTGGGATCTAACAATTTTTATACCGCACAATTTAAGTTCTCGCTGAGCGAGGATTACACTCAAATCGTCCTGAATCGCGGTCCTCGTTCAGCGACGATCCAATACGCGAAGGGTTAACGAGAGAGGTGGGAAAACCTTAGGACAAAAGAGGATCGTCCACTGCCAATGTCGAGAACGCGCGGCCGGGTCGCTAGAGGTGAAAAGGCACGTAAAGAAGAGCCGGGCGGTTAAAAAAAAAAAGAATCACTTTCGGTGGACCCGAAGCGGCCGCGCGTTTCTCGGCGTCCGCGATCGATCATTTCGCTCGGAAAATGAGAGGCCGCGACGGCTGCGAGGCCGCTGACATTAAGGCCCGAGCGGGGACATAACGAATTTATGCCGGGAGTGTCTCGACGACTTTTCCCGCGTACTTACAACGGTGAGGTGGCACGAGGCAGGCTCTCCGACGCTCGGACTGATGCCTCTCGGCCGGTGGCTCGCGTTCGACCTCTGGCGCTCCTCGACCGAGAGAGAGGACACACTGCCCGCTCGGGAAACTACCGGCACGCCAATAAATTCTTCATTAGAACGTCGTTCGATTGCTTCCACTCGGCACTAGGCTGGTGCACGAACTTGAAAACAATAGCCTCTTGGTGTAAATAGGTCGATGATAGGCGAGACGACGCGGAGAGACTCGAATCTTCTACCGCGACAGCATTGACGTGATTCCGTCCCACTCGTACACTTCGACCCTCGCAGACGAAATGGCATGTGCATCGGCTTTTCAAATTTTTCGTAACTCTATATTGAAAATTAGTATTGTTATTTTCATTATGATTACTGGCAGTTATGTTGACTAACACACTTGCAGTATCCCTGAGTATCCGTATGAGCATCTGTGAGTATTTGTGAATACCGTGTGAGCATCTATCAATACCATGTGAGCATGTGTGAGCATATATGAGTATTTGTGAGTACGGTGTGAGTATCTGTGAGTATTTGTAAATATCGTGTGAGTATCTGTGAGTGTTTGTAAATACCGTGTAAGTATCTCCATGACTATCCGTGTGAATATGTGTGAGTGTTCGTGTGAGCATCTATGAATACCTATGAGTATCCGTATGAGTATCTGTGAGTAACTGTGAGACTACCTGTGCGCATCGGTGCGAGTGTCCAATCGACATGAACTTTATTATTATGTACATTATTATCATTGTTATATTTATTTTTATTACTGTTATTATTGTTATTATTGAGTCATTAGTGGACCGTTTTCTCTATTATTTATTTGCCATTCTTACTTGCTTGTGTTTTCACACTAATGTTTCGAAGTCACCGATATAAGTTTGTAGAATTATATATGCTTGATACATTATGTGCGTTCGATTGTATCTGGAGTTGGAAATAGTTAACCAAAGATAGCGAAGTAAAGGATACACCTAATCTGTACGCAGTCAAGCGAAAACTTTGAGGACGAATCCGAAGGGGACTCGTTAAAAATATGACTATGCATTCACGTCGATGAATGATCGGCGGATGGGCGAATGAATTAGTAACGGAGGACGTGACGTTGGTTTCTATGTATAGGCGGTTATATCTCGGTATGGGGCGAGTCTCTTTTTCTCAGCGGACCGAGGAACCCTGACCGAATTACTTAATTTTAAAGCCAGTCAATCGTCTCGCGCACGTCTCGTCCGCAAGTATTGCCACTTTGAACGATGCTGAAATACGCTGGATGCATCGAACGATCCGAACAGTCGGAAAACCCCGAAAACGCTTGATAAATGCATAGAAAAAAAGAACACGCGAAAATGTATTTTTCGTGAATTAAATATACATTTCACGAACACTTTTTTAATACTATTCAGATAACATGATATGTACGTGACGAATATATCCGAGGACATTTTTTTTTATGTATATTTTTTCGACAATACGAAAATTATGTGATTAATCAGTTATCCGAGACGGGAAAAAAAAATTGACCGACCACAGTGTTTTTCACGAAATTTTTTTCATTCAATTCATATATGTACCATGTTTATATTTTTCTATTCCTATGAAAGTGGAAGTGTTCATTTTATATGAAGATGTTATATTGTGATGTTTAAAATATGCTCCTATTATGATTGCAATACTACTTGTAAATATGTAGACGGGCCGGACACGTAATTAAATTGAATAAATAAATTACGTCACGGATATATTCGAGAAAAAATTTAGACAAAATATATAAATTCTCGCCTATACAAAAAATGATGTGATTTTTATAAGCAATATTATATTCCCAGACGAAAAAATTAGTAATTTTTATAATATTTTAAATATAATCATTCGAATATCATTTTTTCTCCGTGTTGCACGAGTCCTTGTAAATCTTTAGTCCTGTGATGAATTGATCAGCGATCCGAGACCGGGAAAACAAACAAAAATTGCCCGACCACAGTGTTTTTTCCACGGTCGCTAAGTTGATCATTATCACGTAAAGTTGCCGATAATCGTCGGCGCGTCTGTTCGAGAGAATCGCTAAATGCTTTGTTTTTCTGTTATTGCAGGATCGCTACCGGATATCGCGGTGACGATGGCGTCGGGCCGGGAAATCCACGGTGTCTTCAGGTTGGTACGAGGGATTGAGTAGCGCTGTGTCATTGTCTTGATTGAGTGCCGAGAGCCAGCAGCGTCGAGGACTTTGGCTGAACGTAATACCGAACGACCTCGAGCGAGCACGAACCATACCGGAAGTCGAACGGAACTTCGATCTATCCGCTCGAAATTTGCGCCGTTTACAACGTAACCGGCTGGAAGAGTATCGTAAACCGTGCACTCTCCTCAACGCGATAATATTCGCACCGGAAGTGATCTTAAAGTAAATTTCCGAGTGCTCGCTGGCCGACCGTCCGGACAGTCGATAAACCTTAACCGTGAAAGCTCTCGCGAACCGGAGCGCTGGCGTATCGAAGAGTGCGTGGCACAAATACCGATCCGCAGATGTTGGAAGAAAACAGCCTCGGACTCGCGTCTCTCACTCGCAGACCGAACTCTTTGCGCGTGTCAGCGAAGCCAGATAGAACTTTGAGTCACGCTGGCAATAAAATTTTATAAATGTTATCCTACGTCGCGGCACGAAGTTCGAAATTCAACGTTAAATATTCACCCTCGATCGGGCAGTTGAGATTTTACTGGGAGGGAAGTTATTTCGATAGTTCGCAAGTCGCCTAACGGCACTTGGAATTTGTGACTCTGAAGAGTACTTTGAAAAAAATATGTATTCATATTTTTAATGCAGAATGACGATTTTTTGTCCACGCAGCTAATTATTTTATTTATTTATTTTTTTGCAAAGTTGCATACAAATTTTACCGTTCTTTTCAAATACAAGATTTTTTTATTCGCGTGTAACTACATACTGTTCATTTATATATAATTGCGCTCTTTAAAGAGTTGCGGTTTATTTCTTTAACTTTTTTTATAAAATTTTTTTTCGGTCTTGCGGTTTCCGCCACACGCGCGAAGAGTCGCGAGGCTCGTATCACGTAACCGATCTAAAGCCGATGCCTCGGCTAAATGTCGCTTCAAGTGCAGGATTTTATGTTCGCTTATCATTAAAAAAAAAATGTTATTAAAAAAAATCCTGCTCCTTAGAGACTTAAAGGTCTTGCGGTGTCCGGCACGCGCGCGAAGAGCCACGAACCCTCCTATCGCGTAACCGATATAATGCCGATATCTCGTGCAAAATGTTGTTACGAATGCAAAAAAAAATGTTCTTCGCCTCATTTTTTTTTTTTTTTTAGAAAAAGAAATCGCGGGTCTTAAGGTAGTCCTTTCGTTGTGTTTGACGCCACTTAAATTCGAGAGAGGAATAAGAGAGAATTACAAACACATCTCGATCGGATAGAATTCTGAAAAAAAAAATCAAGCATATGGAAGGTGCTGAAAAGATTGTTTGCGCATAATAATAATTCCAAAAATTTATTAACAAACTGATGATAAATCAAATTGTTCGAATCTTCCGGAAACCTAACTTTTTTTCACGGAAACTATTCATTTATTCTTCTTCTATTATTCTTTCTTAATAGGTATGCATTTTTTCAGATGCTTGAATTCACTTTGAATTCTGTGACTTGCACCACATTTTTACCATATAAAAAAGCAAAATTCAAAGTCACTTGAAAATCTTTAAAAAAAAATGCATACGCATTCAGAACAGCTGAGGGAATCATTTTGATGAAAAGAAAAGTAAGGTTTCCGCGAGATTTGTTGAACAATTTTATTTTTCATCAATTTGTCGATAACTTTTCGGAATTATTATTATGCAAAATCAATAATTTCGACACCTCGAATACGCTTGATTTTTTTTTTCAGATTTTTCCATCCAGAAGTGTTTGAAATTCCCTCTCATTTCTCTGAGACTCGTGCGAAGTGAACGCCATTCGCAAGGATTACCTTAAAGGGTTAAGGGTCTCGCGATTCGCGGCACGCGCGCGAATCTCCTATCGCGTAACCGATGTAACGACGATGCTTCGGCGAAACGAGTTATTTCCAGAATATTTCGTGGGAGGTACATTTCCGATACGACCTTCGGTTCACGGAGCGCTCTCTCTCTCTCTCTCTCTCTCTATCGGTCTTGCTCCGGCATTGCAGCCTCGACGTATTGGTTACGAATCGCGGAAAAGTTTGCGTGGGTGTCCGTCGATGCGCACTGACGAGCGGAGGCTTACGGTGTACGTTGGTGGGTTATGCGGAGAGGAAAAAAAAAACATAGACATAGCCGCGCGCCACACAGTTGGACGGCGCGAGAGGGAGAGGAGAGCGAGCGATACCAACGGCACAACTTTACTACGTACTATCAATCCGCGCTCTCGTCTGTGGGCTAACACACCGTCCGAGAAGACGTATTAGTTTGGCCATGGAGCTCGGTTACTTATCGCGCGCAGTATTAAATTCAAAGTGCGAGAGATAGAGCTCGATTGAGATGAGTTTTCAAACGATTCACGTCGAGGAACCTGCCCGACAGTCATTGCTGCACACACACACACACAGATTGCACACACACGCACGCACACAGATATGCACACAGCATCGCATTCATTCGGGAGCGCTCGTACAAACTCGAATCGTAAAAGCCGGACGACGAAGTTCATTCGGAAATGTGCCTCCGACCGTACGGACAAACAACACCATTGTTTCCACTGCAGTCCGGACGAGGCAGTTTCGAGAATTGACTTTTTCTTTCCGAATTCGAACAATGAAACTCTGTTACGGAACGAAAGTGAATCGACGACCGGCATGTTCTGCCGAGCATCTCGATAGAGGTTTACGAGTCTTAAGGGACGGAACGATGTTTGTCGTTTTTGTGATTGGAAAAAAAAATATGAACCTTTCCTTTGGCTGACGTATGCTCGTAAAATCTCACTCTCCGTTTCTGTGAAGGGAGAGCGCGGAAAGGCACTTTGTCTCATCGCGCGCGCTGAGAAAAAATTACATAGTGAAAGCAACAATGCTGACTTTTTTTTTACTGTAAAAAATCGTTCCAAAGAGGAACGTCTATATTTTATAGTTACGACAATGACAAACAATCGTGGTTGCGAACAGAATTATAGTATAACCAATTAAATATAGACTGTCAGAAAATATCCATATAGGCTTTCCCCCTGGGAACTATTTGTTATAGTAGTAAATACTATCCTTTTTACAGTGTGCGAGAGAAACGTTAAACTGTTAATGTTAATGTAAAACTGTTTCTGACGAGTTAGAGAAAAGTAGTTTGCACGAGGATCATACAAAATTTTACTTCACGAGGTGTGAAAATGTGGCCTTTTTTTTCCGGCTCACACTTCCACAAAAACGAAAAACATGAATATAATTTTATAGTTATTTGGTATCGTTGCCATATTGAGAGTAAAACTCAAGTTTGTGTCACACAAACTAAATAACAAGTTTATTCAAAGAAAGATAATGAATTTGTCCATTATCAATATTTCTCGTTGCAGTGTAGAATTCTTTCAGTATGAGCCAACCTTTTAGTTCTCAAGTCGACTTCAGATTGTCAATTTCCAAATCGTGATCGGCGAGGTGCAAATTGATGCGTCTGCAATTTTGTTTTACTTCCCATATTTCGACATCGAGTTGGATGTGCGATTATTTCCCAATCTACTTTACGAATTCAATTGATTTTCACTAATGACAAATAATTCTGGATAGAACAATACGTTTGGAAAAATTGTGTGAATGGCACGTGCTTAGAAAGATGCGTCCAGACTTATTTTCTACACGCTCTCTTGCGATGCAAATAACTGTTCAGTGGGTCTTTTGCCTCCCGTCCCGGGCTCTCGGCAATAATGAATTTAACAGCGTCCGGATCACGTTTCAAAACACAGCCGCGGTCAAAGTTACGAGGAGCAAAGGGAGGGGCAACAGCCCCTCCCTTTGCCTTTATTGCTCGGGTGCCGCAGCCAGCGATCCGGAAAATTTTAATCGCTGAGGCTTCGAAAAACACGCAATGATTCTCCGCAGAGTTGTCGAGAGTGGCCGTAACGACGCTCCCGGCCTGGTTCGCTCGCCTCCCGATGGTGGCGCCGCGAGCGTCGTCTCAGCTGTATCTCGACCGGCCCGAACGGAGGTTTCCTGTGAGAACGAACGCCGTTTCGTCCGGTGTGACGTACGGATTGACGCAAGCGACAATTGTTGGCTATTAAAATCGGTGGAGAACGACCGGCCGACGAGAACACGCTCTCTCGCCGGACACAAGGGCCCGAGCCTCTTCTGCAGTCAACATTACACACAATTATATATATATATATATACCGATTGCCGAAAGCCAAAATGGCGTATCTCCGGTCTTTTAGGCGTTACAGCACGCGAGTTACGCCCTTTTGTTTATCAGCAGCCGATATATATACATATAATTATATATATATATATATATATATATATATATATATATATATATATATATATATATATATATACGTATATATGTGTATGTAGGACTTATAGATTTAACGAGAAAGTTCAAGCCTCCCACGCCTCCAAGGTCCGTCTATAGAGTCGGTTCTACGGTTCGGGAAGCACCGATCGATCGCTAACTTCGCGTGAGTCCATCAGCTCCGTCACCGTGCTGGAACGAAATTTACAGTGACGTGGAGGTAATATAGCAAACGGTGATTCGCGTGCGAAATATAGATTGCGGAGTGGCGTAGAGAGTTTATAGAAACGGTTGGGGGTTATACGCGACTAACGTCACGGAATTCGAGAAGAGTGACGCTACGGTCACGTGACGCAGGCCCGTGAGCCCGAGTTATCCAATTCTGCAAACAAAGCTCTCTTGTCTGCGGTGTAAAACCCGAGAATAGATATTGTCCCTTCGGTTATTAATCGTCATTCGTCGCGTGACGGACGCGTTAATCGATACAGTGTGCTTTGGGCGAGCGGGACGGAACAGAGGGAGCGAGATTGAACGCGGAAACAGGAACACGGAGGACGCGTTACGTAAGGAGAATGGCCGTCGGTCGATAGACGCTCGATGGACGGCGTGCCAGTCACCTCGCTCCTAAGCTTTGTCGCTGCGAAGCGCTTCGATTTCGCGGTCTATGGCCAATCGGTAAAAAAAAAAGTGGAAAAAAAACTTTTAAAACATTAGACTTCCGAGTATTTGAATCACTGAAGTCGAGGGCAGAGAGCGACTGCAGGGTGTTGCGGTTGAGTTTCGTGGAAAACAAACGTTTCTCGTCCAGAATTGGCCGCGGTGCCAAAAAAATTCCTGAATTTGTAGCAACTTTCGGCGGATGAATGAAACGCCCCGTTGAGCGACGTTATGCTCGACTGTTCCTTCGGCAAAACTATAACTGTACTAGCGATAATCCACATACCGGACGTCGAGTTTTCTCTTTAACTAACGTCAGCGGTTTTTTTTTTCTCTTCTTTTTTTTTTTTCTTTTCTTTCCCCGAGGATGATTCTTTCGGCTAGAATAACTTATGAATAATCGTGGCAGAATCTAGATCGGGACGGGGGCGTGTTATGTAAACGGGGCATTTTTTTTTTTTCACTTCTTTTCTTATCTGTAAATAATAAAAGCGGTTTTTTTTTTATGAATCGTTCCACTCTGATCGTGAATGACGTGCAACTTGGGGGATGAATGAAACGACCGGTTGAGGAGCGTTGTTTTTCACTGTTTTTTTTTTTTTTTTTTTTTTTTGTGGTCTGCAAATAATACAAGAGCTGTTTTAATGGATCGTTGCAGTCTGATCGTGGATGACGTGCAACTTTCGGCGAATGAATGAAACGACCCGTTGAGGAGCATTATAAGGCGAACGTCTTTCATGCATGTCCGGCGACTGGGACTGCTTCCTTGGGAGTTCGGCCACTGGTACTTTTACGTTACTTGACGATTTTTTTCAGCAAAACTATAACTGGAAAGTAAATTCTCCTACTGGTGGCGGCTTAAGAATTGTGCGCGAAACAGCACAAAATATTAATGCAACAATGTGTATCTGCTCGTTGACATCGATCCCATCAGGAAGTTTAGTTCATTGGCTAACGAAAATATCCCAAATGTGACTAATTACTTATTGTTACATAAAGGATATTAATGGAGTGGTGAATAAATGTCGTTCCTATTAGTGGCACACTCGATACAGAGCTGCGCCCATTAGTGGTCTCCCTATGTACCTATTAGTGGCCACCGATATTTACATAATCAAGAACATTTCTGGTCGTTGAAATAGATTCCATCTGGAAGAGTCATTCAATGTCTAACCAAAAAGCCCCAATATCTACCATTATCAATTTTATTTCACTCGGTGGGAAAATGCCGGCTTTTGCGCACGCTTCGCCTGCGAAAGTCGCCATGTTCACACCTTGGGAAATAAAATTTTGTCCGATACTCGTGCGAAAAACGTTTTCCGAACTTGTCTGATAGTAACAATCGCCTTCGGCTCGTGCTGCAAACTCACACTCGTCAGAAAGTTTTTTCGCACGCGTATCGAAATGTACTATTTTAATACGGAATATGAAAATATGAATAAAATAATGACAACATGTCTTCGTTCATATTAGGGGCCACCGATGTACCTATTAGTAGCGAAGCTTCCTTGATTCGATTCAGAATTTCGTCAATAAAAAAAGCATACCGCATTTTTATTGTTCCCTATTAATCTTGACTTTCTCTGGGTAGATGATATCAAAATGGTATTTTACTTTGTTGCCGCCAGCTGCAAGGATGATTCGTTTGCTCTCTCAGATTGACCAAAGTTTGTCCCAGTTACAGTTTAGTGTTCCTTCTTTATAGTATTCTATTCATATGCTATACTAAGCTTACAAACCTCTATTGTTGTTAAAGGATAAGCAGATTACCAAATTTGTAATAGGTGTCCACCTGAGACAATTAAATATTCTATTCTGGTAATCTAAATGAAGAATTCATGAGGAACATTTTGCGTATTGAAAACTGCAGCTGGAGCGTCGATAAGAATTGCTATTACCCATGACGTAATAAACTGACTGCCACGAATAGGAGCACAGCCACGATTAATAGGTGTATTTACCTTACTGGCGATAATCTAAAGACCAGTCTGGGATTTTTCTCATTGCCTAACGTCAGCGCTTTTTTTACTTTCTTTTTTCTCCCGAGTCTGACTCTTTCGGCTAGAATAATGGGTGAATAATCGTGACAGAATCTAGATTCGGACGGGGGCCTGTTACGTATACGATGAATTCTTTTGCTTTTCTTTGATCTATAAATAATCCAAGAGCTTTTTCTTACCGAATCGTTGCAGCCTGATCGTCGACGACATGCAACTTTCGGCGGATTAATAAAACTTCCGGTTGAGCTTATAACTGTACTAATCCACAGTGTGATAATCCTCAGACCGGTCCGCGATTTTTCTCTGTAACTCGCGTCAGCACTTTTCCTTTTCCTGTTTTCCTTCTTTTTCCGCCGGGTCTGATTCTTTCGGCTAGCATAACGGATAAATAATCGTCGCAGAATCCAGATTCGGATTGGGGGCGTGTTACGTATACACAGTCAAAAATAATATCGCAAAATCGGAATACGAAGTTTTTAAAAAATACTTTTGTTAGATAAGTGAAAAACTCGTTTGTTCTGGCTCCAATGCAAACTTGTCCTTTTATTTCCCCGTCTCACGAACAATTTTAGTTTGTACTTGTGTTTGCAAAACTGGAGACGGATGATGGGATCGGAAAATTAACAAATAAAATATTGCGGACGTTTGCCAACAATAAGTTGTAAAGAGTACAAACATTTCAAACTATCTACGGTGAATGTTTTATCTTCTCTTTGATCTATAAATAATACAAGCGCATTATTTTTAACGAATCGTTGCATTCTGATCGTGAAAGACATGCACTCGCTGTCGACACTGAGCCGTAGACCGGATCTCGACAAATAAGGAATAAAAACAAAAATTAACAAACGCGAAGCAATTAAATCTAAACGAAGAGATAGGACACAAATCATACGATTATGTGGGAATCAAGTGCTTTAACACTTTCCCAGCCGTTGTTGGGAGAATATCGAACCAAAAAGATTTTTAAGAAACACCTAAATGAACGCTTTTTGTTAGTAATATAGATCATTGATAGGGACATAAAGTAGCTCTTTGGTGCAACGAAGGATCTCAAAAATTACATCTATTATAACTGCACTAATTGTTAGAATATCTCAGGATCTTAGGATAAGCATTGGGGCCGCGAACAAGCGCATAAGCGTTTAGGCGACCTGCTCATAATTGGAAAGCAGTATTAAACTATTAATAATGCAATACCGTTAAGAATCTGAAGACTGTTACCGTAAAATGAAGAACGTACAATCTCATATGCAATGAGCATCCAATAAATGATTATTATAATAATCATTTATTGGATGCTCGTTGCATATGAGATCGTACGTTCTTCATTTTACGGTAACAGTCTTCAGATTTTTTTATTTGTTATTTTTAATAATAATATATTATTATTAAAAATAACAAATAAAAAAATTAACGAATAAAATATTGTGGACCTTTGTCGACAATAATTTAGCTGCAAAAAGTACAAACTTTTGTGACTCTCTGCGCCGAATGTTTTTTGTTTTCATCTCTCTTTGATCTACAAATAATACAATTGAATTTTTGTTTTTAACGAATCGTTGCAGTCTGATCGTGGACGACGTGGACTCGCAGTCGATACTGAGCGACAGCCCGGACCTCGACGGTTTGTCGACGGAGAGCAGCAGTTCCCATAATTCGACGTCGCAGACGCCGCTGGACAGTCCGGGCGGTCCGCGCGAGAGGATCAAGCAGATACAGGTCGAGGCCGAGACGCGCAGAGGTGAATTCGCGAGACTCCTGGAGGAGCACGCCCAGGTCGTTCGCCAGCTGAAGATAATGGAGGCCGAGGAGCAGCACTCGGGGACGTCGAGCGGAAGCGTCGTTGGTCCGACGCACGCGTGATTCGACAACAGAGCGAGAGGAAAGGCCAGGAGGAGGCCGGGACCAGCAGCGGCCGCGCCGTCGGCGTCGCGGATGCTGCCGACCGGCGAACGACCGGTATCGCGATCGAGGTCTAGGTCGAGCCACGAGCAGCAACGCCAACTCTGGCTGCTGCTCACGCTCCTACGCGTGATCGACGCTGACGCCTGATTCGAGCGCGCGCCCGCGCTACTCCCTGCTCTATGTAAATTCGATACACGGACACTATCTCGTCCGCTTGAAATAACCAACTGATGCAACCGATATCCATCGACGTCGAGAGCTGCATCTCGACTCGGTAGACGGAGAGTCATTCTCAAAGGAAAAAAAAAAAAAAACTGAACGTCGAAGGAAAAAAGAAAGAAAATATTAGCCCGAGGACGAAAATACGATCGAGAGTCGGTACTCGACTGTGGATGGTCGGCGGATCGTCGAGTGATCGGCGCCGATCGTATTTTCGTCGAAGCGATAGATTAATATTTTTTTTCTTTAAGATTTGGTCGAGAATTTTTTTTTTTTTTTTTTAAGTATGTATTGATTAGGTATCACGCGATTCTCTCTCCACCCCCCCCCCCCCCCCTCCCCCCGACAAGTGACAATAATGAAGAACGTCTCGGGTGCGACGAGAACGCGGATAAAGGTTCGGTTAAGGTAACAAAAAATATGCAAGAAAAAATAATAATAATGGTCCTACGAAGCTCGGCTGGCCTAAAAGATTTGTACAAATAGGTAAAAAAAAAAAGAAAACATAAATGTCCCGACTGTGTAACTCGTAAGTCGCGAAGAAACCACGTACCGATCGCTTATATAGGGAAGTCTTGAGAGGCGGGTCCATAGTCAGGGATACGTAAAGTCGCGGATGAGAGAGTTCGAGGCTCGTTTCAAGGGCTCCGGATAGTTAATTAGCGGAACCTCTCTAGCACCGTTGCCACTTGGCTCTTAAAACTCCCCCGCTTTCTACCGAGTCGAGATTTCAAGGGCGCGCACGACTCTTTTGTACGATGTCACGCGACCGTTTCCGTCTGTACAAAAAATTTAACGAGACCGGCGCTTCGCTGCGACGGATCACCGCAGACCGCTGCAGTGCCCGATGAAAAGAAAAAAAAAATGCGGTCGAATCGACTGAAGATTCGCGCAGGGACCTTCGACTAAATATTTTATGTTGGTCGAACAAAATATTTTTGTCAAATCGAAGAAATTTTTGAAAAAACGAATCTTAGCTCTATTACGAGCAATTAGTACATTATGACACTAGTGCGATTAAACTTTTGTTGACGAGCGTGAGTTTGTGCATGAGCCAAAGGCGAATGTTGCAATCATCCAAGTTAAGAAAACGTTTTTCGCACGAGTTCCGTACAAAATTTTATTTCACAAGGCACGAAAATCTGGGCTTTACGCACGCGAATCGTAAAACTGCCAATTTCACACCGTGTGAAATAACATATATTTATTTGAAAGTCCCTGTGCGAATTTGTTAGATGATTCGTCCGTATTTTTCTGTCGGTGTAACTTAAAAAACCCGATCGCGAAATAACGGTATCTCTCCGTTCGCTCCGTCTTTTGTGAATAAAGTTTATTTTCGTAGCAATTCGACTCGCACGGGGGCTCCGAGACGCCGTGCCCGGAAGTAATCGGCCGCGAGCTAATATAAACAGAGCGCATACGCTTCGAGAACACGATTAGCGATTAAAGATTAGCATTCTCGTTGAATTCTAAATACACCAGCAGAGATTTGCGCTTAGTTTAAACTCGGTATACCGAAAAATCGAGAACGACGAATTCGCGAAGAGATTTAACAGAAAAAATATATATGTGTGTGTATATATATATATATATATATATATATATATATATATATACATATATATTTATTTGCGTAGGCTATTCGTGTTGTGGCCTATTCGGGATATCCGGAGAGTTAATATATGAATTTTACAGGCTTATCTTTTATTTTCCACTTTTTTCCCCTTGCATTGCTGTCCAATTAGCAAAACGGTATTCGATTGACGAGGCCGAATCGCTGAGCAGGAAATGTTATTCGCGGTAGGTCAACTCATTGCCACGGAATAATCGATAAGACGAGGATTTCTTTTCCCTTTTTTTTCAATTGGACAACAATCGCAAGACGAAAGAGCATGTAATATTGTACATCGCGTTTTCCAGTTACCTTAAGAGCACTGCGACGTCAAAACGTGTCGGCGACGATAGATAATAGTTACAGAGTCGCGGAAATAATGTTTCTAAGGTGTCCCGCCTCGTAGAACATGGCGCATTATACGTATCGTAAAGAAAAAAAGGAAGAAAAAAAGTTAAAAAAATAAAACGTACCATTACTCATAGTATTAAAGAGGGGGGCGAAAACGCTCGTGAATATTGTATGTAATATCATACCGTAGACACTAGTGTGGCGAGTAGAAAGGAGCTTTGACTGTACAGACGAAGAAAAAAAAAAGAACCACAACGTACGACCAAATTGAGTCGATTGATTTGCGGTTGTAGTAAAAAAAAACGACGGTCTAGAACGAACAAAAAAAATTGGCAATAATTTTGTTACAAGAGGCGAATCAAGTAAGACTGTGGGAAGCGAGTGATTGAGATCGAGAAAGTAACGAGAATAGCAGAGAGAGAGAGAGAGACGAGATAAAAAGAGATAAAGAAGTGTTTATATCGAACGACGAAACTTGTCTGAAACCTTTGTTTCCTTAACTATCAATTATTACACTATCGAGACGAGGATAATAAATAAAAAATACGATAATTAATTATTATCTTAAGTGTAAGGCTCTAGTTATCGTTTTTAGGTGATATATATTATATATATATATACAATACAATTTTTGTAATGAAACGTTTGTAAAAAGTAAACGTAGTTACGAGGTAAAACGCTCTCGGGCGGTCGTCGATTAGGATACGAAATATTTTCCCCGTTCGAAATACGGTTGTATCCCGATCGACGATTTGTGTTTTTCCGTAAAGATACGACAAAAAAAAACGAATGTCTTTTTTTGCTCCGCGTGTTTACGGACAAACGACCCTACACCAATTAGAATAACGAGCACTCACATTAAGCGAGAGCAAAAGAAAAAAAAAGAGAAAAGAACATGTAACGTGTATAGTTGCTGATGTACCATCGAAAATATATATATATTTTATTGAGTTGGTAAAATGTATACACATACACAGACACGTGTTTTTATCACAGTGACCGGTTGTAATTTTTTTGTTCTTTCCATTTTCTTTTTTATCAGTTCGGTGTGACGTTTCGACACTCTATTATCGGAACGATACAGTTGTATATCGAACCTCTCTTGTCGCTATTAATACTTTGCACGATTTCCGCGTTGGATTTTTTTTTCCATTCTCTCGCGGTCGCTAAGTATTTCGATTGCTACATCTACGCGATTAACGTTACAATTTTGCCGATTTCACATAGAATACTAAAATACTTTTGACGATAGTCTTATCGTCTTTTTTTTAGAGAGAGATACATGCTTGAAATAAAAAAAAAACTCATTGCAATAGCGATGAGAGCGACGGACGGAGAATCGCTCCGCTCGTCGCGTTACAGTAATATCATAGGTTCGACGATTCGAATAAATAACGGGAGGTACGAGGACAATTGTGGAGAAATCGAACGATCGACTTTACTCTCTAAATCTAAACAATGGCAAAAAATCGTTCATCCGAGACGGTCGAAAGTGTGCCCTTCAAATTTTAATCGTCGAGACGCGGAGAATCGAGCACGACTAGCTTCGATACACAACCCGTTAAATTTTGCCTCATCGTTCGCACAGATCGGATTAGTGTAATCGTGAGAGCGTGGGAAAATAAAAATACGATTAGGCACCTCCGAGTAAGAAACATACAAAGTCGATTATAGATCGCGGCAGAGGTATTTATGGTCGCGCGAGTTGCGTCCACTGATCAGTTCGCCTCGGGCCTCGAGCCGATGGCGAAAAACTCCGAGCGCTACCCGGTTCGACTGCCGATTAAACTTTTTTTTTTTGCTTCGACATTAAAATTCACCGGCAGAGCTTTTTCGAGCCTCCTGCGAATCGACAGACGCATTCGGTCTCGTTTTGCTCCGGTAAGTTTGGCGCGATGTCGAAGGCACGCTCGTAAATTTCAATGACCGCCAGTGAGACGTCTACCGTGTAAACGAAGTTCGATCGAGCAACGATCGCGACAACGAAACTCGAAACGTTCCGTTAAACGGGCTCGGCCGCACGACGCTGCGCCGCCAACATCATCATTCGGTGACTCAGCTTTACGTTGTGATCTCTCAGGTATCGTATGAGGTCGGCCTGTTTCTCGAGCAATTCGGCGAGATTCGATCCTCTCTGGGAGTAACCGACCGCCGTGTTTACGGCGAAGGAGTCTTGCGTGAAGGACGAGAGCCACTCTTCGCGGGTGACGTCGGGCGGTGGCTGCATACGATTGAACCTGCGCACACGCTCTGAACAAAAACGCAAAAGGTCATTTATCATGTTCGCGTCCAACGAAACTTGGGAACCTCAAGATATATCTGCGTGACTCCAAATTTCATCTTTGGCAAGTCTCTGCCGATGCGCCGCTTTTGAAAGGAAAACAATTGTTCGCTCGCAGAATTTTATTCTCCAATGCAAAACACTGCCGTTATGACTCAATAAAATTTAGTGTCACGCAGTTATCTTCGTGATATTTGCATAACATAAAGTGTCATCATTGGCAAGTGTCTTCCGATGCACTGCTTTTGGAAGAAAAAAAATTCTCAGAGCAAAGTTTGTGCGATGCAAAACACAGCCGTTGTAACTTGATGAAATTTAGTCTCGTGCAGATATCTTAGTGACCCTGAAGATATCTGCATGACATCAACTTTTATGATTAGCGAGTCTCTGACAATGCACTGCTTTAAGAAAAAAAAATTGTTCACTTCTAGAATTTCATTCTCCGAGTAAACTTCTCTGAGTGAAGTTTGCGTGATGCAAAACACAGCCGTTATAACTCGATGCAACTCGGTCTCGTGCAGTTATCTTCAGGATCATAAAAACTTTGGTTCCGTTAAAGTGGCGAACGCCGTTAGTGGTCGAACTGGCAGCGATTACTTACTTATGTAATTTATGTACACAGGAACGATTATCGTGAGTTCCAGCGTGGTGAGCAGCAATATGTAATTCACCGGAGTCAGCCATTCGGAGGATCTGCAGTACACCTCGTAATTGACTTTGTGAGTGTGATGGAGAACGACTGCCAGTAGCAAGTAAGCGGTGTTCCACAGCGACGCGATAAAAAGAGGCGTTCTTATGTGCTGATAGGTAGACTGATAGAAATCGAGATATCCGCTGATACGCAAGTTGTGGTGCTTCGCCTTAATGATGTGATCGGTGAGCATTATAATTAGCCAGTACGTGCAGTGAAGATAGAGGAATATGAAATACGTGTCGCATTTGTCTTTCTCCTCGGGCCAGAGGGAAACGAACACAATTCCAGCTATTTCCAGAAAGACCTAAAATTTTGTTTAAACATTTTTTGTTGTTCTATTCACGAGCTTAAAAATATTATTGTTTTACGTCGCGTAATTCGAGCGTCTACTTACACCGAACACGAGAGGAATCGCGGCAATCCGCACGGTCTCTAACGACTGAAAGTTGTCCTCCTCCTCCTGCGACGTCAGAACGGGCTGTAGATATTCCTCGTCGTCCATGTTAAGGGACGCGTCAAAGAAAACTGCGCCCTTAAATTTAAAAGAGATATCGTGAGCGACGGATTACCGAGAATTTTTTTTTTTGGCCAACACGAACGGAAATTCGGTGCTGTCGTCTGTCAGTTTTTCTTAGTCGGACGATCTTATTTACGTACGGGAATATATTGTTATCGATCGCTCATGGATGTTTACTGGGAGGGACACGACGGAGAGCCTGGGAAACGCGCTGGGCTGCGAGGTTATGTTAGCGCGGTCGTGTTGTGATGCGGCTCGAGATTATCTCGATAACTATCGAAATAGCCGCGACGGAGAAAAAAAGAAGAGGAATGCGGGAGGGCGAAGTGACTCGAAAAGTTTACTTACACCACCGGTCGGAGTTGAATTTCGGGCCAAACTGACCATAACTCCGGAAGAGAGCGATTTAGTCGCGACAAATGTATTTTTTTTATGCAGACTCTCGATGACTCGGAGACTTTGCACTCGACCTACTCGACGAGAGCGGAGCCAGCATGTTTCGCGATTAGACGTGCAAGCTCCCGTCGGCATTGGCTGCTTCCTATACTTACATACTCCACCGACATATCAATTGGACGTGACGCATACGCGTCCCGAGTGTCTCGGCATTTAATTCGACCGAAGCAGTAAACAACTTTTGAAAACAAATGACTTTCAATTTTTTTTTTTACACAAATGGAAAAATTATTTATGAAAAAAATGCGTTCGATGAACTTTAGGATACGATCAACTGTTCGTCAAAAGTTTCTAAATTTTTTTTTTTTAGATTAAAATTGAAGAAGATATTTGTTAAGAGAATATGCTATAAAAAAATTATTGTTAATAATAATGATTATTGTCGTTAATAATAATAAATGTTGTTAATAATAATTGTTGCTGACAATAATAATTGTTGCTGACAATAACACTTGTTGCTGACAATAACACTTGTTGTTGACAATAACACTTGTTGTTGACAATAACACTTGTTGTTGACAATAACACTTGTTGTTGACAATAACACTTGTTGTTGACAATAACAATTGTTGTTGACAATAACAATTGTTGTTGACAATAATAATTGTTGTTGACAATAATAATTGTTGTTGACAATAATAATTGTTGTTGACAATAATAATTGTTGTTGACAATAATAATTGTTGTTGACAATAATAATTGTTGTTGACAATAATACTAATAGTTGTTAAAAATTATTATTATTAAGTAGTTCCGATAAGAATTATGGAAAATGCGAGCGTCTCCTTGTTAGAAAAATAAATACTACGGAGTTTCGGTGCAAGTTGAAGCGCTAAAACGTGACGAACTCTCGGTACACAACTTGACCTCGGCAGATTCATAGACTCGTCTTCAAGAGTCACTGAAACCCACCCTCGTCACGCCTTGACCCCTGAGAGATTTTTTTTTTTTTTTTGTTAAAAGCTCATCTCAAATTCAACACGCCAGCTGGTCCGCTCTGAGCGAGTAGCCGTCATAAACAACGTCTAAGGATGTATAAAAAAAAAAGAGACGAAAGTGCCGGCGAAGCAAAACGAGTGTTATAAAAAAAAAAAAGTAAAGAAAAAAAAAACGAAAAAACTTAACAGATTCTCGCGCAGGAAGTGAGCTGTGTAAACTCCACCACCTGCCAGACTAAATGAAAACAAACTGAATATCGCCTAATGTGAAATTTACATTCCAACGTCTAATTTAAAAACCCTCCCACGCAAAGATTGCAAGTTCTAGCGAACTCCTAAAAAAAAAAAAAACCAATTCGCTACAATCACATTACCGTCAGAAAAAAAAAGAAAAAAAAACCTAAACGTTCGTGCGGACTCTCGCGTCTTCCTTTCCCAATAATCTTCCAGGCGATAACACACTCCGGTGCGTTACATTACCGAGACGCTATCGACCGCAAGTGCGTTCGCTTTACGACGGCTCTCATGCCCGAGCCGATATTTATCCCCCGATTGCAGGTCCCCACAGTCGGCAGAGCGAAACGTCGCTTATCATCGTCCGTCGTCACCGTCGTCGTTGGTCACCGGAGAAAGAGAGCGTTTACACGTCCCATCGCTGCGGGTGAGCATTGAGAACGCGTGCGCGCCGTTCGAACACGTGGAAGAGGCGCACGAAGAGCTTTTCTCCGTACGGCCGGATGGACGAGCTTGCAGTCTTTCCGAGCCTCAGCTAACGGCGCGTTACCCGACTTTGCTGCTGAGGCGCGACGAAGTAATAAAACAAAAATAAATAAATAGATAAAAATTAGAGATGCTGATCGGAGCACTCTTCGTGGATTGCCGTACGAGCGCGGATCGAAAGGACCTCGGCGGATCGGTCGGAGCCTGAAGTCCCTTAATTGCAAAAATAAACAACAACAAAAATTGATACAAAAATTAATACTGATATGGTAAACTGCGCTAAACAAACAAACAAAAAAAAAGAAACTTTAAAGAATTTAATTTTATCTCCTGCTATTATTATATTATCTGAACTGTTTTATGCGTAAATAAATAAATAAATAAATAAATAAATAAATAAATACATCTGGATCGGTTGAATTTAAGATTTTTTTTTCTATTTTTTTGTTCTAAATTAAATTTAAAAAAAAAAAAAATGGGGACTCAGGGCGACGGAAGTGGAGACGGCGGGGCGAGCGCCGTTCCGGACTCGAAGAAGGACGACATATACGACAATCGTCCGGGCCACAAGAAGATCGTCCGGGTGGTGACGGTGATGGCTTACATGGTATCGGTGAGCTTCGTCGCGATAGTGCTGAGCGCCTACTACGTGTTTCTCTGGCAGCCGCCGAACCCGAGGCTGATGCATCGTTCCCACCTGAGAGCGGATCCGCAGGTGGAGTACCTCGTGCACGGCCCGCCGATCGACTCTGCCGAGGATGTCGTCGACGACCTCGACAGGGTGATCGTTCTGGGGGAAAAAATCTCGGTCGGCACGCAGCGGGACGAATCGCCGGGGAGATCGAAGAGTCTCGAGATCGGCGAGGTGGATCCAAGATCGAAGGAGGCAAACAAGATCGGCGACGATCGGCCGACGTCGACGACGGCGTGGAATCCAATTGTGCGAGCTTTGCTGGCAACGACGGTGATTCCGACGACAGTCGACAGGCCGACCGATTCGACAGGTGTTTACGAAAGCCTCGAGCCGGCGATGAAGAGCTCCTCGAAGACGAAAGGTTCCACCTCGCTGATCGATCGTTTGACTCATTCGATGGCGATGGTCGAAAGCGGAGATGAACTTGACGGCTCGGGAAATCATTCGGGGTCGATTGTTGAGAGCGGGGAGATATTGTACGAGGAATCGGTAAATTATTCGAGGCCGATCGATTTGAAGGCGATCGATAATTCGACGGATAATTCCTCCGAGACCGGTGCTGATTCTGGTCGTGGTTTTGGACAACCGATGCGAAGGAGGGCGAACGAGTCGCTCGAGAATTCGGGGAATTTTACGCCGGAAGTGCAACCGATTCCAATCGGAACAGTCGGGACTGCTGGGAAATCGGGACCGGCTCAGGTCCAAGCGGAAACGCTCGGAACCACCGCTAATCTTGGTCCAGATTTTGGAGAACCGATGAGAAGGAGGACGAACCAGTTGCTCGAGAATTCGAAGAATTTTACGCCGGAAGTGCAACCGATTTCGATCGGGGTGGAGGAGAGAAGCGTTTCGACTGTCGGGACTTCCGGAAAACCGGGACCGGCTCAGGCTCAAGCCGAAACGCTCGGAACCACCGCTAATCTTGGTCCAGATTTTGGAGAACCGATGAGAAGGAGGACCAACGAGTCGCTCGAGAATTCGGGGAATTTTACGCCGGAAGTGCAACCGACTTCGATCGAGGTGGAGGAGAGAAGCGTTTCGACTGTCGGGACTTCCGGAAAACCGGGATCGGTTCTGGCTCAAGCGGAAACGCTCGGAACCACCGCTAATCTTGGTCCAGATTTTGGAGAACCGATGAAAAGGAGGACGAACGAGTCGCTCGAGAATTCGCAGAATTTTAGGCCGGAAGTGCAACCGATTCCGATCTGGACTGTCGGGGCTTCCGGAAAACCGGGACCGGCTCTGGCCCAAGCGGAAACGCTCGGAACCACCTCTAATCTTGGTCCAGATTTTGGAGAACCGATGAGAAGGAGGACGAACGAGTCGCTCGAGAATTCGAAGAATTTTGCGCCGGAAGTGCAACTGACTTCGATCGGGGTGGAGGAGAGAAGCGTTTCAACTGTCGGGACTTCCGGAAAACCGGTACCGGTTCTGGCTCAAGCGGAAACGCTCGGAACCACCGCTAATCTTGGTCCAGATTTTGGAGAACCGATGAGAAGGAGGACGAACAAGTCGCTCGAGAATTCGAAGAATTTTAGGCCGGAAGTGCAACCGATTCCGATCTGGACTGTCGGGACTTCCGGAAAACCGGGACCGGCTCTGGCCCAAGCGGAAACGCTCGGAACGACCGCTAATCTTGGTCCAGATTTTGGAGAACCGATGAGAAGGAGGACGAACGAGTCGCTCGAGAATTCGAAGAATTTTAGGCCGGATGTGCAACCGATTTCGATCGGGCTCGAGGAGAGAAGCGTTTCGACTCTCGGGACTTCCGGAAAATCGAGATCTGCTCAGCCGCAAGCGGAAACGCTCGAAACCACCTCGACGTCCTACCAGCAACGGGGCTTAGACTGGAAACCTCTCGCATTCACCGTACGACCGACGAAACTCGGTAAGATAAATTCTTCGAGAACTCGCCGTATAAGTTCGGTCGTAAAATTTGTATAGAAAATGGCTCGCCGGCAATTTCGGATTGCGCAACGCTCCGATTGCGCAATGTTTGTGTGCTTTTCAATACACTTTCGCAACGACGGAATTTCGTGGCCCGCTCAGCTGGCGCGTCTGCACGACCGGACGAAAGAACCGGAAGTTTAATAACGCTACGCGTTCATCGAATTCCTTCTCGACTATTTATGGTATTCGGAATTTACGAATTGAGTAAAATAGAACGATGGAATCTTGACCTAAACGATATTATCGGGAGACTTTGCTATTTTAATGCAGCAGCAAAAAAAAAACAAATAGGCCGGAATTCATGAAAGTACGAATTAAAAATTTAGCATCCAAAATGTTAGCAATGGATTGTTTCGTTGAAAATAAAAATTAATTAATACAATAAAAGTTTGTTGCTTATATTTGTTGTTTTAAGGCCACTCTCGGATCGCTTTTCTGCCTCTTCTACCGTGGCTTAATATATCTATGAAACAGTGTCCTATTATTATTATCATTATTTTCGTCAAAGATCTTTTTTTAAAGAAAAATAAATAAATAAATAAATAAAACAAAACTCAGTTGCTTATGTTTGTTTTTTTACCTTCATTGTCGGATCGTTTTTCTATTACTATTACTATTATTATTATTATTATTATTATTATTATTATTATTATTATTATTATTATTATTATTATCATTATTCGTCAAAAATGTTCGCAACGGCTCGCTTCGTAAAAGAAAAATTAAAGAATAAAATAAAATTTCGTTACTTATGTTTGTTTTTTTTTTTACCATCATCTCCGAATCGCATTTCTGTCTCTTCTACCACAGGTCTACTGCATCTAAAAACAGTGTCGTATCATGATTATTATTTTAAGACTCCTGTGCGCTCTTAATAATTTTTTGCTTTACCGATTTTAAGAAATTTCCATTTAGCAGAAATAAAAAAGAAAATCCATCTGTGAAAAATCCTCATCGGATGATTGAGTATTTTCATGTCGTGGGTGAGTTCGTCTCTGTCGCTGACTCACAAATGCGCTGCGGCAATATTGAGAGGGATTCGATCGGTTCGCGACGAGAGAGCTCGGCCTCGCCGCGGGCATTCCAGAACGTAATAATTAAAGCCTTAGAAATAAAGGCGGGTGAAGTGTCGGAGGGGCGGTCGAGGGTGGGCTGAAACGATTATCCGTTTGCAAAGTCCGCGTAATAATGGACCAGGGTCGAGCAAAACGTTTACGGGGCTTCGGCACTCACCTCCGGAGAAAACGTTACGCGAGCCACGTGAGTTTTACGCACGAAGATAAAAAAAAATCGACAAAATAACTCGGAAATGCGAACTGTACGTATTAAAAAGAAAAAAAAAAAAAAAATCGACTTTTCCGAAACTGAAATCTCGCTCTCAGAGAGAAACTGCAATTTCGCTTCCAGTGAGAAAATGTTTGTTCCCATCGAACGAAAGTAATGAAAGTCAGACGTAATCTCGACAGCGGATATTCCGCTCTGGAAAACGCCGATATTTTGTCGTCTATAGCGCGAACCGGATGAAACGGAGAACCGCGCATCGGCCGCGCACCGACGTCTCTATGATTTATCGCGCTCCACCTCGGAACGCTAAAATTTTATTCGAGACGATGAATTTCGAATAATAGACCGGGGTAAATTCACAGCGTGGGCGCACCGCCTTTGGCGCGCGGCTGACGATGAACGGAGTTGTTGAAACGCGGATTTTCTTTTCTTTTTTTTTTTTTTTTAATACGGAATGCATTACGAGCCGATATTCGTGAAAATTGTGCTGGAGCTGGGGCGAAACAGAGTCCAAGCACTCGGAGATGAAAAAGAATATTGGCATTCTTTTTTTTAACATGGAAATTAATTTTTTCTTACATTATAACGTAATTTTCTTAAAGTGAAACTTAATTTTCTTAAGGGAAAAATTAAGTTTCTTAAAGTGCAACTTAATTTTTTTTAAAGTGAAACTTAATTTTCTTAAAGTAAAACTTAATTTTCTTAAGGTGAAACTTAATTTTCATAAAGCGAAACTTAATTTTCTTAAAGTGAAACTTAATTTTCTTAAAGGAAAAATTAAGTTTCTTAAAGTGAAACTTAATTTTCTTAAAGTAAAACTTAATTTTCTTAAAGTGAAACTTAGCTTTCTTAAAGTGAAACTTAATTTTCTTAAAGCGAAACTTAATTTTCTTAAAGTGAAACTTAATTTTCATAAATCGAAACTTAATTTTCTTAAAGTGAAACTTAATTTTCTTAAATTGTAATTTAATTTTTTTTGAATTATAACTTAATTTTTCTTAAATTATGATCGACAGCCGATACTCCGTTTTGGAAAATGCCGATATTTTGTCGATTATAGTGCGAACCGAAGAACCAAGGCGGTGTGCGACGTAGAACGGCACATCGGCTTGTCATTCGCGTTTCCATGATTTACCGTGCTCTACGCAGAGCGCCAAAATTTTATTCGAGACGATGAATTCCGAATAATAGACTAGGATAATTCCCCGCGTGAGTGGTCGCCTTCGGCTCGGATCAGATCAACAAAGAAGTCCTTCAAAGCCGATCACTTTTTTTTTTTTGCTACATAATACGTTACGAAATGTAGTGGAAAAGCCGATATTCGTGAAGATTATGCTGGAGCTGGTACCAAACAGAATCCATGCAATATTCGGAGATCGAAAAGAGTATTGATATTTTTTCTTCGGCAAGTAATCACTTTTAATAAATTACAAATATCGAGACATATTTCAGGATGTTCGAGGCAGGTGCATATTAATTTTCTTTTTATAATCAAATTTATATAGAAGCAGATTTAAAAGTGTAAACCTTACTATAAAGTATATAGCTCGGTGGGAAAATGACGGTTTTGCGCACGATTCGCACGCCTAAAACCCCCATTTTCAAACCTTCTGAAATAACATTTTTTTGCCACTAGTATCGTAGTGTAGTATTCTGTAAATAATAATAATAATACCGATAATAATACCAATAATAATAATAATAATAATAATAATAATAATAATAATAATAATAATAATAATAATAATAATAATAATAATAATAATAACAATAATAACGATAATAACAATAACAATAATAGTAATAATCCAGAAGTGCGATTATCGATGGGTTAACGATCAATGGGTAGGCAGGCTCGTCTCTCGCACGACGCCTTGGCTCTACGGGAGTGTAGAATAAATAAGCCCGAACGATGTTTACCCGCTCGATGATCGAAGGGGCACCCCTTCAGGAGCGTCGGACCCTGACGTTGTCGAAACAAAGGCGTGTCCGACCACTTTTCTTTCAGTTATTGGATTAGGAGTGAGGGAGAGAAAACAAAGTGTTCTCAGGATGACTAACGGCACGAATAAAAATACAATATCGGGAAATACCGGGGCAAAACGGACTGTTTTTAGAAAAATTTTTCCACGAAACACGTAACAAAAAGGTCTCATCCGGAATGGCGGTACATTTTGCCCCGCTCGTACACCTGCAAGCCTCAGAGGGTGAGGCAGCTACGCAACGAATAATGCGTGTCGAGGGAACGTCCAATTAATTACCGTTCGCGTAACACCCTCCGCGTTTTTCATATAGACGAGCGAGTTAACTTTGTTTCCACCACTATAGCTCCACTGCAGATGCTCCTTTAAAATGCTCGTCGGCGCAAAAAGAGATCGCATCTACATCTCCCTGCAACGACGTTCCGAGGGACTTTAATTACACATGCGAATCACTGGCGAGCATCTCACTTAACGCCCAGAGATATTGCAACCAATTAAGTATCTTCTTTTCTTACGTCCGATAAAGTAACTCATTAATAGTACGTTATATGGATCAAAGGGTAGTGAATTAGCAATTGAAAAAAAAAAAACAGATCGCATATCTCTGTCGATCTCCGCCACATCTCCCTGCCGCGACGTTCCTACGAACTTTAATAATACATGCGAATTACTGGCAAGCATCTCCTTTAAGATCCACAGACATTGCGGACTATTTATAATTTTTTTTAAGTTCGATAAAGTAACTCATTAATCGTACGTTATGTGGATTAAAAGGTAGTGAATTAGCAATTGAAAAAAATATCGCATCTGCATCTCCCTATAGTAAAGTTCCTACGGACTTTAATAATACATGCGAATTACTGGCAAGCATCTCCTTTAAGGTCCAGAGACATTGCGGCCCATTTATAATTTTTATCCAAGTTCGACAAAGTAACTCATTAATCGTACGTTATATGGATTAAAAGGTAGTAAATTAGCAATTAAAAAAAAATAGATCGCATTTGCATCTCCCTATAGTAAAGTTCCTACGGACTTTAATAATACATGCGAATTACTGGCAAGCATCTCCTTTAAGGTCCAGAGACATTGCGGCCCATTTATAATTTTTATTTAAGTTCGATAAATTAACTCATTAATAGTACGTCACATGAATTAAAAGGAGTAACAACGAGAAACATGATTATCATTTCATTAACTATTGCAGCCGCATGCTGTTGCGTGATAAAAGAAAAAGAAAATGCAATTCCATACGAAGGCCGTTACGTGCCTTTTGTCCTCGCTATAATGCCAGCGAGCATTGGGTCTGTCGTGTAAAGCCCGATTGAATCATAAAGTTCGACGCTTCGTACGTCCCGTCGAGAGGAAGCAGAGTTGAATAGAAAACGCTATAACAGCAAGCCGCCGAAACATGGCCGCCGAGTGAGACAGTCGAGTGCGCAGGCGCGAGACTACGAGGTAGCCTTGGCGCGCCCTCTGCGTCTGTATGCAACGGATATAGATGTAGCGGGGCGGATTGGGAGCGCTGCGAGCACGCAGTTCCCGAAATAGGTCGTACGAGAAGATCCGTGGGCGCAGCCATGGTTTCCACTTTGTGCGCCTGAATAAAAGCTTCGGATCGAGGAGACGTGATTTTGGAAAGAAAAAAAAGAACAAGCAAAATTAACAAAAATTCTCGCGTCGTATGATCGAGGGTTTTGCCTTTCTGGCGATTCTGTCGAGACGGCGCTCGCGACACGAGGGAGAGTGATGAGCACGACGCTACTTCGGGAGTAAACAACAATTCGCAGAGAGAAATTTTCGGCAAAGAAATATATGGGAGGACTAAATTCGGAGCTCGATAACGGAGAGGAATATTTAAAAAAAAAAAACCGATCAGACAAAGCTTCGCTACAGGTACGGCTTTCGAGGTACGTTTGCTGTGGCGAATGATGGAGCTCTTTTGTAAATCTAGCCAGCACGCTTTTGTTTTCGTTGTCGGTTCGACGAGTTCGCAATTAAAAATGTTAGCATATCGTCAGTCAGTAATAAGAAAACAAACCAATAAGCAAAAAAAGAAAAGTCTTTAACTTCGTTCTACACGCGCAAAGCATTAAAATATAAACGAGAATATTGTGTAAACAAGAAGATCGTAAGACATGTATGTAGTTCGTTAACGTCACTCAACTCTTGACGTAAATCTCAGCGGAGCTTTGCCAGCCTGATCGATTGTTTACGAGACGAGAGGTCAAAAGAAATCGTCGGCGCTTTCAATCGTTATACGTGTGGTAATCTTTCATTTCCGGAAACTCGACAGATAAGGTTATGGTGGCAACGCTCGGACACGTCCCAGTCGTCGGATACTCCTGTGCACATTTGATTTATTCCGAATTTAACTATAAGAAATCCAATTTGACGTTTGTAATCGTATCTACAAACATTACTTGATGCACGGAAGACAGTTGTATAATGCTTAAGCCTAAATTATATTCTATTGTCGCATTTTGTTGAAAAGCAGATTATCCGGAAATTGTTGCAAGCGTTACTTCAGTTACGTTACCACAGTTACTTCAGTTCAGTTACTTTTACAAAAAATTATTCTGATCAAGCAGTAGTAAACTATTGAAAATGAAGTACCGCTAAGAATCTGAAGACTGTTACTGTAAAATATAAAATGTATATTTTCATATGCAATCGGCATCCAATAAATTATATATTATTATTATGATTATTATTATGTTTAGGTTTAATTCGATACAAACTTCAGAACTTCGCGATATGCCAAATATCTAAAAAAGCATCAGCCGTATCAATAATGTCAAGACCTTTCGTTTTGCATAATAATTATGCTAAGAAGTTATTAACAAAATATTATTTTTTAAATAAAAAAAACCTTTTATTTTCGCATTTTAAATTAATTTCATGATTATTTGTTAAACAATTTTCTCAGCAGTGTGTTAATAACTTTTTGACATTATTATTACGCAAAATCAATGTTCTTGGCACCTTTAATACAGTTGATATTTTTTTCAGATTTTTATACCAACAGGCTGGGAATGTACGTGTGAAGCATCCTCAATCGTCCGAGCATTGGTAATACAATACCGGCTGCCGGCTGTTTACTATTTAGCGTTCTCATTCTCGCCTTCACCCCGTCAGGAAACACAAATGGCGAGTTATCGTGATCGCCGAAAAGTCTCGCGCCGACGAAGATAGACGAGGTCGACCGGCTCACACTGCGCAACGTACACAATCTTGCACGATGCAACTGCCACGAAAGATGAGCGCTCAGAACATGATGGCCAGCATAAGTCGAACTTTGGGCAATCGGCACGACGGGAACCCAAAGAATTCTAACGAAGTCAAGCTCGCCGGTGAGGAGAGCAAGGACAAGCTCTACGAGCCCAAACATCGACAAAAAGTCGTTCGAGTGTTGACGGTCGTCGCGTACGTCGTTTCCGTCAGTCTCGCGGCTATTATTCTATCGCTCTACTACACTTTCATCTGGGATCCGAAGGATCATGCGTTATACAGTGTCAGACAAACCAGTCTGAACTCAACTGCCAAGGTCGAATGCTTCAACGTGACGATACCTGTGGTTGCCGAAATCGCGAGAACTGACGGTACATCGAACATTCTATATAGGGCATTCCGTACCGTTTCGACCTCAGTCTAACCCTTCACATCTTGGATTGCGCCTCCGATTTTTTATATGACTCAACCCAGCCGGACAAGCGTCACAAAACGAAGCAGTTGGCGCAATATTTGCGACATGTACCGCGCATGTCGCAAATATTCTGCCACATTGGGTTCATTTCATGGCGCTTGTCTATCTGGGAACACTCAAAAGCACCCCGATGTTTTATTAGATTTTTTTAGATTGTTCATAATTATTCATGATTTAAAAAATTAACTTAATGATCGCCACAATTTACAAATTCTCAAATATCTTGGACCATATATAAAAAGAATTAACATTTGAGCCGGAGTGGGTCAGTGTAAACTTATTTTTTTTTTTCAAATCGTTTTATCAAAAACCGTGACAACAATTTGAAGAAAAAATTAACCGATTATAGGTTGTCGCCGGACGATTTTTATATGCAACCATATTTGGGAATTTTTTCAGAAGTCAATTTATTTTTATTTTTTGAATAATTCAACTTGGGAAATTATCGAGCAATTAGGAAATCATTGTTTTTATGGGAGAAGCTTCCGATTTGAAGAGTCAATGCGGGAAACAAAAGTGGAAAGAAAGTATTCTAATGCTTCTTTTTCTGTTTGCAGGTTCGTCCACCACGAGGGTGGAGACAAAATTGCCTATAAACGACACGGAGTCTGTGGTAAAATTTTCGTCTGCTTTGGAAGCAAACGAAGATGTTCCGATTGAGATGATAGCCGGTCCTGCAGGAGATGCGGACCTTGCGTCCGAACCAGCCTCCGCAGTTCCAGCGGTGGTTCAGCCCGAACCAGATTACGTGGACAAATAGCAGGAACCGAGCGAGCAATTAATGCTAAATGGCGACTTCGGTTTCGTCTGAATGGGCAGCTTTGTTGAAGAGCCATTTTACTTCGGCAGTCGTTGGAGCGATTAAATTTTGATACTCCTGAGGGGCAAGATTAATTGCTCGTACAATGAGATATTTGCCGTCGCTCTTCAGCACTCACTCGAAGAGTACATAGTTAATTTATACGAGTAGTTTTTATCAAAGAGAAATCCATGATTATGTCTAAATCGATCGAAGGTATAAGATCAATATTTGACTACAATCATTTCTCATTTCATCCAATCTAGTCGAATTTCCTCGGGTTCTTCAGGATTCGACGATAAATAATCGTCTACGTCAGTTTTTTTGTTTGTTATTATTTGTTTATAGTGTAGAAACGCTATATTGAGTTTATTTACACAATTATTGTCGTTGTCAGTTATTTAACAAAACAAAGTAATAATAATTGTTAATGTATTGACAAGTTTTTATTTTTAATATTTTATGTTTGTCAGTCGTTTATGTGCATAAAAAAAACTCCTTACTCTCCGGTCATGAAGCATATTTATAGCTTTGTCAACTTGCAAATTTTGGTATTGCCAAGGGCAGAATTGATTCGAAGCGTGTTTTCCGCAATGGACGGCTACGATAAAATATTAGGTCTTGCTCTTTAGCACTCATTCGAGTAAATAGTTAATTTATAAGAGTTAATTTATACGGGTAGTTTTTATCAACGAGAAATCCATAATTATCTAGAAAATCGATCGCAAGGAATACTATAAATGTTTAAATAAAATCAATTTCCCATTACGTCGAATCTAGTCGAACCCTCTCGGGTTTTTCAAAACCCGACCATAAATTGTCTTTGTCAGTTAATTTAAAAAAATACAACAAAATATCGTTAATATATTCACAAGAGTTTTTATTTTTTCATCAGTCGTTTTATGTACATAAAAAAAAAAAACTCCTTACTCTCCGGTCATGAGCATGTGTATAGCTTTGTCGGACTTGATCATTTTGCTGGCTCTCTCGGAGCCGACTATAGCGGCGAGTTGCATAGCATCGTACTTGGAGTAAATCGTCGTCACGGTCATGTTGCTCTCGGAACCGGCGCGAGGATTTTGATTGGCCTCCTGCATGAGATTGCACATCTCGGTGTAGAAATTGGAAAAAGTCGGCGGAGCGAAGAATATAAGATGTCTTATTCCCTTGACGCGTATGCGTCGAAAGAAGTGAAATCTCTCGGAGTACAGCAGAAAGTGGGCGTCGCTGTGAAAAAACATGTCCCGGGCGCGAGCGATTTTGGCGTCCTTCGAGTACTCGCATATCTGAACGAAGCTGAGTTCTTCCTTCTTGAAGAAATTCCGTAATTTAACGAAATCGAAGTACGAAGGAACGTACACCAGCGTGTGATTCATTATACTGTCCCTGTACTGCGGCAGTATCTTGGAGATGAAGAATTCCATCCTCGCCTCGATCGCCTGAGAGTTGCCGGACGCCCCGAACTTGTGAAAAATTTGGGGCACCTGAACGACGACCTGGCAGACGGAGCCACGCTGGCACGGATTCGCAGTTTTTATCTTGCCGGCATAATTGTAACATCTTTTGTTGAATACGGCGTGTATCTCCGGCAGACTAACGCCACTGAAGAATATCGACTGTCGATAGTACTTTGTCCAACCATTGACGCACCAGCTTCTCACTCGTGAGAAGTCCGTGTCGTGAGAGTTCCTCGGCTGAAGATGCAAGTGATCGAGAACGTGCAAGAGATGATCCCAATTCTGCATGACGAAGAGCTCGGTCTGATCCATGACGAGGAGCTCTATCGAGGCCAAGAAATCGTAGTCCCGGTCCTCCTCGCCCTCAGCACCGACCGTCATACGCAGTCCCAGAACCGAAGATATTATAATGTCCGACGAATAAAAGTCAGAGTACAATTTTAGAGTTTTCTTGGTCAACGATATACCGATCTTGAAGGTATCGTCCGTATTCCCATGAAAAGTCATCTCGTAGTCCTCCGGCTTTGGATTCTTCTTCGGCATGGCAATCTCGTTGCCTCCAAAGTCTTCGAGAAATCGTTTCTTGTTCATCACCGAGCCTCCCTTGTCCTCCCCGATAAGAATAGCGACGAGCGTCTCAACAATTTTCAGGCAGGAGTGCCTGAATGGAACGATGATCAGTATCTTCGGTCGCACGAGTCCCTGGTCCCGATACTCGTCCGGCACTTCGGCCATGTCTGATCTCTTGGACTTCGACAATTTCGCATTGTGATGCAAAACCTTCGTTCGGGTCTTCAGGACGTGATTTATCACGTGCAGACAATAAACGAAACGTATCTCGTCCGCGTTCGTGAATGTTCTCTCGCAGTAGAGCAGATCCTGATAATTGTTCATTACAGAGAAGAGCTCTCTCTGCAAGGCCGTCAGAGGAGAATCATCAGCGCTCTCCTCGTTATTTTTCACCTTGGCTAAGTTTGCCGCAGCGATGTTGCTGCGAATTTGCGCTTTGACGTACAACTTGCTCCAGTCCGTAGTCTCTACGAGCTCGGGTACGCGACCCGGCTCTGCGAATTGCTTGTCCTCCAATAGGGAAGCTTTGGCCTCTTTCCGAGCGACCGAAGAATCCTGCCGAACGACTTTCGGTATATGAGCAATAATTTTTCCCAGCTTCGGCCAAGTCAACGTGTGGGTTTCGACGACCTGTGGAACGCTGGACACCGAGGCATACAGCTCGTCTCCGAGATCCTTGTTCAGATGGACTGCGAAGGGGTCTCTGACGTGACCAGTGTCCTCGAGAGCGGTCTCTGCGTCCTCCTCGTCATCCTCCTTCGCCTCGACAACGACGTCTTCTTCGTCGCTTGGCAGTTGCGGAGCCTCGGGCGCATCTTCCTCGGTAGCCGAGCCATCCTCCGAATCGGTATCTGCTGCGTTAACGCCGAGACTTTCATCTTCGGTGTCCAAGTCCGGTTTATTTTCGGAGTCCGCCTCTTTCTTGGCTTCCTCGTCGCTCTCCGACTCCGACTCTATCGCAGCCTCGGCGGCGCTCCTCTTGCCGGTGAACGTTGCCAGCAGCGCCTTCATGGGATCTTGCTCGTCTTCCTCCTCCTCCTCCGACGACTCGCGCTCTCGTTCCCTGTGTCTCTCCTTCTCCTCCGCCAATATTTTTCTTCTGTTCTCGATCTCCGCATTCTTCGCGTCGCGCTCCTTCACGTAGGACGCTTCTCTGATGTTAAATTTGCCTCTCTTCGCCTTCGGTCGGCGCTCGTTCCGTTTGTCGAATTTTCTTTTACCACCGCGAACGGGTTTTCTGCCGCGAACCATCGCGCGGCGATTTTTCAACTTTGCGCGCGAAACATTTGCCGTGCGAAGATATAAAAAAAAAGTTGTTGTTCGAGTGATTTTTTACTCTTGGTGAATTTTTTTTATCGCTCTTTGAATCTTCGAAGCGAGTCAATTCATGTGGCGCGCTGGTTAGTTGCTATTTGGCGCGTTGTCATTTATTTAATCACGAGTAAGAACCGAGTTATGCGAAACAAGTTTGACGAGACACGATCGAAAGGTTGTTTGGATTGTTTTGATAGTCTAAAAACGTGAACGAAATATTTTCTTTTACTCACGCGTCGAACGCACGCGGTCCGACTTGCTTTCGAGGTTAGGTCGACCGGCTTCTCCTTCCACTCCGCGGCGACTTGTTGACGATTCGACGAGCGCCAAGATTCTTCGCTAGCACCAACCGGAACTTTTGACGGCACGCTGACAATTGGGAACTCCTAGCAGGTGCTTGTCGACAACTCACGCACCGAGAAATCACTTTAATGCGATGACGAATTATTCGCGATTCCCGTGTATTTACATTCTAAGCGGACATCTAATTTGCTGGCGTCAATTCGTGCAAAAAAAGTTTTTTGTTGTGACATTCGAACGTAACAGCGCACGTGCGTTCTCAGCCACCGGCTGCACAAAACTGAATTTTCATCGCGCGGCGTCGTCCCTGCCAGTCCCTGCTGCTGCTGGCGGTTGAGCGACGCGGCGCTCCGATTGGCTGCGAACCCTTCCGTACGGCCAATAAGAATCGCGCTCTTTCCAAGCGTCGGAAGCAAGCAGAGATGTGGAGATACCAGTATTCTTATATTTCGTAAAATGACCGTAAAAATACGGTATTGTGGCTAATTTTCCGCCGGCCTTTTTTAGGTTAAAGTGCAGTGAGACATTGAAAGTCTCGATATTATGGACGAAAAATCATATTTTTGGAATTTAGGTGGAAAATATTGGGCTGAGAGTAAAATAATTGTTATGTTCGTGTTCAGCGGGAAAAAATACGTCGAATGTAGCCTTGAAACAAAACAAAAAAATCGAGTGAACGATTTTTCAATTTTTTAGCCACTTTTGACAAAACGTAGATTTTCGTGGTTTTTAAAGGTCGATATCTCGGCTCCCAATGGAGCTAGGGAAAATCCCAGGTGCCCGTCGTGTTCTACGGGAAAAAATACACAAGATAGGGTCTCGTCCGAAGTTCTAGAAGCCTTTTATCGGGCAATTTCAGCACGTTGAAAAACGCGAAGAATGGACTCGAAAGGGGTACGCTTACCTTTTTTTCGACGAAAATGGGTTTCATCCAATAAAAAATTTTAGAATTTTTTTCCTAAAAAAATTCGTTGTGAAATATGCCACTTGGAAACAATGGCGGAGATGTTAATTCGGTATCTTGAAATTTTTTTAAGATTTTGCAACAAATTTTGCGAAACGGCGCTTTTTTTCAAAAAATTTCGAGATATCGCATTAAAACCTCCGCCATTGTTTTCAAGTGGCATATTTCCCAACCGATTTCATTAACAAAGGAAATCTACATTTTTTTTCTTCAAAAAGCTCATTTTCGTCAAAAAATTATAAGGGTACCATTTTTTGGTTAAACAAATTTTTTAGATTTTTTTCCTCGGCTGAGGATTTTCCTCGGCTGAGGATTTTCCTCGGCTGAGGATTTTCCTCGGCTGAGGATTTTCCTCGGCTGAGGATTTCTGCGGCGCAGAAATCTGGACATTTTTCAAAAAATGTCGAGATATCGAAATAAACCCTCCGCCATTCTTTTCAAGTGGCATATTTTCCAACCGATTTCAGTAGCGAAAAAATTATAAATTTTTTTTTTTTTTAAACCATTTTCGTCAAGAAATGGTAAGGGTACCCCACGATTTTTACCCTTTCTCTTTGCCTCTTTTGAGTCTATTTTTCACGTTTTTTAATGTGCTGAAACTGCCCGATAAAATGCTTGTAGAACTTCGGACAAGACCCTACCTGGTGTATTTTTTCCCGTAGAACACGACGGGCACCTCGGATTTTCCGTAAATCCATCGGGAGCCGAGAAAATCACGAAAATCTACGTTTTTTAAAAGTGGCCCAAAAATTCAAAAATCGTTGTTCACTCGATTTTTTTTTGTTTCACGGCTATATTCGACGTACTTTATACGGGCAGACGATATATTTCGTCGAGCAAATAGGGAAAGGAAAATAATGGACTGCAAGGTATACTATACAGCTCCCTAAACAGCGTTTATTTTTTAGTTCTTTTAGTGTTCCAAGTCGGTTCACCTCTCACAAAGACTTTGTGCATAATTTTAACGGTGAATAATTACTTTTAAATATCGATATAATATTTTTGTCTGTGTAATACAAATACCTAAATTATTATGCCGTTTATCTTCAGCCTAATCTACACAAGTGACTTGTTCGTGTTTATATCAAGCATTTCAATTTATTTTTATTTTTTTTTCATATAATAGGACATTGTTACATACAAAGAGTGAATATATTAATGTGTTTTTTCATCTTTTATCTCGTAGAAGTGCGGGAAAATTTTTCACATGATCGAGATATAAAAAAAATTATGTAAAAAGAATGGCGTTATTGAGTTTTTTTTTTGTGGCGCTATGCTATAGGCCGCTATAGTTTGCAATAATTCAAGACCGAATTTTTTTTTTTTTTTCATTATCCTCAACCTACATTGAAAAATCTTCCGCGCAATATAATTATCATGACTCTATGTCCATTTTGCTTCGAAAGAAGATTAATAAATACGTACAATCTATTATCTAAATTTGCCTCAACGCCGCGAGGGATAGTTCGCTTAGACGTTACAACGGATTACAATATTCACATACTCGATTAGGTAGTATTAATTTTTTTCATCATCATCATTTAATTACTAGTGTTAAACATGGATTCTTTCTTCGGTCGTTCTTTCTTTCGCACGGTATTTTTTTAGTTATATATACATATATATATTTACACATTGACACTACTTTTTCGAGTCTTCGTCATCAATATGATATTATTATGCTTCATTCGTCCGATCGTCGTCGACCGATTATTTTTTTTTCTCATCGCTCGATCGCGACAGTTTCTTTGGTCTCGCACATTCCAACGAATGTCCATTTGTCTCATACACAAATGTCGCAACACGAGTACCCGGTACTCGTCTATTCAACATTACAACGTATCTAGTGACTAATAAATCCTCTAGTCCGCTATACGAAATATACTATAAAACAGTATGGCATTACAAAAAAAAATGTACATGCTTCGACATTGAAAAACTCATTTTTTTTTTTTTTTATCTTAATAATCCCTCGACCTCATTCCGTTATTTTTCTCGACGAATACACTAGTAATACTTCATGTGTCATGCAATATCAACGTTCGAAGGGTAATAAACATTTAGTTAGAGGTGGGTTAATCCTATGTTCGAAGCGTTCGTCGTTATATTTATACCCTTTCTTCCAGATATCACCGTACAGTTCATTATTACGAAACTTCAGTTTCGGAATGGCCATTCGCAATCGATGGTGAGGAACCGTCTTGAGACAAAACAAAAAGGTACGGAAGCTTCTTCCGTTCGAAATAGCAGCCGACTCGAAAGGAAATCTCTGACTCTTCCGTTTTTTTTATATTAAACTAATTTAATTTAAAAAGTAAATAATTGAGGAAAATCGATTTTCTCTCGCTTTTTGTTTTTCTATTACCGAAGGCTCCAGCTCGCGAATGATATTTCGTTTCGACAGTTTTTTTTTACGTATCTTACAAACTAAGTATGTAAATGGCGGTACATCGTACTGGTATGATCAGTTATTAGTAACTCTCTTCATTGACTCGACGTCGACGGGTTTACAGTGAGAAATGTTTAATATCACATTTTGCCCTCCAACTTGTGAATACGGAAAGTAATCGAGTCGTGAGGTCCGAATCGAAAAGTACACTCATGCTTTACAGATATTACAACCTTATCAACGTTTTTATTTTTTTCCAACTCCGACGAACGCGAACTTGAAGTATTTATTTGCACGAACCCGGACGAAAAAACGCTATTATCGTGCAAATATTCTGCCAAGCACCGTTAGCAAAAATATTGTAGCCCCATTAGTTTCTAACAAGCTCAGTCGAAGCTGCATTGCCTTCTGTCGATATTTAAGGTGCATCCGAAATAGTTGATTTTTTTTTTTATAACGGAGCGAGGCCTCAATTGAAATTGAAGACACAAATTCGACATTACACACTGATAAAAAAATACAGTTGAATCAACTGAAGATTCGGGCAGGGACGTTCAAATAAATATTTAGTTGGTCGAACAAAATATTTTAATGCCTCAAAAATACTTCGGTGAAATCATCGAAAAAAATTGTTGAAATAACTAGTTTTTTAGCTTTACCAACAAAGTATTTATTTGAACGTCCCTGCCCGAATCTTTAGTTGATTAAACCGTATTTTTCAATCAGTGTAATATTTTCCACACAAATGCGTACGCGTTTGAAAAACTTTGAAGGCCCGTTGTTGCATACAACGGACAAAGCAGGAATCTTTGCACGCTATCGGCGTTTTTACGTCGGGGAATCACCCAAACTCTATGCTCTGCACATTCGTTCTGTGGCAACCGAGGAATTAGATAGTACGGTACATGCCGCTTCAGTCGTATGGCATGAGGGACGTGTGTCGATAACTTTTTCAAGCCTAAACCGTCCAACGTTAACAGCTATACAGTCTTCCCCGATCGGAAGAAATACCCGCGATTCTATACAACAAAGCCGTAGATTTTTTTTTTTAAGTTCCACCTACTGCGTCTATGCACTTTAGTGCCGATACAAGTTGAGCAGTCTGCTTTCAAAGAAACAGCTCCCTTAAGGTAAGATACAATATGGCGATTAGCAAAAAGTTTTCGTAAGTCCGTTCGATGAAAATTCGTAGAAATAACAATCGATCGACAGCACAATTCCGAGTATAGCTCGCCAATGAACATTTTCAATCTCTTATTTTATTTTTTATTTATTTTTTTAATCTTTCGCCATCGCACGCAGAAATGTTATTGGAATTTACAGGAACATAACATTTTTTGGACTCATCGAAAATCACTATCTTGTCCGTACCGGAGGAGGATGGGTGTAAATTTTTAGAATCTTTAGTTTTTCAAGGTGATTATTCAATTGGTAGATTTGCGGTTCCAATTTCTACGGGAGAGACCCGCGATGCTAGCGGCGCTTGCGGAACTTGATAAGCTTGTAAGAGAGTTGAGACTCGCTGAATGTTAATCTTGAAGCATGTGAACGAAGCTTATAGGGAACATTCCTCTTCTTTCGGGCGCCCTCTCCAGCGCTCCTTCCATCCAGTTGTCGTCGTCGGTCTGCTCGTTCGTTACGATTATTACCTCACCCTCGCGGAACGAAAGCTCGTCCTCGTTATCGGCTTCGCAATCGTACAGCGCTCGACATCGTCGCATACCGTTGATGTTCGACGTTGTCGGCTGCAGGGAATAAAACAGAAACGGCTGTCCCAATAGGAAGCGTTAATGCATACACGTACGAATACATTATCTTGGTCTTCCAACGAAAATGTGTTTAGCGATATTGGGTGGCTTTTAATTCGTTGTTTTTTTTTATCGAGTACTCATAGAAATTAAAATTTTTCCAAATAAACATAGTTGCGATTCATTTTTGAAGCCAGAAAATAAAATGGCATCAGTAACGAGGAAGTTTCCAATTGGAAAGGTATATCATATATTGATAGCACTATTTTTTTATTCCAAAAAGGCAATTTAAAGTTTCAAATGTACAAATTTGTAAATTAACGTTTCACACTTTTTTCGTTGGAAGAAAAGAATCGATTGGAAATTCTAGACAGATCTAGAAATAATAAGCGGAATTTTTTGGACAAGAAACGGAAACGGATATTGGGGAATAATAGTTTAGATAATATTTTCCAAACAAAGAAGAAAAAAACACATTAAAAAAACTGCGAACCATTATTAATTATTATTTGTAGAAACGACACTCGTTAAAAAAATTCCAAACAACTCCAAACACAGTATTCTGCACAGTCGAGTCGCTAGAATTTCCAATAATACACCAAGCTCATGCGATTTACGGTATATATACAGTATGCTGTGAATTTCACAGTTTACGTGGACGAAAATTCTACGAAAGAGCTCGAATCCCATTGTGAAGTATTTCGTTGGATTCGAATATATATACATATATATATATATATATATACATATATGTTGTTACCCCACACAAAATTTAAAATACTCGGAGGGCATGCACTTGTTAATATTGGAGCAGTGTTATATGCAGGATGCTTGAAAAACGGTCGCAATCACAGCGTTGAGTCGTTCGCGAAATAAGGCATGGTTTTAGTAAAAGAAAATACGAAAAAGTCGTTTTAGCTAGTTCAGTCCTTTGAAAAAAAATTCTTATTCTACATGAAATCTAACGGCGATTAAAACCTTTTCGATTACTCGGTCCGATTGTGTGCAATTTCAGATTTTTTCATATCAATTTTTGACGCGTCGGTTCTCAAGTAATATGTAAAGTTTTCAACTTTAATCGATCAGTTACTTTGTTCAGGTAAATTTCACCGATTTTTGAAAAAAAAATATTTGCCTTACATGGTCAAACTAAAGTAAACTGGATTCATGATCTGCACGATTTTTTTGAAATTTGTAGCTTTTTGAAAATAATTACGTTAAGCGGTCAAAGTAAATTTTTTTTTGAATATCCTGCATATGACAATTGTATTCTTGGTGATTATCGTCAACGGACGATTATGGAAGCCCTTTATAAGAGGTCTTTATAGTGTAGCTACTTTACAGAGTAATATTATAGAGTACTTTACAGAGTATTTTAATTTTAACTTATTGTATTTGTAACGTGTCACATCGGCAGCGCGAAATACGCACGAGAATGAAGATTTGATCGCTCACCGCACGGATAAAGAGGTGCAGGTGTGATGCAAGTAAAATAAAATATTCTCGATAAGCGTGAAAAAAAAAATCGTGAATGAAATAAATGTTCGATAATCTGACGCAGATGAATCTATGGAATGAAACATGTATTTTAATGAACAGCACAACTGACCATGCGAAGCGCCGCCACACTTGAAATTATTATTTATTTATTTATTTGCTTGCTTGTCAAAATTAAAAAAAATATAAATATAAAAAAAAAACAATTAAATCTATGTATAAAAACGTTCGGCGAATAGTTTCAAGTGTAGCATTCCATAGTGTGGTGTGCCAAATGTTTACCAGATTCATGTTTGGGAGCAAAGATGAAGGTTCCTCGGCGTAGCTCTCTAGTCGTGACCGGTCCCTTCGCTGTACCAATAACGGTTAATAACAATCCATTTAAATCACTACGATTTCCAAATACATCCTACGTTTTATTATCTTCCACGACTCTTTCCATTGACCCGTTCCTTCGTGTTATTTCGCCATTTTTTTTATCGATTTCGCATGGGCTATTCAGTTAATCGTCGCGTTGAGTTGTCGCAACTTCGTGAACGGTCGTGATTTCTTTATGGTTGTGACGAAAATGGCACAGAAGTATTGCAAATTTTCAGTAGGGGAATTGATTATTGAGATATTTGCAGAATATTTCGACAATTCTTCTCGCTCTATATGTAATTAATTCGCAAGGGACTCTTTAAAATTCCCCTCGAAAATAAAAATGCACACGCACTTGGATTCATTGGTTTTTTTTAATGCTCCAATTTTTAATCAATGTCGAGGTATTATTTTTTAATTACGAGACGAATTTCTACGTCTGTAGTAGAACGTAGACATTAAATGTATGCTCGGAGCGAAAACAATGCATGATGTATGTGGTTAGTATGAGGTGTTAGGTGCTCAAGCTGTTAAACGAGAAAAGTTCCAACTGAAGGGAGAGAAGAAGAGAAAAATCAATGGAAAAAACAAAGGTAAACGACTACGTAGCAGAAAGATGTGTTAGTTCCGATCGATTGCGGGAAATAGCATTGCGAGATGAATCAAGTATATTATGTAGTTAAAATGTTTTTTAAATTTTGTTTTCGCTATCGGGAATTCCCACCGTGCATTCGGCCCAAAGGTATTTTTAATCAATCGGACTATCGAATTCCGATTTCGTTCGAGCTATTTTCGTTTTCCGCTATCGGTTACATCCCATATTGCCGATTAATCCTCTAACCCGCGACTGCCTACCCCGCCAACAAAAAAAAAAAACAACCCACATAACCAACCACCACCGTAGATCGATATATCTACTAAATTAAAGGATAGCTCGAGACGTACGAATCTTACCTTTCTTGGCGGTGGCACGGGATTGCCTATGCCGTGATCGGAACACATGGAGCTTAAAGATTCGCTGCTTCGGCCGTTACTCAGCCTCGACGAACTAGGAACTGACGGTGCCGGGGGTGGCGGATTTCGCGGTCTCTGAAGCGTCGAGCTATTCGCTTTGTCCATTCCTAATAAAAAAAAATGTCGAGTTCCAATTAGTCGCAAGTTTAAGCCTCAGGATTTCAACGAACAATTGAGCATCTGATTACTATTATTCGTTACCGAAATCGACCAAATTGACAAAAATTGCGGCCAAATAAACGCGTTTAAACAATAACCGCAATGAAGCGTTTTGACTACAATTATTTCTGGATCTCGAATGCAAACAACGTCTATAAATAAACTGTCGCTTTTTATAAGCGGGCTGCTCGGTCTTGCATTGAAAATATAATGAACATTTACCCCTACCAGTCGAAGTTTGAGCCTTACGATTTCAACGAACAATTGAGCAGCTTATTTGTCTTATTTGTTAGTGAAGTCGACCAAGTTAACAAAGATTGCGAACGAATAAACGCGTTTAGACAATAATCGCAGTAAAGCGTTTTTGCTATAACTATTTCTGGGCGTTGCGGGCAATCGACAACTATAAATAAATCGTCGATTTTTATTTTAAAAAACGGGGCTGCTCGGACTTGCATTGAAGCTATAGTGTATATTTACCGTGACTAGTCGACGAATCGCCGCTGGGCGATCTCTTGTGATGCTGACTATTGAGTGTATTCAACGAGTGTGGCAATGTGTGTAACGAGTGACCAGCCAATATCGGTTCGCTCGTTGTTCTACTGTGCGAGGAACCGGCCAGCGATACCGAGGACGGCAGGGTTCCGTAGTGGGCCGTCAGCATCCCGCTTCCGTTGCCAGGCGGGGGTGGAGGCGCCACACGCTTCTTCAGTGATCCGTGAATGTTTATCGATATGTCGGGACCCATGGGACTCGGAACTGTCGAAACATACATTTTTGTAATACATCCATTTTTTCTGTGCAATGCATGCACGAGAAGTGCCACTTTTCGTGCCTGTAAGTCGGGCAAAAGTGGCCCTTTGTAGCAAGGTGTACTTCTCGCACGCTGTTTTACGTCTGGCACGATAATTTTACTCCTGGCATGCTAATATTACTCCTCGCACGCTAATTTTACTCCTCGGACGCTAATTTTACTTCTCGCACGATAATTTTACTTCTCGGACGATAATTCTACTTCTCGCACGATAATTCTACTTCTCCCACGTTAGTTCTACTTCTCCCACGATAATTCTACTTCTAATTGTATACCAAAGATTAACTGAAAACGTACCAACAACGGGTTTTCTCGTCTGCGGCGGTGGTGGCGGTGGCATCTGTTGTCTGTTCGTAACCGAATTCGGTGAGGAGCCACTCTGCAGACTGTCGCACGTACTGCTTCGACTGCGAAGTGTAACCGGCGAATCCCCTGGTCCTGTTCCTCCGCCACCTGCGTACGAAGGTGGCCTGCTACGCGACTTCTTTTCAGGCGTCAAACACCCATTCTGAGTAAATCGAGTTGTCATCGATACAACGATAATGTTCGCAGAAATATTCTTTGTGAACTGGCAAAAATACTCACTCTGTCCTCGATTATTGTCTCGTCGTCGGAAAAATCAGTCGATCCCTCGTCGTGCGATAAATTCCAGTCGATGTTCACGTTGTCAAGCAGTGTTTTCTGTCGTTGCAGAGCGCTGTTAAGCTGAAAAAATTGAAGATAGAAATAAGCTCGATTATGGGCTGAGAAATCGATTTTATAAGGACTGTGATAAATGCGTATCGATTAACGAGAGATTAGTTCAAAACTCTTTTCCAACTGCCATTGCTCGATCCTGGAACTCGTCAGTATCGCAAACATCGTGACAAAAATTTATGAACTCTATTTATTTTGTCTCTAGCAACAAAAATTATTTGATATTTAGTCGGTCGTATTTTTTTTTACTTTGTACTACGGTAATCCGACCTGCTGAAAACCACAAATTTAATCTCGATAGTCGATTAATGTAAAGTTTACCAATTCTTTGCAAGTGTGATGTCCCATTTCCTGAGCAATGTCCAGAGGTGTCTTCTCTTGATTGTTCCTGAGAGTGGGATCGGCTCCGGCTCGTAAAAGCAGTTTCATAGCTTCGGCACGATCGTGCCGTGCCGACAGATGCAGCGCGGTCTCGCCGGCAATACTCGTTCGGTCTATTCCACCCGTGGGCATGTTTTGCGCAAGGAAATCGACTATGTGTAGGCTACTTCCCATTTCCCGTAGAATAGCCAAGTGCAGAGCAGTCTCGCCGACGTCCTGAGGCAAAATTTATGCGGACGTTGTGCTTACACATTCGAGAATTACTATTCGCATTCACGAAACTCACCGAAGTTGGAAGGGGCGCCGCCAAGTCCACGTTTTCCGCATAAACTTGCAGGAGCTGTTGCAAGTCTCGATTGTTAACAGCGTGTTCGAGATCCGACAATAGGTCGCGCTCGTCGGCGCAGGTGTTCATGACGTACCTCTTGTCCACGTATTTCGCTCGTATGAACTCGTATCGCTCGTCCCTATTGAAACATATTCACCATTATCGTCAGCTAACCCAGTTAGTGTACAGAAAATTTTGATATCTTTGAAATGTTAAAACTTGCATTTTACAAAGTGTAAAACATGAAGATTACGTGACATATGAAACGGAGAATTTGGATTTTACAAATTGTACAATGTGAAAATTACGTGAAATGTGAAACACCACAATTTGGATTTCTTTAAAATATAAAATCCTACGTCTTACGAATTGAAAAATATAAAATCCCGCGTCTTACGAATTGTAAAATATGAAAATTATGTGAAATGTGAAACGGAGGATAGGATTTCTTAAAAATGTTAAAACTTGCATGTCAAAAATTGTAAAATGTGACAATTTAGTAGTACAAAAAAAATGTAAGCATAAACAAGTGTCGGTTGGTATTTTTTACATTGTTGACGTTGGTGTCGGTTTGAGATTGTGATGCAACGTTGCTTCCATAACTTCGTTGAAGGACTGATTGGTCATGTATCGAGCAAGCAACAGCTGAGCGGTGCCCATGTTGTCCAAAGTCAAAGATTGTATTCTGGATATGTGAACGCCGAGATCCCTGTGAATTCCGCTGCACTCGATGCAAACGATTATCCCGAAGTTCGTCGATAGCCACGTAGCGTCTGTAACATACGAAATGACGAACATGTCGATTGAGTGGTGTTGTGCGAATTGAGGATTCAGATTCAGGCCGGAACCTCGTTCTATATGTATGTTTCAAGTGACCGATGATAACTGACCGTTTTGCGACGAGCAATCGCAGCAGTGATCGTTGCCAGGAAGTCTCATAATACAACGTATCACCGCTTGTTGAAGTTCAACTAGACTAGGATTGCCTTGACCAGCTTCGGCTTTGCCACTGGCGTCGAAAGCCCGAAGCAGAGCTCTCTCCTTACAGTTAACCAGTACGGACATCCAGGCTCTCTGGTCGGCCTCGTCTTCAGCTTGGAAATGGTACGTTCTATTGTCTGCATGTCATTAAAAAAAAGAATCCATTAATCAATTTCATGAAAGCAACTATGCCTGCATTTCGTGACAATAAAAGATAACATTTCAATGACAAAAAAAATCATTCTTTTGAGCCTCGCGCTTTTATCTCTAAACTCCATTGAATATCTGTGGATCAATGGTACAGAACATATCGAGAGAACGAATACTCGACGACAAATTCTTAAAATAAATTGAATCTGAATTGAATTCAATTCAATTTATTTTAAGAATTTGTTTATTTTATTTTGAAGTATTTTTTAAAACTTGTTTAAAGATTTTTTAAATTCGACCGTTCTCGTAGATTAATAATGTTTCGACGAGGTATAAAATTACTCTCTCCAAGGCAATACCTACAACTAATGAGATCGAATCCTCTTTTGTCGTCGGGAACGAGTTTAATCTGACACGTCAATAAATTGACCCGCGTCGGTGGTTTGTTCTCGTCCGCGTGGCAAATATCCAGGTAACCCTCGGCCTGTACCGCGCATCTCCTCTTCTGCCATACCCGTCTCATCTTGCCCTCGCTTTTCTTCAATAAATGACCGGAGCGCGTGACCCCGTGTTGCTTGTCGCCTTGCAGCTGATGCAGCGAGTAACCTGCGCTCGCATTCGCATTCAGCTATAAATGAAACGTTGTATCAAGAATATAGAAGCGATTTAGGTCATGCGACACGATAGCTCGCGAGCACGCTTTGTCGGTTAAACAGTCAATTGTCGTTTCTGATTTATCGTCAACTATTGTTCCCTCACGTACTTCCTTGTCGCAACCGGAACTTCTGAGCAAACTCCGCAGCTCCGTTAGACGCCGCCGTTCCTCGTCCTGATTCTGACGAATTTTTTGCAGTTTAACACTCAGATCGGCCACGTAGGACCCAAAGTGTTCGATTGTTTTGAGACCGTCTTGAAAGTAACTGTGCAACAAAAAAAAAAAAACAATTATGTAGAATCAATATATCAATGTCCTAACTGATAAAAAATATGGTTGAATAAACTGAAGATTCGGGCTGGGATGTTCAAACAAATATTTTGTTGGTAGAGCTAAAAGATTTGAATATCAAGATTAAAATATTTTACTCTACGAACAAAATATTTATTTGATTCAACCGCATTTTTTATTAGTCCTATAGATGGATTCTGTTCGATATAATAAAAATACGAATATAATAAGAACAATAATAATTTATTTATGCATTTTTTTTAAGATTTTTTAAATTTTAGAATCGAAGGCCTAAATGTTTAGTCCAAAGTTCAAAACCTCTTTTTCCAGGACCAATAAGTGGTCCAGCAACCGCCTTCGGCTGTTGGTGGCAATAAAGTAAATTAAAACGGACAGATTCGCAGATAATTTGTATGTAAAATATATGTAATTTGTAACCGGTTCCTCCACAGCAGTGAATCTTTTAAAATAATAATAATAATAATCATATCCTTTTAACGTTTCTACTCACTTCGTTTGGGCGTGATAATACTCGACGAGGTGTTGCAAAAGTTCGATGCCCTTCTTCGTCTTAATTTCATTGACCTTAATGAGATACTGTAAACGCGAAATAATAAATTAGATGTCACGCATATAGTGTACGAAAATTGGAGAGGCATCAAGTACTTAAAGCGGGTAGCGTGAAAATTCCGTGTAATCGGCTCGACAGTCACATAGCGGGAAGCCTACCTCGCACATCTGTAATTGGAACAACCGCCTCTCCTTTTCCATCTCGTCGGCTATTTCCGCAGGGGTGACTTCGGACCGAATGAGCCCAGCCTCCTTGGCGTGCTGTTTCTTCTCTTTCTCGATCTTAGCGTACTTTGCCTCGTAATCCTTCCAGGCCTTCTCGAACGGCCTCTTCAAGTCACCCTTCACACCCCTCAGGTCGCCCTTCAGTACCGAATCCAATGGAAACATCACGATGTTGTTTATGTTCTGCATCTGGAAATAAAAATTTTACTTGTCATTAAAAAAAGTGATCTGCGATGGATTATAAGCGAATTTGTTTCCATGAAGGCAACGCGACACCTTCTTTCCCGGACGGACTGGGGCTCGGTCGGTAACGAAAACTGTAATGCAATTTCTGTTCTATGATGCCAAAGTTTTCCGTGAAAAAAAACAAGTTATCAGCGACGCCTTGACTGTTGGATTACGATGATAATAATTTATGTATAGCCAAAATGTTGAAGACCGCTTGGAAAAAATGGGTTTACAGTTTTTGTTACCAACTGAGTATTTTTTAATACGCTCTTATCGTCGAAATATCAACGGCAAATACTGTAAATTAAATCTGCTGTGGATTTCGATGAATTTAATTCCTTTAAGGCGACGCGAAACTTTCTCCGGCCCGACCCGGGCTCGGTCGGTAACGAAAACTGTAATGCAATTTTTGTTCTATGATGCCAAAGTTTTCCATTAAAAAAAAACAAGTTATTGGCCACGCCTCGACTGTTGATTGAAAATGATAATAATTGACGTTTAGCTAAAATGTTGAATCTTGCTGGAAAAATGGGTTGCAGTTTTTGTTACCGACTGAGTATGATTTCGACGGTCTTGAGACGTCCTCGTGCGCTCTTATCGTCGAAGTATCGTCGACAAAAACTGTGAATGAAATGTTCACATCGCTCCCTCAATATTGTTCTTTCTATCACTTTCTACCGCTATCTTCATCATTAAGGAGTGTTTTTTCAAGTTTTCTTTTTTTTTTTTAATTAACGTGGTTTTGAAAATTCTATTCACGCCCTGTTTTCATTAAATTCGATGCAAACCCGAGCCAGACGTATAATAAATTATGTGTGAAAATGTCCGTGTCCACCGTCCGACCGGGCTCTCTCGTAGGAAAATAATGTTGTAGGAAGCGACCTGCGCAGCGGTCTGTTTTAATTTCCTTTCGTTTTTAATATATTTCTTTCAGCCGCCGCATCCGCGATGTTCAATTAAAAATGTTGATAGCGCTCGACGTAATACATTGCCTTCCGACTGCGCGAGAGTACAAGCGGGAAGCGAGATTTCTCCTCGAATTTCACCTTTCACGGGATGCTGAGGACGAAAGCGACGGCCGACGAGGCTCCGAGACTCGGCGGACCGAGGCACGAATGTCCGAACTACGATAAACGGGATTTTAATTCACGAGTAGGTATAGAGTTTCTTCCTCGGAGTGTCCACCGGAAGCTTAAAGCTTCGCGAACGAGATGAACGATTATTCGAGCTGTTTAGTCCATCTCACACGAATTGTATCGCACCATGCTGACTCAACGGGCGATCCCGATTTGCCATGAAAGAAACTGACTTCATGATTTAGAATATTCCTCTTTATAGCCTGTGGGAAATAAAAGAAAAGTTCAAAATTGAAATTTTCACATCACCTTCTCGTAAAAGTTGAAATTTCATGACTTCAAATCGCTTTCTTATAAAAGTTGAAAATTTTTATTTTTATATCGCCTTTTCATAAATGTTAGAAATTTTAATTTTCATATAATTTTCTCATAAAAGTTGAAAATTTTAATTTTCATATCACTCTCTCATAGAAGTTGAAAATAAAAAATTTCATATCGCTTTATCATGAAAGTTGAAAATTTAAATTCTCATATAGCTTGCTCATTATGTTCCTGTATTCGCGATGTTTCTTCTATGAGAAAGGACTTTCGATATTTTCACCTTCCTCACAGAGGAAGCTTCGCCAATGAAGGAACATTGTGAGAAAGCAACATGAAAATTTGTATTTTCAACTTTTTTCAACGTCCACGTCGTGTTTGACTTTTATGCAAAACGGCTGGCCAATTCACTTTGTTAGATCTGTGCTCGGCGCGAAAAAATAAATGGAGTTATCCGCTGCTCAATTTTCCTTTCGCACTTTCGATGTTTACTCAAGAAATTCAAATGATAACTACTTACACACATACATTCGGACATTTTTTCTGAATGTGACTTTTCGATGTTTTCGAACATTCTGAACCCCGTTTTCATTCAAATCTCAAAATTTTGTTCAAATCACTGAAACAGAGCTTCCTCTATGAGGAAGCAAAATGTATTATTAATAATTATTATTGTTATATTAATGATAATTATTATTATTGTTATATTAATGATAATAATTATTATTGTCCTATGAATAATTACTATAATTATTATTCATCAGTTATTTTTTAATAAGGAGATGACGAAGGACAAGGGTGGCTCGTCTTATCCGCAACATTACGTCCGTCCTTCTTAAATCCCCTCCGATTTTTTACCCTAACGCTATTTTACTTTCGCTATCGTGCTCCCTCATCGGAAACCTCTTTCTCCTGTCTGGGCTGTGAGTCACGACTTTTCCCTGTTCAGAATTTTTGCTTACACAGGAGAGTCCCTGTAACACGAAAGTACCCTTCGACAGAATAAAGCCTCCGAATGGTTAATCTCGAGCGTTGTCTCTCCCCTCGTTTCTATCCACGGGGATTGAACGAAACGTGAGATCGGACAATGAAACCGCGGTCGATAAGACAGATAAGCGGAACTCTATTATAGTCTTTGTCGTATCGTCGATGCTTGTAATTCTCTGAAATTTCTCGGAATATAACGAAGATAGGAAATATAATTCGCGGAAATGGGGAAAACAGCTGCTCCGATCAGAGGAAAACCTCCGTCTTTGGTCTTTCGGTTCGAATAAGCTCGGAATTCGATTACGATAATGGGGGGGGGGGGGGGGGGGAAATAAAAATTGCGCCACGATTGAACACAGCGCACGTTTTCTCGTGAAACTATCGATCGCTAGCAAATTGCTGTGACTCGGGGAAAAAATGAAATTTTCAAACCGGAAGTAACGTATTTCCAGTCGACAATGTAATTTTCAAACCGGAAGCAACTTAATTCGGGTATTTATTTTCGTTTCTATTTTCAATTGGTTTCAGATTTGGACGTTATCGAAAAATCAGATTTTTATAATTGGCGAAAACGGAAAAGCAGCCACTTCGGTCAGAGGGAGGCGTGGCTGCTCTTTCTGCTCCACATACTCGGAATTCATTTGCGGTAATGAGGGAAATAAAAATGATGCCACGATTGAGAAAACAGTGGACGTTTTCTCGTGAAGGTATTGATTACTAGCAGGTCGCTGTGACTCGGGAGAAAAATAAGATTTTCAAACGGGAAGTGACGTATTTCCAGTCGAAAATGTGATTCTTTTAATGCGGAAATGACTTACTTCCGTTGTTTTTATTTTGGATTCCAATTTTCAATTGTTTTCCACTTGAACGTTATCGCAAAATCATTTTTTTTTTACTGCCAGAAATAGCCGTTTCCAATCGTCAATTCAATCGTAAATAAAATAGCAAATATAATCGAAGGCGACTTTGCAAGGAATTTTCTAAAGTCCGTTTAGAGTTCTTGAATGTAATTTCCACTAATCGTGTATGACTTTTCATACTCAATCATCATTCGCAATTGGGACGTTATCGAAGAAAATTTTTTTTTTTTACCCCCAAAATAGCCTTTTCCAATCGGCACAATTTGTGTAAATAGAAAATCGAGTGTAATCGAGGGCAACTTTGCCGGGAATTTTCTAAAGTCCATTTGAATTATTGAGCATAACGCTACCCAAAAGCAGCGTCGAAATTGGGTCAAAAAAAAAGTATTCATTAATATTTGTGTTATTTTTAAATTTTTCTCGGCATTCGAGCTGGCGATGAAAATAAGCTCGTTTTTTTTTTTCTAAGATTTCCTCTTATTGTGTGCGACACCTCATAGTCGCGGAAGCTCAGGAGAGGCGTGGCCACGTGTTGCAGGAATTTGGGCCAAGGATGCACCTAGGCTCCTGGTTCCCTAATCGAGCCACCCCACAGACTTCCGAACAATTCAACTGGCACCCGTGCGCACCTAAACCCACACAGGTGAACGCTATACGTGCGAACACACATGTACACAAAAACCAAGTCGGTCCCCGTCGCTGCAGGAAACACCACGGCGGAGTTTGCACGCGATCGATAACCACCGCACAGTCTCCGTGTATCTTCAAAAAAAAAAAAAAAAAACTCCGAGTGCGGCATTCTGGAGGTGAGAGAGGAAGTGACAAAACATCATTTCAGCCCGCGACCGACTATTCATCAAGTCGTCGGAATGGATATCATAATTTATCTTTAATGGATTTCTGTCCGAAACACGTCGCCGAATGGCACATGAGAAACGATCATGACATCGCTATATATATAATATCTGTACAATCGAACATGATATATTACATGTCAAGTTCCATATATCATCGAATAATTTGTATTGAATTTTACGGATTTCTTTTTCCTTTCAGTTCCCAAAAAATAATGTCCTATAAACAGGAAGTTAAATTTCAGCTGTAGAAGTTTTTTTTTTTTTAAGATCGATTTTTTTTTTTTTGGTTTTTCTTTCTCATAAAAAGAATTCAATATTATGCATTTATCGATCCCAGTGATCGATCGATCGGTGCACAATATTTAACGACAGAATTTCTTTGAAAATTGAGCGTCGAGTTGAAAAATGAACTTGTCCCGATTGTGAGATAAAAGAGCCTCGGCGTTTGGGAGACACGAAAGATAATCGCACGCGTCGTTGTCTGACACACGATAGACTATCGTGACAAAATCGCTGCCCTATGTGTCATCTGTGTGATCGAAAATAATATATTATATGTCAAGTTCTGTACATACAATAATTTATATTGAATGTTACAGATTGTTTTATTTTTTTTTCGTTTCTAGAAAATAATGTTTTGTACTCGAAGAACCGGAAGTTAAAGTTTAGCAGCAGACTTTTAATTTTTTTGTTGTTATTTTTTTTTCTCATAAAAAACAAATGAATATTATGAATCTATCGATCCATCGATCGATAGATCAGTGCACGACATTGAACTGAAGAGATTGTGAAAAATAAACGTGTCGGGATTGTTAAAGGTAGCTATGTCGCTTCGCGCTCATTTCGCATAAGTTCGAGAGAAATTCGAGAAAATTTGCATGTACTCCTCGATGTTATGAAATTCTGAAAAAATTCATGCATACTAAAGGTACTGATAAGATTAATTGTGCATAATAATAATTCCAAAGTGTTATCAACAAATGAATGAAAAAATTAATTGTTTAACAAATTATCCGGCAACATAACTTTTTTTTAATGAAAATCATTCGTTCATTTTTCTGAATACGTATGAATTTTTTCAGATTTTTCAGTCAACTTTGATTTTTTTTTATATGGAAAAAATGTGTGAAAAAACAAAAAAAAATCAAAGTTGACTGAAAAATCTGAAAAAATTCATAGGTATTCAGAAAAATGAATGAATCATTTTGATTAAAGAAAAAAGTTGGTTTGCCCGATAATCTGTTAAGCAATTGATTTTTTGATTAATTTTTTAATGACATTTTGTAATTATTATTATGCGAAATTAATCTTTTCGGTACATTTTAATATGCATGAATTTTTTCAGATTTTTCAGTCAACTTTGATTTTTTTTTTTTATATGGAAAAAATGTGTGAAAAAACAAAAAAAAAAATCAAAGTTGAGTGAAAAATCTGAAAAAATTCATAGGTATTCAGAAAAATGAATGAATCATTTTGATTAAAGAAAAAAGTTGGTTTGCCCGATAATCTGTTAAACAATTGATTTTTTGATTAATTTTTTAATAACATTTTGTAATTATTATTATGCGAAATTAATCTTTTCGGTACATTTTAATATGCATGGATTTTTTTTCAGATTTTCTATATCGTCGAGAAGTACTTGCAATTGTCTCAAATTTTTCTCGAACTTATGCGAAATGAGCGCGAAGCGACATAGCTACCTTGAAGGTAAAAGGGCTCCGTGGATTGAGACACACGAAGGAAGATCGTTGCACGCCTCTCGAATCGGATATGAGCCGCGTTACGCAACGTTCGTGGACTAATAAGGCAAAGTCGACGGGGCAAAAATTCACGCGTAGCGACTAACGTGCAATACCAATGAGCGGGGACGCACACGAGAGTGATATAACTGTTCCGCTTATATGGCAAACGCGAATAAGGAGTGCCAAGAGAACACACAACTTTTGCCAACCGCGATACTCGACCCTCGCTTTTCCATCCATTTATACGATCGATAAATATCGATCCGAAAAACAAATGATTCAATCACGGCCCTTTGCGGTCACCGCGCGGGTAAAATTGACCGAGAGTCGCCTGTGCGCAATAAAGGAGAATCGCCTGTTTCTTTGGAGTCAAAAGTGTGATTGAAAAATAAAAAAATGCATCACAGCTGTCTCGAAACGCATGCAAGATTAGCAAAATGGATTGTGCCATTAATGGGGCATTTTTCGCAAAAATGATTCGTGTATCGAAGATTAAGAAAAATATGTAGTCAAGTTCAAGAATCTCCAACAATCAACATTATGAAACCAAAATTAAAAATTAAAAAATCATTCTCCAAACATTATTTGAACAATTTTTTAAGAATTCCATCTGGGACTTAAAATTATTGACAATTTTATGTTGTGTGATAGATTGACAATTTTATGTTGTGCGATAGATTGACAATTTTATGTTGTGTGATAGATTGACAATTTTATGTTGTGTGATAGATTGACAATTTTATGTTATGCGATAGATTGACAATTTTATGTCGTTGAGTCATGATGCGTGGTAAGACACTTACAATTGGAAGTGTATTAAACTGGACCTGAAGTGATGTTATGTTCTCTGAACGCGTCACCTTTCGGGACGGGAAAGATTGTCGAGCCCGGCACTGATAATTCGGTTAAATTGATAGATTGCGATAACAAAATGAACTTTGCATCGATAAATTATTGACTTTGGAATCCGCACGGTTAAGTGCTGATTCCGCAATTTTTATATAATCTTCGATGCTTCGTCCACTCAAAGCTAGTTTTTCAAAGCTATAAGTTGGGATAACAGTAAAATTAGTGATCTTGTGCTCGGGAAACCGATCTAGTCCAATGTTTAAACATAAGATGATATCATCAAAGTAGTCAACTTCTAAATTGCATTAGAAATAAACTATACGATAAAAATTGCTCAGATTTGGGGAATAAATGAGTGGAGTGCTCATGTGGAATAGAACATATTAGAAAATTGAGGCCTCAAGTTGGATTTTGTCTGATAGTCGATCCTCCCTAAGAGGAAGGTGGAGCTGTTTTTTCCCTTCTTTAACCTGCTGTGCCTGTTTTACCGATGCAACTCGACCATTTTTCAGTATCGACTTAGTATTTTTAATATGCTAGGCATATGCGTCAAATCATGGAGGACTAAGATATTGACATAAACGCTTCGGTGTGCAGTCGAATTTCGTTTGAAAAATTATTTTTAGCGAAATAAAAATTTCATTTGAAAATTTATTTTTAGCGAAAATGGAAAATTGAAGATTTGGTTGGACGACTCGAAAAAAAAAAACTATAACGCAATATTCTTTATCCAATCGTCGTTACGAAAAAAGACCCTGAAATGAAAGTGTTCACTTTACTTCCGCATTGATAGCATTGATTTTCCGCAATTAATCGGGACCCTTTTTTTATTAAACGGAATCTGCAAAATAGGGTCCGTTTGACTTTGGCCAGCGAATTAAAACAATTCGTAAGAATACATTTTTATTTAAATTCCAAAAATCCTTCGTTATCATTGGGAATTAGAGATGAGAAAAAAAAAAAAAAAAAAAAAAAAAGCAGCTCTCACCAGAGTTTTCATGAGGGCGCTGAGTTCCTTTGTGACGACGGCGAATTTGAGGAAGGCGGCGCCGATATCGGGTTCCTGTTCCTTGAGTGCCGCATCGCCGAGTCTCTCCAAGGCCCTTCCAAGATATACCTCGTTGTCGACATGAGCTGTAAGCACACAAAAAAAAAAAAGACAAATTATATTTACCGACGAGTTCAACATAAAACAAGTGTCCATCGGATTTTTATATAGCATTCAAAAATAAGCCAACGAGTATTTTTTATATAGATTTGTCCTGAGTGAAATTCACGGTTTAGACAGATTTTTCCTTAATTTCCCAATAAATATAATATTTTCACAGTTCGAACAATCGGAAGTTAAATTTCAGCTGTACAATCTTTCAAACGTTTCACTTAAATATTGTTCCCCATGAAAGCAAAGTGTTCTCTTCGAAAGGTCAATATCATGAACTCTATTTCCTCTTTTATTATGCACCGATCTATCGATCAGTGCATTATATAGAACCGAAGGGGTTGCGAAAAATTGAGCTTGATGTTTGTCGACGAGTCCGACAAAAAAGAAAAAAAAAAAAAAACCCAAAAAACCCAAAAAAAAAAAAAAACGGATATCCATCGCATCTTTTATCGCGTTCGAAAATAAACCGACGAGTATATTTTTATATCGATTGCTCCCGAGTGGAGTTGGCGACGTCGACGAGTCGATGAACTTCGGAATTATTAATATTTCTATTTTTACGTATAGATTTTTATTTTCCATCGAGACTCCCGAGGTGCGTCGCGCCTCGACAATGGCCTGGTCGGAGGACACGAGTACCGACAGCGTTCGATGCGGATGCGCCGACGACGACATGAGATTGGAAATGTATTCATTATTCGTCAAATCCGCGGACGACGTAGCCAGCGAGGAATATTCGTTGAGAATGTGCGCGGTGGCTTCGCCGACAGCGACGACACGAAGGAGGGTGACTTTGATCGCCGCTCCGGGTTGCCAGCGGCAACCGGAGAGAGCACCTCTCACCAAGTTTCTCGTCGATATATCGTCGTCCGACTTCCGGACGACGCCAACAACGGGGACACCTCTCGCCGGGTGGCTGCCAGGATTCTTTTTGGCAATCGGGATTTTCCACATCGAGAGCCCGAACGAACCGTCATAAGTCAACACAATTGGCCAATCCGCTTCAATATTTTTTGTACCCTTTTTTATCCCGTATGACCTTTCAAATTTTTTTACGCTCTGCCGCAAATGGGAAAGAATTATAAATATGATTTCAATATTATTATTATTATTATTATTATTATTATTATTATTATTATTATTATTATTATTATTATTATTATTATTATTATTATTATTATTATTATTATTATTATTATTATTATTATTATTATTATTATTATTATTATTATTATTATTATTATTATAGCAATTTCATTGGGAAGCGCAGCGCATCGCTATTTGAAAGCATAATAGAGTAAACGTCAAATTTTTGAAAACGTGGGTAAACAATTATTTCAAAATTAATACTTTGGTATCGAAAGTTGGTCAATCGTAAAGAACACTTTAAAAAGGTTTATACCAAGGTTAATGTTATAACGCCAGACTCTTTTGGCAATCGGGATTTTCCATCTGCTTCCATCTGCCGATCTGCTTGAATAGTTTTTGTGCCCTTTTTTTTGAATCCAGAAAAGCTTACAGCTTATTTACGCTCTACGTCAAATGGGAAGGAATTATAAATATAATTCTTTTATTATTATTATGTTTGTATTATTATTACTATTACTATTATCGGAAAATGATAGCAATTTCGTCGGGATCGTAAATCGCAAATTGTCGCAAAGTGCTTAAAAAGAAATTCTCGAAATGAATTCATTGGAATATCGAAAATATGCCGATCGCAAAAATGCCTCTACAAAGGTTTGCACCAAGGTCAATTTTATAATACCGAGGTTCGAAAATGCCCACGCATGATACCAGTTATTATATTTAAAAAAATTATATAATTATTTATTTTTCTAATTATTTTTACAACATATAATTATTTTTAAAAATAATTTAGAATATTACAATTTAGAATATTAATTATTAATACTAAATTAATATTAAATATTAATATTAATATTAATTAATATTAAATATTGATACTCTAAATAATTTAGAATATTAAAAATAATTACAAAATAATTATTTTAAAAAATTAGAAGACCCTTTTCCAAATTTATGAAGGTAACCGAAACTGTTGTATATCGCGTGACCAAGGGCGTAAAGGGGGTGTTTTATGCGCTAATACACACAAAATACGTCCTTCTGATTTTAGTCACGCGATACATTGAACGACTTATCCAACAACTACTCTGACAAAATTTGGGGGGCGAGTGGAGTTTCATCGCTGCGAGAATGATAATACAGCGAGTTAAATAAAAGTTACCGGAGTAGTTGAATAAGCACTCGATTTTCCCCAGATACAATTTTGGCCAAGTTGAGTAAAACTAGGGGTGAGTTAAATAAGACCGGTTAATCAGCGTTGTTCGGCGGAAGTTGGTGTTGAAATCGTGGCGAGTTCGAGGACGAGGAAACGGCGAAACGAATTCAGAAAAGTTACTCGATCGAATTTGATGAAAATTTTCTCGAAAAAGATATGATATACTCGCGGTCGAACTCACCACCGACGAATCTAATCTCGATGAAAGTTTTCTCATTAATCTTTACTGTTTCTTGTACCGATGAGCGTGAGTCTTCGCGAGGGGAATGCGTTATTCGCAATCGTCTCGCATTTGCACTCATGGAACATTGCGTTTCACTTTGGGTCTCGTCGAAGCTCGACTTCCGTTCAATTAGTTGACTTAATGGGGGGGGGGGGGAAATATATTAAAATTACCATAATCGTTTCCTCAATGAGCGATTAATGAATTATGTGCTAAGACTTTAAAGAAATACATCGGTTACTTTATATAAAAAGGCGATAAAATTACATTTTTCACACCGGAAGTGACATATTTGTGGTGTGACGTCACTTCCGGTTGAAAAATTAATTTTTCAAATGAGGAAATGACGTATTCTCGATACGGCGTCACTTCCGGTAAAAACATTAGATTTTGAAACCGGAAGTGACGTAATTCCGTTTCGACGTCACTTCCGGTCGAAAAAATTGGATTTTCAAACAAGAATTTACGTACATCCATTTCGAAGTCACTTCCGGTCGAAAAATGAGATTTTTAAACCGTCCGTGATGTATTTACGGTTGAGACGTCACTTCCGGTTTAAAAATGAATTTTTCAAACAGGAAATGACCTATTTTCGATACGACGTCACTTCCAATCGAAAAAACGTGATATTCACCGGAAATTATGTATTTCCGGTAAGTCCCAGAAAATCCCAATATCCGTTTTCTAGATCTCATAGTCCATTGCGGTTGCACGAGGCGCACGAACCACAAGAATCTGCTAGTTCATTTATAAATACATTAAATATTATTCTTTATTCATCGCAAGGCGTTTTGCGTTTCATCGACAACGTCCCGCGGTGATACAACGAATAATGGACACTTCCGACGGGACGCAACTCCTTCGGCACGGCGGAGTCTCGAATCGCCTTAAATGGCGTATCGAAAGGGTTAAAAACGACGATATATCGTTGCTGAAAAAAAAAAGGTATTCCGACTTCTCGAGAGCCCGAAGTCCCAAGCTGTCCCTCACCCCCCGACCGCCGCTCGACGGTGGTGTTGACTCTGCAAAAACGGAGAGGCTCGAGCGGTCTGAAGAGCAGGTATACTCGAGAGCGTTCGTCGAGACGGCGCTCGGCCACCGCTGTGACAGTGCAAATTCGTCAAAGCCACCGATACAACGAAAGAAGCGGTACGAGAGAAAACATCAGCGGCGGTTTCGCCTTATTAAAGCTGGGTGTTGCCGTCGATAAAGAGCTGCACGGATAAGTAGAGAAGAACAAAAAAAAAAAACAAAATTAAAGCACGCCGGTGACGGACAGGGAAAAGAAAAAAAAACAAACGAACGGAATGAAAATCATGCACAAGTGCCGGCAGTCGGAAGCGTGAGGGCGTAACCGTCGTTTATCTTGCCCGGGCGGCGTGGATAACCGCCAGCACGCGCTCGGGAAAGCTATGCGAGCAGAACGAGAATGCGATAGAGTGTGGACAAAAAAAAAAAAAAAAAAAAAGAAGAAGAAAAAACCAAAAAGAACGAAAAAAAGTAACGACCGAGGTAAAGAAGAGTTAACAGGCCTCGTACGACTCCGGAGATGTGTACGAAACGCGTTGCATCTACCATGTTATGTCGACGCAGCTGTTCGAGCCGGCACGTGTAAACGGCACCTTCCCCCTCCGCCGATTTTCAGTTCTATTTGTATCATTTTGTTTCTACTATTATTATCATTTTTATTATTCTTTTTATGTTCCCTCTCTTTGTGTTTCATTGCATCTTTATTCGTCCTGTTGTCTGGACTGTAAAAAAAAAGAAATTAGTAAGAAATTGAATGCACTGGTAGTGGAAGTTTTTACCCACGAACTGGTATATTAAATTCCATGGACAATCGTGATGAGAAATAAACGTACGATATATTAAATAGTTTACTTCCAATAATTTACTTCAATTTTTCGTACAAAAGAACTTTAAGGGAAGCCTAAACACGTATGGGTGCGAGAAAGACAGAGTTAATGTTTTGAATCCATTTATCTTCGAAACCATTCCATAAAATGTAAAACGAATCTCGGGACGCGCTACGTTTTTTATCACATAAAACCGTTTCGGAGATAAATGGATTGAAAGTAGTTTGCGGTTACGTTTAGTCCAACCTACATTCCAATCGTTTACTTTAATTTCCCTCTAAAAGGGAATTATTAATTAATTATTCGCGACAATTGTACACCTTAATGCACAATTTAATGTACCAGCTTAAGTACATTAACGTAGATAAATGTTTGACGTACATTTAATGTACCAGTTTTGTGGATAAAAACTCCCAGTCCGATACATTGAGTTTACAAATTTTTTTTAACAGTGCAATATATCACTATAACCCCCCCGGCTAGACTGAATATTATCAATCTCAATACTTTCCATTCATTTTTTTTTTCTCTTGTTTCACATACAGTAATTCAGGCCGCCTATAGCCGGTGTTAATGTCGTGCATTCCGTCCGCTATACCCGATATATTTACACGCCCCTGGAATGCCTTATCGTCCCGTGGTCGCCGGCTTTATATTACAAAGTGCAAAATAACGCGGCTAGTGACACGTAGAGTGAAAAAAAAAACACGCACATTGAGGTTAGGGTGTGTCGTCGGGTGTGAGGAAAAAAAAATATATAAAAAGTATATGCGAAACGAAGATACGTAGCATCACAATGCGCGTAGTAGGGCGCGATGGCCGAGGTGACCGGCGCGCACCTACCTACACGCAGGCCGTGCACGAACGCGGTGTATTTCTTTGTGCGCGAAGCTCGGTGTGGCCTCTCTTTATGGATGAACGTAGTAGCGTAACGTTCGAGCGAGTACGCGTACGACTACTACGGACGGGGAGGCGGGCGGTTGGCCCATTACTACGGGGTGAGTGCGTCGCGAACGAGGGTTTGGTTAGGTTAGGTTTTGCCGGCCCGCCTGCCGGCTCGCTCGTTGGCTCGGCGCGGACGACTGTGTCGGGACGGAGCGAGAGAGCGCACAGGGGCGCCAGAGAAATCGATCTGTCTGCTTCGTCGGCCGTCGGTCTTCCAACCTCACCGTGGAACTGAAAACTCAGCCGAGCCAACGCTGCTCCTGTACAACGCTCGGGCGATACCGCACGCCACCTCGGAGAGACACGTGACCCACAGAGTATGCGAGATACTCGTGAGGTCCTTGCCCGCCCTTTATTGCCGGGAGATAAGAGAGCCTCACCGGTCACCTTTATCGCGGCTCGCTTTTCTACTCGCTGACCGGATGCACGATTAATTGTCCGCAACGAGCTCGGGAGTGATTGAGTGATTGCGTTGCGATGCGATTTATTCCAGTCACGATTTTGGACCTCGGCCATGACGATGCCGGACTCCCATTGGCGCAGGGGACTCCGGGATACTGCTCGGGACGCCACGGTTGGCCGAGGCTGTTCTAATATTGACACGGCGCTTTTGATGGATTTGTGGATACTGGCCGAGAGCTCCGATTAATTTTAGTCAACGTCATTAATAACTTGTTAATCTGCTCTACCGACTACAAATAAAGATATATAAATATATATATGTATATTTCTGGAACTGTTTGGCGTGGCCGAAAAATGTTCAACTTCTTTTTCTCGAATATTTGGAAATGCGTTACTACCAACGTACTGCACTTTACTCGACACGAAGGATGAAATATGTTGCTTGTAACTATAATAAATTTTTGAACTTTTCACCCACTTTTCTATGTTTTTTTTAACCTTATGTATATAATCGCCTAAGGTTTCTATTTCTGGTACTTCGCATCTGATCGGGCCGTGCCAAGAGTCAAAGGGGCGTAAGTCGAATAATTTACCATCGGTGCCACGCGTCTCGTTCTTACTCGTCGATTTGAAACGAATTATTATTTTACCGTCATTTTTTTTTCTTTCACTGGCGCATGGCTTTTGATGAATCGTCGGATACTCACCGAGATCCGATTAACTTTAGTCACCGAGGTAGTTAATCACTCGCCGATCTCTTTTGCTTACTACAATCTAAAATATATAAATCAATGTGCGTAACCGTTTTTGCCGTGACCAAAAAAATGCCCAACGTTTTTTTTTTCTCGCATTTTCGCAAAAGTCTTCGGTGCAACGCAGTACGACACAGTACAAAGTACAGTATCTCGCGGAAGTGCAAGTGTTCGCTCTGAAAAATTATGCACACGGTGGCGATCGAGGGAAAGTGTTGCGAGAATGGCGCATAAAATGAACGGTAAAATTATGGTTCACCGTTGCATCGTATTTTTTCTTTGCACGGAGACATTCATTCATAATTCACACCTGATGCATGCAGACAAAAGCGCGTTTCGAGCAATGGTATATTAGTACCGCATGTACACTGCAAAGGGTTATCGTCCCATCTTTTTTTTTTTTCCTCCCTTCGACACTTCCGGCACTCGTACAGCTATCGCCGAGCGTACATCCGGTCGCGGCAAACAGGAAACGTTACGACATAGCTACACAACGGTATTAATTAATTATCGATCTTGCCTCGTGTGTTTACTCACCGTTCCCCGAGTTGTGTATCGCCTTTATGGCTTTCTTCAATTTCGTCAGGCCATCACGGTCAAAGTCCAATGTCTGGAAAAAATAAAAATAAACAACACCATGAAAGCATCAAGGGCATCAATGAGCAACCGTTAAATTCGCTGCGCAACACACGTAGTACATAGTGACACCGATAAATTCGTATCGAAGCGCATCGAGTGTAAATAATGGTACAATGAAAGATCGGAAAAAAGTTTCGCCCTCGAAGTTATCGCGGGAAAAAAGGCGGGTCCGATGGGAGCGATGACGAAAGACGAGAGAACACGAAACACGGGAGTTTATCTGCATTATTTACGGACAATAAAAAGTCCGCAGTTCGAGCAAGGTATAACTTTCAATGGAGCCTGAATTATCGAGTAAAAAGTTTACCGAAGATCCATGCCCTCGAAGTTTTCCAATAGTGGAGCGAATTAACATCGACACCGTAAGTCGTGCTACAGGGGGAGGGGGGGGAGGGGGCTAAATGGAACACCGAGGCAAAATGGCACACGGGGCAAAATGGAACGCCGAGGCAAAATGGTAGACGGGGATCCACTGTGGCATTTTGCAAATGGAACACAGTGGCAAAATGGCAAAATGGACTATTTTTACAAATTTTTCGCAGAACACAAAGTGTCATCGTGAATTGCCGGCACGAGTTCATTTTGCCCCGAGGATCCACTTTGTCCCGCTCTTGCTTGTGCACGAGAACTTGCCGTATCAAAATATCGATCTAATTGGCAAAATGAAACACTGGGGCAAGATGGACCATCTTTACAAATTTTTCGCGGAGCACAAATTCTCGTCTTGAACGGAAGTCACGAGTCCATTTTGCCCCGGCGTTCCATTTTGACCCGCTCTCGGCTGTGAACGAGAGCTCGCTGTATAAAAATATCGATCCGTGGTTGGGCAACGGACTCACGCAACTTACTCGCTCGGCGTCGCCGAAGACGTATACCGAGACAATGCTAATATCGATTAATCGATCGAGACCTTGAAAGCCCTTTTACGGTTTCCATCGAACACATTGTGTCGCAAGTGTTCGTCAGCCGACACGTTTTTCCACTTCGCCTCTCGGACCGATATTATTTAATAACGAACGAATTGCATCGTATCGTCGATCGACTTTCGCCTCGACGAGAACAATGCTCGTTGACTTCCGAGTGGAATTATCGTCCGACGATTGAACCGTTAATTAGCGTTTTTTTTTTTTTTTTTTTTTTTTTTTTTTGCGAGCGCCCAGGCATTTTCCAATTACGTCGCGAGTCGATTGGACGGCGTTGGGCGGCTGTCGCGACTACCCGATCGTCGAACAAAGTCGATCGGACGAGGCCACTTCTATCGATGATTAAACGATAATGACCGAAGAGTCCGCACGGTAGAAAGGAAGTTTAAGAATGGCGAGAGAGGAAACGAGATCTCGAGAGGCCAGGAGGAGTTTCGACAAAAGAGTAAATGCTGTTATCCGGCACTGGCGAAGTCTGCGAAATTCTTAAAGAGAAAAATTCTCCGATACGGAACTTCTTTTTTTACTATCGTAAAAAAATGAGACAGTGTTCGTAATCTGTTTGCAGGAAGTTGCGCTAAGTAAATAGCACACTCCATGAACTTTCAATGACGATCGAACGTAAATTCTTTTTGTCTCCGAGTTCTCGCCAAAATAAAAATATCTCTAAAACAATAATACTGATATTATTTATTTTGTACAGTTGTTCGATTGCTTGTTGACCGGAAATACGTCACTTCCGGTCGAAAAATTAGATTTTCAAACCGGATGTGACGTATTTCCAGTAGAACGTCACTTCCGGTCGAAAAATTAGATTCTCAAACCGGAAGTGAAGTGTTTCCGGTAGAATATCACTGTCGGTCAAAAAATTAAATTTTCAAACCGGAAGTGACGTATTTCCGGTAGAACATCACCTCCGGTCGAAAAATAAGATTCTCAAACCGGAAGCGAAGTGTTTCCGGTAGAATATCACTGCGGTCGAAAAATTAGATTTTCAAACCGAAAGTGATGTATTTCCAGTAGAACGTCACTTCCGCTCGAAAAAAGAGATTTTCAAACCGGAAGTGAAATACTTCCGGTAAATCTCCGGAGATCTAAATTTCCGATTTCTAAATTCCATATTCCACAGCGAAGGCACGAAGCGCCCGAGCCACACGAACCCGCAAGTTGTTATTATTATGAAAACAAATATTTCTCCTTCCATTTTCCTTCCGCTCTTTATTTTTCAAACGATTTTTCATTCACGTTACATTATAGCGGTGCTCTGGTAACTTTCCTCGCATAACGCGCAACGCTTATCGATAATCGATCGAAATCGCCGGGAATCCTGTTTCCCCGGTGTAATATAAACGTTCCACGCTTTATATTATACCGATTTCCGTTGATGCGAAGGTGTTACGCCGCACGCCTTTCTCCCCGTCGGGCAACACGAGAGCCTCGATCTTCCGCCGACAGCTATCTCGTCCTTGAGAATTCATCCCCTCCGCCGCCGAGAAGCCCACTTGTATTTTCATTTATTTTTCGTTATAGCCACGGAGCAATTACCGTCCCGGTAACGAGCTCGAAAACGTTCGCGAGTGCGAAGACACGGCCAAGCGTGTCGTCAATTGCCGCTCGCACAACCGCGCCACAAGCAATTCCATGCCCGCTGGCCTCTCGTGCCACACGACGATGTATCTCTTATTTTAAATTAAAACGTGATGACGCATTTATTTTTGTACATTTTTTTTTTCAAATTTTCTTTTTTTTTTTTTTACGCTACCCTATTAATTTTTGACGTCCCGATGAAAACTCGTCACTCAATACCGACTATGTCCGATTGAATTTCGCAATAGTGATTGTTTTTCACGCAACGGCTTTTGCGCGATGCTAAAATTAATCGACTTTTAATGAGGGCGTACTGTGTAGAGCTTCCCGCATTGCTGTTGCGCAACGGGTTCGATGCGTCATTTACTGTTGCTCTGCTCTTTTTTTATCCTTGCTTTAAACTAGATCAGGTTTTTTCATTTTTAATCGTCGTAATCATTTGTTATTAACAAATGAATGACCTTTTTCCTTGATCATCTGGTCATTAGATAGAAAGTGTTACAATCAAGGATCTGTCAGAATTTCAACTCAATTGGACGAACAGATTTTGAGATACGATGAACGTTGTTAATTAATATTTGCTAATTTTTTGAAAAATAAATTTCATAACACATTGTACTGTGTGCAAAAACTCGACCTTGCATTTCTAATATGCACTTTAAAAAAAATGTTGAAAATCGACCTATTTTTTGGACCAAACATTAATGCCAGTGCCTCAATTCACGAACGTCATTTGTTCGAAACGCATTTATAATGTCTGAAATAGAACAGAAGGACGACAATAAGAGCATGCGATCTTGAGTGTTATGACACTCCGCGCACTTTATCTGTCTTCGAAATCTGAGTGAAGTATCGTTTCTCTGGGAACAATTCAGCGTTCCATTATTAGCCTAATGACCATCGCAATGGACGCTCCGAGCTGGCGACTTCCGAGTTACTCTTTTCGAATCCCACTGCGGGATTTGAATCGAGAATTCCTTCGCAATAGACGCAATCAGCGAGGCGGATAGGCTCGATCTTCGAGCGGAGCAAGATTTACTGCATTCCTCTGCCGCCTCTATTTCCACGATCGCACCCAGTGGGAAATCTTTGTTTTTTTTTTTTTGTTTTCACAGACTTTAGAAATTAAATCGTTACGTCAATATATATTTTCATTTTCAAAAGCGGAAAAATCAACAAAGTTGTCATGAAGTAATCATGAGACTTGTCTAACCGGTAAAACAGAATGAGCCACATAATTAGATACGATTTTTAAAAAGTCATCGTCGAATGTCGAATTCACTCTAACCTACTCACAACACTAATGCTAATTTCGACACAGCTGTCACTCATAGTCAATAAATACAACGGAACACATCATAGAGGACGAACGCAAATGACAGCCGGTTTTATAAGAACGTCATTGCAAGAGAAAAAGTCGAATGGAAACACTGTGATTATTAGCAAATAAAGGATGCAGCTAACATAGAATAACGATAAGGGTATTTACGTGAATAGCAACGGAGATTTATATAAAGCTGAGAAAACAGAATGGATGATACTATAAGAATTTAGATAATGGAAAAAGGACAGAGCATTAAGAAGAGTAAATGCAATGTAAAAGGTTGAAGAAACCATACATGAAAATAAAAACACCAAAAAAGAAAGAAAAAAACTATAATGAAAAAATTTGTAAGTCTATGAGAATAATATGAACGATAAGACACAGCTTAAGTAATTTAAGTTAAAAAATGAATACTTTTTTTTTAGAGGTGGAATCCAAGTATCAGAAAAGTAGGTAGAAATTTCATGCAGTGCATTTATAAAAATAAAATAAAAATCAAAAATAAGTCGCTCAGTCTTTGATTACAAGACATGTATCCGTTTCTAAATTCAACTATAGGCAAAACATTGTTCCGAAGAAGGTTCCGACTAGGCTCGAAACCCAATTCAAAAGTTTCGTCATTAAAAACTAAAAAGAAGATTCCGAAATTAGACCGTTCCAAAGTCGCAGCGAATCAAAGAAATAAAGTAATCATGAAGTACCCGCCTAGAGTTATAAAATATTCAAGAGTTTGCGAAAAGAAAAAACACGAAAAAAAAAATTTGCCGAGGTTTGCTCGATGCGAGGAAAGATCTCTAAGACTTCCGCGGCAGCGCGTGGCCGGTAGTGGATGTCGAAGCCCCGACGAATTGCCGGGCCTCTCAAATTACGTATTCCAGTTACGCAGCGAGCCCGATCAGCCGTGTGCGAACCGGTACGTGAGGCTTATCGGGAATCGACGGACGAAAGAGTGCGACGGAGAATCGACCTCTGCGGAAAAAAACAAACCGTGCGCAAGCCTCCGGCGCGCTGCCGTGCCTCGACGCCGGGTAGGCGTTTTCTTGTCGGTAGGCGGTTAACTCGTATGCAGCGTATTTAATTTTCCTTTTTTGTTGTATTTCATTTTTTTTTTTTTACCTCGAGATTTTTTTATGTCGAAACAAATTTTTATTTCCTTTCTTCGCCGCGCACGATTCTGCGCGCACTCGAGTCTCACATTTATGATTTCACACGAGCGCGCTGCTGCAAGCTATTACGAAGAGGGCATGCGAGAGTCTCGCACTGTCCGTGCGAGCTCTGTATCAGAGGACTCGGGAGTGTTTAGCTCAATCGTGCGTGGGAAGCTTCGGCGTATATTGCCACGGAATGGAAAGGTCGAGCGTTGCAGAAAAAGAAACGACGCCTCGAGACGTATGCAATATAGACGGGCGGAATCTTACGTCCACGGCGCATGCGCGAAGATTTCTCGCGAAGAATCGCCAGAAACTAAAAGAAATACAGTTTTTTTTGTATTTAAAAAAGTCGAAATTTTTCTGCGTACCGATGGTACGCTTGAAGCGAAAATTATCTGAGGCCATTTAATGAATAAAATATTTTTCGTTTTATCGCAGATTATCAGATCTTTTTTTTCTTTAAATCATTTTTAAACGAAAGAAATGTTTTTCGATGAACAATGATTTTTCTTTCTCGTTTATTTTTTGTCGGAGGTGAAATCCAAGTGCTAGAAGTGTGCATATAAATCTCATGCATTACATTTTTTTTTAATGAAATAAATAAATAAGGCTGAAGGACTCCGGTCGATGACCCGTTTACAATATATATATATATATGTAAATATTGGTGTAATTGCATAAATGTTTAATATGTGAAAAGGTCATCACATGATCGTATTCATTAATAAACACACACTTAACACTACTACTGTGTAAACAAATAAATAAATCGCACAGTCTGATTCGAAGTTTCTACGATAATATCAATTTTTTTCAGAGGTGAAATCCAAGTAACAGAAGAGTGCGTAGAAATCGCATGCATTACATAAAAAAATATATGAATAAATAATATAAATAAATACATAAGTCGCAGTCTGATTCCAAGTTTCTACCATAATATCAAACACGTTTTTTTTCAGAGATGCAATCCAAGTACCGGAAGAGTGCGTCGAAATCTCATGTATTACATTTTTTTTAAATACAAATAAATTTGAAAAAATAAATAATAAATAGCTCAGAGTCCAATTCCAAGTTTCCACCATAATATCGAATACTTTTGCCCTCGCGCATCTGTCGCTGCCTGCAGGAAATGTCGACGGTATTATAAGGCCTAACATTTTTCACGAACTGTGCGACGTCGACGTCGGACGAATGAATGTAACAAAAATAAAAATAAATCCGTACAGGCAAGTCAGGAGAAAATGAAATAGTAAGGTATTTCCGTTGAAGCGTTGTTGAACTCACCGACGGAGCACGCGCGCGAGAGATCACACGACGCCTCGAGTGCAGCACCAGCCTCACTTCGAACACCATGCTGGTTTTATTTATAACACAAGTAAAAGGAGGAAAGTATTTTTTTTGTTTTGTTTTTTTTTTCCCCTCGTATTTCACCGTTCACAACTCAACCGCGACGTGCACTCAACCGACCAACTAACGCGGCTGAAAGAGAAATATCGTACGAATGTCTTTGTTTTCTATCTCTCGAAACTACTCGGTTTTTCGCCGGTGCGCTCGCTCGATTTCCACCGTAGCGTTGCGCCCGCGGACTTCCGCCGAAGCGCCGGAAAAGAAAAAGAAAATGCTTCTCCGCAAAATTTTTTTTTTTATTTATTTTTTTTTTCACACGATATAAAAAACGTATATACAGGTATAAATCGCCTTATGAAAGCAGCAGAAACGAGCGCGCTTCGCGAATTATTTTAATCGCTCGAACAAATTTTTATCAAAGCCTCAACGGCTCTGGCACAATTTTTTTTTAATTAACGAACAGAAAAGTTGCGTTATCTTTCGAGTTGGTATATTTTATTTTTTAAATATAAATTTAATAGAAAGAACTTTTAATGAAATTTTTTTTATTTTTATTTGTTTTTTTTTTTTTAATTAAGTATTCAATAACTTTGCGGCGAACGTAGAAAAATATTATCGATATTAGAGATAATTATTTGAAAACGTATTTGGCGAGCGATCGAGGCAAAATTTACGAGATCGTTTCGGTGAACGGGCATCGATGAAACTGACGATCGGGACGTCGATCGTATTCATTGACTGCCGAATCGGCGGAGTGGTGGAGTGGAAACGGTCGCGTTGCATTATCGATCTCGCGGGTCATCGGAATGTCGAAAGTTCAAAGGCGTTCGATTATTTTTGAACGCCGGTTGCCGAGTGCTGCGCGCGCACGCGCGGCGGCGCGGATGCCACTCTGCTGTCTCAATTCTCAAAAGAATCTTTTGAGAATTCTTGTTATGCTATACACCTGCGAAAAATACCTATAAGCCTCGTAGCTGATAAATATATTGGGAATCAATAGGGATGCGATATAACAATTTAAAAAACAAACAAAATGGCGAATGAAAATAAATTGATCGATAGCCAAAGGCGGGGCCTGTGAATAAATGGCTGTGTTCCCGAAAATTAACAGTGTCATTCCTCCGAATGCATGTTTGGGTCATTCCGACCCCGCAACTGGCAAAGTAAAATAACAAAGAATATATTTTGATAAGGACATTTTTTTTTTACTTATTTTTTCAAAAATATGCAAAATATGAGACAAAAAAAGTCTCGTCATTTTTTTCTCAAAAGAGCAATGTTATTTATTTAATTATTCTCGAGTCACATATATTTTTTTCGTGTGACCTGAAAAGAGAATTAACAAATTTTTCGGGATACAATAAAGCAAATTTCCGCTTTTTCGAAACGCTATTTTATGTCGACTTAACACAATGTCAGAGTAACGCAATAAAAAAGTAACGCACATTAATAATTGGCACGGGAGGAGGGCGGAGAGAAGATGTGTTACATTTTCAATGCGTTATTTTGATGTTTGTTACTTCGACGTGTCGCCAGAAAAAGAAATTCAATCGGGATCGTCACGTTAAAGATTCGTATTGGCAATTACGCGTATTGGCAACGTCGGATTAACGTCTAATAATACAGAACTACCTACAATTAGTACTCGACCACCGGTAACGACGGACAGGTCGCAATCGCTCGGTATTCGGTTACTCAATGGCAATACAAACGTTCCGACCAGAACACACATCCTGGGAGCCGACGTCAATCACAAACTTACTAAAATAACTCGGTGCTTTAAACATTACTGGTACAACTCGGAAATTGTTGCGCACACCCTGTACAGCAATTAACTACGCACCCATATTATGTGCATTTTCTCAATTTCAATTTCAATTTCGATTTCAATTTCAATTTCAATTTCAATTTCAATTTCAATTTCAATTTCAATTTCGATTTCAATTTCAATTTCAATTTCAATTTCAATTTCAATTTCAATTTCAATTTCAATTTCAATTTCAATTTCAATTTCAATTTCAATTTCAATTTCAATTACACGTCTGGAGAGAAATCGCTGCAACGATGAAATTTGCAAATCAAATATTAATCACAGTCTCGGCGAGAAACGATGACAATCACATGGAGCTCCAAATTCGAATCCGCAGTGTATTCCAGCGGGATGCTGCAGCGACCGATAAAACATAGAGATGAAAAGAATAAATGTATGCATTCGTGAGAATGAAGCGGGATCGGCGCCTTGCCAATTGGGCAATAATTTCGCAGTGGAATGGGCTAGTCCATGGCTAATTCAACGGCAATTCCACGATGTGCAAGAGTTTCAAAAACCCACTGATCGCGCAGCGTGCCATTAACTGTTGCGCAAAACAACGTATTTTTATCATACAAAAAAAAAACAACAGAGTTAACGAAAAATGCATCCACTGTAGCAAGAATTTTATGAAAATCCTATCAAAATTTGATGACGTTTTAAATACAAATTTTATTTGAAAAAAAATAATAATATTAAAAGTAACTGTATTTATTGACAATGTTTTGCATGGTACACCCAGAAAAATAATTTATCTGTCGTCCATCGTTTATCTAGATTAAGTAAAATATTTATTTGATGTAAATAAATATGTATTTAAATTAAGCAAATAGTTACTTAAATGAAATAAATATCTATTTAAATCAAGTAAATACTTTACTTAAACTAAACAAACGGTGTCCGTCAAATGAATTATTTTTCTGGGTGTACGGACATTGGATACATTTAGGAGATTGTTTACATTTCTATTGGCAGCGAGCCGGCGACCTACGTCCTTCAGCCTCTCGCTCGCTTTCCGTTTGTGTACAATCGCGTTCGTTTTTCGCTGGGAAAGAGTTGTTTTAATCGAACGCTTTATGTTTGGATCTTCGTTTGCCAGTGATATTTGACGTTTATATTTTGTGTGAGTTATGAATGTTCAGAATCAAACATAATAAAATAATAAATTGAACGTCGAATAATAATAATAAAAAAACGCAAATAGTAGTACCGTCGACATAAAAGCGATTTTATCCCAGGCTATACACGATCATATTTGATCCCGGCTATAATAAGAACACCCTCCTCGGCTCGCAAGTCACGCCGTATATTTTCGCCCATATTCCATACCCGCCGAACTACGGAGGGTCCATTAATCGCTGAAACTATAAATTCATACAAAAGATAATATGCAAAGTGGCCCAGATGCTGTTTGCAATCGCGAGCCGCCCGAGGCGAAAGGCACTGCGATTCAGCAAACAATGCCGATGTCGCAAACTCGTTCTCGCACGGATGAAAATTCTAGAGGCGCGAAGCTTTTTTTTTTTCACCGCATCGAAAACTTAGAAATTCGTGAGATGCTAGGAAAAAAAATTTCCGCAAAAGTGGAGAGCACTCGAAAACTTTTAGCAAATCTATTACGTGCGTTTAAAATGTGTGTGTGTGTGTGTGTTTTTTTTTAAATCCTTCTATCAACAGGAAAGTCAACGAGAGTGGGCAGAAAAAAAAAACGAAAATAAAATCCTCGCCTAGCTCGAAGCTGTAGCACGCGACTCCTCGTAAACTCCGTTGGGATTTAATTGGGCTTTGTGATGCATGCGCGCGCACCGTTAAGAGGGTTATCACGGGCGCGCGCGAGCGCGCACACCCGTTTCCCGATGCGAGGCTACTACACTTTAATTGGTAAAAGGGCAATTATATGGCTGGAAACACGTCTCCGAGGAGACCCGCAGGTAATGCACCTTTCACGTACAGACGGTTGCGCGCAACAGCGATCGCACACGGGAGCGTGCTAATTACCCGCTCACCTGGCTGTGTACGAATCTCCTCGTTCCCTCGTGTGCTTTAACAATTTTATAATTTTAACTCGCTCCGCGATTGTTGTGACGAAAGGTTGGCAATTAATATCATTAATCTTCGCGTAATTTCATCAATTGTTGGGTCGTCTAAGCGTCGGTTATGTTCGCGTATAGAACATAATATTTTGCGAAGATCGCATCGCGATAGACTACACGGATTATTGACGCTGCAAAGCGGACCGGGCCGACGCATCGGACCCTGCAACGGCGCAGACTCGTGGCAAAAAATTGCATTGGCCGAAGATGTGCGCATTTAATTTAATTTAATTTAATTTAATTTAATTTAATTTAATTTAATTTAATTTAATTTAATTTAATTTAATTTCAATTACTTTACTTTATTTTACTAAGAGTAATTTTAGAATTTCTTAGAAATTGGCGTTCACTAAAGGGTAAATAAATTGGGTGTACGATAATGTGAATAATAATGATAACAGCAAGCATTTAGAAATGCATAAAGGGCCCCCGGTCTGCGCTTACCGGTGGCTCCAGCAGCGCCAGAAATTTCGTAACGTTTATAACTCGATGGAGTTTCTGATGCATTGGCGACACGGAAGTGAATGGGAAACTATAAACAACATCATGAATAGACAGCGTGTAATTAATTTAGTGGCGTTCTATATCCAGGTCGACGAGTTTATGAATAAATATTTCCCACTCGTTCCAGTTATGCATGCTTAAATACGTGTTTGCGAATATCGTTGAAATATTGAACAACATCTACAGCTTGATACTTTTCATTTATTTTTATAGAATAGATTTATAGAATAGATTTTTTATCGAATAGATTTTCCAATGCTGTTGTTTTTCCGCGTACGAATTTGCATCGTCGATAAGAGGCTCGTCCGGCCGATAACTGCAGGTATCTTCTCGAACGGCGAGAATACGTCCCGTACGTTCGTGTATACACACCCGAGGACGACACTGACCTCGCGCACTTTAGCGCTTGTGATCTCTCAACGGCTTGCGCCGCTGGCATCGTGTCGGTTTGTCGGTCGCTGCTGTGGGGGGCTTCCTCGCGACTGCCGTTTGCTGCCGGGTAGCACGACCGATGCTGCTGCCGCCCCGGCGGCCTCCGCCGCTGCAAAACCAGCGCGGACGGGATATCGAGACATACGGTAGAACAGGTTTTATTTTCTCAGAGCAGAAACGTGCCGCACTGGCAACCCGGCTCTCTTGCTTTCGTGATGCCCGGGAGCGTCGATCACAATCCGTTTCTGCTGCCTCTGTAGCTGCTGCTGACTGCTGCTTGCTGATTGTGAATTTCAGCGGTGGAGAAAAAAAAAAAAAAAAAAAACCTACAACGGCGCGAGAGAGGCGGAGCGAGGAGACCGGTGATTGGTCGAGCCGCTCGGACACTACGCGCTGTGCTATAGACTTTGTACAACTGCAACGACGATGCCCGCTCAACTTTTCTTCGAACTGTGCACATTTGAAACAGCTAAATATCGACAATTAAATAAATAAATAAAATTAAGTTAAGCAGTAAATATTGACGCTGAAGCGGCTCAGTTTCGGCCGGGGATACCTTGAGCATAGAAGGCTCTCCCCACCACTTGGTGAGCGACCAACGAATGCAGTGTATTTTGGATGACAAAAACTGCAGGACAGATAAAATTAATAAAATTACGTTGTAGCGTCGGTGCCCCGAGCTTACGAGGCTTCCCCCACCGCTCGGCAAATAGCCAATGGGTGACGTGTTTTGGATGGCAATATCTACGAGATAGACTTTATCGACTGCGACGAAGATGATTGATTAACTTTTCTTTCCATTGTAGATTTGGATCACCAAAATATCGGCAATGAAAAAAAATTAAGTCGAGCAGTAAATATTGATGCTGAAACGGCACAGTTTCTGCCAGAGATACCTCGAGCATAGAAGGATCCCCCCACCACTTTGTGAACAGCCAATGAATGCAGTGTATTTTGGGTATCAGAAACTGCGTGATAGACTTTATCCGCCGCGACGAGGATCAACTTTTTTTGTTCCTATTGCAGATTTGGAACACCAAAATATCAATGATAGAATAAATAAATAAAAGTAAGCGGTAAATATTGATGCCGAAACGGTCCAGTTTGTGCCGAGCTACCTCCAGCACGGAAGAATTCCCCCACCACTCGATAAAGAGCCAATGAGTGCCGAGTATTTTGCATAGCAGAAACTTATACATTCCATCCTCCTTGTTTTTTCCTACGATTTAACACGCTTTAAACCGTGTAAAGTCCTAATAAGGGGCTTACCGTAAAGAAACACTTGATTGCCGTTTACCTTATATTTTATCGAGTTACCGAAAATATATGTTCTATTTCTTAAGCGAAAAAATTAATCGTCTCATACAGAGTCGAAAAATAAATCTTATCCGAGCAACAGTGGATATTCGTTCTCCGAGCTCTGAGCCGTTAAAAATGAAGAACAACAACAACAACAAAAAAGTGTGGAAATAAAAGAAATGGAGGTACGGGGGGAGATATGATGAGAGATAGACTCGTGACTGGTCGAGCCTCTCACGAGCGACCTCGCGCCGTCGACGGCAGCACCGTAAGAGAAAGAAAAACAAGTGGAGTGGGAAGACTCACGGGAACAAGGGAGATGGAAGAAAAAGCGGTTTAATCGGGAAGGTCGTCGCCAGCCGCGCGGCATGAGCGCCGGGCGCGCGCGCACACACCTGGCAGTGAATGAGACACAACCCGTATTTAAATCCGAGCTTCCAATTCAACGCTTGGCGCGTATAATTTTACTTTCGTTTCTCAGCTGCAGCTCGCTGTCTGACTCTCGACCGTTTCATTCACTCCCGGATAATGTGCGCGCAGCACTACTAAGTAACTGTCGTCAGTCGCGTTGAATAATTAAATACGCCGAAGACAAATTGTAAAAAAAAAAAAAAAAAACTTACGCTCAATAGTGAAGTCCTCCGAGGGTAAAACGAGTAATTCTAGAGACTCGCATTATCTACGACTCTATAGTAAACTTTGTAAGATAAACTTCATAAAATACACTCCGCTCGCAGCTTGAGCTTCTTGTTCGACGAATATACCATCGAAAAGATGAATCTTCGAGAAATATGTTGTAATAAAATTTTTTTTTCAAATATCAACTTTTTTATGTGTAAAATAATACTGCGAGGGAAAAAGGCTTTCCGTTTATTTAATTCCTATCCGATCCTAAAACTACCAAATGTGTTTTCGCATACGCATTCGTTACATGCATTTAAGGAAATACATCGAATATTATTTTTATAATGAATTGCAGGAAACATGAGTTGAGATGAAAACTGAATGTCCTGAACATTTTTCGTAGAACAAGATAAATGTGGATAAGGCGGTTCTTTTTTATTTATAGATAGATAGATAGATAGATCAGTTTATTGTGTCCTGAGATAAATCCCCGAAGGACCAAGCATTACAGATAAGCTGATAAGGCACATAAGTAAAGCGAAGAAGGTACAGAAAGCATAAGATACAACAGAACAGAATAGTTTACGGTTAGATTATATATAAGGAGAAGTAGTAATGATAACAGTTAGGCAGAAAAAATTAATGAAGAGTAAATAAAGAGTAAATAAAGAGTGAATAAAGAGTAAATAAAGAGGAGCTGAAATATTACATGCGCTGTTTATTTTAATAAGTAGATTGGAGTGTGGTTGCTAACTCACTCATCCTCAACATCCTGCTCAAGGGATGCAAGATGCTGTACGAGAATATAGGATATAAATTTTAATAGCTGTAGGATTTATGATCTATAAAATTATACATCTATGGAAAAGGCCTCACGTATATTTAATTCACACGCGATCCTGAAAGTGCTAAATATGTTTTCGTATACGCATTGTATTACAGGCATATGTGAAGATAAATCAAATAATGTTTTTTTTTTTATTGCAGGAAATACTAGTTAAGTTTGAAAACCAAGAAGTTTTGTATATTTTCGTAGAACGAGATAAATATGGGTGAGACCTTTTTGATTTCGTTTTTAATTCATAAAATAATACAACTAAACAGTAAAATAGGTATCGACGTTTCTTGTCGACAAACATTCACAACTCCTATCATGTTAATATTACAAAAAAAAAAAAAAAAAAACCTCGTCCATTTTCAACAAAAATATCTCTTCATTTCACGAATATTTTTTTGCAAATAATTGTATACGTCCGTGGAAAAAAAAAGTTCGTTAAATGTGCAATTCTTTTTTATACTGTGTAGGTAAACAGCCTTGTACTATTTAATTCCCACCCGATCCTAAAACTACCGAATATGTTTTCGCGTACGTATATATTGAAAGCATTTAAGAAAACAAGTCAAATAATGTAAAAAAAAAAAAAAAAAAAAATTGCACGAAACACGAGTTAAGATGGCAACTGGAAATTCCGTACATTTTTCATAGAACACGACAAACGTCAATAAGACTTTTTTTTTTTAATGCGTTAAGTTATCCCCTTAAAGGGTGCAACACAGTTTTGTATAATTCTCGCAATGAGTCTTATCTACCGCGGGACAGCGGTGGCGCTCGAGCCTAATTATAAACTTGAGATAAAACGACGAAGACAATCGCGCCGGAACGTTTTTCCTCGTCACTCGTTTGTAGTCCGCTTGTTGCACACAAGAGAACTTCGCTACCGTCCGTTCAGCCGCAACACCGTCGATCACTGTTCCGTCGCTCTAGCAATTTGTATTCCCATCACGTTCGAACCGTTTCTCACTTTTCTCTTTTTTGTATGGGCGTTAACGACTGTGTATCTCGGACACTCGGCAAATCTGCAGCCGCTATAAAGTTTTCCCTGGAGGGGGGGGATATTGAAATTCGTTCATATAGTTACGAGCTATTATCGATAACTTTTGCGACGCGGAAATTGAAACCTGACGAAGTAGCACGGTGTTTACAAACGATGACACTTCTGGTCGAGGAAAATTGCCAATCAATCCGTAATGTCGACAATTATAGTTGTGATTCACTCGAATCATCGGCTTGCGCGTTCGGTTTTTTTTTTTTTTTTTTTTGTCGATGCAAAGTCGGAATTGCGCAAGATTTTTATTATTCATGTCGAGTCGTTAAAGCTATTTTTTCAAATTCAGAATCTTGTGTGATTACGGTTTGAGATTGGTACGAATAAATTTGCTTTCGACGTCAGGAGAAGAACAACGCTTGGTTCAGGTTATTATTTTAATCTTTGACTTGATTCGCAAGGTTCGAAGATAATTCGCGATAAAAACAACAATTCTCGAAGAGTTAAATTAATTTGAATCTTGGTGATTAATTTAATCTTGGCAATTAATAAATTAATTGCAATCTTCGTAATGTGTTTTTATTTTTATTTTGATTTTTTCGTCGACGTAAACTTTCAATTGCGCAAGATTTTTATTATTCATATTGGGTCATTGAAGCTATTTTTTTTAACTGCAGACTCATTCGCAATTCACGTTTGAAATTGATGCGAATAAATTGTCTTTCGGTGTGAGGCGAGAACAATGCTTGGATTTGAAAAACAACCTAAATTAAGCAGTTTGCGTTGTTTTTCAATGTTCCGCGATTTAATTCGTAAGGTATGAAGATAGTTCGCGATAAAACAATTACGCTTAATGACTTAAATTAATTACAATCTTGGATCCTACGAGGTCTCGAGGTCGCATAAATTTCTGCATTGAGTCAATATTGTCGCACGCACTCTGTTCACTCGTTCAATCATTTCATGTGTAATGTCAACGATTTACTGTGATTACCTACGTAAGTATACACTCACGGTCCGCACGCACGAATGACGTCGTTAGATTTTTTTTTTTTTTTTTTTCAACGCCCATTTACGTGCGCAATATTCCATTTAGCGAGCCTGTTGCTTGTATCGTATCCGTTGAAATTATAACTGCAGCTTCAAGTTCCGACTTTTTCACAATGAATCTTTTTTTTCTTTTCTTTAATGACGGAAACACATTGCGATTCACTTTTTAAAAATATTTTTTTCATTTCTGATAAAAAAAATTAAAAAAAAAAAAAAAAAAAAAAAAAAAAAAAAAACCAATGCATCAGCTACGATAATATAAATGTTATAATAAGCTGTGACAATGTAATATTGAAATTACAACTGCAGCTCGAAGTTCCGAGTTTCTCACAGAGAATCTTTTTTTCTATATATATATATATATATTTTTTTTTAATAACGGAAGCAGACTATGTTTCATAAAAAAAAATGTCTCACTTGTGTTTTTTAAAGAAAAAATAAAAAGCATCAGCGATGATAATATAAATTCCGTGCCAGCGTTAACGACGAAACACCGCGATGACGATGTTTGCGATTATTATAGAATCATGAATTTTAATCGCATTTAAGGATGATTCACAGCAACGTAAACACGCAGCGGTTGGAGCCAGCACTATATACGTGGGCAGTGGACTGTACGTGTCTGGCCGTATGAAACTGCAAGTTGTAGGCACATGTACAGTTTACCAAGCTGTGCGAGACCAGTGGGTAATACCCGCTCGACCGATATTCAAGAATTGAACGGTGAAATAAAGATCAATCCCAATTTGTCGTGTTGAGAACATAAAAAAAAAAAACCCCCCCGATCAGTCTAATTTAATACTCTAAAGTGATCGATAAAAGTTCTCTGGGCCATTTATCGAACGGTTTGACGGAACATTAAAAAAAAAAAGTTTTAATTTTTTAAAAATAATATAAAAAAATAACTTACAATTTATTACACACGATCCTAATATCCGAACTTTTTTTTTTTTTACACGATGAAAATACAGTTAGTTACTGTCATTCGTATCGGATTTTCGTTCCAATTTTTTTTATTCATAAAAAAAAAAAAGATTCCTGCCTAAACTCCTCTAACTGCGTCAGTATAAACGCATAAGCTTCATGTATATAAACTTCATAGTACGAATATATAAAAATAATGATATCGAAAAAAAAAGGGAACTCCTCTTACAATTTATTACACACAAACCTATATTGGTCTTCACACGTTCAGAACACATTTACTATCATTGGTGTGTGATTTTCGATAAAAAATTTTTTACTCGTACCATGGATAAAATCCCTTCAAGATTTTCTCGATGGTTATCGGCATGGGGTTTGTGCGCATACGTATGATTGTAAGGTATGAATTGATATTAAAAAAAAAAAAAAAAAAAAAAAGTGACCTCTCAAAGTTTGTTGCATACGAACTTTATATGCGAGCCTATATTTTTTTTACACCATCGCAACACAGTTGCTATCATTCGCGTGGGACTTTCGTTGCGATTTTTTATTCTGAAAGTAAAAAACCAATAGAGACAGGTTTCCGGGTCCGACGGCATCGAAACGCTATGCCCCCCTTAAGGTTCTTCCCTGGGTGGTCGGCATGTGCCCGAGCTCCCCCAGTGTGTCAAGTACGTACATGGTTCGTGCGCGCACATACATTACACGTACAAAGTGTAAGCCATCGGGTGTGGAGTGTGCGCTGTGCCGAGGCTGAGCCGGTCTACGCGTGTCAAAGCGCAGGCGAGCGCTGCCGGAGCGGCCCCGGACTTGAGGTTTTCTCCCCGAGAATGTTCCCTCGCTCGCGAGCCAGCAACGAGGGAGAGCACGAGCTCTCGCAGGTGATACAGCTGGCCGCCGGCCGGGGCAGCGCACAGAGAGATGGAAGGAATTCCTCGGGGCCCCGGCCTTGGTAGGTCGTTTATATCGCGAACGGTTACGTGCTGTAATTTACAAACAGCCGCGCTCTCCCCGAGAGCGCTAATTCGCCGAACGCAAACCAGTGCCCGGCCGGCTCACGGGCGTCCTCCTCGCCACCTCATTGTCCTCCACTTCTTCGGGCCCCTTGTTGTTGTTCTTCTTCTTGTTGTCTTCGCTGGCGACCTTGCTCCTCGCGTTCTCCTCCTCTCGGGCTTCCTTCTGTTTCTCCGGGACCCTCGTTTGCCTTCCCTTTAACTCGCTTTCCACCTTCGTTAGCATTATCTTCCTGCTGCTCGTTGAAATTACATCGTACCAGAGCCTTTCACCTTCGCACGCTCCCGGAGAGGCGTTCGCGAGCTCGAGTTGTTTTCTTTTTTTCGCCGTTATTTCTTTTACTTTTAATTCTCTTTGCGATCTTCCGCAGTGCAGAAATGCGACTGAGGGTTGCATTTCTAAGATTTTCGTTTGAAGCTAAGATCGCTCTTGGGATCGAAGTTTGGCACGAAGTTCATTGCGTGCTTGAAACGTATCTTAAGCTCGAACTTAAGGCTGAACCTTAGTTTGAACTTGATCTCGTGCTCACGCTTGATCTTAAGTTCGAACTCGATTTCGTGCTGAAGTTTGATCTTAAGTTCGAACTTAGGATCGAACTCGGACTACAATCAAACTTGAGTTCAGACTTAAGCTCGAACTTAGGATCAAACTTAATCACAAAATCACGATGGAACTGCGGTTCGATCTCAAGTCACGCAATGAACTCCGGGCGAAACTTGGATCTTATGTTCGATCTCAAGAGCGATTTTAAGTTGAAACTAACGTAAATGTTAAAACTCAACCACAAGTGCGAAAAAGTCGAAGATATAGTTTTACAAAAAAAAAAAATTCCAGAGAATCGAGATTTTCCTAAGACTTACAAATGATTGATTCGCAAAGTGGAATCTTTTCCGGTATTTATCATAAAATCACGGAAACAATACATTATTCGATTCCTCTTTACGATGTTTCTTTTCTTCAAGTTTATTTTACTCAACTTTTCTTTCGGCACATCTAATTTCGGATGGCTTTGACTGCCGGTGCTTCGCGAAAGCACTGTGTGTCCATCAATGGCGTTTCCGGATAATTCCCGCAATACAAAGAGAACGAATCAACGGGTGAGAAAGACCGAAAGGATTTCACTGGGAATCTCATTTCCTATTTCACCGTCGTAATCGGCTAATGCGGGAGGTCTCGAGTAGACGCGAGTTAGCGAATTCAATCAAATTAAATCGTGTTAGGGTCCTCGGACGTCGTTACCTAACACCGACACGCCTCGTAAGTTCGTGGTCTGTACGTCGTCGTATTCAACGACGACGTTGTCGTCGCGTACACACACACACACACACACACACACACACGCGCGCGCGCGCGCGCGCGCGCGCGCGTGTGTGTGTGTGTGTGTGTGTGTGTGTGTGTGTGTGTGTGTGTCGGGTATGTGTATGCGCTACCCAAAGCCTCATCCAAAGACCCCAATAAGCGACGGTGCCACTAACGATCCTCTCGTAACTCTACTGTCAAGCTTCTGTAATCCGCTCAGAGCGCGGTTTAAATGGAATGTGAAAAAAATATCCTATTCGTTAAAATAATGCAGCAGTGTCTTACGCCCGACACACCTCCGCACATACCGTCGAAGTCATTAGTCACCGCAGAGAAAATTTATTATCCAATCGAAATTAATTCATATTAGAGAAGAGGCGAAATAAAAAAAAAATAACATTACTTTGGACTTTGTTTTTATTTGTTTTGCGCTCTCGCTGTGGGACTGTGGAAATTAAGATTTAATTCACCAGAAATATGTCACTTCGGGTCGTAGAATGAAATTCCATTACCGGAAGTGTCGTATTGCCGGTATGACTTCACTTCCGGTCGAGCAAAAAAAAAAAAAAAAAATTTGAACCGGAAGTGACGCATTTCCAGTCGAAAAATGAACTTTCAAAACCGGAAGTGACGTATTTTCGGTCGAAAAAATCTTCGGAACCCGAAGTGGCGTATTTCCACAAGTCGTACAAGCAAATCGACAGGTTCTAAAATATATTATAGATTCATTTGTTTGTATATCTCAACTTTTCTTTTTTCAAAAGTGAACGTTTAGAGAATGAACTTGCATTGCAATATAGTTGTGCCTGTAGACAGATCTCTCGTAAAATACGCCTTTCCTCTCTACCGTTTAACTGCGCGACACTGTGACGTCGAGTTTCGAGACGGGACAGCTGCAAGCGCGACGCGCGGGGTGGAGGAGGGGGGGGGGGGGGGGCGAATAGAGAAACCGAGATGAAGGGCTAACGACGAGCCACAGGCTATTTCCTGCAACGGTGGTACGGAGCTCTTCCATTAAAGCGGCTCGATCGCACCTGGTGCATACAACAAGCACCCTGGGGATAGTTGCACCGCGGATTTGCGACGTAAATTGGGTCCGGCTATTTCGTGACTCATCGTCGCCGCTCTTGGTGACGTTGCGGCGCTCTTCGATTACCGTCGCCACTTTGCACTCTCCTCCGAACAGACATTGGCATGGAGTTTCGTCGTCACCGTGCGATCATCGCACGCATTCTAATCGCCATAGTTAATAAGTCCATTTCACGAAAGAGTTCGTTAAAAAAATCAGTGTAATAAAAATAAAAAAACGCCAGTTTTTGATTTCGTGCGGACATTCCATTCATAAGAGAAATTTCATTTCTGATGTGAGAGCTGAGGTTTTTTTTTATCATAGATAAAGTTTTTTTTTTTCTCAGCACAGTACAAAGGCACAGCAGGTTTTTAAAGAATTAAGAACTCCGGCTTGAGATTATTTGTAGTGAGTTCGGTCAAAAGTATCTTTCTCTCAGAAACATCTACACCAATCATTGTATACATAACACTGTGATAATCTATAATGTATGTAATAATTTTTTGGAGAAGCGAGAAGAGGGAGATGTAAAAGGCGAAGGACGCCGTACTGTGGAATACATAAAATTAAAATATATATACATATAATAGTTGTATGACATTATAATAATAATAGCTCCCGTAAAGATAATTAATAAGTATTTTCACAAACATTTTTTAGAATTTTAGAATTTTAGAATTTTAGAATTTTAGAATTTTAGAATTTTAGAATTTTAGAATTTTAGAATTTTAGAATTTTAGAATTTTAGAATTTTAGAATTTTAGAATTTTAGAATTTTAGAATTTTAGAATTTTAGAATTTTAGAATTTTAGAATTTTAGAATTTTAGAATTTTAGAATTTTAGAATTTTAAGTCGATTCGATAACCTCGTGTCCATTTCCGGTGTCGAGTTGCACTACCTACGTATAGTACCCTCGTCATCGCATTGTCGCAAGACCAACTATTTTTATCATTGCAATTATCATCGGTCCCATCATTGACGTCACATCGGTGACGCGGAATCCCGGACAATGCCGTTTCGCCGGATTTCTCGCAGCTCCCTGCCCCTGCGCAATAAAAGCGAGCGGGTGTGCAATCCCACCGATTTGTTTCCGACCCGCACCGAAAATAAACCTCGCCCGATTTAGAGCACCGCGACGAGGGCAGGGCGAGGTAAATTTAGGGGGGGGTGTTATAAAAGCTCATAGCGTACGAAATTTTTGTTTTCCCACCGCAAGTGACTACTAAAGTCGGGCGTCTCAGGGTCCTCGAGATCGTCGAGGAGCGCGCGGGCCCTCGTTCTAAACCGGGAAAGTGGGTAACCGCTCGGGGAGCCCCCGAGAGGGTCAAGATTAACGAGCTCTGGATTTTACCAGCTGGCGAATTTTCACGTCACACTTCCTTTTTTTTACAATTTATTTATCAAAATATTTTTCCTCTCGCAAATACATAGAGTAAATACGAAGATCTTTGAATACCCACTCGTAAATCGACGTGACACACTTCTGCGCGAAATTAAAATATAAATTGAGCTTCAAAATGCGATGAAAAAAAATGTTGATTAAAAAATTAATTTAATATTTATTTGAACTTGGTCTAATCTTAGAATAATTAAACCTTTACGAGAATAAATGAACGTTATGATGAAACAATAATTTTTGACAATAGTAATAACAAAATTTACAGGTGTCATTTTCTTCAGTCGAACCTTACGGTCGACGTTTTTTAGCCCACTTTCTCTGGCTTAAATCGGAAGGACGTGTTTACTGTACGAGAACACAGAAGAAAAATTGTCTGCGTTTCATTCGTTCAACGTACGAAAATCTTTCGATCTTCGAGTATTCTGTAACAATGTAGTTGCCAGCGAACAGGTCGACATATTAGTCATACTGTTCGCCGGTACGCAGTGGTTTCGAAATTCGAACAGACATTCCTAGCGAAGAAACAATAATTTTTTCATAGAAGTAAAACAAAATACAAGTGTTATATTGTTAAGTCGATCGTTTCGGTCGACGTTTTTTTACGGCGAAAAAAAGCATAGCATTTCCTACTGTAACAGATCGTTCCCAAGGGGAACCTCTACAAATATAGTTTCTGACAGAATAGAACATTAAATTCCTTAAACTACAATTATACTCGCAACCGTCATCGTTTGTTCATTGTCGTAACTATAAAACGTAGATGTTTTCCTTGGAAACTATTTTTTTCTATCGTAAAAAAATCAGTACCGTTGCTTTTACTATGAAGATTTTTTTCTCAATGTATCCCGTTTAGTGTAACTAAAATCAGAAGAGCACAGTTGCAGTGCCCGAACATGGAATAAACTGCCTCCGTATTGTTCGTCCATCGTACGAAAATCTTTCTACTCTTCGATCTTATCTCGAGTAAACTGTAACTATACAGTAACTAGTGAACCGATCGACATGTTAGCCAAAGTGTTTGCCGAATCGTTACAGACTTTCGTAATGATAGAACAAAAATATTGCCCGATACTATAAAATAAAATAAAAATATTACAAGTGTTATTTTATTTAGTCGACCCTTCCAGTCGACGTACTTTTTTGTAATCCCGTTTCGTGTATCTAAAATCAGACGTATTTGTCGTACACGAACACAGAAGATAACTGCCTCAGCTTTTATTCGTGCAACGTAGGAAAATCTTTCGATCTTACTTCGAGTACATATACTGTTTTACTATACTGCGCGATAGCGGCGAACCGGTCGACGTGTTTAGTCAAACTGTTCGCCGGTACGCAGTGGTTCCGAAATCGATACAGATATTCTGCGGCGATAAAAAGCCAACGTCCATCGGACATGAACCGCGTTCTATCGAAGCAGTCCATATTCGAGTCACGACTCGCGAGCGAATTTTACAACACCGCTGACCTACATTGCATTCATTCGGTAGGAAACTTGAAGGAAAGGTGAAAAGCGTGTAAAACCGTGCAACCGGTATGTCTAAGAGAAGTGTTTTCACCTGGACGTACTTTTTGCCGTGTACAAAATTTATACACGTTCGAGGGGGGTAACGTAAATAATGTAGCTTCTGACCCAGAAGATGGAAGTCGTCGGCCGAGATGAAATCTTGCTTTCGTAATGCAATACGAAAGCAAGATTTCATCTACGGCCGACGTCCGACGTCGTTCGAGTCGGGAGCTCTGCCATTGAGTTTCGGACTCATAATTTCCCGAATTATGCGTTTTTCTGTTATGACGAGAATGCTTGTTTTGTAATTTATTTTATATATATATATATATTTTTCAACCATTCAATTATTGGATTTATTCGCTCGAGCCATTTTATTTAAGTAGGTATTTATTTAAGCCACTAATATGAACAAATCGTTGGCAACCAATCTTTTTTCCAAATCTTTGTATAGTTCTCCTACATTACAATGCATGACTGGGTTAGGCGGTTTTTTTATTATCAGACCGCCGATGGAATCCATGCCCACAAATTAGCTCTCCTCGCCAAGTCTTCTTTATTTATATTACTTTTTTGCTGAACAATTTTTTGTTTTGTTTTTTTGTTCGCGCAAAGGCACGAATATTGTGTCATTTTATTCGATACGCATTTAATCCTCCAATCCGAACCAATCCTTTTCCAAGAGCATATGTTATTCTGCCATATAAAAAAAACAATATTTTTCCGCAATATTTCCAATATTCGCAATATTCGCAATATTCGCAATATTCGCAATATTCGCAATATTCGCAATATTCGCAATATTCGCAATATTCGCAATATTCGCAATATTCCCAATATTCCCAATATTCCCAATATTCCCAATATTCCCAATATTCCCAACATTCCCAATATTCCCAATATTCCCAATATTCCCAATATTCCCAATATTCCCAATATTCCCAATATTCCCAATATTCCCAATATTCCCAATATTCCCAATATTCCCAATATTCCCAATATTCCCAATATTCCCAATATTCCCAATATTCCCAATATTCCCATTTTTATGAGCCAATCTTTTTTCAAGGTCATGTGTTGTTTTCCTACATAAAAAAACATTACTGGTCGCGCGATTTTTTTTTTTTTTGTCAGACCACTGGCGAATCAATGTCCCACAAAATTAGCTCTCCTCGAGGTATCGCCGAGGAATGCCTCAAACTTCCCACCGCACCGGAAGCGTTGACCGCGCGTTGTACGGTCGCGGGTGCGCAGGTGGCGTGCGGACCGAGTCCTACGGTGCGTCGGATCGCGATCCTGGCAGTGGAGGTACTTCCGGTCTTCGGTGCGCCACAAATACCGTAGAAAGTTTAACGAGCCAGAAACGACAGCGATCCGCTTAACCCCCGTTCCGTCGCTGTCCCTGCACGATAGATCGAGCATCAACCGGCGTCATCGTCGGAGAATGGGACTCGAGATGAGACTAGTACGAGCTGCTTATAGTCACATATAAACATATATATATATATACACACACACATGTTACATATAGTTATACTTTGCGTACGCGTATGCATCTATACGTGCATGCGTATATATATATACACATATATATATATACATATAGATAGAAGCTGAACGTCAAGTATTGCAGGAACGCGAGTGTAACGCGTCAGTATAGTCGGTTCTAATTCCGACGAGCGTTTTTCAGCGCGGCGTCCGCATTTAGAGTTGTAAACAAAAAGTCGCGACGCGTCTCGGAGTCTGAGAAGACTCATGGAAGCTCGAAGTTCCTCTCGCACACGGAAACTCCGCAGGGCTTTGAAGCCGCGCTACATATTTTTTTTCAATTTTATTTCTATTTATCTTTTTTTTTTTATTATTTTGTTTCCTCTTCTTATTTTCTTGCTACGATCTCGGGCCCGCGGCATCTTCGGGCGATGGGGGGTTATTGCATTCCACGGTACGAACCCGATTCTAAATTCTTCGAGCGCGCCGAGCGAGGCTCTCCGGGAATGTGGGTATGAAGCCGATGCAAGAGGGCACGCGCGTTCGAATATTTGCGCGAATTTTTCGCTCGGAAGAAGTATTTTAGTTTTCGGAAGAAAGTCAATGGGAGTGGCCTTCGGAGCAGCGGAGCTTCGATATCAATTGCCGTATTGGCAATAATGATTGGTACCTCGACACATACAATGGACGTAAATTTTTGCAGAAAATAATCACGACAATTATTATTATTATTATAATTGCTAGCGGTTATGTTGGCTCGCGCTCTGTAAATACGGTGAGTACTGCGAATACTGCAAATACTGTGAGTTCTGTAAGTATCTGTGAGTACTGTAAGTATCTGTGGATATTGTAAGTATCTGAGAGTACTGTAAGTATCTGAGAGTACTGTAAGTACCTGAGGGTACGGTAAGTATCTAAGAGTGCTGTAAGTATCTGAGAGTACTGTAAGTATCTGGGAGTACTGCAAGTATCTGTGAGCACTGTAAGTATCTGAGAGTACTGTAAGTATCTGAGGGTACTGTAAGTATCTGAGAGTACTGTAAGTATCTGTGAGTACTGAAAGTATCTGAGAGTACTGTAAGTATCTGAGGGTACTGTAAATATCTGAGAGTGCTGTAAGTATCTGAGAGTGCTGTAAGTATCTTAGAGTGCTGTAAGTATCTGGGAGTACTGTAAGTATCTGAGGGTACTGTAAGTATCCGAGGGTACTGTAAGTATCTGAAAGTACTGTAAGTACCTGAGGGTACTGTAAGTATCTGAGGGTACTGTAAGTATCTGAGAGTGCTGTAAATATCTGAGAGTGCTGTAAGTATCTGAGGGTACTGTAAGTATCTGAGGGTACTGTAAGTATCTGAGGGTACTGTAAGTATCTGAGAGTGCTGTAAGTATCTGAGAGTGCTGTAAGTATCTGAGAGTGCTGTAAGTATCTGAGAGTGCTGTAAGTATCTGAGAGTGCTGTAAGTATCTGAGAGTCCTGTAAGTATTTGAGAGTACTGTAAGTATCTGAGAGTGCTGTAAGTATCTGAGAGTGTTGTAAGTATCTGAGAGTGCTGTAAGTATCTGGGAATACTTTAATTATCTATGCGTACTGTAAGTACTGTGAATACTGTGAGTATCCATGTGAATATCGGTGTCAATGTTCAATCAACATGAACTTTATTGTTATGTCGATCGTTACAAGAAATGATAATAATGATTATTATTTTAAGAAATAACAATAAATACAATTATTAATTAGAATGATAACATTAATATGTAATGACTTATCACATCAATTGCATAAAACCGTCCATGTTCGATGCTGCACGCAGCTGTAAAGATAGCTCAACGTTGTGGGTGTTCAAAGTGTCAGCGAGAAACGGGTGAGAGTCAATTTTCCATTACAAAGTGAGGTACCAGCATCAGCAGTGGCTTTTGCTCACCGCCCGTTTCACCAATAGCCACTCCGCTTCACCCCCACCGCGTCGAATCTGGGTTAACGAAAATCCGCACTGGCGAAACTCGCCAAGCCCTCCTCGTCCTTTCGTTCGGGCGACGTAGCGAGCCAGGCGATCGCCCACCGTCGCAGCACGTTCCGCCACCGCGCATCTGGGCTCGCGCCCTCTCCGGTTACCGGAAGTCGCTTGCGACAACGCTCCTCCGTACATATTTATCGTCAACGCTTTAAAGTGGCGTCTCGGTGAAAGGGCTTTTAACACTTGCCTGGTGTATCATACTACACGTGCAAAAAAAAAAAAAAAGAAAAAAAAAGAAAACAAACAAACCCGATACCCATCTCACTTCGAACGATATAGCGGTGTCTGCGAACCGTAAAGTGTATCGACAATATTTTCCATCGAAATCCACACTTCCGTTGTTTTTTCACTGCACTTCGGAATATCGGATGTCGGCTGCAAGAGTTTGCCATTCGCGGTTTGAAAGCTTTTCAGTGTTTTTTTTTTTCTCTCTTCTCTTTGTTTGTTTTGCTTTTTATTCGACCATCGGACGTTGGAGGCTGCATTGGGTTTTCGTTGTTTTCTCGCAGTTCGAAGCATTCGAGCCGCTTAAGCGTCGAAAAAGTTTCGGGGTTTTTGAACTTTGCATCGGTCTCGAGTTTCGCCGTTGATTCGAGAGCGTTCGAGCGGCGTCAGCATTTCTCAACCGAGGACCTCGACTCCGTCGGTAGTTCGAGGAGAAGGGGGGGGGGGAATGGGGTCTCTTGGGTTCCCGACTTCCGGTTCGCCGACACCAAAGCATAATACACTCAATTTCTTAGAGTGCAGCCATACTGTAGAGTGTACCGCTAAAGACTTTGCCATGAAAATATTTTAACACCTCCGAATGCGTTAACGTAACACGCTGGACGGCTTTTTTTTTTTGTTTGGTGTGTTGTATACTTTACATATCGGGGACTCGAGCGCGCCTTCGTGCGGTACGAAGGCTTCTAATGTTTCACAAGGCGATCCAGGGTAACGTGACTTATGCTTATACTTGTAACGTCAATATTTCTATCAATGTCCCCCAACTAGCGCCCTCAATTTCAATAGCAAACAATGAAACGACAATGTATATATACATTGTATATATATATATACATTATATATATATATATAGACAAAAAGATATTTATGCTACGCCAAGTTGAAAGTACTTATAACGTCAATTGTTTCAGATTTTTCAGATTTTTCAGTCAACTTTGATTTTTTTTTTATGGAAAAAATGTGTGAAAAACAAAAAAAAAATCAAAGTTGACTGAAAGATCTGAAAAAATTCATGCGTATTCAGAAAAATGAACGAATCGTTATCATTGAAGAAAAAAGTTGGTTAGCCCGATAATTTGTTAAACAATTAATTTTTTTTTGATTAATTTTTTAATAACATTTTGAAATTATTATTATGCGAAATTAATCTTTTCAGTACCTTTAATATGCATGAATTTTGTTCAGATTTTCTATACCGTCGAGAAGTACTTGCAATTGTCTCAAATTTTTCTCGAATTTATGCGAAATGAGCGCGAAGCGACATAGCTACCTTAAGAGAAATAGTCGACTCGGACGAGTAATTTCTCCACATTCGTCCTTAGTCGGCCGCATTTAGACACTTCGAAAAAATAAAAATAAAAAAAATAAAAAATAAAAAAAATAAAGGAACAACAACAACAACAAAAACAATAAAATATCTCGTTCTCTTCAAAAGAGGGTCACATAAGAGTCATCGGGCGGGAAGGAATTTATGTCTGTGGTGCGAAAATAAATGTCGTCACGATCGTGTTAATATCCGCAAGAAAAGGCCGTGACGGCAGCTGTTATGAAATATTCAGCGAGCTGTGTACAGCGACGGCTAAAAATCGAAGGGAGAGAGAGAGCGTTTGGTCTGCCCCGGCGGCAGCGGGCGCTCCTCGGAGATCCGCTGGTGCGGTACGTATACGTGCCGCTATCGACGTGACACATGCGCTGCGAAGATTCAAAAGTTTTTCGTTCGACGACACTGCTGCGAAAGATGAAAGACTCGTTTCCAACAGAGATCAAGCGGGTAGCGTCGTGTGTGCAAAAACGAGTATACGACACGTATTATTGTATTCGTTGACGGAGGAACGAGCTCGCGATCGAGAATCAAGGAGGCGACGGGAACCGAGCCGGCCAAAGCCGTATCAAAAGTTTTCGGATGGTCGACGTTCGAAGGACAACCGGCTCAACTTACGAAGCTGAACTAGCGTGCGCCCCGTCTGACATTGTGTTGTTAACCGTGACGCTACTGCGACGCTATCCTCTCTTTACGTTTCTCTCGTCCAGCGATGCGCATGTGCGACGTGAATCGCAGACGCATTTTTTTACTTCCAAATGGGGATGCTTGAAAATCAATTGAAATTTCTTCTTGAGGGGACGCTGAAGCTGTTTTTTTTTCTTCCTTTTTTTTAACCTTTTATAAAAGCTTTGCCCGTTTTATCGACGGAACTATGCAATTTTTCAGTTCGGACTTAGCATTCTTAAGGTAGCTCTGTCGGTACGCTGGAGTCATAGACATCGTAGAGAAAAATCAGCGTCTAAGATGCTATAAAATAGTATATTGTGCAACAAGGGTCGAGAGTTGGCGATCGCGACGAGTGTGAGGTTTGCGGCCCGAGCGAAGCGAGGGCTGCAATCACACGAGTCGCAATCGCCAATTCGACCCTCGTTACACATAATATTTTTTGTCACAAGTGCATGAATCTGCGGCACTTGGAATGGCAGTAGCGCGAGACGAATACTGAAAAGCGAGGTTGCGTCTCCAGTGGCGAAAACATGAAAAGTAAACTCCCGAGGGACGAAAACGTGAAAAGTAAACTCCCAAGGGACGAAAGTGAACGAAATGCGAACTGCGCATGCGCGACTCCGTCATTTCACAACAGGTTCACAACTGGCATGCAATTGACCACTTTCGGCTCGCAAGACTGCCATGTAAAGTGCCGCGATTCATGCCACGTGTGACAAACAAAATAATGATATGTGGTACTTTGTCTGCATCAATAATATTATCAACAATAATAGAGTGTCTATGAAAATGTTCGTGATTAGATTGAACCGATTATTTGTAAGCGGATTATCTTGTTTAGTGTGGATTTTACTTGATTTTCACGACGATTAGGCTAGGAAACGTCATTTGTCCCCAAAACCGTGCACTTTGATCGCAGTTCTATTGAATGTTAGTCCGGTGACTTCACTTTTTTTTTGTTACGCATGAATTACTGATTGATTCGCGAGTCCGCAGTAATTTATATTTTTTCTCTATCCTTGATCTGGGTATCTCGATTCTCGATTCGATGATCAATTTCACCAGCTCTCCAGTTAGTGTCGTGTAAAAAGACTGATTTTCAGGATCTAATTATTCATCGAAATGGTCGGTAAAAGCCTTCGAGATTTTAAACAAGTAAAATTTGACAGTTAAATGACAACGTGTCAAAAGTTTATGCACATGACTTTGGATTGCCTTCGCGTCAGAACTACCTTAATACGCTACGCATATGCGTCAAATCACGGAGAACTATGATATTGACATAAACGCTTCGGTGTGCAGTTGTTGAGGAATATGCGGAAAATCTGCTCGTACACAGACGATTCTCTCCTAAGAGATTGGTGTTCCTGTAGGGTAATCGCCAATCTCCGAGAAAATTGCCTCCCGCTCGACGATCCGACGCGCCAGCTAACGCGCGGTCGGCCGGTCACCCATCCAACTACTGACCGCGAGCGTTACCGCTTGACTTTGGCGTATCGCCAGAGCCCAGCACACCAACCGCGCACCTATCGCTCTCGGTTGTTTCAACTTGGAATTATCATTGGTATGCTAAGTATATGCCTCAAATCGTGCAGGGCAACAATATTGAGGTAAACGCCTCGGCGTTCGGTCGACATTTCGTTAATAACGTAGAAGGAATTAAGAAAATCGAATGTTACAGTTTGCGAAAAGGCATGAGCATAGTGTGCCCTGCATTCATGCCACGATTGCGGTTACTACATTCATCCGCTTTCTTCATTGTATATATAAGCGTTTGGGAGAAAAAGGATTGAAAACATTTTGAAGTTATGTCGATCTTCAGCGCCACCTCAAAGTAGCTGGCTAAATCGACGACGAAATGCAAGGCTATCTACGCCGATAGCCCGATCGATTTTCTCGTTAGTATGTCGTCTTTATTTGTTTTAACGTGCTGTACTGCGACGCTAGACCTTCTTATTTCCGAGCATCGATACTTGAGAACCAATGGAAATTGTTGTTAACCATTGATTAGAAAAAACACGGGGCGAAACAATGACTAAGCGATATGAGAAAAAAAATCATTTGTTTACTAAATAATACCAAATGTTTGGGCATATCGTTTGTAGTTTTCTCTGAATCTGTCAAATTCTCGCTATATACATATATATGTATATATATTTTTACTTGTAGCAGCTGGTTAAATCGACAGCGAAATGCAAGGCTATATTCGCTGAAAACCCGATCGATTTTCTCTTTACTAAGTGGTTTTCGTGTAAAAATTATCAAAAATTTATTATGCATTAACTCATTGCTAATGTATCATTGTTATTATTAATGCAACGTCGAATATTGTACAACTTAATAAAAGAATCAGCATTAGAACAGTCGATCGACTTTAACATTCACTACTCGTCTAATAAACATGAAAATGAATTGTAACTCAAGTGATATTTTTCAATTCGTTTTCACGATATACTTTTTATTTCAACATCATTTCTCGGCATTAGTTCAATCTTCGATATTGCGTAACTCAAGAGAAGAATCAGCGATACAGCTTTCGATAGAGTTAATGCACCTCGTCTCAATGCACATGAAAATGCGGTTTAATACGTCACATATTTTTCAATTACTTTCCTTTAATTTCTCAATACATTTTTCTCAACTTGTCATTCCTCGAGATTAATTCAATCTCCGATATTGCGCAACTCAAGGAAAGAATTAGCGATACAGCCGTCGAATTGATTTAACGCAAAGTTCTCATATTAATGAGCACGAAAATGCCTTTCAACTCCCGACATTATTTTTCAATTAATTTCCTCTCATTTATCAATAACATTTAATCTCAGCTTATCATACCGCAACGTATCTATGCAGTGAATACCGATCGCGAGCGGAATTTTATCAGCGAGACCTCGAGAGAGCCCTCTGCAACGAGAAGATGCCGGGGAGGGACGAATGAGGAGAGGGGGGGGGGGGAACGATTGCTCGAAGAAAACGAGAGGATGATAGGAAGAACCGGCCGGATACCGGGAAGTCCAGCCTGAAAGCCGGAGGCGTTCCAGGCTCCGCCGATTACCGGGCCTGCTGCTCGAAGCTCGGTGTAAAACAAAACAGCATCACAAAAAGAAAAAAAAAGAAAAAGCGGAAAAAAAAATGGAATTCGCAAGGCCGCGAGGAAGGCAAAGAAAGAGGGGAAAAAGGAAAGGATCGCATCTTCTCTCGAACGCGCCTAGCGAGCCAGTCCAGTATCTCTTCCAGACTATTCGCCGCTCATGCATAAACACAGCCACGCACACACGGGCGACTCACCTCTTCGAGCGCGGCTATAGTTTGCCTGCACTGTGGCATACGCGATACGAATGTGGAGGTCGTCGGCGAGTTGTAGTCCTCCCTCGTCTCCTCCACGAACTCGCTGACCGCTATTAGGCCCGGCATCTTCTTTTCGGCCTCTCTAGGCTTGCCCCCAATGATATATATGTATATATGTATGTATATATTTTTTTCGTATTTAATTTTTTTTTATTTTTTTATTTTTCTATTCCTTCCGTTCACGCCACTGGCTTCGCGGCACTCGCGCACGACTCTCACTATCACCAACGAAACAACACAACTGGCGGCTCTCGCTCTCACCGCTGACCGCCTCGAACACCATAAATTTCACCGGAGGTACTTACTAGATTCGAGTGTCACAAGCGTGCGGGCATACGCTCGTGCGAATCACCTCTCGGCGGGCAAACACGCCTCTCCCTTTATCAGCGAACAAACGATCGCTTATGTCTTTATGATTATTATTATTGTCATTTCATCGTTTACCACCTTTCTGCTCGTTATCGTATCTTTCTCTCATACAAATTTCATCGATTTAGACGTTCCTCGAAAATTTGGCACTCGAGCGAGATAATCGACGGTGGTAAAAAAATTTCGCGACGATCGTTCGATTTTCGTCGGACGATACAGCTCGCCGCTTCGGGCTCGATGGTTCTGACAATTTTTCGCGCCTCGCCGCAGACTCCATACGTTTTTTTTTTTAACTATTAATTTTTGGTGCAGCGGTTCGTCACGTACTGGCTCGAGTTTTCGAACACCTCGCACACACCCCTCGTCTCGTGCCTTTTTCTCCGCTTATCTCGCACTTTATTTTTTATTACCTTTTACTTCTTTTCTTTTTTCTCTCTCTCGGTTTTTATTGCAATTTCACCTCGCCCTGCTCCCCTCTTTTCGGCTCTTTTTCTATTCGACCGCTCTCCGCTCGGTGGATTTTTCTTTTATCGTGGCTAACGCGTCGTCTACGGAGAGGAATATAAGGTTATTTGCGTGACATTTTTGCCGCAAAAGGTTTCCTTGCGAGAGGAAACATGGTGTTACAACTCCGCGAGTCTGACGACGACAACTCGGTCAACGGCGCGGCGTACACTCGCGCGACACACGATACAACACCGGACGCACACACAGTTCTATATTCCTCGGGGCTTGCGCCGCGTTTGTTGTGATTGTTTTCTTCGGCGCACCGCGAGCGACGTACGACGCGACTCCTCGGGCTTCCTTCGCCTCGACTCTCCACTACTCGGGCTCCTTCCTACTGATGCTCGGTCGGTGACGGAGTTCCCTCAGTCCCCCATACCGCCCTTTCTCTTCGGTTACGGCGACACGGTGCTTCTGCCGCTGGCCACTGGCTGTGCGAGTCCTACCCGGAGTCGTGCATCGGACGCGCGCTCCTGGGCCATAGATGCTTCGATATGCTTTCAGATGACGAAACGGCCACTGTTGTTTGGAGCCGTTTGGAAATTGTACAGGCAGCGCCATCTCGTGGCAATTTATAGATTTTTTTAAACCAAATGTTGTCGGGAGAAAATTGTTATAAACTATTGTCTTTGGAACCATCATTCGAGTGCCGATATAGTTTTTGGGGAATTTCAAACTTTCTTCAAGAAAAAAGTCGTGTACGTACATTTGTGTTTTATATGAAAATCCTATTTTATATGTAGTCATATTTTATACAAAAATAGTATCTTATCGGGAAGTCGTGTTTAAACGTAGGTCGTGTTTTAAATACTGTTCATGGAAAAAAACGTCGAATACGTAAAGTTGAAATTTAAATACTCTTCATGGAAAAAGTCGTATAGGTAATTTTTCAACAGTGATTTTATGGAATATCGGCGTATTATGGCGTAATTAGTTTTGTAAGGTTCGAACGCAAAGTAGAATTAGTTGATCAGGGGGTACAAATGCAACTCGCACGACTATGTGTTTACGTTTTTTATTATCGAAATAATATCCTTAAAGAACGAGTGTTTCTTGGAGCTTCAATTGTTTCTTGCTCTTGGCTTTGACCTGAGCGGCGATGCGATCGAGATCTCTGCGGCCTTGGCTGGTGAGTTTGCGACCGCCGAGAGGTGCCTTCTCGATGAGCTTCAACTGTTCCAAGCTCTGGAGAGCTTTGCGCGCGACTCCGCCTGCCGATCTGCAGAAGTGGCTGGGGTGGGTGCCGTTGCGTTTGCGACCACCGAAAATCTTCGTCACCGCTCCGACGCCGATCGGACTGCGGATGTATATGTGACGAACCAGAGCGGCGCAACGGATGTAGTACCAGTCCGGGTCGTACGGAGCGAGCTCCTTGAAGCGCGCCGACTTGACGATGTCCACCCATTCGGGTACACGCATCTTGCCGGTCCTGAAAAACAAATTCACGAAAATAATTAATAACATGTAAATAAACTTTTAATCAGTCTCGATTTTCCAATGAATTTTCTGCTCGTCAATGTAACACTGAAATGCCGTTAAACAGATGTTTCTGAACAGGTGCAATGGTTGTGTGAAGCGAGCAATGTTTTCAATGTTGGAAACGCACGACCAATCAAGTTCCGACCAAAATTGATTTCGTTCCCGTTTGGTACACGTGGGGAAATGTCAATTTTTACAAAAATGCAACAAAAAAAAATAGAAAGAGCTTCTTGACTTCTTGTAAAATTAAAAAACTTCCATTCAGTTTCGGTTTTTAAATGAATTTACTTTTCTCACGCTACTTTGCCAGTGGCAAGTCGAGTTGATGTAATGTTGGCACTACAATTTCATCTATACAAGTGTCTGCGACAAAAAATTATACGGTCGACACAAGCGACTATTTCAAAGACATAAAATATATCTTGGATTCGAAAATATAATATCTGCTATAGTGAGCGAAAATCATGCATTTATTATATTAATCAATTTTACAAAAACACCGCTTTGTAGGGTTTGCAGAAGTTGCTAATGAATTTAATGTTAGTCAAACTTAACACCTGTATCTTAAAAAAGCCGAAAGCATAGTGAAACTAACATTGAATGTTAAAAACATAGAAAAAGCTAAGAAATTTTTTATTTATTATCACAAAATTATTGATTTCTTGTAAACTTAAAAAGACTTTATTCAGTTTCGTTTTCCAAATAAATGTACTTTTCTCGTTGCTGGTTTGCCGTCAGCAGGTCAAGTCCATGCAACGTTAGCACTAAATTTGTATCTACAAACAAGTGTCTACGACACAGAAAATTATACCATCAACTCAAGCAACAATTTCAAAGATATATAAAATATATCTTGGATTCAAAGATACAATATCTGCCGTGATGTGCAAAAATCACGCATTTCTTATGTTTATAAAATTTACAAAAACGCGGCTTTTTCGTGTAATCAAAAGTTGCTGATGAATTTAATATTTATCAAATTGATACGGCTGAATTCTAAAAACTCCGAAAGCACGCCGAAGCTACGAATTGCGTTCGAACAAACCGGGGGAAAAGTCTTCACGAGGTTATGTGAGCGTGTGTTGATCGAACTTACTTTTTGAGGAAGGCGGCAAAGGCCTTCACGAACTTGTGTTGGTCGACGTCCTTAAGTGTAACAGACGGCATCTGCAAAAGAATATTTCCAATTAAAACGTGATGTACGACAATTTTGTCCAACGGCAGAACCACATGGGTGCATGGTCTGCGTTGGCCGCGCGAACTTTCGCGTATTTTTCTATCTGACGACACCTCAAAACTCGACTCAATAAGGATAATGTGAAAAATGCGAGTAATCGAAGCGTTCGAGGGTTCCGTTCGACGATATTGTTGCTTAATATTATCTTAAATAACTCTGAATGTGTCAATACCACAGACCTCTGTGACGGTGCTGACCGGAAAGAGCTAAACCAAGATGGCCGTCGAAACTCGCGATGCTTCCGGAAAGCGACACGAACGCACGTTCTCGCGTTCAGAATGGAAACTCTCGCGAATACTGTAAGCGTGTCGGTAGATACGATTTCTCCGACACCGACCGACAGCGAACTTACATCCGCACGCAACCTTCGAGAGCCAATGAAATGACTCGAATGTAGTGGAAATGTGTTTACTATGTGAAACTCGGAGTAATGACAAAACTGCTCTACCACGTCATGTCTTATCTATCATGCCTCATCTTACAGTGTTAAGTTTTGTTTGAGCAAATTCCGATCATCGTCAGGTGAAACGCAGCATCGGAGATTCCGAGGATTACTTCATGAGGTCTCTGTTACGTAGTTAGAATGACAGAAATTATTGTTGAATGAGAATATAAGACACGAAGGATGGACACAGTGAAGGGAAGAGGTTATGAAAATATCGAACATCAGTTACATACGCCTTCGAATCGCTATCTGTATCTATCTGTATCTTTGAAGTGTGGAAGGTTATAGATAAAAAATATCAGCGCTGAGCCCCCACCCAGCACAATCGTCTGCTAGTGATCGGAGCGGATGAGATTGGATGGGCGGTGACATAATAATTTTTTACCTCTGTTATACCTGACGCGTAGATATGAGTAGAATACTCATTAATATTGCAAAACAATGCGCAACCGCGCAATGTATTTGCAAACTGCAATTTGCGCGAACATTCAGTGGTAAGAGAAGTGCTATTGATTTTGCAATGGAGCACGTGCAACTTTCAAAGGATTTTCTATTCCGTCAGGTAAATCAGATTTGACGTGCGAATTTTTTTAAATTGTATTATACATATGAGATATATTATATATTTTCGGTTCGATTCAATTATATAGCTTACTATTATTATGATCGCGGAATTATTCGAATGCATGTGAAACCGCTTCCCCCCTTCCCGTGCCCAGTTGATATGAAAAACTGCAATCAACTTTTTTTTCACGGATGCTAACATCTGTGCGGTCAAAATAAAAATGTCATCGAAAGTTGAGTAATCCGTCATCGATGGCACTTTTCTTCTGACCTTCGATACACCGATTGGTTCGAAAAGTTTATTACAGTTTTTATTACCGACCGTGGTAAGTCGGTAATGAAAAATGTAATACAATTTTTTTTTTTTTTTTCACGGAAACGACTACAGCCTACAAAAAAATAGTATTCCACTGTGGAGTGTGATAGACGCCCTGGAATGTAATTTTTATTGAAAGCTAAAGTTCGACTCTCGAAAAAAAAAATAGATTTATAAGCTTCGTGTACTTAGCGTAACTTTTATCTCTCACGAGAAATAGAATGAACAAGATTTATCGATCGCTTGTTAATAATGTGTAAGAGCTTACCTAAATAAAAAAAAAAACTATTATTTCCGACGGCCAGTTCTTTGACCCAAAATCCAGCACCTACACGTACTTGTTAGCTGACGTTGGGAGCAAAGATGCCGTTCTGATCGATCCGGTAATCGAGTGGGCGGAACGCGATGCGAAGATCGTCGAGGAACTCGGATTGACTCTCCTCTACGCCAGTGAGTAATTTCATTCGCTTCGGTCATACTCCCAATCTCTTAAAAGATCTTATCTCGAGTCCGAATTTTCCTAATGTTATAATTTACGAAACTTTTTTTTTTTTTCATCAAGATCATGAAAGACTCGTTTTAATTTTATTCTACGCGTGTTTGAAGAGCTGTCGGGTTTGCGTGTAGTCTTCTCTCGATCAGACTGTAATATCAAATGTACTTAAATATACATAGGCTTTTCTTGTTTGTGTCAGTGAACACGCACATGCACGCGGATCACGTCACAGGCACCGGAAAGCTAAAATCGTTGCTGCCAGGTTGTCGATCGATGATATCGCGAAGCAGCGGCGCACAGGCTGATGTCCTGCTGGACCCGAGAGACCGAGTCGAATTTGGAAGGCACAGACTAGAGGTTCTGCCCACACCCGGCCACACGGAAGGTCAGAGACTCCTCTGCCACTATCTGGTATCAGTAGTAATGAACTTAGTCCATAATATACAGTCCCGAGTAGCAAAATATGAGACGTAGGCAGTTAGCGTTTGAAACCCATGGGTAATTGAGTCAGTAACTATAGAAATTAGCTTTTTTGTTCGACAACCTGTATATATATATATATGTATACAGTGCCGAGTAGCAAAATATAAGACCGTAGGTAGTCAGCGTTTGAGACCCATGGGTAATTGAATTAAGGAACTATAAATTAACCTATAGAAAATACTTTTTTTTTTTACTAGACACCCTGTGTGTATAGATATATACAGTCCCGAGTGGCAAAATATGAGACGTAGGTAATCAGCGTTTGAAACCCGTGGGTAATTGAATCTGTAACTATAGATTAAAGTATCGAAATTACATTTCCTTATTTTGTTCGATACGCCCCTGTATATATATATATAGATATATATACAGTTCCGAGTGCCAAAATGATACGTAGGTGAAGCGTTTAAAAGCCATGGGTAATTGAATTGGGGAACTATAGAAATTACCTTTTTTTTTACTCTACACGAACTATTTTTTCTTTGGGAACAGTTTTTATCATCGAAAATTCTATAGGTATGCTTGAACGTTTTACGCGTCACGGGAAAATCGTCACGCGTGCACTGTACTGTAGAATAAAGCGCAAACCGCCAGTTTGCTCGCCATCGTATACGATCTTTTTCCGCATAATGATAGTCGACGGGGTAGCACTGAAACGTTAAACCTTACCTTTACGAAGAAACACGACTTGTATTGGTAGCGTATACGGCGAATTATTCCGTGTCTCCTGTTTTACAAGTATATTTTTCTTGAAAATACCGCTGGTTGTATGACGAGCCGAAGGGGGAATAATATTTCTGAGAAATATTCTTGTTCTCTCGATTCCTCTGTAATGTTTTGCGTGGAAGTTCGAACGATGCGATCGTACGAGCCACGACGAGTATCGAAGAATAACGTGCAAAAATATTTATTAGAGCTGTCTTTTGTTCTCTCAAAGTTCAGAGGTCCTCAGAGACTTTTGACCGTTCCGAGAATTTACAGGTTATAAGCGAACTCGCTTCGCGAAACATAGCTATCGTATTACATTGTCACACAATCATTCGTAACGAATGAATATTTCCGAGATATCTCAGAATTGAGATTGAAAAAAAAATCATCTTTCTACGTGGTATTTTGCCTCATTACTTTTTCCGTAAAAACGATAAACATAGTTTGGAAGAAAAATATGCGTTAAGGAATATTCGTACGTTTGAAAAATTCGTTGGCTCTGAATAGAGCCAACTTTCGGCGATGTGGTCGATCTAATCGGTCTCTGAGACGATTGAGAAATCTTTCCTTGAACACTTTCTTCTTTCTTGAACACACTCTCCTTCCTTGAACCCTTTCTTCTGGAACACATTCTTCATCCTTGAACACATTCTTCTTCCTTGAATACTTTCTTCTTCCTCGAATATTTTCTTCTTCCTTAAACAGTTTCTTCTTCAAGATGCGTTCTTGCGTCCGATGATGTGCGAAAAAGTTGCACATTTCTACGTTATATAAATTTGCGAGATGGTTGTTCCTACGCCAGATAGATTTGCTGACCCTGAAAAGGGCCAATATTCGGCGACGTGGTCGATTGGCTTTGAAATGTCTAGTGAATCTTTCAATTCTTCTTGAAATATTTATTCATCCTTCCTTCCCTTGAAACGTTATTCGGAACTTTAGAGATTAATCTCCGACGATGGTTAGACGTCTGCGAAACGAGACGTTCGTATGTCCGAAGACCCGCGACAAGGTTACCGATTTCTATTGTCCTTGCGCCCGACTTGCTGGTGCGGAAAAGAACCAACATTCGGCGACGTGGTCGATCGGTCTTTGAAAGGACAAGTATATTTTAGTTTCTTCCTTCCTTGAAACATTGAGATTCATTTCCGACGATCGTCCGATGTTTGGGAAATATCTGACGTTTTTACGTCAAGGTTCACATTTCTACGTTATATAAATTCGCAACATGGTTGTTTCTACGTCTGATAGATTTGTTGGCCCTGAAAAGGGCCGTTTGAATGTTAGCTCGTCATTCACTTAGAGCTCGTGTACTTGGTGACGGCTTTTGTGCCCTCGCTGACGGCGTGCTTTGCCAGTTCGCCGGGCAACAGGAGACGAACTGCCGTCTGTATCTCCCGAGATGAGATAGTCTTGCGCCCGTTGTACTGGGACAGCTTCGATGCCTCCGCGGCGATGCGCTCGAAGATGTCGTTCACGAAGCTGTTCATTATGCCCATGGCTTTGCCGGACACGCCCGTGTCGGGATGCACTTGCCTCAACACTTTATAGATGTATATGCCGTAGCTCTCCTTCCTCTTGCGCTTCTTTTTCTTCTGCTCTTGCGACGAACTCTTCGGCGGCCTGCCGGCTTTCTTCGTTCCTTTACCGCTCACTTTAGGCATCGCGATAGAAAGATCAGTCGAAGGTTTCGATCGAAGAAGATAGTTTTCTTTTTTTCACGAGGTCAGACTTCGACGCTGGCTCGACGAGAAATGAAACTTGCCCGTTGGAGAGTCTCCTTTTATAGCCGAAGCTGTCCCAACCGGCGCAACCAATCATGCGCGAGAAGCCGACGAGCACGCATGCTGCGCCGTGATTGGCGCGCCGGTTGGATCCGACTGCGCGCGCACGAATCCTCCGTCGAGCGACGTATGGATCAGCGATCTCGTTGTATAAGATATTACTTTTTTTTTACTTATATTACTGGTTATTACTTATTGCTTGTTATTTATATTGTGTCGATAATCTTTTTATTTCAATCGGTGCGAAAATAGCCCCAGTTTGGCACCTTGTCGAATAAAATCTTGTACGATATTCGAGCGTTTTTCGCACTCGTATCTTAATGTACTAATCTTTCCTTTTTTTTTTTTTAATAATTCTCTCTGTTAACACTTTTGCACAGGGTGCGTGACGTACGTCTGCCAGGAACAGGGCATAGCGTTCACCGGCGACACTCTGCTGATTCGCGGCTGCGGCAGAACCGATTTTCAGGTATGCGGTTGAATTAAAAGAAAATAATAATAACAGCAATAATCGTTAAGCGAGTAACGAAGAAAATTTAGAACTTGAGACGAGTCGAAAGATAATGAGGAGAAAAAATTATACTTATATGTATTTTGGGCGTCAGAGAAAAAAAAAAGTGCGTTTCGGGAAAAATGGGATAACTCTTTGCCACTTGTCGATTCATCCTCATTTCAGATGTATCTCATTTTGACACATATTTGCGATCCGTCCATCTCTGTTCCAAGGGTGGCTCCTCTGAAACTCTTCGTAATATAATACACGTCCGCATAAACGCAGAAGCATTCGTAGAAATCTTTCGGTGAAACACGAAATATTAAAAAAAAAAAAAAAAAAAACACACTTTATCAGTGTTTTTCAGAAATATTTCGAATGTATCGAAAGATTGAAAATATTTCAAAAATTATTCCAAAATATTTCGCATGTATCTTTATGATATTTTCAATGTTCATTGTCCATTTTGCCCTGCGCTCTATATTCACGGCATATATATATCTGTCCAAGGGTGGCTCGTCTGAAACTCTGTACGATTCGGTGCACTCGATGATATTCAATTTGCCGGAAAACTTCCGTCTATATCCGGCTCACGACTACAGCGGAAGGACGGTGACGACGGTGGCCGAGGAACGGGCTTTCAATCCGCGGCTCACCAAGCCCCTCGAGGAGTTCGTGAAGATAATGGACGAGCTGAATCTACCATATCCGAAGATGATCGGTAAACGGAGACTTAATATCATTTCCGTCGGATTGCCGGAGAAAAGTGAACGAATAAAAAAAAAATAGAAAATAAAAAAGTGGCTCGTCGATCCGCTGAAAACAGCCGAAGGCAAAAAGTTAATCTCATGTTTCGCAGCATCCGGCAGAACTGCAATATACGTGTTCACTTTAGCGATTCGGCACGCTAGTGTAGCGGCGCGACGCTAACGCCGCCTGGCGGATATTGTTTCAGACACAGCTGTGCCGGCCAACAAAGTTTGCGGTCTCTTCGATGTGAGCGAAATAAAGAAGTAGCGCTGGACGGTACGAGAGACGGGCGTGCCAGCTGGAGAATATATTGGGACAAGCCAAGTGCTAAGATCTTTGAGATTCACGTACCGGAGGATCTATAAATTTCGTTCGCGTTCTTTCGATCGAGAGAAAGAACAAGTCGGTCGCGAAAACAAGAGTGAACGCGAGACGGACGGGAGGAACGCGGAAAGAAAAACTTATGGGAATCTGCGAAGGGCTCGTGAACGTTCTGCTTTAATAAACAGACAATCACTGCGAAGCATGCTTCGGAGATAAAACAGATGAATTTATATGTGTGAACGTGTAGCGAAGGCGAAAAGGACGATTATGGAAAAATAAAATTAATAAAATTCATTAGCATTGAGACTGTAGCAACGACGTGGTGGTTTTTTTTAATTGTGTGTGTGTATATGTGTATGTGAGTGTGCTGGAATGGCAGGCGGACTACAGAAACGTAAAGAGATTTTTTTTTAAGAAAACCGTTTTTCATGTCCCAATCGAGGCTAAGGTAAAATATTAAGATGATTCAGTGAACGTCGTTTCGGCAACCTCGTTTTCCGACTGTTTTATCATTTGTCCGAGCACGTTTTATAGCTGATGGGAAACAGTGAATTTGAAGGATTCCTGGCGTTGGCGGAGTTTTTTTATTGTTGGGTGTGTATGTGAGAGTGCTGGAACGGCAGACGGACTACGAAAAGTAAACAGATTTATCTTTATTTTTGTTTATTTTTTTTTTAAAGAAAACCGTTTTTCGTCTCCTGATCGACGCTGAGATAAAATATTAAGATCGGACAGTGAAGGTCGTTCCAGCACCGTTGCTTCTCCACTGTTTTGTCTTTTGTCCGAGCAGGCTTTGTAACTGGTGGGAAACAGTTGAACGATTTCTGGCGTTGGATTTTTCTAGAATAGATTTAGAGTCAGATTTAGTAAGTCAGATTTTTCTGGAATATTAGGACCAGTCAATGAAAGCCGCTGCGGCAACGCCGCTTCTCCACTGTTTTATCCTTTGTCCGAGTAAGCTTTGTAACTGATGGGAAACAGTGAAGGTGAAGGATTGCTGGCGTTGGATTTTTCGAGCTTGCTGCGAGATATGTGAGGGACGACCTGAGCTACCGCACAATCCGGCGTTGGTATGAGTGATCGAGAAACAAAGAATGAAACGTGTATCGAAAAAATAACAAATACTGAAAAAAATAAATAAAAAAAATGAAAAAAAAAAAATAAAAATTAAAAGGAAGAACCAAGGCTAGGGAAGATGCATTGATCAACCTAACAATTATTTTGTCTTCAGCGTAGCGAATGTTTTTTTTTTTTTTCTGTCTTTTCTCACTGTTTTATCATGGACCGGTCTCTTGATCGACTCGCACGAGAAGCCGCTTGGGGAAACCTTCGGAGCTACTGAACGAGCGTAGGAAGCTTAAATCTCGCGTTTTCCGACGTACCACCGTGTGGAACATCCTTAATGCAATTATGGGTGGTTAATGCTCTCAACAGAGGGCGATCGCCGGGACGATAGCGAAGCAGTCCGTAATCCTTCCGACCTGGATTTGTCTGCGTGATTTGTGTGCGGTTCAGAGTTGTTCCGAACCCGCATCGTAAATATCGCTGAACGAAAAGCGTCCTGTGCGCACACGGAGAAAAATCGATGTCAACATTTTTAACAATCTTTGTGTCGAAAACATTTTTCGTATCAGCTATTATTATTTGGGGAACGAGTTATGGCAAAACTTTACAGTATGTATCGAAAATTTCACCGTTTAAAAAGTAACAGCTGGTATCAAAAATGTTTGGAATTTAAGAATTGATTAGAACTGAAGGACTCAGGTCAGTCGCTCTTTGTCAATATATACGATTATGTTTCGGTATAAAATTTAGTATAAGGTAATAGATGTAAAAAAAAAAAATGATAGAGCGTTGACAATAAATTTTATTTTACTACTGCGACTAAGAATTAATAACAGCTTACTGTATATTTTTCTCGTTGCAAGATATTTGTTTTTTTTTTTTTTAAGGAAACGTTTATAGTTCATGGAGAAAAGCATTTCAGGCACTGAAGTCGGTTTAAACACATTCACGATTAAGCATGCCGCCGAGGTTTAGAAAATCTTAAGTGATAAAAACTTACGGTATATTTTTCTCGTTATAAGAGATTTTTTTAAGAAAAATGTTTACTTCTCATGGAGAAAAGCACTGTCGGTTTAAACAAATTCACGATTAAGCATGCCGCGGAGATTTAGAAAATGACAAGTAACTATGCGCTGTAACAATAAATGGTAGACTTAATGTACCGTTACTTGAAATTTACTTACATTACTTACATTACTTACATTACTTACATTACTTGAAATTTGCTTAGATTACTTAGATTACTTAGATTACTTAGATTACTTACATTACTTACATTACTTACAAGCGGATATTAAAATTACACTCTTTTGCCTGAAATTTGCAAAAATGTTAGTAATATTCAGGCAAATGTTTTTGAAAATTCAGAAACAGTTTATGTAAAAAAAAGCTCCCAATACCGTTAATTAATTTTCAAACAACATTTTTTTACAGTGTATCGATAAATATCTATAGATGTCATTTGTGTACTCGATAATGCACCGAGCTTTTCTCCACCCCCGCGTATTCAGCTTACATACCGTCCGGCAAGCGCGTTCGTAATCTCTGCATAGTTTCGCTATTGTTTGACCGAAGACATAACTCTCAATCCGGGCTATAAATTTGGGCGAAGTAGCGAAGAGGGGTGCGCCGGGCTGGGAGACTCGAACCAAGAGCATTGTTGAATCGGCGGCGGCTGCAACTATGGCAATTTTCGTTGAGAAAATAATTTGGTGAAATTCGCTGAAACAATGCTCCGCGGCACCCAACTGACACCTCTATTATCTCGCGACGAGCCAAACGCGCGAAATTATTATCCAAAAGTTTTTTTATTTATTATTTTTTATTTTCTTTATTTTTATAGAGAGTAAGAAAACAGCGGAAACAGTAGAAATGAACTCGATATCGAATTACTGTGCTTATTTTTATTTTCCCGGTGACGTGCGAAAAGGGTCAAAGCGTGAAGCACGAAATTACGAGAAAATTTTCAACTCCCGAACTACTGTCAACCATGATTATTATATAGGAGGCCGAAAGTTTTCCGACGAAATCGAGCCGTGATGCGATTCGCCGCAGAAACGAAGTTTTCCGCGACCGCCGCGGGGCTCCTCTAACGGACGGACTCTCCGAGGTCTCTCCGGCAAAACTCGACGACTCATCGCATTTCCGAAACATTTTTCATTCGTTCTCACCCTCCTTCGAACGGCAAGTAGTTTCATTGAGTTAGGACGAAACAAAGGATAAGAATAAAGCAATCGGGACCAACGATATAATCGCTGTGCATTCCATTAGACTGGTCGGGGTTACCAGTCGCTGAGTGGACCAAACGACCGTTCATGGATTTTTATGGATCGTTTTTTGTAAATTTTCACGTCGCTTCCTCATCAAAGTTGAAGAGTGAAATTTTCATATGGTTTCCTGATAAAAGTTGCAAGTTGAAATTTTCATATGGCTTTTTTTATAAAAGACGTAAATAAAAATTTTCATATGGTTTCCTGATAAAAGTTGCAAGTTGAAATTTTCATATGGCTTTTTTTATAAAAGACGCAAATTAAAATTTTCATATGGTTTCCTGATAAAAGTTGCAAGTTGAAGTTTTCATATGGCTTTTTTTATAAAAGACGCAAATTAAAATTTTCATATGGTTTCCTGATAAAAGTTGCAAGTTGAAATTTTCATATGGCTTTTTTTATAAAAGATGTAAATAAAAATTTTCATATGGTTTCCTGATAAAAGTTGCAAGTTGAAGTTTTCATATGGCTTTTTCATAAAAGACGCAAATAAAAATTTTCATATGGTTTCCTGATAAAAGTTGCAAGTTGACATTTTCATATGGCTTTTTTTATAAAAGACGCAAATTAAAATTTTCATATGGTTTCCTGATGAAAGTTGCAAGTTGAAATTTTCATATGGCTTTTTCATAAAAGACGCAAATTAAAATTTTCATATGGTTTCCTGATAAAAGTTGCAAGTTGACATTTTCATATGGCTTTTTCATAAAAGACGCAAATAAAAATTTTCATATGGTTTCCTGATAAAAGTTGCAAGTTGACATTTTCATATGGCTTTTTCATAAAAGACGCAAATAAAAATTTTCATATGGTTTCCTGATAAAAGTTGCAAGTTGAAATTTTCATATGGCTTTTTTTATAAAAGACGCAAATTAAAATTTTCATATGGTTTCCTGATAAAAGTTGCAAGTTGAAATTTTCATATGGCTTTTTTTATAAAAGACGCAAATTAAAATTTTCATATGGCTTTTTTTATAACAGACGCAAATAAAAATGTTCATACGGCTTTCTCATCATGTTCCTTTATTCGCGAAGCTTCCTCTGTGACAGCGGTTCTTAACTTGGGGTCGACGGAGCCCCAAAATACACGAGGGACTCCCTGTGGACTCCCAAGATTAAGAACCACTCTATGAGGAAGCTAACAATTCAGAAAATGCTTTCTCGTGGAAGAAACTTCGCGGACAAAGGAACATTATGAGAAAGGTGCGTTATTAATTTATATTTTTCGATAAATAAAATTCAAACTTCACAACACAAACTATCAACTAACTGTGTGTAAAAAAAACCCGACTTTGTCCTTCTGATACGCGAGTAAAAAAAAATGTTGAAAATCGACCTGTTTTCCGGAGCAAATTTTTCACTGAATTGCGACAAAACAAAAGATAAGAATAAAGCTCCAAGGCGTAACGACACAATCGCTGTGTGTTCCATTCGACTAGTCGACCTACCAGTCGCTGAATGACCAAAGCACGTATCCATAAAAATGTATACTTCGCTAGGCCACTCGACCGGATTCCGTTCGAACCGTAAAATGAATGTCGTAAATATTTTTCGAGTCATATCAAAACTTTGAATAATAAAAAATAAATAAATAAAAAAAAATAGAGTTCCAACGCATTCATTTTGCAACCCCTCGCTACGGTGTAAAATAATTTCGGAACACTATCGAGTCTCGTCAGCATGAATTTCAATACAAATCAAGCGTATGAATATTCTGTATTTTTTTTACTTCTTACGCCGAAAGCTTTTTTGATTTTGCCACTGGTAGCGTTTGAAAATATAAAAGCTACGTTATCCGTGCCTTTTATCTCGTTCACTGTGGAATATCGATGGACTCGTAGGTGGAGGATATTTTCGGTCAAGTGTGTTGGTGCGGACGCGCATGCGCGGGGCTCTCGATGCACCGATACGCTTCATTTGTTTATAGCTTTTTTTTTTTTTTTTTAAATAGATTGTCAATCGAGGATATCGCGAAACGGCCGAAACGAGGTGACACGTTTCACCTCATCCGAGTAACGGCGCTAAATTTAGAGGAAGACACGTACTCGTGCTTTATTCCTTGACAAGCGTATTGCAACTTTTTTTTGTTTTTAAATCGCCGAACTGCTATCGGAAATACCGATTGTTGCGTGTACCGATATCCATAGGAGAATAAATTGTGCGATGCGATTTGACGAAAGTAGAAGATCTATGGAAATCAAGGAAGATTGGATGCGATTTGATAAAAGTACAAAATGTATAGAAATTAAGGAAGAATATATTTAACAAAAAAACATACTAACATTTTATTCTCTGACGAATGTAATGCGACTTTTTTTTTTCATTCGCTGAACCGACATCAGAAATATCGATTGGTGTTTATAGAGCGATAATTCGGACGAGAATAAATTGTACGATGTGATTTGACGACAGTACAAAATCTATAGAAATAAAGGTCGAAAATATTTAAGAAAAAACGTAATTTTTTTTTCTGCTTTATAAAACGAAATAGTTTCATCGATGTTTGAAGTCATTGGTAATATACTCATAGCACATACTTTGTTCCTTTATTGTCATACTTTATTCCTTGACGAATGTAATGTACTTTTTTTTTTTTTTCATTCACCGAACAGACATAAGAAATATCGATATCGAGACATAAATAAATGGCACGATACGATTTGACGAACGTACAAAATCTACAGAAATCAAGGAAGATGATTTGACCAAAGGACAAAATGTATGAAAATCATGGAAGAGAACATTTTAATAAACACGTATTTGGTATTTCATACTTTACAAAACGAAACAGTGTCATCGATGTTTGAAGACAATTACAATAGCGCATACTCATGCTTTGTTTCTTGACAAACATAACGTAACTTTTTTTTTTTTTCATTCGCCGAATCGAAAGCAGAATTACTGATTGGCATCTACCGATATCGAGACGGGAATAAATTGGACGATATGATTTGAAGAAAGTACAAAATCTATAAGAATCAAGGAGGATAAAACAAAATAAAAAAAGCTCATATTGTTCTTAGCTACTGTACAAAACGAAGCGATCTTATCGACGATTGAAAAAGTTTGCAACGGTACGCGGTTGTACTTTATTCCTTGACAAACGTAATGTAACTTTTTTTTTATTAGTCGAACCGTTAGCGGAAATACCCATTGGTGTCTACGGATATTAAGACGAGAATGAATTGTACGCTATGATTCGAAGAAAGTACAAAATCCATAGAAATCAAGGAAGATAAAATTCCAAAAGAGAACACGTATTGTCTTTTTCTACTTTATGCCTGAAGAAATTTGCGACAGTGCGCAGAATCACGGGGCAGTTTCTTCCACTGTTTGTCTCACGTCGATCCACAATAAAGATAATAAAATAAAAATAAATGGCAATAACCATAAAAACAATAAATCGAAAATAAATTATAAAAGATAACGATAAAATAAAAAGATAAATAATAGCAACGATAACAACAACAAATAGCATTGATAATTTGCGAAAAATAATAATAAAAAAATTACTGCGATAGTCGTCATTTAGGAAGCAACAGTTTTCCGGGTGTTCCGAAGGAACTTTGTTCGAGAAATTGTTCAGCTGCTTATTGAGTGAAATTTGTTCGAAATATATTAACCCGCTTCGGTAGCGGAGTTCGTCGACACTCGAGGACTGGCCGAAGGCTCGAGACTTATGTTTGAAGTATATTTGAGTTGAACGAGCGCAGGCTCGCCGGAAGCTCCGCATCGTCGATCCCAATGATATTAAATCTGCCGGTAAACTTTCTTTTATATCCGGCTCCGCGATTATAGCTCGTAAAGTGGCATTGAACTTACGTCGGTCGAAGGAGTCCCCGAGGAGTTCCCGGAGGATTACGGAGGCGTCGAATCAGCATTTATCCGAAGATTATACGTTAAACACACGTCCTTCATTTGTCGATCGCGGATTACCCAGTTTCGAGCCAGGAGTGTTCGGTCAATCCTTTACGTCACAACCAAATTTTCCCACCCAACCGAACGACGACACACCATCGGCGGTTTTTACCGATCTCCGCGCGAAACACAATATCGTTTCACATCATTTTAAGCCCGCACATACAAACGTCATCGTCGAAACGAAAAACCGCCACTGAATTCGAATATGATAAATAATAATAACAATAAATCGGATAGTTTGTAAATTTTTTACTGCTGGAATTTTAGTTTTTTAATTTCCCTCTTGTAGAAAGAAACTATAAAAAAAATAGATTTTGCATCTTTACGGAATTTGAACATTGATTAAATAATAATAATAATAATTCGGGTCGTCAGTAATTTTTGAACCGTAGGAATTTTAGTTTTGTTCATTTTCTTTTTGCATAATTAAACTATAAGAATATTGATACTGTATCTTTACGGAATTCGTTCATTCACTGTAAAATGATAATAATCATTCCGATTGTCTGTAAGCTTTTACCTGTACGGTTAAACTTTGCGGGCTTCACCCGTATATGTTGATAATAAATGAGTAGATAATTTTTTTTTATTTCCTTTTTGTATAAAGAAACTACAAAAAAAAAAAAAGATTTTGTCTTTACTAAAATGTAAATGTAGGATAAAAGAGTCGTTCGTGGTCCGGATATAAAAGTAAAAAAAAACATGTAAATCAAGTATATTAACGCAGCGCATATCGATTATTTATCATAAAAAAAAAAAATGAATAAAATATATTTTGCACATATCTCGCTTAAAAATTGTTTCCACTCGAGTTACCAGTGTCCTGGTTATCGGAACGATCGGAGGCTCAAACCGACCTGGCGTTAAATCCACCTAGTTCTACGATCCTTCGCCAGAAACCTGGAAGAAGGAAAAACAGAGGTACATAAAAATAAAAAAAAAAAAAAAAGAAAAAGAGGCCGAGAAACGAAGAGAAAAAGGCACTCCCGTATTTCGCGGCACCCGGTAGCGAGCCGCCGTACGTGTTCACCTTACAGATTCGATATCGAGTGGTAGCGGCAGAACACACACACACACACACACACACCGTGTCGAATATTGTTTCAGACAAAGCTCTGCCGGCCAACAAAGTTTCCGACCTTTTCGACGTCCGCGCGAAGATGGAGAAGAAGCGGAGGAAGCGGAAGCAGAAGTAGAAGATGTGGAAGGCGGAGGACTGGGATAACTAAGAATGGGATGAAATGAGCGAGCCTCATGGAAAATCTATGGAGCTCCGGCGAGTTTGGCGATCTTTGGCTTCACGTGCCGGAGATTCTTTAAAATTCGCCACCTTTTATTTCTTACTTTCCAACGATGGAGAGATACGACGATGAAGAACAAGAACGGGAAACGAAAAAAAAAAAAAAAAACTAACAGGAAACGAAAAAGTATACAATAAATAGACTAAAGCGGAGGAAGCGAAGAGGCTGAGACAAAAAACGTAAGGTAAAAGACACTGAAAGTATAGACGAAAAAACGTACGCATTATCGAAAGAAGGTGGATGGCATGTATAGATTAGATTATATATATGTTTCTGAATGATGGGATAACGTTATGAAAAAAAAATTGATATTGTATCTTTGACGAATTCGAACATTGGTAAAAAAAACATTATAATTCAGACATTTTTTTATTCGACCGATTCAAATTTTGTTTTTTTTTTTTTTTTTGCGTATAAAGAAACTATAGAAAAATTGATATTGTATCTTCACTAAAATGTCTAGGGTAAAAGATGTGCACATGGTCCAGATATAAAAATATATACATTACCTATATTATCACGTAGATTCCTTAAATTTCAACCCCGTTTATTTTCTACTTTCTAGCGATGCAGAGATGCGAGGAAGAAGAACAATGACGATACGAAAAAATATATATATTGTAATTTTACTGAATTCGGACATTAATAAAAAAAAATTAATTCGAATCCTTTGTCTTTGGTTCGCCCGATAAAATATTTTTAAATTTCCTTTTCGTATCTGGAAACTATAACAAAAAAAATGGATATTGTATTTTCACTAAAATGTATAAGGTGAAAGAGGCGCAGATGGTCCGGATATAAAAATATAAAAATATATATAAATAACCTATATTATCAAATATGACGATAATAACATAAGCCTTAACATAATAACGTAATGATAATACATAAGTATTATCACGTAGATTCCTTAAATTCCGCCTCCTTCCATTCCAACACTCTAACGATAAAGAGACACGAAGAAGAAGACCAAGAACGATAACGAGAACAGAAAAAGAAAAAAAAAAAAAGACTAACAGAAAACAAAAAGTATAAAATAAACTCACTAAACCGGAAGAAGCGAAGACGGCGAGAAAAAAAAAAAAAAAGAAGAAAAGCAAAGTAAAAGCCACGGAAAGTCGGGGAGACAAAAAAAAAAAGTCCGCATGACCAAAAGAAGGCGGATGGCATGTATGGGTTGTATATATGTTTCTAAATCGTCGAATTACGTTTAATGGCTCGTGTAGTTTTGTTTCGAAAGAGGGAAGAAAATAAAAATACCGGCCGAAAGAGCTTTCGCTTGATTATCGTGAATTTTCGAGAGTGGAAACGGACCGATCGACCGACCGACGGACGAAACGTGCTGACGAACGGACGTAACATACGTGCACGAGCTGGATGAGATTTCTGGTGGAAAATTCAGGGGAGGCGTATTCGCTAGATCGTTGATACAGGTGATGGAGGTAAAATAAAATAAACAAAATTCATTCGAACCAACAGCAGCGGCAGCAGCGGTGGTACCAGCGTTGGTGGCGTGTTTTGGCACGCGAATGGTATTGCCGGGCAAGCGCGAGCCGCGACGCTATTGTTAAAGCGAATAAAACAGATTCGTCTGGCCCGATAGCGCCACGTATCGCCGCTGCCTTTGTATATAAATAATCGCTTTTCACGTCTGCGCGCTCTTTCGAGCACTGGCAGTCCTTCTTTTTCCTTTCACTCTTTATTTATGCCTTTTATATATATATATATATATATATATATATATATTTTTCATTTTACAAGTACTCGGCGGTCGTTTTATTTGATTTTTTTTTCCATTCGCGTACGCAGGAGGGTAGAAAAGCCCTCGGGCTAGCCGCGCATGAGAAAACGATGATATGGCATCAAAACGGGCGACGCGCGGAGAATTTCCTATATTGTCTCGGACATCATTAAACTGCGATTTTCGACGCATGGATGTTGAGTCCGTGGGCCGATGCAACATATGGCGGGCAGACTCTAATCCTCGATAATGCATCTAACAGCGGGGCCAGTTTTTTTTGTTTTTTTGTTTTTTTTTTGTAGTAACGAGCAGCTCTTCCTGACTATAGTTTTTTCGTCGGGTCACCCACAATGAATCCGCGGATTTCGTACATCGAGACGGCTTTGCGCCCGTCATATAAATGTCGGCTGGGATTTTTTTTCAATTTCTAGATATTTGTATCAATTTCTAGAAAATTGTATCAATATCTAGAAAATTGTATCAATTTTCAGAAAATTGTATCAATTTCTAGATATTTGTATTAATTTCTAGAAGATTGTATCAATTTCTAGAAAATTGTATCAATTTCTAGATATTTGTATCAATTTCTAGATATTTGTAACAATTTCCATAAATTTCATCTCATTTCTTCTCGTGCAAAAATGAAAAAAAGTGAACATCGCTCGAAGATTTTATTGACCGGGTTAAACATCGACGGGTTACTTAATTTTCGATTCCGGGTGCATTTATGAAAATCCTATCGGGCCGCGCAGTGTTCTTTATTCCCGTATATTTCTTCCTTTCGCCGTTCGGACTCGTTCCATTTCTCGCCACATCGGGTGTCCTATTTCATGTTGCGCGATCGGGTTGCACGTGAATCGTAATAAATGACCCGAAGCATCTCGGCCAACATCCGTGCACGGCAAACGTACACGGTTTTACCGTTTCTTTTACGGATGGCTGAGGGGGGGGGGGGGGGGGGGGGCGCAGAAGTCGCTTTCCGTTTCCGGAATGGGGATTCCCCGTGCTATAGGAAACTACTAGCGGAAACTCGGTGACCCGGTGTTGTTGTTCCGCCGCTGCTGCAACTCCCTCTCCGGTCTTTCTTTCCGTCCCTCTTCACCAGTCCTATCTACCTCTTGCTGCGCCTCAATAGTCGTAAATTACTTTACGAAATTCGTCATATCGTTCCAGCCGAGTTGTTTTATTTTTTATTTTTTATTTTTTATTTTTTTTTTATACCAAGACAGAGTCAACCTGCGCATGCGCTTCGATAGGTATATATATTTCGATTTCGATTAAAAAACGTTCTTTTTCTGGGATTTTTCTCAAGTTTTTAGCCACACCATTGAAACTAGCTGGTAAAATAGCTACCGAGTATAAAAGTTAAAGCGTTGAATAGATAAAGTTGCTAGTTAAGTTCGACATAGGATAGTTATAGCATGAAACACAAAGTGAAAAGTAAAGATTGTGAATCGTAATCTTTTTTTGTACCCGCATATAATAAAGGATATATATGGTAAAAAACATATAACGAAATAGATCGTTATGAGATCTTTTGTACCTGCCTATATGAAAAGTAAAGAACTTTTCATACAGGCAGTTACAAAAGATCTCTTAACGATCTATTTCGTTAGATGTTTTGTACCATATCTATCCTATGGCGAACTTTACTAGCATGTTTATATTTACAGTTTAACTTTTATTGACTGCAACTGTTTCGCCAGTGAGTGGTGATAAAAAAAATCATTGAAACAAATTCAATATATTTTTGCAAGTCACGGATATACGATCACACACGTTTGCCTATTACTCCGAATGCTACTTTGACGATGTCACGATCGTAATTGCATATCCGTCTTCGATGTTTCTCCCAATGTCTGGAAAAACGTTTTGCTCACCTCCGGGCTGCGCCCAATTTTCAAGTTATCTTTATCATTTTTCTTACAACAAATAAAAATATAAACACAACTAAAATAAAATAAGAATATTCTAATTTGAACTTGAATCCAAGCGTATATAACTATTCTACGGCAAACTATAATAGCACGTTTGTATTAAACGTTCAACATTTTTTTTTTTATCTGTAACTGTTTTACCACTTGGTGATAACGATCGGCCATAAAAAAAAAGTCCAAAAAAAACTTTCATATATTCTTTGTTCAAGTACATAAAAACACACGCCTCAACCCATATGAGCGAATGCCACTTTGCCGATGTCGCGACCGTAATTGCAGATCCGCCTTCGTTTTCCCCAACGTCTCCAAAAAAACTTTTTCTCGGCTCCCTAGCCGCGCGCTATTGTCAAGTTATCTTTGCCATTCTTTTTCGCGCGACAGCACTCCGTATTTGTGTGTGTTTTTTTTTTTTTTTTTCCTCCTGCGATACATGCGTTCCATGTCGCGGAGGGAGAAAAGAGTGCGGCGCGGATAGTGAAGCGGCGCTTTTATTCCGAGGTAGGGCGCATCCAGAATACACGCGAGACTCGCGAGTATCTATTGCCTCGCTAAGTGGGCACCTCCGCGCACCCTTTACTGTCCTACGCCTCTGTATACGTATCTATATGCATTTATGTGTACCACCGCACGTACACGCGCTTCGCTATAGCGCGACGGTACACACAAACGGGGGAATTCAATTTTCGGAGCCGCATCCATTTTCGTGCGCCTCTCCGTTCTGAAGCTATACACAGTGGCTGCAACCATCGAGCTCTCGTGCGGGTTCGCCTCCCTCGCGCCTCCACCCCGCTCTTCTAACTCAACATGCCGTGCTTTCGAGCTAGCTTTCGACGGCGCACTCTGCAGTCCGCACGCCGTTGGGTTCTCCTATCGTCCGTTCTATGTACTTTGCACCCTGCTACTACCGTCTGCCAGGTCGTCCATAAAAATTAATCCTGCAAAATCGAAACCCTCCCCCCCCCCCCCCCCCCCCACAGTGTACTCACGTCGCAATCAATGCCAAACTATCGAGGATTTGGAGTTTCGTTTGCGAATTAAATTCGAGATCTCGCACCCGTGAACAACCCCGCAATGGGACAAGCGGTATATTTTTTTTTTTTTTAGTCTCCGGCCCATCGAAATTTGTAAATTACTCATTTCTTTTTGGAGTGGGGGCAGCGAATGTATGAAATCTTGCGGAAGGTTTCGTTTTTATTTAACTTTTTTTTTTTTGAACTGACAAAAAAAATTCCGCAGTGTCCTTGCTTTGGTTTGCTCTGCATTATTCAAACGACAAATTAGCGTTATTTGTTATTATTGGTGGATGCAAACGAAGCGCAGTCGACGAATATGTTTAACAAAAAAAAAAAAAAAAAATTGATTCACATATGTTTACGCGATGAGCGTTATGTAGAAGCAGATTTTTAAAGTAAAAACTTGTTTTCTGTAAATAAACATTATTATTGTTATTATTTTATGCATATGCACGGAATGATTCCTGATGCGGGGATATCCGTAATACAACTGATGAAAGTAAACATTAAAATATAATTCGGTAAAATAAAAATCAACAAGTTTGCGAGGAAATGCGCTGTAAAGACAATAAGAAATTCGTAATCAGCTAATTCACAGCGAAGTTCCAGTTGAAAGCAGTTTGACAGATAACAAAAGAGGGTCTTAATGTCGCTCAGATTATTTCGACCTAACACGTCTGTGAGATTCTCCTTGGGACTGAGGTTATTCTTACGTTCAATAGAGACTGTTCTCTAAGCGCGCGATGAATTAATAATAATAATAATAATAATAATAATAATAATAATAATAATAATAATAATAATAATAATAATAATAATAATAATAATAATAATAATAATAATAATAATAATAATAATAATAATAATAATAATAATAATAATAATAATAATAATAATAACAACAACAACAGATTTCTGAGCAAGACAATATTCCATATCGAGTTGTAAGATTTTTGTTTTTCGGGTGATATTGTAAGGTCTTTTTTGGCCCAGTGAATATCTCATTCTCCGAGTCTTTCTCTTCGAGATTCCCCGAAAGAATTCGGACATTGCCCGCTCCTCTTTGCGAATTGGTGGTCCTCTCCGTGGCCAGGCTACCGGGGACACACACACACACAGATGGCCCGTGTACTTCGCATGTGCGGCAAGTAGGGCCGCCCCCACTGCGTAATCGCGTTGTCGAAAGCAGTTCCGCGCTTCGGCGAAGCTCGCGCGGGGCCGGGGGTTGGGGGGGTGGTGGGGGGGGGGGGGGGGGGGGGGCGGCCGAAGCGAAGAGGAAACGGCAGAGCGGCAACAACGCCGAGGCCGAGGAGACTCTGAAGAGGTGGCGCTGGGTACGTGATGGCAGCTGAAGTTTCTCCCTGCACGAGGTGCTGCCCCTGACGTCGCTGTTGGCGATTCTCTCCAGAGTTCTCGGGTGGGGGCGGGCGAGCCGGGGGCGGGCCGGGGGTGGCTCGCTTTCTCCGCGCGCGCTCCCTCGCTGCATAGCTGAGGGTTGAAATCGATACCGTTACCAGGACAACCGGTGGCGGTGTGTACGTTGTGTGCTTGAGCCCGACGCACGAGCACCACCGGAGACCACCGGCACACCACGGGCCAAGGCTACGTCGCTCTGCCAGCTCTCCAACTTCGTCCTCGTCGTCCTCGACGCTCGCGTCCTTGCCGCACGTTCGTCCACTCTCGTCATGTCAATTTTCCCCCTCCTCCGGATATATTTATATATATATATATATTTTTTTTATTATTTTCGTTTGCAGATATATATGTATATATATGTGTGTGTATGTATATATATACATATATATGCATATATACACAATTATTTTTGGTAAAAAATTAATGAAAAAAAATAATGACGATGGCGGTATAAGGCGACGAAAATATGACTGAAGATATGCGCGTGAGACTGAATTTCATCAAGTTGTAGAGGGTGAATTTCGCATCGCACAAACTTTGCTCGTCATGTCAATTCACCCCTGCCTCTTGATATATATATATATATATATATATATATATATATATATATATATATCAAGAGCGGGGCAAAACTAAATTTCCCAATAATTTTTGGATCGGACAAAGTGGCAAATCGGGGCAGAAAAGCCTGATGCATCGATGAGGCGAATTCGGGCATCCAAAAATTATTGGAAAATGACGTTTTGCCCCGCTGCCTCATTTTGCTCCGCTCTACCCTATATTTTATATATATATATATATATATAAAAACAGGGTAAGTCGGGGTGATATAGCCAGGATTTTTTTAATCGTCGGAAATTGGAGGTTTAACGTTTTAAAAAACCTTTAAATTTTCATCGTAACCAACTCTAGAAACATCGAACTGAAGTTAGTCACTCGGAACTTTCGATATTTTCGATGCGTCGTTTAATTGGAGCTCTATGAATAAATATTTGTGGTCGGCCATATCACCCGTAGTGTCCGGGTGATATGGCCGATCGCAAGTTTTCATTTATAGAGCCGCAATAAAATCACGCATCGAATATATCGAGAGTTCCGAGTGAATTACAGCAGTTCGATGTTTCCAGAGTTGGTTACGATGAAAATTTAAAGGTTTTTTAAAACGTTAAAACGCTAATTATCATTTTTGAAAAAAAAAAAACAAAAAAAAAACCATCGCCACATCAACCCGACTTACCCTAATGCCCGATCTAACGCAATGAAAACACGACTCCGAAGATATCTGCACGGAGACTAAATTTCACGAAGTTACGCCTGCTGAGTTTTGCATCGCACAAACTTTGCTCGTGGAAGTTCGCTCGGAGACTAAAATTCTGCATGTGACCGATTATTCTTGCTTCCTAAAGCCGCCCATCGATAGAGACTTTTGCCAGAGATGAAATTCCATGTCGCGCGGAGTGTCTTCAGGCTCGTACGATGTGCGTCGAAGATAAGTAAAAATTGAACCGGCGGTATTTTTCTTAACGACCGGCGATGCCGACTTTACGTTTTAAAGACATCTATTTTGTTTTTTTTTTCTCAAAACGGGAATATATTACGAGCGCTGATGTTTGTTTGATGGAACGGAGAGGCACTTCGTCGGCGGAGTGGAAGACTCCTCTCCGAGAGGGAGAAAAAAAAGAGACGAGAGGGAGGAAAAAAAAAAGAAAATAGAATGAGAGGTTGGAAAATTATTGGTCCTGTACGCTGAGGCGACCGCACGGGGCGTGGAAGACTCTTGATGCTCGCGAGTGTACGTACGAGTGCAGAGTGAATATTAAGCATCGGGACACAGGGGAGAGATGCGGAGACGAGAGGCTCCAAGTGGGAGTTTGCTCGAAAATTATTTGCGGTTAAACTTTGTTTTTTTTGTTTTTTTTTTTTTGGTTTGTTTTTTTCCCCGCCTCCCTCTTTGTATATGTGTGTGTGTGTGTGCGTCTCCGTATACGTCGGCGGACTGATGTTTTTCCGATATTTTCCGTTTGAGCATATTTGTTTTTCCATTTTACGTCCACGATCGCGGAAAGCTCGGAGGCTCTTCAATTGTCCGGGGAGTCTGATGGAATAGTATTTTTGGCCGCGACGAACGAATTTCGTGGCGGCCGAGTGGCGACTATCGCCGATTCTTTAACGACCTTTCGGTAGTTATCGTCCCTCGACGACGCTTTAGTTCCGATAGCGGATTCGCTTTTTTTTTCTTCTTTTTTTTTTGCGCGCGGATTCCTTTCTTGAAATATAGTGAATGGCGATCGGATACTTCGGGCACGAGATGAACGTTGGAAAGTTTAAAGTATAATCGTTTCAATATCGTAAAACTCTGTTTTTTTTTTTTTTTTCGGGCAACAAATTCGCACGGTAAATGTTTCGATTCGGGCGATGGTTGCTCACTCCGCTCGGCGTCCGATTGCGGATGTTCCTCTCTTTATGCACTGCCGAAATACAGCCTGAGGTAGTAAAGAAAAATCATTTTATTTATTGAAGCTGCGAATCTCCGTGATTCTTCGGTTTTGTCCGGAAAAATTTATAATTTCATCTCAATTTATTATTTTAAGGCTATTATTCGGAGCTCTGAATTGGGATTTACTGTGTACTGCTTGTGCAAGGAGAAATCTGTCAAATAAATTAATTTAAAAAGTTGAATTAAAACTACACTGCAAAAAAAAAAAAAAATTTATTTGAAAATTATTGAACGTCATTGGAAGCTTTTTGCATAAACTGTTTCCGAAATTTCAAGCTCATGTCAATTTTACACTCAATTTATTATTTTTAATAAAATTTTTTGGAGTAAGTCAAGCAAAATATTTGTAATTTCAATATCTCGTGGTGTTCGTCAATGGAAAAATATCTGTCATATAAATTAAATAAAAAAAAAATAACGAAGTTAAATTAAAACTGCACTGTAAAGAAAAAAAAACTTTGTTTGAAAACTAATGAACGTTATTGGAGGCTTTTTTTTACATAAACTGTTTCCTGAATTTCAAACACATGTGCCTTGAAATTGTGCACAAAATTTGTTATTATTAATAAAAAGTTTTGGTAAATTTCAGGCAAAATATTTGTAATTTTAATATCTCGTCGTGCTCGATTAGAACCGGAAGAGAAGTACCTGCCGCGTTGGTTGCAGCGAGTAGAATGAAAGCTTTGAAGGTAACGCGCTTTAACGCGGATTTCTTTGACCGGTGACCGTTCATTTGGCGGTACCTCGGGCCTGCACGTCGGTTCCAACTTTATTCAACCGACGTTTTTGCAATTTCAACGACACGGTACAGAGAGAGAGAGAGAGAGAGAGATGAACGCACCGCGTTTACCGGTAACTACTTTCGAAAGCCATATCTTGACTGTCAAAGAGTACGGAGGAGTGCCCGAAGGCGTTGCGCCGACTGTAACGGACATTTTCTATCTTGGACCGAATAATATTTATGGGATTTCACGTGATATATATATATATTTATACATATATACACACACATATATATATATATATATATATGTATCTATATGTATGTATAAAAGCGCTATATCTGCAAACTGTACAGGCAACGGTGAAATGTGGGCCGGGAAGTTATCCCGCAATGCTGCGGGAGGAAACTGGCAAGTTCAGCGGCGAGAAAAGGTGCCGCAGAAGCAAAGTTCGGGATCCGCGAAGGGGACGGCCGAGACCGAAGAATATCCATATTCTTGTGACTCGGCACACAAGAATGGGACGATAAGGGGTCAACCAGTTGCCCCGGTAAGGACTTCCGACGATTTAGCTTCAATGGGCCTCCGAGCGTGGAGACAGTTAAGCCGATGTAAGAGCGACTCGGTCGGTAACGGAAACTGCAATCCATTTTCTTCAAGAGTGCTGAACTTCTCTATTGATAACCATATTATCAGGGCCTCTTCGATTCTCAGATGAAGATGCCAATAATTCGCCCGAAACGTTGAGGAGCCCTGAAAAAAAAAAAAAAAAAAAAAAAAAAAAATGGGTAGCCGTTTTCTTTACCGACCGAGTCCGCCTCTATTCGCCCAAGGGGCGGGAACGAGGTCGATTTCGGAGGGTTTAATTGCGAGAACATTGTCTCCACAGTAATACTTCCTCGACAATGTACACCCCCAGTTAAAGTGCGCTACGTAAGACCCGGAGGAAAGTACACGTTGGCTAGTTTGTTAATGATGACTCCGCGGATAAAGCGGCACTCGACGGCGAGCTTTCGCAGGAACGGTCTTTGGAGCACGTGCCGAAAAACCCGACTGGCGCAAACATCAGTGCACCGAGTCGTCGTCCAGTGTTGCACGCTAACGAGAGCTTTCTCGCACTAATGGCGTCTCTTTACCGCGGGAACGGGACTTTCCGCTCCGGATTTCTTGATAATAAGGGCGCGTGCTGATGCCGCCTCACTCGACCATCCCGATGGTTGGTCTTGACCGTTGACTTTTCCCGAGGCGTAATGTCCGGCTATGACCGGGGGTATCCGCGGTGCCTGATGAAGAAATCCATGTGAGAGGCCGCGCGTCACCGCAGCGTCGGCTTGACCGGATCGAGTTGTTATCGGGCTCCTCTGGTAGCGCTGGCTTGTTACGTAACGTATACCGGAAGGGGTTGCTGACGCAGAGCCATGGCACACAATATAGAGCATGGTTGACGAGGGTGAAATAAGGAACGGTGGCCGGGCGACATCCGATAACACGCTCCGTACATTGTACCGTCCAATCTATTGTGGTAGCTTTGAACTGTTATACAATGACTTGTATCGATATAGGTGGGGGCACTGAATGTATATGAGAAGCGCCAATGATCGAAGTTTCAAAGTGCGAAGGTAATATTCAAAAGTAATTCTCATTTGATTTTACGAGCAATTCTCATTTGATTTTACAAGTAATTCTCATTTGATTTTACAAGTAATTCTCATTTCATTTTACAAGTAATTCTTATTTCATTTTACAAGTAATTCTCATTTCATTTTACAAGTAATTCTCATTTGATTTTAAAAGTGTTTCTCATTTGATTTTGAAAGTATAGTTCTCATTTTATCGTACATGCAACCATGCGTGAAACAAAAATAGTCGATAACAGTTTTCTACCAACCACGGTATTTCACGTACTCTTGAGTCCCAATAGTACCGTAACGTTCATTGTGCACACACATTTTTCGAGATTCGAAGGTGTGACCTACTCAGCCTCTTACCACCCTCTCTCGTTACCATTTCTCCTTTTAATCCCGCCCTGGATTGCGTCCGCAATCGATTCACCCCCTACTGTATCGCATCTTAACGAGGGAACGGGGAAACTGCGGAAAATCCGGACCAATACCGTTCCAACCGAGTCTTAATGTTTTTACCGGACGATAATAGCGTACGTTATTTATCATCGACAGTGATGTGTATATAAAAAAATTCCGGATGAGCAGATACTTTTTTCCGAGGACTTTCTTTTTTTATTTCATCGACTGAGATTCGCTTCTAGGATAGCAGTTTATAATTTGACAATAACCGTAACATAAGTACGCTCCATTGGCGGCAATGTCTTTTCGACCCGCTGTCACTTTTTTTTTTATCGCTTCACCCTCACACGTTATACTACGTATGCACGTATAGGTGTCTCGATGGATATATCAGGCTGGCAAGGTCAACGAAAAAAAAAAGAAAAAAAGAGGCGCAAACCCGCACCAATACCGTGAAAAAGGCAATACCTTTCCAAACCCAAACCAATATTATTCCAACCGAGTCTTAGTGTTTCTACCGGATGACAATAGCGCTTCTTATTTGTAGTCAACAGTTATCCATATGTAAAAAAAAATGCCGTATGAGCGAATACCTTTTTCGAGAAGTGTCTTTTTTTCATCTTACCGACTGAGATTCTCTTCTCGACAATAACAGTCATAAGTACCCTCCATCGGCCCGCAGTGGCTTTTCCACCCATTTTCACTCTTTTTTTTTTTTATCGCTTCACCCTCACACGTTATACGACGCATGCACCTATACGTCTACACGATGGATATATCAGGTTGGCAAGGTCGACGAAAAAAGAAGAAAAAAAAAAAAAAAAACGAGGTTCAAAGGCCCCCTTCACGCCAAACCGCCCCGCGAGGTTTCAAAGGCGACGTGTCAGCGTCCCAGTGGCAGAGGGCCGCAACGGCGACAATGGCTCCGCATCGCATGGACGAATAAATTGGGCGTGCTCGCCACGTTCGTCATTCTGCTCTCCGGTCGCAGTGGTGGTGGTAGGGTTGGGCGAGCGCGTTTCACGACGAGCGTTTTTGAAGCTTTGCCGGCACGGCCGGAGCGCGAGCTTGCTGGCTCGCTGGCTGTTCTGGTTGGCAAGGACAAAGAGCCCCGCGCGTCCTGACACCTGAAAGACGCGCTGGGACTACGGATAGCTTCGCTGAAAGCTCTCGGTCATCGAACGAATGGCTGCCGCGAACCTTCTGTCTCTTTCATCGCCGTTCCTCCCGAGCCACCCCTTTCGCCCTGGCTTTACCTCGCTCACACGTCCGACCCACACCTCGTACACACACACACACACACACACACGCCACTTCCGCTATCTTCGTCGCTTTCTTACGTCCAATTCGTCCGCGAGCCTTTCCCTCGCGCCCACTTCCGGCTCGCCTATAAATCCCGCAACGTCATTCAGAACGGATTATCGACGGCTGCCCGACGGTTCGCGGTCATTATTCAAGATTTCTTTTCAATTTTCACCCGCTTCACCGCTGCGTGCAGCTATTACAGCCACGAATCTTGGCGATCCCAGCCTGTAAACCACCGTCGTGCGGCTTGACATCCGCGAAATCGCGGCCGATTCGCACCGAATCGACGAACGGAAGATTCTCCGATAGTTCGCAGGATCCTTCGAGTCCGCCTTTTCATCTTTAGCTGCTCCTCGAATGTTCCATTCCGCACGCAGCGACCCTCTTTTACCCCCCCCCCCGCGGCGCCCTCATTCATTTCCTTAGCTCGCCCGCCGTATCGGACTCTCATTCGTTTCTTCCTCTCGCGATATCTTCATCGTTCCGAGACTTCCCGTTCGCTCTTTGCGGCATGTCTGAAGACACGACGTTTTCTACATTCACCCAAAGTACTTTTATATGAAAGTTTATTAACTGCCCACCCAGATTTTTTCCCTCCGTTTCATGCCTCGCCTGTTCTTCCGCGTTGATAACGTTCCTCGTCTTTGGGCTCTTTTCTCTTGCGACTTGGTTCAGCTTCTTTTCTTTTTTCTTCTTCTTGTCCATTCTTTATTCAGCCTTCCCCTTTCGAACGCTGCGCCACCCCGCTAGAGAGACCCATTTCTCTCGGCTTCGATTCCTGTTCTATCAGGATCTCGCAACAGTTTTCTTCCCATTCAGCAACTTTTTGTACTCCGTCAGGAGCCTCTCGTATCCCTTTTCTGTCTTCCACGCTTTGTGATTCATGATAGGGTTATATTACGTTCTGGATTGCGTGGGTGGTCGCGCGCGGGTGTCTATTGCACATTGTGTCTCAACGATATCGGTTATCTCTCGTCTATCGGATCCCCGTTAAAGTGACCTTTGCGACTGGCCGTTCGTGAATTTCACCTACACGTGTGTCGGGGTTAAAAAAAAGGGTGCAGCGCAGAAGCAATCAAACGGCCACAGACGCGCGCTTCTCCCATAGACGGATGAACCATTTCTCTAACGAACGCCTGTGGTTTCTAAATACATGGATATTGCGCCAGCAGGACTGGTCAAAGTACCGAAAAATATTCGAAGTAGGAAAGTACAGGCTATCACAGGTCTGTGTACTATCGAGTACTTTATGCTTGTACTTGAAGTATTTCTCAACTGCCCCTTCCAAGTACTTACTTCTCATAATTAGGTTCGCAGCGTTAAGCGTTATGTTAAAAACAAAAAAATTTCAAGGAAAATCACACATCGCTTTTGCATTTATTTCAATTTTCCGCATAGCTTTCTCCACGCGAAAGTTTGGTGATCAGTTTTTGGCTTCCTCGTGCAGATAGCTATGCGCTAAATTGTATTAAATGAAGAAGTCCAAAAAGGTGCAAAGTACTTTGCACCTTTTTTGTAACACAAAAAAATGTCCGCAAATTTTATTACACAAAATCGCTAAGTGAAATAGGCCTGTACTTTGCACTTAGAATTGGAAAAAGTACCAATAAGTATTATAAAGTACTAACAAGTACCAAAAAATTACTAACAAGTACTAACAAGTACTAAAAAGTGCTAACAAATATTAAAAAGTACTAGCACGTACTAAAAAGTGCTAACAAGTACTAAAAAGTGCCAACAAGTACTAAAAAGTACTAACGAGTACTAAAAAAAACTTGAGGTTCAAAAAAGTACTTGTGTACATCGAGTACGAGCTGAAAGTGCCAAACGAGTATCCGATACTTCAAGTACCGCCCATCACTGTTAAGCACATTGTGTTTCAACGATATCGATTATCCCTATCCTATCGGATCCGCATTAAGGTCACCCTTACAATTTTAATATCTTCTTTAAAATATGTCTCGCCTTTCGTGATTTTCAGCTGGACGTATATCGGCGTAAAAAAAAAAGCTATAGCGCAGGAGCAATGAAATGGTCATAGACGCGGATTCCTCCTATGCCCACGCGCCTCCCATATACGGAGGAACGATTATTCTCCCGTAAACTCTTGTGGTTTCTAAATACGCAAATGTCGCGCGTGGGTGTACATTGTGTACATTGTGGGCGCGTTATTGAATGCAGATCTGCTCAGTTATGCGTTCTTTTATTTGTGACTGTCCACTACTGGTGGGTTTTTTTAATCCCCACCGGTACATCCGATTCTTTTCGCCGAATACATTTCGTCCGTTGTGATAACAAAAGAACGCTTATCAGAGCAGATTACAGCAGAAACAGAAAATAAACCCTAAACTTTGAGCAGTCTGGTACACAATAGGGAGGCTTATTTCGACTGCGAATATATGCGGATGCATCTCGAATATTTCCGGATTTAGCGGAACAGCGAAGTAATGCGTTCAAGAACGCACGCTATGTTTCAACGATATCGGTTATCCCTAACCTATCGGATCACCATTAATCCTTTGAAGCACGGTGTAACATCGTGCACGGTGTGCATCTCTTTGAATTCAGAAATAATGCATTAATAACCAACAAGTGTATTTGAAATTTCATACTTCGGGATATTTCGGATCGCTGAGTTCGAATCTAAAATCAAAATTCAGAAATTAAAAATGGTGGAGCCCACATGGTCGATATCAAATTCACATGTATTCAGAAAAGTGAATGGATCATTTTCATCAAAAAAAAAAAAAACGTGAGGTTTCCGGGAGATTAGTTGAACAATTTAATTTTCCATAAATTCGTCGATAACACACAATAACATCATTCGTCAACAACACTTTGGAACTATTATCATGAAAAATAAATTTATTCACCACATTTAATATGCTCGATTTTCTCAGATTTTCATACAATCCAGAGATATTTGCAATTCCCTCCCATTTCTCTGAAACTCATGCGAAGTTTCGCTATTCGCAAGGACCACCTTAAAAAAAAAAAAGTGTATCGCAGGCGTAATCGAATGATGCACAGACGCGCCTCTCTCCCGTGACCGCGCGCCTTCCGTTGCACATACGAACCGATTTCTCCCATACACGCCTGTGGCTTCCAAAGCCACACATGTCAACTTGTTCCCCGCAGCGACGCGCAACTACACTCGGACGCGCCATTATTTTCCGCTAAACCGTTGATTTTCGCCGCGGCGAAAGCCGAGCCGGGTATCTACAGGTTGTTGATTTTGCCGTGGCACGGATGCTGCGCTCCATTGGACTCTCTCACGGCCGTTCGGCAACGAAGATCGATTTCGTCGGTGCCGTTGCCGCTCTCGCAACTTCGCACCGCCAACGACGCGACAACGACGGAGCCCTTTGTCATCGATTGGCAGTCGTTCCATGCAAACGGCGAGGGCCTCGAGAGGGCTACTCTCCCGACGCGTTTGCTTTTCCTCCTTTATACACGCGTCCCGCTTCCGCCGAGAGAGCGCCATCCTCTTCGGCAATCGCTCTGCCGCCGCGGCGTCCTTAAGCGTTCGGTTTTTTTTTTTTTTTTTGAAATATGCGAATTAATGTGCTCATGTCTACCGCATTTATTACAATTTTTGCGCACAGCTTTCTCCGTGAGAAGGTTCGGTGATCGATTTTTGGCTTCCTCGTGGGGAAAGCTGTGCGCAAAATTGTACTTTGCACCTTTTTTGGCGATAAAAAAAAATGTCTACATCTCATAAGATTGAACCGGTCAAAATTTACCACAAAATCCTTAACTGAAATTGGCGTAGCGACGTTATTCCCAAAATACGTCACTTCCGATCGAAAAATTAAATCTTCAAGCTGGAAGTGACGTGTACTGAAAAAGTACCTGTTGAGGAAAGCGGAACCAAATGGGACAGTGGGGCAAAAACGGGATAACAGGGCAAAACGTGACTTTCCAATAACTTTTGGATGATGGCGGTGGTCGCGAGTCGGGGAAAACGGGGTTGAAAATCCGGACGTTGGAACAATATGGGGGACCAAAAATTATTGGAACATGAAGTTTCGTCCCACTGTCTCATTTGTCCCGCTCTCCCCTATTTGCTACTAATAGTACTAAAAGTACTAGAGGTGCTAAAAGTACTTCAAGTACTAAAAAGTACTTGAAGTACTAAAAAGCACTTGAGGTACTAAAAAGCGCTCGAAGCACTAAAAAAATATTTTTATACTTCAAATACATAAAAAAAGTACCAAACAAGTACCCGGTACTTGTTTGGCCGCCTCTGCCATCAACCCCCGATGTTCTCATCCCGCGAGAGCACTCCCGGCATCCGGGCCGGCGCTTCAATTTCTCCAACAGGAATCTCAAAGTGCCCCCTCATCCTCCTCCGAATTCCGCGTTTCTCGATTTCGACGACAATCGTCGCTGCACTCAGCCGGGACAGTCCGGTGTTCCGATAATGGAGTCTCCTCGTCTCGTTCCCCGGACCATCCGCCGCTCCTCCCGCCCCGTTTATCCGCCGTCCGGCTCTGTTTCGCTCGGTCTCTCGGTGCGCAAGCACAACTTCACGTTATTAAGCCCAGACCGAGCAGGCTTTGCGTTATTGCACCGCGCGAGCCGACCATTGTCCTCGCTCTGATTGACGAACGTGTCCGGCACGTCGGGCCATACACCGACGCTTCCAGGGATAATGCACAACTTGTTATGTCCGTATGGTATCGCGCGCTGTGTCGTCATTGTTCCATTAACGATGCCAGGCACGTAGAGCTCTTCTATATTTTGTTATTTTTTTGTTTTGTCTTTTCTTTTTTTTTTTTTAAATTCAATCTCGAGGAGAAAAGCTCGCGAACGATCAATGCGCAATGCGGTATTTCACAATTACGTGAAATTCTCGGGAATCATTTTTATTTTTTTTATTTTTTTTTTTTTTCTGTCGATAATTCGTTCGGGTTGCGTAATGTGTTTCCGCTGATTCGGAGGCGGCGAGTCGAGGCGGAGTATTCGAAGATTGTAATCGATAACTGAAATTATGGAGCAGAGACAGAGTGAGACTGCTCGGACGGTTGCACGTTAAAGTGGAACGGTCGCTCGTGACGATTTCAGCCTCGAGAAAATCGTTCGTGTTATGAGAGATAATGGTTGACGAGAATAATAATTTTATTTTTTCTTTTTTGAGCCTTCAATGGCGTCTCGATGAATCCTGGGTGGGATGCAAATACGATGTGAACGGTGCATATGAATATCGATCGTATCATGCGAACTATCGATGCGATATGTGTGCATTCATATTGGGAGTCGGAAAAACCTTCGCGGTCGGAAACGGAGACGTTCGCGTTGTCTCCTTACAAAAAAAAAAATCGTCGACAATCTTGCGTCGCGAGCCGACACGCGACAGCAAGATTTTTACTGTTGTTCTAAGGATGCGATATTACGTAAGAACCGCCAGAGAGCTTAACGGACATGCGCGACCGTGCGTGATACGCGAGGCAGGCAATGGCAGAATTTTTACCCGAGTTTGTATATTTTAAAAAAGCGTTTTATAAAAAAAGGATTCTACAAAAAGTGCATTTTATTTAAAAAAAAGTATTTTGTAAAAAAGCATTTTATAAAAAAATTACTTTCTAAAAGAAGTAAAAATAAAGATAGTATTTTTTTTATAAAATCTGTAACAGGACATTTTCCGTCGTTTCGGATTAACGAGAAAGCCGACAGGGATTCGCGAGCGTCCGGGAAAAAAAAAAAAAAAAAAATGCAAAATAGAGATATAAAATTATACGGAGTGTCGGTGAGAGACGCGGAGATATTTTCGTCGAGTCGATTTGGGTATTATCCACGGGCTGGTGGTCAGTACGAAACGCTTTTATTTATTTATTTATTTTTTATTCGTTCCTTTATGACTTTCCCGTGGTGAATCGCACCGCGATATTCATCGCTCCAACCCTATTACACAGAATGGTACGTGTCTCTGTACGTGACTCACTCTCGAGTGGGATGAGCAGGGGAGTTAGCGCGGCGCAGAGAGAGCCCCCCCCCCCGTTCGATTTTCTCAGACTTATCGACCCGCAGACGGACTACTCGGTGACCCCCCACTTCACCCGCGCCTTCTTCACGAGCCACGAATAATACATAATTCCTTGCTTCGCGGTCGCGCACCTCTGTCCATAGAAGAACTACACACACACACACACACACACACACACACACACACACACACACACACACACACACACACACACACACACACACACACGCACGCACGCACATACATACATACATACATACATACATACATACATACATACATACATACATACATACATACATACATATACATATATATATATATATATAGCTATAGGGTAGTACTTGTAGTACTTCTGATGCCCGCTCGTGCAGCCAAGAGGCGCCCAACATTCTGCTGATCGTAGATTCCTCCCCCCTCTCCGCCGCTTTCCGTCGTACCTGCACGCTTTATTTTAATTTGCAGACCACGCAGGTGGTAAATCGCTTACCGCGGGTGTTGATGCAGAAATGTGGCATTTTTTGTTTTTCTTTCCGTAACGCTGAAAAAAAAAGAAAAAAAAAAAAAAGAAATGGGTAAAAAAGGAGCGTAGAGCAAGTATGCAGGAAAAGAGCGGAAACGGGTGATAAATTCGTGAGTCCACCCGTTCGTTAAACGTAACGCAACCCGATGTTTCACGCGCGTCGCGTGCTACCTCGTGAAGTATTAAAGCGCGTTACACGTACAGTCGCAGTGACTAACCTCCGCCCGTTTTCCGGCCCCCCCCTCGGCCCGGCAACCCCTCGCGCCCTATATTTGTACGGTGGCGCACTGTAATGCCGGCTCGTACGCATCGTTCGCTCAATTTTTTTTGTTTATTTTTTAGTTTTCAGTTTTTTTTTTTCTTTTTTTTTTTAACGTTCTCTCTCTCTCTCTCTCTCTCTCTCTCTCTCTCTCTCTCTCGGGTATTATCGTCTCTGCGTCGCGCGGCGCTTGAGAATTGCATGCGTGGTACGGGCGAAAAAAAAAAAAAAAATGAGCGGCGCTGAGAGTGATAGAGAAGAGTTCTACGATGCGCCACGGCACACATCGACTTCCCCGCTTGGTGATTAACGTCACGAGGTCACGTGCCCCCCCCTCCTCCGCCGTGTCGCATAGAAACTTTTCACCTCGACGTGCACACCCCGTTGCTCCTTACTCCCTTGATGCTGCTGAATTTGAGAAAGAAAGAAGTGAACAATTTTTTAAGCAAAAAAGAAAATGTTAGGTAGAAAAAAAAATTTTGAAGAAAAAAAGATTATAAGGTTTCGCTACGCGGAGCGATGGAACTCGAGGTTTCTTTGTGGAGGGAACCTTAGTGCTTTGGCCTCCGAGGTATCAAAGGACATTTAAGGATCTTCAATCTTTGAGGATATTCCTTTGAGATTATAAGCTTCGCGGATTTTAAAAAACGTGGCTGCTCGGGAGGGAGGGAAGATAGGCGAAGAACGAAAGGCCGCTGAGTTTGAGTTTTTTTTTTTGGAAAAAAAAAGTTTCAAGTAAAAAACAGAATTTGAAGAAAAAAAAAAGGAGATAACGTTTCGCTACGTCGAGCAGTGGAACTCGAGGTTTCTTTGTGGACTTGCAACTTTAGTGCTTTACCCTTCGAGGTATCGAAGGACATTTAAGAATCTTCAATCTCTGAGGATATTCCTTTGAAATTATAAGCTTCTAGGATTTAAATAAAAATTGTTACTCGGGAGGGAGAGAAGATAGCCAATGACCGGATTTTGAGAAAGAAGTGAAGAATTTTTTAAGTGAAACAGAAAATCTTAAGTAAAAAAAATATTAAGAAAAAATATTGTAAGGTTTTGCTACGCCGAGCGATGGAACTCGAGGTTTCTTTGTGAATTTGCAACTTTACTGCCCTGTCTTGCGAGGTATCGAAGGACATTTAAGAATCTTCAATCTCTGAGGATATTCCTTTGAAATTATAAGCTTCTAGGATTTCAAATAAAAATTGTTACTCGGGAGGAAGAGAAGATAGGCGAAGACCGGAATGTCGCTGAATTTGTGAATGAAGTGAAAATGTTTTCACGTAAAAACGAAGCTTCTCGCGTTAAAACGAAATTGCTACTGGTGAGGGTGAGAACGAAAAAAGCGAACAATTTTTTAAGTAAAACAAAGAAAATGTCAAGTGAAAAAAAAAAAAATTTGAAGGAAAAATATCATAACGTTTCGCTAAGTCGAGAAATGAACTCGAGGTTACTTTATGGACTCGCAACTTTACTGCTTTAGCCGCCGAGTTATCAGAGGACATTTAAGAATCTTCAATCTTTGAGGATATTCCTTTGAGATTATAAGCTTCCCGGATTAAGAAAAAAAAAATAAATTGCTACCCGGAAGGGAGCGAAGGTAGGCGAAGACCGGAAGTAAGTAATTTCCTATGGCAAACTTTGATCCCCTGGAAGTTGGTGATATATTTTGCTCGTACGACGATGAAGGGAGACGATTTCGTCGAGGCGCAGGCATTTCGCACATTCGCCGAGGCTGAGGCACGCGGGTCAAAAATATTAATGGTTTCGTGTAGTGAATTTAATTTAATTCCCCATCGACGATCTCCTGTCGAATTCCTTTGTGAGAGCCCTCGGATTAACGGCACGTGACTTTTGATCGACGAAACCTGACGATCCGGAACGGGAATTAAATTTAATTAAATCTATGTAGATTGGAGTTATACTGCGCTAGTTCGAATTCAATAGGATTCTCGTGAAATGTATCACAATCATTTGCGACAACTAATTAGTGAAACCGGGTTCGGTGCAGAGACAGCTCAGCAACTCCGTTTATTTCACGTAGCGTCGAATATTGTGTATAAACGTAAAACCAAAAAAAAAAAAAAAAAAAAAATGAATAAAAAAAATTAAATTATTTTTCGTATTCGTGAAACAAAAATCTTATACCGTGCTAGTTCGAAATTAATAGGATTCTTTCATAGGATTTGCGGCAACCAAACAGCGAAGCAGGTTTGGTCCAGACACAGCTCGACAACTCCGTTGATTTCACATCGGGCCGAGTATTGTGTACAAATATAAAACAAAACATTAAGTAAATGATAATAAATTTTAATGTTTCAAAATTTTCTTTTTATTTTTCATACTCGTGAAACGATAATCTTATCCGAGATTCCGAGGAATTTCCATTCCGTTACGATATAATTAAGAAAACTTAGAGAAAAATCGTATCGGAGTTTAATAATTATAGTTACATTTAAGGTGACCCAGCTTATCGATGTTTTCGCGCAATGTCGCAATTCAAAGCAAAGTTTTTTTTTACATTCACCTTAGTCGCTAGATCGTAAACAATGCAAGTCCTCAGTTACCGATCGCTGTTTTACCGACAGAGAACTTTCGTGCGCTAAGTCCGCGCGACGCGATTTGGTACAGAATCAGGCAGATCGAATTCCGAAGGTAGATCGGTGGCCGAATATCATCTATAAATGAAATAAAAAATCAAGTAAATAACAACAAATTTTTGAGTATGGAATGTATTTTATTTGTATTGTATTTGTATAACAATGCAAAAAATTTCCATTACCTATCGACATAATTAAAACGCCTTTGAGAACAAAAAAAACAATCCACGGGATTTAAATGATCGTAGTTAAATGTAAGGTGTCCAGTTTATCGACGATTTCGTATAGAACCATAATTCATAGCAACACGCAGGCCGTCTTTTGTGTCTCGTTCGAAACAAAGCATCAGCGTATTTTTCCACCATCATCGCTCCATCGTAAGTAACGCAAGTCCCCAGTCGCCGAACACTGTTTTACCGACAGAGAATATTCGGCTCTTAAGTCAGCGCCGCGACTTATCCAAAGTCAGGCAGTCCGGAGCGAACAATCTTACACCGAAGACACCTCCGAACCCTCCGAAGCCCCAGAGCATCAAGCCCGTTAATCTGCAAAAAAGAAATCACCCCTAAAAAGTCGCCCCTCGCCCAGCGACGAAAGAGAAAAAAGTCTCGCGTTCAAACTCGCTCGTTTCCCGCCACGTTATCGACGGGCGCGTCGCGCATGCGCTCTCGCGCGGCGTGGAATCCCGCGGTAGCGTTTCTCACGACGGTGTCCCCTACCTGCGCACCGCTGGCGAGTGTGCTCGTCGCTGATTGGTCGTTACGAGCCCGGCCGCCGCCGGCGCTGTCTCGACGGTCGCCATGTTGATTCTTCGGGGACGGTCGAGCGACCCACCCAGCGCGGCGCAGCAGTACTGCGGTGGTGCCGAACAGCGACCGTTTGCGCGTTCCGTTCACTGCACCACGTCGTGTAGCAGTAACAGATATATAACCGGGAGGCTAACACTACGACCGTCTAGTACATATAAAAACAAAAAAAAACAGTAAGCGCACATCTGTGGCGCGAATTCGTCGAGTGTCGTTTTTTCTCTCAGAAAAAAAAAAAAAATTTCAAAAAATTGAGAAAAAAAAAGAAAGAACAACATAACCGTCCAGTTCGATAATTTTTTTGTTTTGTTTTGTTCCTCGCACTGTCGGGCATCGAGATAGAGAGTCGCATCGGACTGACGGCGACAGGCGTAAGATAATCTTTCGGAGGTGCGAGAGGCAGGGAAGGGTGATAGAAAAGCAGCAGCGGGAGTCGCGCGCTCGAACCGAAGAGTGGAAAAAGAGATCGGGCAAAGAACGACGGGACTGCGAACGCGGGTGAGAGGGGCGTGAGGCGAGCGGGAGTAAAACGGTAACAGTGCCGGGAAGTTCTGCGTTCCAGATGACGGGGATGCTGGTCAACGTGATCCTGGCAGCCCTGCTGGCCTGCCGAGCACAGGTGAGTCGATTAATCACGGGGCAAAGCGCGAAGGGGGGGGGGGGGGGGGGGGAGTTTGTGGAATAAATGAAAAATAAATAACGCGAAGAGAGAGAGAAAGGAACGAGAAACGTTGAAACTAGCGTGGCTTATCGATCCTCCACCGGCAGGGGCTCTTTGCAGTGTGCCGTATTACGTTCTACCGAGAAATCCGCTGACGTTAGATGTGCAATTTTTCGCACACTTGCAGACGATGTATTTCTTTTTTTTTAGGAATAAAAAAAAGAATTTTACGATCGTTGCGAGCGAATCTTGCCTTGTCGGACTCTTCGGAACGATGGTTTTTCGGTGTTTTTTTTTTTTTTTTTTTTTTTTTTAATTCATTTATTGTTTTTCATTTGATCCGAGTCGCGAGAACTGGACGTCGAGCGATTTTCCGAGAAAGAACGTCGAGTGGCGAGTCGGAGATTCCTGGGCGCTCGCGGGAGGACCGTCGGAGGTCAGCCGATGCGTAGGACGACTCGTAAGAAGTCAAGGGTCCTCAAGGAGCCATTGGCGTTGTCTGACTCCTCCGCAGCAGCCGGCCCGGACGACTCGAGTCGATTCTCGGGCTGCTCGGTTCTTCTTCTTTTTTTTTATCGACCGTTTTGTTTTTTTTTTGTCATCTTGCCGTTCGCTTCCTTCGACTGTTCAGTCAGCGAACTTTCCGTGCAATCCGTGACAGTGAGTTCGGCGAAAGAGCCGATCGACACATTTTTTTTTTTTTAAACTCTAAAATTTACATCTTAGACGGTCTTTAGAACGACTGAAGATTACTTTTAAATGGACACTTTTCTGAAGTTAATTTTACACCGATTACACGATTGTGGAACTTAATCTTGCTGCACTCTCGATAAAAAATCTTTCGCCCTACAAAAAAGAGTCTACTCACTTGCCAATTGTCCATTATATATATCAAGGTTTATAAGGTATATTATATATATCAAGAGTTTATATATATAGATTTCCCACGGGCGGGGATGAAAATAATTCTTTTATACGAAATTAAAACAATGCTTTCACTTTTACGTAACTTCCTTTGTAAAATCAAGTTAATTGAAAATATTAAAGGGCCTCACGGAAGCGCTTAGAAAACTTGAATTTCTTACGTAATTTTCGATTACAACATAACGCGTAATTTAATCTGACCGCAGACGCGTTAAAAATATTTCGCCTAACAAAAGTCAGTCTACTCGTTTGCCAATTATTTATTATGCATGCATATCAAGCGGGAGAAGAAAATAATTCTTCGATACGAAATTAACTGGTCACACCCATTAAAACGATGCTTTCACTATGACGTAACTTCGTTTATAAAAATAAGATGAAAGAAAATGTTAAAGGGCCTCGCGAAAATCCGCATGAAACTTGAATTTCCTGCGCAACTTGCGATTATAACATAAGGCAATCTTGAATCTCTGAATTCGCAAGGGATGGCACATTCGACTTCGGCAAACGTTGAAGTCGTGAGGACCTTTGACTGCACAGACGGTCGTAATCGAGGCGTGGGAATGATATAAGCCAGGACTTAGAACACCCGACGATGTCAGACGCCAAAAGTCCTTAGAGCATTAGCCCCAAAGACGCAGAGAGCATTCTCGAGTAATCCAACCGTGGCTTCGTGCTGTAACCGCGTTAGCTCAAACTTAAAGCGACATTCGATACCTCCATAAATCCCTCATCCGGTAACACCAGTCGATGTGGATTATTCAGCAATTTCCCGTTTGACAAATTCATTGACTCGGATTATCGTCAGCGAATACCTTATATTTTAATTATTACATTATATATATATATATATATATATATATATATATATATATATATATATATATATATATTTGGTGCAAAGCCAATGTAATGTACTTGGACACAAGATAAAGTATTATTAATAATTATTGTTAAGGATGGTTTTTTTTGTAAAGGCGAAATCACCGTACGGTTGAAATAAATATTACTATATTATGTATCAAATATTATACTTTAAACTATGAAAATAGATTGTAAATTTAATGTACTGGAACCTGAAATTTGCTAAAATTACTTTAATTGAGCGATCATTAAGGCACTTTTTTTGTAAAATGAAAATATCAGAAATTAGATTAACAAATTTATTTGCCTGAAAATCACAACGATTTTCATTAAGAACAAAGATTTTTACTGTCAAATCGCAACGCACATCTGTTCGAAACTTCAGAAACAGTTTATGTAAAAAAAAGCTTCGAGCATCGTTCATTAATTTCCGAGCTAAGTTTTTTTGCAGTGCACATATAAATCGTACAATTATATTTTCGAAGTCGCACAAAGCAATCGTCATCCGGAAATTCGTCTCAACTTCGCAACTCGTTTGCGACGCTCTCGCGTTATGGTAATGTAGGGCACGAATAAATTGGCCAATCGGTTCGCTTCGTTTTATTCACGATCGTAGAGAATTGCCGGCTTCCTCGTTATTCCATTGCGCCACTGAAGATTCCCTTCGATTCACTGTTAATTCTTCGCTCTTTTCTTTCGACCGGAGACTGGCGAATAAAGTGACGAGAAATCTCGATTTATTTCCGAGCTTAAATCGAACCGAGTATACCGCATTGGGAGTGAGTACTCGTGCATCTTCAATTCAATTTAAATAGAGGCGAGGTACCGGCGTGACGAACGTGTCCAATAACGAGCCGCAAGTAGACGTACTATAGTGACGGCAGAGACTCGCGATTGGAATCGATTGCAAGTCCGCAGCCGCTCGTAATGCATACCTGTATACATATATATATATATATATATATAGCGCATTCCTGGCTCATCGACTCACCGTCCATACTCCACCTCTTAACTCATTCTTAAGTAATTCCTGAGGCGTCTGAGTGTTTCATAGATCGTCGCGGAAACGAGCGTAGAAGACCTCGTTTCTCAACACTCTTATATACAGTACCAAAGCCGGTTGTCATTCGTTATTATAGCTCGGGCGTGGGAGGTCTTACAGGGCTACGATTACTTTGTATTACGACCAACCATCAACGCCCCAATGAGTGACCTCATTCACTTTGCACATTGCGTTACTTCATGTATGCACATAGGCAATTTGATGAACATTCGTTTGGGCTTTTCGGTTTTGCTCTGTGTTTCAATTCGAAAGTAGCTTTATCAAAGGGGATCGTATTGTTCGGTAAATTGACAAATTTCTGTGTCGCGTTATAGCTCTTTCACATTGTTCGAAGGGCCTTGACAAATCGCGCGACGACTGTCGAGTTTCAATCGCACGAGGGTTTCTCTGTTTTTTTTTTCGCGAACACTACGAACATGCGCGGACCTCGAGTTCGATATGATATCCTCGAGTAACATGATATTTAGCCAATTTGGCCGATTTGATTCGCCAACAGGCCGAGCGTACAGCAGTTTCGAGGATTTTGTGATCGTACTAGGAGGCGCCTTCGGTCTTTGGTAGGCGTAGGGCTGTAAATTGGGTTTCGCCCGACGATCGGGCCGAGTCTATTACACGAACAGCCACGGGGACTTGAGCAAATCGATGATCCCCCGCCGAACGCTCGATCTAATTGATCGAAGTAACCGTCTCGGGTAAATCGCGTTGACCGAACACGGATCTTTCGATCAATCTCGGCGCGTACGGTATTAATCCGTCATGCAAATGGAACACGTAAACGCGTATGCGCGGCAAGCAATTTCGTAACGACGACTATAGTGCAGTCTATCGTTCCGACGGAGTTGTTCCAGCGCAGAGTCCGAGCCGCGATACTCGACAAACACTGTAGCGCGCTATGTTCGAACGATTAATTCGATTACACGACGAGCTACAGTATACGCGCGCGCGCCGAGGTTCAGCGCTCCCGGCTCCCTCCCCGTACGATTGGGAATCTTAATCCCTTTATCCAATTACGAGCAACGAACTCCATGACCCGAGCCGCGCTCCTCCACGCCATTCTCTTGTTAAGCCCCCCACGCCTCTCGCCCCCCCCCCCGTCCGCTTGTCAACGATAACAATTGCAATTTTGGCCTTGGAAATCATATCATGTACACAGCTGCCCGTACGCCAATTACGGGGGTTCAGTTCCGGATCTAAAGCGCGAGAACCAAATTGTCGCGAACGGCGCAACCTGAAACCATGCAATGGTGGGTATATTGAAAACTTGGGGGGGGGGGGGGGGGTTGTACACAGATTTTCGACGCGTTGTGTGACGAGAATTTTGAAAATCGAGAAAGGGATCGTGTTATAGCTTAGTGTTGGTGAAGTAATCGGTTATTTGGGTTGGTTACTGAAATAGCCGGTAATGTTGCTGGATAGGTTAATTGGTTAGGTCCACCGGTTATTTTTGGTCAAGAACGCGCTGCAAACTGCCGAATACTAAGAAAATATTCAAATTTCCATGAGACATTGCAAATTGCTTGTCGAAGGTGCGAGCTTTGTTGATAATGAGAAAACGAAAATATTCAGCGAATAACTTGACTTAAGGGGGTGAAATTCTGAAAAAGGGCATGGAAATAGGATCAACGTTTTACGACATTTACACTTTATTGCAAGACCATTTAATACAATCTCATTCCAGTTTCGTTCAGTATCGACTAATTTACCGGGAAATTCCGAGCTTTCGATTTTTTAAATCGCTCTTCTTTTTCCTTTTATGTCCGGATTTGTGCCAAGACATTGGGACAGAAAATCGTTCGATCGTTGCGAATGTCGTCCCGAAAAAAAGACTCCAGCGGTCGGCTTCTTTTGCGCAAAAAAAAACCACACGCAACGTCGAGTGGCGCATAAAGAATACCCGGTAAAATATTATAAATAACGGCGGTTATTTACCTGCTAAATATCCGGCTACTCAACCGGTCATTAACCAAGCTTACATCACTAGGTATAGCGTTAAAAAAGTCGATCAGATTTTAGGTCATTTGTTAGCTTGCGAGTGATTTCGTACATCTGATTATCGTACATCTGAACGCCTTTGATTTTTTTTGTTTTTCTTTTTGTAATACGGAGATGGATACTTTTTTTTTTCACGAATCGTAGAATATTTTATCAGCATGCAAGTTTTTGGATAATATGTCTTTCACATTATATACAGTGTTTTCTTGTTTTAATTGTTACATTTTTTTCTTCGAAATCCCTCGAACAGTGTCGTGACTAAGCTGAACTCGTTTAGATGGTGAAATTGTTTAGATTATTGATTCTAGGAAAAATGTTTGATAATGGCGCGTTTAGTGTGTACAAACACAGCCTGCAGTACGCCTCCCTGGCGTTAGATCGCTGATATGCGTGTTTACGGCAGTTATATTTTCACGATTTTTATCTAACTCGGCTCCCTTAATAACTGGACGGATTAACGTATTACGGATTACGTGCGGCTGATGTTAGATCTGACGAGGCTATTGCATCTTACAAGCACCGCAAACACTCAAGGTTAACAATTAAATGATTCACCGTGGATGTGTTCTTATTTCGACGTGATTAAAAATTGGGATACCGAAAGCTCATAACTGCTTGAAAATCGTCTGAAATTCTGATCGATTTATCCTTTGTTCGCTCAATCATCGGGTTCACAAATTTTTTTGTAACCGATCATGAACAAAAAATTCTAAAAAAGTAAAAATAAAATATATTAGAAGCTATTATATTTAACTTTGTACGATGTATAAGAATCAATTTCAAGACCGCTTTTATTTACTGCGACGCGAGTAAATCGAATTATTCACGTGTCCAGCGTAGCAAGGATGGGCGACAGTGGAATGAAATCCGCAATGGATTTTGGTGAAAAAGAAGTTAATTCATACAGCGCATTTAATTCCATTTTCCATTGAAAGGAGAGAGAGAGAGAGAGAGAGAGAGAGAGAGAAGAGAAATTTCAAATTTAAAATGTCAAAGCTTACATCCATCCCCCTGACCATAGAAAACATTTTCAGCATTAAAAAAAAAAAAAAGAAGAGCCAAAAGACCGTTTCCCTCTGCATTTCGTCCCGTGAAGCATCCTCCCAAGTCCGTGAATATATCCGGCCCACAAAGGCAAGAAATTGCCCGTAAAACCGAAAAAAAAAATGTTGACTCGCTCCTCGCATTATAACACATTATAAATCACTGTGGCAAGGTAACGTCAAACGCGTCATTGAGCCGGGGACTCTTTTCGAGCGTGTGGATGTGTATGCGTGTTGAAGTGGCGCATCGATCGACGCCCCGCAGGCTTCCCACAGCCGTGCAGCAGTGACTCTCTCCATCTCCCTCCCTTTCCATCGCTCTCTCTCTCTCTCTCTCTCGCCCTCCTCCGTTCCGGCGAGTTCTCGTGTCAGTCGTCGAGCGCAGCGAAAGCATAGATCGATTATAACAGGCGTGCTGGGTTCTCTTTCGTCTCTTGGGTTCGCTCGACGAGAGGCTCCCACGCGAGAGTTCTGGCGGTCCGCATCTACCGGGTAGTTCGTGGACTCTACCGGGAGGCTCTCGCGTACGGCACGAGTGTGGAACTAGGTGTGTTACTACGGCAGGCGCAAAACATCGATCCAACGAGAGATCGATGTGGCACCCGGTGTGCGCTCTGCTTACATCCGCTCGCTAAGTACTTACTGCGGCTGAGAACGTTCGCTGTAAAATGAAACTGCACGAGCTCACCTTCCATCTATCGGCGCCAGGAGTCGCTGGTGGGCATCGGTCGGCCAAACGCCGAACGGGAATACACGACGCTCGGCCGAGTTGGCGCTGTCTCGAAGCTTCCGTGCATAACCGTTGGTCCGATAGGAAAACAAACCGCGACCACAGTGACATCAGTGGGCCGGGTTAGTTTCCCGGTCAAGCACCAATGCAGTTTTCTACGTTATTTTCTGTGATTCCCAAGTGATTCGGATTGCACTTACATCGGGTCGACGGAGTCCTTCTTCGGGCTTTGTGTCGAATTAATTGATTGGTTATACGAATTCGTTTGTTCGTTTACGCACATTGTCTGGAAAGTGACGTGATAGGAATTGCTCAAAAGAATATAACGATGAAGAAATCTACGGAAGAAGGGAACACACATACAAGTGGCAGTACCGAACGGAAATCACTATATCGAGCCTTGATCGATATGGCTTTCCGTAGTTGCCAGGTTGGGTGCTCCCAGTCATTCTAAGGCGTTCAACCATATTGATAGAGGAAGCAAAGGAAGAATTTCCATTGGTTCAATACGAAAACAACTGCAATCACAGGAACATCAATGGGTCCACAGTCGATTGCCGGCCAAGCGACAGCGAACTTTCCTACGTTCTTTTCTATGATCCCCAAGAGATTCGGATTCCACTTAAATCAGTAGGTCCATAGAGTTCTTCTTCTTCGGGCTTAGTGCCGAATTAACGAATTAATAGGCGGTACACTGCAGTTCATGAATGCCTGGGCAGGTTTTCTATATCGGCCCTATTCAGATCGTCCAGCGATTGACGAACAGCACGGTACCAATTAATTTGTTCGTCTACGAACATTGCCTGAAAGATGACGCGCCAGTAATGGCACCAAATACGTCAAGAAGAACTCGACCACACGTACAAGTGGCAGTACCAAAGCTACGAATAATCGAACATAAATCACCATACCGAGCGTTGTCCGTCATGTGTTTCCCCTGTGGCCAGATTGGCCGTCCCCAGTTGTTCCAGGGCATTCGACCAAATTGATGGAAGAGGAAGAAGAAGTAGAAGAATATCCATTGGTTTCATACGAAAATAACTGCTACCACAGGAACATCAGTGGTGCCCAGTTCGATTCCCGGCCATGCACGAATGGATTTTTGCCCGTCCTTTTCATGCGAATCCTAAGTGATTCGTATTCCACTTCGATCAGTAGGTCCAGTTCTTCTTCGGACTTAATGCCGAGTTGATTAATTGACTGGCACCAATTAATTTATTCATTTGCAAACATTGCCTGGAAGAGGGCGCGCCAGTAATGGCATAAAAACACGCACGGGTTGCAGCCCAATAGTCATCATAACCAAGAAAAAAAGGCATTCGACCATACATACAAGTGGCAGTTCCGAAGCTACAAATATTCGAACGAACATCACTACACCGAACATTGGCCGCCATGGGTTTCCCTAGTGGTCACGTTGAGCGCCCCTAGTCGTTTTAGTTCGTTGGACCAAATTGATGGAAGACGAAGAAGAAGAAGAAAAAGAACATCCATTGCTTCGATACGAAAATAACTGCTACCACAGGAAGGAACATCAGTGGTCTCCGGTTTGATTCCCAGCCAAGCACCAATGGATTTTTGTGCGTCCTTCTCTGTGAATCCTAAGTGATACGGATTCCACTTCAATCAGTAGCTCCAGCTCTTCTTCGGACCTAGTTCCGAGTTGATCAATTAGCTGGTACCAATTAATTTATTCCCTTGCAAACATTGCCTGGAAAAGAGCGTGCCAGTAATGGCACACAAAAAACATCATGTACGAATTTCAGCCCAATAATGATAATAACCACAACAAACAAACAAAAACCCTCAAAAGAAGGGCCTCGACCATGCCTAGAAATAGCACTACATCGAACATTGTCCGACATGGGCTTCCCTAGTGGCCAGGTTGAGCGCCCCTAGTCGTTTTAAGGCGTTGGACCAAATTGATGGAAGAGGAAGAAGAAGAAGAAGAAGAAGAAGAATATCCATTGGGTCGATAAGAAAACAACCACACCGACCACAGGAACACAGCGGCGACGACGTTGAGATGCGAACGCTCCAGCGTACGTTCGCCACTCAACCCAACGGAAATTCTTCCTGATCGTTGATATTATTATTATTATTATTATGGAAACGGGATGTGCACGTCAACGGTATCGCGGTACGTGCCTCATCGTGCCGGCTGTTGATAGACGTTACCGGAGTTTATTTAGCGGGCTTTTTTGTTTGCGCTCGCCGGGCGTTCGTCCGTCACAGTGAATTATAAACGGGTCTGCGGAGTCCTATGGAATGCAGATACGGAGCTATAGGATGGATGGGTGGAGCTGCACGTTTGGATTTGCGATGACTACGTTCGTGCGCCTTTTTTTTTTATTTCTCCTACGAGCTCCTGCGTTATTATGCATATATTCTTTTTATTACGTAATCGGCAATGTGTTGATAGTTTGCATTTATTCGCTGTTCTCGGCACGACCGTGTGTGCCGTACTCGCCGGACCTTTTGTTGTTGGGTGCGCAATCGCGCTTGTGTCATCGATTCACCGTTAAGCGAGTGCCGCTAGTCGAGAGCCCTCGAAGAAATTCCGTTAGCGTCAATTGGGGAGGCGAGCGGGTGGAGGGAGTTTGTAATGAATTTAAGGTGATTACACATAATAGATGCACAATTTACGCGCCAGGTGAATCGTGTCGATCGCGGGCGTTAATAATCGCGAATAATCCGCGAAGAGCCATTGTAAACCAGATTTTGTTTTAATGGGAAAAATTTGACTGGTTGAATCGATGGGAATTCGAGCCAGTGGGTAATTTCGATAATAATTAATGAGATTAATTAATGGGTTGTTGCATCACCATCTTGTATGCCCCAGAAATTATTTTAGAGGAAGGTTGTTCACTGGGCTTTCGGATTGGTATTGATAGGCTGATGAATCTGTTTTACCGTCAGAACGAGGCGATTTCACCGAATCAACTTTCAATCGTTAATATGCTACGCATATGCTTCAAATTTAACAGGGCTCTAATACTCGCCACAAACGCTTCGGTGTGCACTTGAATTTTGTTTGAAAACGTGCAAGAGACGAAGAAAATTTAATGATACAGATTTTCGCGAAAACCAATATGGCCGCTGAAAATTTGAACAGCATCTATTTTTAAGGATATCAAATATTCTGAAACTCACATACGTAAAACGAGAGTGCACACCGATTCTCTGGAATTCCCCGAATATTACAAAATCATCACAAAGTCTACACAAAATAAATCCATGCAAAGTGTGTACGTTCATTTACCCAAAAAAAACGGAGGACATTTTTGCTTGCGCAGGTTATGCGCGCAAATGTAGTTACGAAAGTCTTTAAAAAAAAAAATCGTAAAGTTTCGTTACCTTATTTTCTGGCCGTTTAGGTCGCTAAATAGAGTGCAACGGAAACTTTACGGAATATTTTACGGTCATTAAAGAGTTTCTTTACTCAGCTAGAGTAGATAAAAAAAAAAAAAAAATGTTTGTACATAACGCTACTGCGTTATGTACAAACATTTTTCTTTTTATCTACTCTAAGTGATCTTGACCGGACATCTTTGATGGCTAAAACAAAATGATAAATTTCTATGATGATCTAAATTTCAGATTAAAATCAAACACGAAAAGACAATGCTTTTTTCGCCGGAAAAAATGTTCTTTGACGGGACGAAAAAAAATTCGATAAAATAATCATTATTATTATCATAATAACAGTAACAACACTGTTTGTTCCTTGAGCTTGCTATCCGTCATGTTAGATCTCTCGTTGAATAACAAGACGGAATACATCGCGATATATTGTTGTGTGCCGGGCTTGCCTAGGTTTTTCATAAAATACGAGCAGCGCGTCTTCTATGAAAACATTTGAATAGCTAAACGCATCAATGACCACAGACAATGATCCGCGGAGGTTTAATAATGCTTTGTATCCATCCTCTATTAACCGTCGCGTTCAATGATTGGCTTGTGCGTTTGCAGTGCGTTGATAAATCAATTATCGGGCTAACGCACTCGGCGTGTTTGGCAAACACTCGAATGCATCGCAGGTTGTTTATTTTATGCGTGCATAGTGTGTTGTTGCATGACGGAATAACCGAGGGGAAACATTTTCATCATTTTCGACAATATCGTATATTTTTGTTCAATTCAACGCAAACAACGCTCGCGTATTCCGTATCAACGGCGACACAATAATGGCAAACGGATAATACGATAATACGATAATATCGTCAGACGAAAAAGTCATGACAAAAAAAAGGTAGGTTAAATTTTTGAATAAACAACCCGATACAACCTTTGTGATCGCAGAGCCGAGTAACGGCACTCGAACGAATGGTAAATTGTAATGGTCAAATGTAGTTGAAACAAAAAAAGTAAAAAAAAGTCAGTTACGCACGAAAATTGAGATTAATCCGATGATACCGAATGAAACGAGTCGCGCTAAATTAGCGCGTTCATCGTGTCTCGTCGTAAAATGCAAATAATCCGATGATTCATTTACGACCGGGTCGAGCTCAATTTTGATTACTCGAAACGGGATTCAATGTGGCTCGGATGTACGAGTAAATAAAATAAAAAAATTCATCTCTCCGACTAACAACGGACACAATTTTTTCCCATTCAGTCGTCCCGCCAATCTTCGGCCGTACGACGAAATGGGTCACGACGTAAAATCGAAGTGCCGCCTAAATGAAATTTCACTCCGATCGTCGAAGGACTTCATGATTTATTTATTAAAAAAATGAGAAGTGAAACCTGAGAGAAAAAAAAAAAATAACACGGAAATTTGCGTCGAATGTGAAGAACTAATTTTTCATGAAATTCAAAATATTCAAAAAGCCATAAAATTTGAATTGTTTTATCGATTCTCCGCAAACTGAATTGGGATCATCTGGCAATCGTACACCATTTGTGTACACGTTTTTAGCCGGATATTTAATAAATTCTAAGAGCTAGAGGGAGAACAAATATTTTTGAAGAAATTAAAAATCGCGTAAAAAAAAAAACGCCCGAAGGGACCGACAGCAATGTTAGAATATAGGACGATACGGTCAGACTAGTCAACTTCTAAATTACATTACAAATAAGCTATACGGTACAAATTGCTCAGACTTTGGAAATAGATGTGTAGAGTGTCCATGCAGAAGATATAAAAAAAATTGAAGCCGTAAGGTGTTCACTCAGAATTGTTCAACAAATCTTCCGGAAACCAACATTTTTTTTCTAATGAAAATGATTCGTTCATTTTTCCGAATACGTATGAATTTTTTCAGATTTTTAACTTCACATGTAACTTTAAATTCATTTGCATTTTTTGACTTTTTACACGTTTTTCCCATACAAAAAAAAAAAATCAAAGTGAATTGAAAAATCTGAAAAATTCATACGTATTCAGAAAAATGAACGAATCATTATCATTAGAAAAAAAAATGTCGCTTTCCGGAAGATTTGTTGAATAATTTTATTTTTCATCAATTTGTTAATAACATTTTCTAACAATTATTACCGAAAATCAATCTATCCGACATCTTGAATACACTTGATTTTTTTCAGATTTTTATATAATCAAGAAGTGTTTATACAACTCCCTCTAAGTTCTCCGAAACTTGTGCGAAGTGAACACCATTCGCAAGCACAACCTTAAGTTCGATTTCGTCTGACAACGGAACAATGATTAAGAACCTTCGATTTGCCGATTTAACGAAACGATTGATTGCTCTGCGTCCTCAGTCCGCAAAATGATGAATTTTTTCGGATTTTTATAACATCAAGAAGTGTTTATACAACTTCCTCTAAGTTCTCCGAAACTTGTGCGAAGTGAACACCATTCGCAACGACTACCTTAAGTTCGATTTCGTCTGACAACGGAACAATGATTAAGAACCTTCGATTTGCCGACTTAACGAAACGATTGATTACTCTGCGTCCTCAGTCCGCAAAATGATGATTTTTTTCGGATATTTATAACATCAAGAAGTGTTTATACAACTTCCTCTAAGTTCTCCGAAACTTGTGCGAAGTGAACACCATTCGCAAGCACAACCTTAAGTTCGATTTCGTCTGACAACGGAACAATGATTAAGAACCTTCGATTTGCCGATTTAACGAAACGATTGATTGCTCTGCGTCCTCAGTCCGCAAAATGAGGATTTTTTTCGGATTTTTATAACATCAAGAAGTGTTTATACAACTCCCTCTAAGTTCTCCGAAACTTGTGCGAAGTGAACACCATTCGCAAGCACAACCTTAAGTTCGATTTCGTCTGACAACGGAACAATGATTAAGAACCTCCGATTTGCCGATTTAACGAAACGATTGATTGCTCTGCGTCCTCAGTTCGCAAAATGATGATTTTTTTTTCCCCCAAAACGAAGCTTCCACCCCAAGCACTTCTTTTCGCAACGCTCGTTCCGTCCCCACCGGATCGCTCGTCCGGTCCGTGCCAGATGCCGACGCTCGCGTGCGCCGCGAGACACGCGCGCGCTCGTTGATTAATCAATTATCGAGTTAGCGCGCAGGGCCTCGCGCTCTACCGGCCGGACCGCGTCGGGAATGCCCCGACGTGAGGGCCACGACGATGATTCACCATCGGCGTTCGGCGATCGTCCGGCCAACAGAGAGCGGCCACGCCGTGGCCGGTCGATATTTCCTTAGAGCGGCGTGCGTACCGTTCCGGGGCGCGGCACGAATTTGCCATCTGCCCCTGGCTCGGCCGAACGACCAGCGCGACGCCGACGTAGGAGAGAGAGCCGATGTGGTGCTGCTTCTGCTGCGGCTATTTGAATTTTAAATCTTGCCTCTCTCGCGTTCACCGCCTCATCGTGGTTGGCTCGGCGGAGCGGCCGCTGGCGCTGGTGCTGGCCCGGCACCGCCGCAGCGGGCTCAGGAAATTGCGCCGGCCGATTTCGATTCCGCACCAGCGGCGTCGTCGACGAGCGCGAATTCCGGACTCTCGACGGTCTACTTATACAGCGGGAGGAAACTCGCGCTAGCACACTCGCATGTGCCGCGAGTAGGTTGCAGTCGCACGGAGACTTCAGAGCCCACTTGAAGGACCGGGCGGAGCATTTTTCGTTCTAGTGACTCGGGAAATTGCAGCCAGCGATCCACAAACTCCAACTTTCAATCTACATATCTGCTAATGCTATGGATACATATTCTGGCTGGCTTCTTCTGCCGTGGATGGACGGGATGCGACTTTTTTTTTTGGGGGGGGGGGTTTGTGGAAAGGAAAAAAAATCGGAGTCGGTGGTCGTGCCTCGAGTTAATTTGAATTAATTTCGTTGAAAGCCGTGCTCTTGAGCCGTGAGCTGGTATTAACCCGGTCAGTGTCAGAGAAACGTATTTCCACGTACGTTGAAGCCTCTGCGAGGCATTCTTTGTCAACTCAGCGACTTTTTTTCGACCCTTTTAGATTTATCCCATAATTGGCCACATTTTAGGTTCGGTCGAAAATACTCTGAGAATTTTTTCAGATTTTTTAAACCATCCATTCAGAATATACCTTTTTTTTCTTCAAATTCATATATCTTGAAAGGGATAAGTCGGTAAAAAAAAAATCTAACGACAAAAAAGTTTTCTTTATTCATTGACTAATTGATGCACTATGTGTAATATTTTTGTTCGTTTTGCAAATGCTATTTTTAGCAGAAAATCATTAATGCGACATCTTTGATTTCGCTGTCAAATTGTCAGAGTATTCGGCGATGTGGCCAATTATGGTATAGATCTGAGAGGGTCGAAAAAAAATTGGCTCAGTTGACAAATTTAATGAGATGAGAGGTTTAATGAGCTGCGAGATATATGAGAAATTGGGGAGAAGTTTGAGTCCCGTTGGGGGGTTAACGAAATGTCTTTTTTCTTGGATACCGGACACAATGGGCCAGTATTGGCACTTTTTCGGCCAGTGTTCGCCCAATGTCGGCCACCACCGGTCATGTCTCTCATTCCTACCAAGACGTGTACTCGAATGACACAGTACAGCATTTTTCATTGCAGTATCTCGGGAAATTGCATCCTTTTATCTACGTATCTCCTAATGTTATTCCGACAAGCAAACACTTGATTAACGATCAGCGAACATCTAGCTCGTATGAATTTCGAAAAGCGGTACCGTCAATTGCAGAATGTAAAAAAACATTCATACGAAACTTAACGTATTGGAAGTTTTTATTCATAAAGTGGTGTATTAAATTTCACGCACAATTCTGATGAAACATTAACGTGCACTATATTAAAAACCTTGGAAATACTTTGCTTTTAGTGATTTACTTTAATATTACTGTAAAAGTTCATTAATTCATCATCACAATTGCAAGTTAAATTTAATGTACCAGTTTTCGCATGAAAACTTTCAATCCGGCGCATTTAATTTATTTTTAAACAGCGTTCTTCGCAATGGCTTCGATAGAACAGGAGCCTTCTCGAACGGACAATAAAGTCCGTTCCCTCCGGCGATCATCGGAGCTGAACGAGGAAACCTCGCGTCGAATGTGAAGACCCCCCCCCCCTTATCTGGGATATTTAGTTCTCCGGATTTGAGATTCCTAGCTGCAGCCTCGCTGGAACTGCATCGAAACACCTGCGGTTGAGCGAACTCTTCGTTTTCTTCTTCTTCTTATTCATCGTGTCCGTCGTCTATCGTGTTGCACGGAAACTCCATCCTGTGCCAGCCTCAGGTCGGACCCAAAGCGAACCCGATACTCTGCCCCTGGGATAACAAACGCTGGAGTCACGCATGGCTCCGGCGCTCGATGTCAACCGCTCGGCTTTATCCACGAATACAACACCGACTTCACCCCGGATCGGATAATGTTCGAATGCGATCGAAGATCCGTCGTCTATTCCCGGCGGAATATTTAAGACTCTGTGAAACATGCATCGGCGAGGTGCCGAGGGATAGATTGAACCGATGTCTAACGTCGTCTTGAGGTAGCGCGTAAACGACTTCGTGGCGGAAATAGCGGCGCCTGCGATAATTTGCAAGACCAAACGGCGATACTTTCTAGACTGTTAAAAAAAAAAAAAAAAAAAAAACTAAATTTAACGCACCGGACTGAAAGTTTTTATGCAAATACCGTAACATTAAATTGAATGCACAATTGTTCTGAACCATTAATGGAATTGTACAGTGAAATTACAGGAAATTATTGGATTTAATGTATCTTTATAGCAAAGTCAAAGTTAATTGTTAAAAGAAAAGTATGTCTATGATTTTTTAAATATATTGCACGTTAATTTTTCATCACAATTGGATGTGAAATTTAATGTGTTTTATAAAGTGCAAAAAAAACTTCCAGCACCAAGACATTGAATTTCATACAAATTTTTTTAGAAATTCTACGGTTTTGTTTTGAAAAATTCAAAAAATGAAGTGAGATTGAGATTCAGATGAGTGCTTTCATTGATCGTAAATTTTTGATCGGTTATTCTTATACGCTAAGAAAATGAAATGGTTGGAGGCGTCGTGACGTACGTTCAAAGGTGTTCTCTTTTTTTGTTATACCACAAAAATGTTTGTTTGAATCGACAAATTTTAAATCGTTTGACGCAAATAATCGTTTAATGAAACAATGCTTTATTTGTACTAAACAAACAACAGCTTTGAACGGCACCGCGACTTTTGGTTAATCCAACCATTTATTTCTCCAATGCAACAAATCATCGACTGCGATGACTTTTATTTATTCTTACAACTATTATTATTATTATTATTATTATTAAGTGTATTATTTATTAATTATTATTTATTATTCGTGTTACCACAAGAGCAACCTGTATAAATTAAACTTCGTCGTTTCCAATCGACAATTACACCGTTATGTTGTAACGAGTATGGAGGGTAACGCGGAAACCAATGTTCGCGCTCTTGGATTGACACTCGACAACGAACGGGCGATAGTGGCGGATAACCGGACTCACCTGAAACGTCGGCCGTACGAATCGCGATAGGAAATACAGTATCGTCATTGTGCGAAATTAATAATATCCGACCGACAGCTAAATATTCCCATTGTCACTCGGCTCGTTCGTTACGATATTATCGCGGCGATGCCGGCCACGAATAATAGTTGTACGCGCAAAGACAGATCGACGAGGTCGCGACCGGTGCCAGTCGCATCGATAACTGTCGACCTGAAGTTTTTGGACGGGTGCCGATGGGTTTGTAACATACATATCTATTCGGAAAGATCTAAATTTGTAATTGCAGCCGTCGTCGCAAATTGATCGATTGGCATTTGACTAGAAAAATATATATATATATATATATATATATTGCAACGCGGAGGGTCATCAATTCCACTTTGCAGCATATAGGAAAGAGTTGCAGCACTAAGAAACTGCAAGGTGACTCGACGGAAGCTAAACGTACTCTCCAAATTACAATTTCTGACAACTAACGTCAGATTTACCGTCAGAGAGTTATTATCTTTGAATTTTAATTTTAGTCGCAAACATTGAGAAGCGCGTTCCATATTCCCGTTTCTCGGCCTGCCCACACGAGGTACTAACTTGCCACGATGTAACGATGCATTTCACCTGCTAATTTTTTCCACGCACACCACTGTAACCCTTAAAAAAAAAAAAAAAAAAAAAAAAAAAAAAATATCATAGTTCCCCTCTAATGAACTGTGTTTCGAGAGCAAAACGAAGGCAAATTTGTGTCCGCACGATCTATACAATGAAAATAATGAACCCTAAAAATCGACGCTTCATCAGCAACGCGCTAGTTAATTGTAGGCAAAACAAAAAAAAAAGAAAGAGAACGAATAAATGTTTCGCACGATCTTTTTAACATGCGCAATTAGCAGCCTTTCTTTGTCGAACGGACAGAATGAAATCTCGTTAGCGTTAATAATTACAAACAAAAGAGGGGCCGGGATGAGTTTCTGGTGAATATATGTATATATGTACGCAACGCTCTCAACTCCGGGCGAAGCTGCATTCTAATTCACCAGCGGGTTAACGAGGCTATAGCACGAAACGCAGCAACCTCGAGAAAACTATACACACAGCCTGCGCACACAAACGCGTATGTCTATGTAGACACATAAATATATATCGGCAATTTCACAAGGGCGCATCTTCGGTACATTGGCCAGGAAGTTACGCCCATCTGATTTCGGGCGGACCGATATAATGGCCGAACCCGGGCGAGTTGGATCCGCGCTATTCCCGTTAATTTCGAAACTTGAAACAAAACGGTGAAGCAAATCCCTGCCTCTGAGCGAGAACAATCGCAAGTAAATCGTCGACCGAGGGCAAAGCTCCGTGAAAGGTGGTGAGTTTGAGAGGCAACTCCAGTAATGCAGTCGCGCCCGGGCGAACTTTCGTACGATTTTCTGTTTTCACACCGAACCGTGAATCCGCCCTCTCGCCACGGACGAATATCGATTATTGCTCTCCGAACGGTGGAACGGCGCGATAAAGCCTTTTCACAGGATGGTTCCAGCCGGCGATAGGAAACTCGCTCTCCGGTATAAACGCCGCATCGACCGTGCCGCTCGACCAGCATCAGCTGCTAACTCATTAGGAGGCTTAAGAGAGCGCCGTTAATTAATCGTTAGGGCGACCGAGTTGACGCTCGAATCAGGCTGCAACCTCCGCCGCCCACCTGACGACAATGGTTCGGGTTATGCTCGAGAAACACACCGGCTGGACCGAATATTTTAGGCGGCGATTCCACGATCATCCTTCGCGGATCGATAATATTCTCTGTTATTATTATTTATTTTTTCAATTTTCTGCTAGAGAGGTTGTGATTTTTCGATTAATTGGTTTTTTTTTTTTTTAAGCTTTTGCACAACACTATGTCGATAATATATGATATTGTTAGAAATAATTGAGGCACAACTCGTCGTTACTCCGAAAAGTCGAATTATCGATTAAGACGATTAATTTTATACGAAAAAAAAATTTAACGCAAAAGTATCTTGATCCGCGATATATTTACAAAGTGTCTTCCGAACATAAATAATAATACTACGAAATATAATAACAAAAAAAATTCCAAGCGCTAGAGGTAGCGGAGTAAAATCTAACCCTGGGGCAAAACGTACCCGTCTCTTCTAGTTCGTATGAAACTTTTCTTTACGTCTCGTGAAATAATTGGTAAATATAGTATGTTTTGCCCTAGAATGCCATTTTGCCCCGTTTTCGCCTATTCTAGTATGACAGTCAATACTCTTAAACATGGAACGAGTGGCTACTTTAATAGCAAGAGAAAAAAAAAAAAAAAAAAAACGTTTGAGGTGTTGAACTACTTACGAATTTTTATACATCATATATACACGTATATATGACATATATATATATCTGTACATGATATATATATAGATGTATATACCGATCGATCGCCGTACTCTGCCGATGAATCGATGTGGCGCACCGCACCTTTATATAATGTTTCGTCGGCGATCTAAGTGGATTTGCTTAATGGATTTAACGCGAATCTGACCGCAACCTTAAGGAGCTTCGACCACACGCGACAATCCGGTCTCCGTAGCGTCGGGCTCGCTCTTCCGGCTGATGGAACTTGTTACTTTGTGAACTTCCCGCTCTATATACCGGACCGGCACTTGACCGCTTCTCTCGCCTCTTAAGCCCTTCAGTCGCAGGCGTCGATGGGCCCTCGAGCTTTCGATGCGAAAATGGTGTTTCACGCCACGGTCGTCACACCGCGACGCCCCCTCTCGAGGTTCGAAGGGAAACTTTGTCCGACGTGTCTTCTTTTCACGGACAACTGTTAGGCACAAAGCGGCACGAGAGCCATCCTCTGCGCTGCGGTTTTTGGTTCAGTAAAAAAAAAAAAAAAAAAAAAAAACAAGTTTCGCCTCTGTGAGCATTATCATAATATAATCAACGAATAGCAAGGTTTTCGTCGAAAATACTCGGCCTCGATAAAGGATGGGCTTTTAATTAATTTATTATTACACATTAAATATAAAATAATCATAAAATATAATCAAATATATATATATATAATATAAATATAATTATAAAATAATATTATATTATAATATGATATTATTTTATGATTATTTTATATTTATAATGTTATATAATAATAACAATTATTATTATCCTCTTTCTACCTTCAAAGCCTGTCAAAAGATGGCTGATACGGTCGTAGGAAAAACTGAGACGCAAAGGAGCAGCACAGGAGCGATCTTTTGCGCTGCGGCTTTTGGTTCAGTAAAAAACAAGTCTCGCATCTGTGAGCATTATCGTAACGTAATTAACGAATACCGAGGTTTTCGTCGAAAATTCTCGGCCTCGATAAAGAACGGGTTTTTTAAAATTAATTTATTATTATATATTATAATATGATATTATTCAATAATTATACTTTATGATTATAATATTATTATATTATAGTGTTATATAATAATGGCGATTATTATTATCTGAATTCTACCTTCGAGGCCTTTAAAAAGATGGCTAATACGCTCGTACGTGGATATGAATAGGCTATGGTAGTGAACAGGAGAAAAAAAGTAAGTTCGAGTATTATGTTACTCGCTGAAATGATTAAATCGCATATCGTCATATCATTATTATATATTGTATTGTCGTGCATATCCCAGCTGTTAGTTTCAACTGTTCGAGTTAAAAACAAAAATTCCGGGATTTTTATAGACTTCATCTTAATTTATTATCTTTTCTTATCATATAATTTATTATTCTGAGCTCAAAATTAGGATTTACTATAAACTGACTCTAAAACCAGAAATCCATCAATTAAATTTTATATATATATATATAATATATATATATATATATATATCTTGACAAAAAACAAACCGAAAGGCTGTGAAACTCCTCCGTTTACAAAAACAGCCTAATTTATTCAGCACCATGCGCCGCACGTTGGAAAAAGCACGAGGATCGTGAACCGGCGAGACGACAGAGAACTCAAAGAACAAAACACGCCCATAAACCAGTGTATACACAAAACATCGATGTATCGACAAGAGGCGCTGAGTGCATTAAGATCCGACGATCGTATCCGTCTTGTCCCACTTTGAAAACAAGCGATGACGTAATTACGCGCAAAGAAGAAAACGCCTGAGCCGCACGAGTCCCAAGAAAAATGGCGACGAACGGGGGAAGAGCGCGAAGGAGCGAGCGAGTGCAAAGATCCGACTCTAGGGACAAAAATTCAAAAAAAAATAAAAAATAAAAAAGAAACTAAAGGAACTAAAGGAACCCGTGCGGTAGATTGGAGTCAGAAGAGATGGGGCAAGAAACGCGGGGCGGAGAAGGAATGGTTGTAAGGGGGATAAAAGTGGAGAAAGCGTGCCTCCTTACGATCTCGCCCCGGCTCTTGAGTCTCACAAGGTGTAGCCGGCGAAGCACCTGGGAAACGCTCTGTGAGACGGAAGCTCAACTTTTTCCTCGCTCATCTCGAGTCTCCCCGCAGCATGCCGGTGCCGTCTCCGGTGCCGCTATAAACCATGCAGCACGAGACTCGAATTTTCACCGCGGCACGGAGCGCCGAGGGAACCCGCGGGAGATTCTCTTTCGGGTCACGCGAGCGCAAGGCACACTGACAGCGCAAAGGCATTCGCGGGGCATACCGGGCATTACTGAACCCTCTCACCTGGGCTCTCGCAGCGACGCAGGAATAGACCGGGGCGCTCCAACCATCACTTTTATTTGGGACGCTCATTCGCGGCACGTTAGTCATCCTCGGCGAAGTCCCGATATATCGCGCTACGACCCTGCACGGTACAAAAGATGGACTTTTCACGGACTTTGTCTTTTGAACAAACGTTCTTGTAAGGTTAACGAACAATTTTGTACAACGAACAAGGAGCTTTGTATGACGAACAAAAATGTTTGTGTAATGAACAAAGATTTTTATAAAATGAACAAACATTATTATAAAATGTATATATATTTTTATAAAATGAACATACATTTTTATAAAATGAGCATACATTTTTATAAAATGAACAAACATTTTTATAAAATGAACAAACATTTTTATAAAATATATATTTTTCTATAATTAACAATAAAATAATTGTGGACGTTTCTGTATAAGAAACGTTGGTACATATTTTGCTGCTTACCCGTGGAGAGCAAGCACCGTGTCGTTTGTCTTCCCAGTTTTATCCTCCTTTTTCATTTTGTGTTAATATTTAAGAAAAAAAAAACTAGACATTTTTACAAATTCGCTACGACGTATTTCGTCCATCTTCGCATAAAATCTCTTCAATTTCTAAATAATTGTGTCTACCGTTTTAGATTGATCGGTTCGGGGCGAAAAACTGCAGTCGGTTTGGAGCGAACAAATGTCAAAGACTTTCTTTGGATCATAATCGACACACTGTGTTTACAGTTTTGCGAATGTCGCAATAGAAATATAGTTTTTACTCGAAACTGTCTTTTCCGAAAAAAAAAGAAAAAAAATTTTCAAGCGGACGTAACTATCGGCACTTGTTGCAGATCGGAAGTCTCGTCATTAAGATTCCTTAACAACGATTTCGTTGACGATTGTCCGAAATTTCCTGTAAGATTCCATCGAAAGATAACGCCTCCGGATCCGCTTGTACAGAAAGTTCATTAAACTGCCCAATTTGGATGCTGCGCAGCTGACGCTCCAAAAAAAAAAAAAAAAAATTAGCCCCTCATAACACAACCAAAAAACAGCCCTCAAACTTACCGCTACAAGTTTGCCGTTTCCGATTTCCGCTTCCAAGTTAACAAGTTTGCCGTTTCCAATTTCTCCATCGAAGCCCCAAGAAATTTTCCGCACAATCTTCTCATCCGTAACAAAGAGTAAAAAAAAAAAAAAATCCTCCAGATTACCCGCATTAATCCGCAGCCTTCGAAGTCCCGCTCCGAATTGTCATCGATCCTCGACAGCGCGGAGTCGCTGCGGAGCGCCTCTCGGTCCATCAAGCCCGGAACGACCGAGCAATGTTTTTAATCAGCGATAAAGTTCCCTCCCTCCAAGAGCCAACAAACTCCGAAGACCCGAACAATTCCCTACAAACAAAAAAAGTTGATGAGAAAACGAAGCCAAAGAATTCGAAACAGCGTGTTTTTTTTTGCCTTCGATAATTTGAATACTTTCGCTTGAAAATTGATTAAGCGCCCGGAGCTCGAAGCTCGTCCGACGAGGGACATTTTGACGGAAGTGTACGGAGTTTTCGCCGAAACAATGAGGCTCGCATGAATGACGAAGCTGCGCACGAAGGGCTCGAGAAGACGTCGAGGCGAGGGAATAATTGCATGCCCGGGCACAGAAAGGAGGGGGGGGGGGGGGGGGGTTCGAGATGGAAGCGTCGAGGAAAAAGCGGAAGACGGAGGTGTGAAGGAAGTCGAAGAGTTCGAGAGAGAGTTCAGCAAGCCGGAAGTATCGTCGACGACGGACGAGTGGAGAAGCCTGTCGGCCGTTCCGCTTCGTCCTTCCTTTCCTCGCGCTGCAGAGGCAACAGCAAGTAGTCGAACTTCGCGAAAGATGCGCAAAGTTTAATCTCCGGCTCGAGGACGAGCCGGAGTCGGAAGATTTCCTCGCCTCGTCGGCGAGACTAGTGGCCGGAGTTGTCGAGGAGGGTGGGAAGGGGCGGGGGGGTGGGGGGGGGGCGAGAAGTCGACGTCGCGCGGAATGTATATGCGGCCGGAAGCTCCCCGGCACCGGACGCGAGTCGACTTCCGAGGAACCGGCGCAGCCAGTGCCAACAACTTCTCGAGCCACTTAACAAATTCACAACACGTTTTTAATAATCCTGCTTAGCTGTCGTCGTTGTCCGCGTTCGATTAGCCGCGTACCCTCGCGGCGGGAGGTTCTGCCGCTGAGTCGCGAGACTGCGCATGCGCGGAGAGGAGAGGCTTTTTTGTCACACTGAGGAAATAGGTCAAACAGCGAAGCTCTTGGAACCTAAAAGTCACGAGTGTTGTGCGATGAGTGAGACTTTTTAAAGATGTCTGTAATTTTTATTAAGAACTCCGATTTTCGCACCTTGCGAAGCACTATTTGGCACAACACTCGGGCGAAAAACTTCTTCGTACTCGTGTGATTGCAACACTCGGCAAAATCAAAGAAAAAATAAATGTGAAATAAAAAAAAAATGTTAAATCAAAGAAAAAAAAATGTTACAACCAACTTTTGTGATGTCGTATTAGACGATCAAAGATTTTGTTTACCTGTAGCTCACTTAAAGTGATTGGTGCGCTTCAAAAAAAGTGCTATATTTTTAAAGTCGTGTATACAAGCTTTTACGCGTACATCGATTATAGTGGATGGTTATTTGTATTACAGCAAATGTTATTAACCTAGAAAAATCCATCCATTGATGGATTTGCAAAAGTATTAACTGGTTTGAGCTACTTTTCGAAAATGTAGATATTCGTTTAGGTTATTCAAAGAATAATCCGTAATTTTTTGTTTGATTTTGATTTATTGCGGCTCATTCTCTTCCTTGAAAGATCCACTACGAATTCACCGTTCAGATATTCGACGGTATTTTCCGTTTAGAAATGACAGCCTTTTGTTGGTCCATCAACGAAACGCCTTTGTAAACAAGCAGCCGCAATTTTTAAACGGAAAATACTACCGAATATCTAGACGGTGAAGGCGTTGAGCATCTTTCAAGGAAGAGAATGAGCCATCATACATCAATATCAAGCAAAAATTGGAGATTATTCTTCGAAAAAACTGAACGAACGAAACTGAATAAACCCTTTCGAAAATTAGCACAAACCAGCTTATATTTTTGCAAATCCATCGCAATTAATGTTTTTTCCAGGTTATGGACATCAGCTCTAATACGAATAACCATCGACTATAATCAACAGATGCCTAAAAGTTTGTATTAACGACGTCAAAAATCTAGCATTCACTTAACTGGCGCGAAGCGCTTCAACTTCAACGATAGTGTGACATAAGAGTTTGTTATTCAAGAAAATGATAGTAAAAAAAAAACCCTCTCTTTAGAAAATAAATGTTTGAAAAAAGTCGGTAGTTCGGCAGGCTTCGCTGCATTCGAGGCGTTTCGTACATTTCTCCAGTTGAAGCTCGTTCTCGGCACCTCCGCTCGTTTTCTGTAATGGTACAACAAGAGAGCGGCTCACACGTGCGCTCTAACCGCTCTCTCAAGCGTTGTTACCGTTTTTCTTCCATTAGCAGGCAAGCAGGCGAGAACTGATGTGCGCGCGTGGCGGCAAGAAACCCGGGGATGAAGCGTGTCTACGTTGAGAACATAAGTGCATGGAATTAAAAAGGAGGCGACACGCCACGAAGACACGGCCGCATGGATAACAAATTCGCGGAAAATTGCTTACATTAGAAACACGCTTTAAAGTCATGGAAGAGCACGGTGCGAGCTTAAAGCGTCACGCGCCACGGAACAAAAGATGCGCGCCAAACACGTAATCTCTTATGATCAATGTAGTTTAAAGAAATGTTAAGATATTCAAGAATCTGCATACATTTACATGGAAAAGTTACTATTGGCTGTAAGTGTGTATAAGTTACGATGGATTGTATAAAAAAATGTTCCTGTACAGTGTAAGTGAAAAAGTTGTTATTAGTCTTTGTATGGACAAACGGGAAGTGAGTGAATTTTGTCGATCAAATTTTTTTTTTTGGTGCAAACAGTTAAAAAATAAAAATCGTAAAAATGAAATACGAAGTTTCGTTAAACTAATTTTGATCAGTAAGTGACAAGCTCGTATGTTCAGGTTTGAATATACAAACCAGTCGTTTTATTTTCCATGACATCAATAATTTAAGTTTGTACTTTTGTTCGTAAAACTAGAGCCGAATGATGCATTTGAAAAATTAACAAATAAAAAATTGTGGACGTTCGTCCACAGTAAAGCGCTGCAAAAAGTCCAAACTTTTTAACCGTCTATGTACACATACAAAAAAATTTGATCGGCACAACATGCCAGTATAACCTACAATGCAAACCTAAAGCAAACGTTTCGCTACCGCCACGCCACCGATTACTATATTTTCTAGCAATAAGAACTTCCATCTAGAAAAAATTACGGGACCTTTCGGTAATATCTGTGACTGCGGAAATTACCATATATGAAAATTCTATTGGTTCTCACCAGACGTATAGTCATTTCTATCAGATCCTTCTCTCAGTGCAGTGAACGACGATTTAGTGTTATTGTTAGTTTCCGTAATATATAATATATAATATATAATATATAATATATAATATATAATATATAATATATAATATATAATATATAATATATAATATATAATATATAATATATAATATATAATATATAAGTCCCCGTATGCCTGTATATAGTTTACATTTGATCGTCGAAAGGATGCTTGTGACGATGAGAAAACAAATCCGGCTTAGAATAATTCTCGCGACTGAACAATCTAATCTCGTCCGGTCCATTTCCAGCCTCCGAGCTCACACGTTCGCTCAGGATGCAGCCGCAATGGTGACGCTTTCTAACCGCCGCTCCGTTCGCCTTTTCTTCCGAAACTTCATTGACGATGTGTCGATGCAAATTATATGTTAAACATCTATTGACCGTGTTTAACGTTTCTGTAAACACGCGTTACTCCCCAACGCGTCGAGTTGTCGGACTTCCTCCCGTGCTCCAAGTTGACCACCTTGGGGAGCATTCTAAGTAAATGCATCGTAAGTTGGTCACAAAACTTTCCTTCGCTGCTCCAATATGCAAACGCCGATATTCTCGGACAAAAGTTTTGTATCCATGAATTTCATATTATATTTATGTGCGAAAACTACGGTAGCTTGCGAACCTCGTGACAAGAGGTCTATAAACTGCTATAGTTTATTTTGACATACATCAATGTAATTTTTAAATTAATCGGTTCGATCGGTGATTCTTCTTCGAGATAATTTCTGTGACCTATTTTTCGGTATGACGTCACTTCCGGTCCAAAAATGTAATTTTCATACTAGAAGCCACTATTTTCAGTATGACGTCACTTCCGCTTGGAAAATGAGATTTTCAAACCGAATGTAACATATTTTCTAGTAATACGTCATTACCGGTCGAAAAATAGGTAACACAAACCGGAATTGGAGTACTTGCTGGCAAATCTCTGGAAACATAAATCTTCGGTTTCTAAATTTCACAGTCGATACCTCGAGTTTGTGTAGTATGTTGTGGCTTGGCCGCCTCGCCCAAGCCACAACAACTTGCCACTATCGTATATTACAGCAGGCTTCTCCTATGTGTACTGAGAGGCTGCAGACCCGCACAGGCTTCCCGAAGTTCTCCCGGTCGTCTGATTAACGGCATTCAAGCGTATGAATCATTGCTGAATATTGTGACAATCATGCCGGTAGATCTGGCCGTAAAATCTATTAGAATGACCGTCTCTATATAGAATGCGGTCTCGTTAGCAGTAGTCTTCCTTTTTATTTATTTATTTTTTTTGCGTGGTAGATTCAAAGCGTACGGCGACGCGAGCTAACGACCGACACGGCGCAGGGCCGAGGGCCATGCTCGTTTCGTAGAGATTCATCCGATTATCATTTATGAATAATTGGCGAATGTCGTGGCAATGACTACCGCCGGCCGCCCGAGGGTCCGTGACGGTCAGTGGCCTCGCTGACGGCAGCGGCGAGGGTGCGGCGATCGCACCCCTCGGCGTTCTTGGTCGTCGATGCCGACGTGTCCTCGCCGTCGACGTTTGCGGCACACGCGAGAAATGATTCACGGCGGAGAAACGACGCCCTCGCCCCGAGAACCTTCCGCCGAATAACGAGCGGTGAATTAAGAGCCCCGAGGACCAAGAGCCAAAGACCCTCGAGACTCAAGTTACGCCATGCCTTTCCCGGAGGAAATTAATTTTTTTTTTGTTTTTTTCGAGCCTTCTCGGAAAATTGATTTAAGGCCGAGGCGATAATCCTCGCTTGTCGCGGTATTGGGTTTCTTTCTGATGAGGTGGAAAGGCACAATTTGTTACACGTTACCTTTGTATATTTTTTTTATCCCTCATGTACCGGGTTCTTGTTCAACGAGGACCTAGAATTTGCCAAGACGCAACCTTCGAACGATTCGAATAACAAGTTAATGCGCTAAGAAAAAATTGTGGACAATAAGCTGTTGTAAAAAGTACAAATTTGTTTTACTGTGTACCTTGAAGTGTTTTTTCTTTATAACGCAGAGGAAATTTATTACGAACATCCGTGTGGTTCTTGTGCTTAAAAGATCGCATGGTCATGTGTTATTGGCAAAAAGTCGTCGGTACTTGAAGGGTTAATTTACGATTTTTTTTAGCGTGCGTTATCGCACTGGCGCAATATCCATTGCCAATATTGCCAATATTGGCGTGTCGTTGAGACGCGACGCTGCATCTTTGTCACATCCACTCCAGGTACAACAGTTGTACCGGCAGGTGCAGCTGTTGGTCACGAGACTTTGGTCAAGAGACTTGGCGCGAGGCCTTGGCACAAGAAGCCTTGGCAGCCAGGACTTGCCCAGAGTCGTGCCATTCATGAAAACCTTGGATAATAAATATTCACCAAAAAAAAAATATCCCAACATTCCAAACGCGATAAGATTCGGTTATTATCGAATTCGTTTCATCTTTGGTATGTTGTCCAAATTTGGCCAAGTTTGGTTTCCAGGACAATTCGCCTCGGACGCTTCGCGCATGAAAGGAACCGAAAGCTCGAAGGCCCTCAGGGTCCGAGCCCGACTCATCGAGTTTGAAAGTTCAGCCATACATGATCGCCCAAAGTGCGGCGAAAGCCCAAAGTCAACATCTGCAATCGACGGTCGTTCACCCTCGCGAAGTTTGTTCGGCATTATCGTTGTAACAATCCTGAAAGTTGCGACCGGAAATCGCGCGCAGCCACTCCTCTCAATCTTGTTCAAACCCAATCAGCCAAAAACGAATAATTCGAGGATCCCCTTCGAGGACACTCGTGTGTACTTTATGCTGCACAGTCCGGAGGACCCTCGCGTGATCGAACGATCGGTAAATATTGCGGGACGTGCGTGCGACGCGAACGAGTTGACAATCGCCGGAGAGGAATGGAGGGCGCGTTATTTATAAAAATTCAAGGACGTCGGAGGTGAGGGTTGCGGCATTGTTAGCTCCGGAGGAGGGTAGATTGAATAGGCGGAAGAGGAAGTGGAGGACTGCTGGCTGCCGCGGTACTGATATAGCGTGCGGAGAGATTGCCTACGCGCGTCGGGAATTGATTCGCGTTCCACGACCCTCCAGACCGGCACAGAAGGGTGACGCAGCGCGCGGGTTATATTCTCGTTCATCCGAGCGAAATGCCTGTCGGCTGTCTTTCGGCCTTTGCGGATAAATCGATGTTGTTACACTGCTACGCCCACGGGTCGCATATCAATGCGTTCGTTATATGCACTCGCCTGCATTTATGTACCGATGTGGCACGACGCAACATTATGTATTGTCGAAACAGACGATAAGGTCTACATGGGGGCATAAACGCACCGAATAACAGACTGCGTCGGTGGTCGACTGCAGGTAGTCGGATGAACAGTGAACATGGTAAACAACCCAATTAAACCCTATTTAATTGGGACATGAAACGCGTGCCAATGGAAGACACGGAGGTGGCCGCTGTTGTTAGCAGGTCAACAAACCGGGGCTGTTGATCTCACAGGATCGCAAATGCAGTTGCCGAATAGTGCTGGTGAAACTGTGGAGTCGTATTCACGATTGAAATATGAACAGATTTCGACTTTGGCAGATTTCACTGCGTCGCGTAGCTTTCGAGTTATGAGCGGTTTAAGTTCTGCCCAACGAGAACGCGCGGCAGATGGCGCGCGCGTCACGCCGCTACCTCATTGGCTGAGCTTCGACGGCTCGTAACTCGGAAGCCATGGACTCTAGAAAAATGTTACAAAGACAAACTTTCATCGTTTTTCGATGGCCGATTCAACTGTGCGCTTTTCGTCGCTTAACTTTACGATCGTATTTTCTCCCTTTGTCCGGCAGCCTTATTTCGCACATACGCGCGTACACGAATGGGTTACAACGCTTCGCTTCGGTTCGATGGAAGCTTCCCTCACACGCTCGATTGTGGACACAGGCCAGACCTTTCGCTCCCTTCATCCTGGATAAAGACACGTGTGTAGGCTTCTGCGTGGATGCTGCGGCACTGAGCTCCGCTAAACTATCCCGTGTTTGCTCTGCGGCCCGCACTCGCGGTTTCATTAGCCTTCGAGCCCCCGCCATAAGATTGCCCGGGTATAGTGTCTGTATATTACCGGGCTTTTTCGTGATCCTGCCGCAACCCCGGCGATTACAGTGGCAAGTCGGTCATCTTCATCGTGTACCATCGCGATATACTGTATGCTCCCGTGTTTGTGCCGCCAGAGGGTGAGTGGACTACAACGCACGCACTCAGCCCTCGAGGGTACACAAACGCTTAGAGAGGCGAATGGTTAGCGAGTGTTGGCTTATTTAGGTATACTGAAAGGGTTTGCCGACGCCTATACGCGAATGCAACGGAGCATTGGGCAGTCACTGCCCGTTGGCTTATAACTACAGGGTACAGGTATACACTGTGTTTGTGCGAGCGTACAGCGAAATCCTCGGTATGGTATATCTTCAAAACGCTGCAAATACTGTTCGGCACATACTGCACATACTGCTCTGTTGTGTGTATTGGACTTGGCAGTGGTCCCTCGGGGTCTCGCCTCGTTGAGGCTTAGGGTAATGCCCGGCGATATGGTATCGTTTTTTTCAATACCGATGAAGAGGAAGATTAGAGGTACGGCGATCAGAAAAGGATTCAGGGACGTGACGAACCGTGCGAACGTTGTTCGGAAGGATGGAAATCGTGCCCTATAGTCAATTACCGCTTCCAACCGTTAAAGAAACTGTTCATTCGTAAATTCTTCACAGTCCCTTCACATACTTAGCAAAAATACTATAATACTGTAATAAGTTAAAAAACAAGTGTCTTCGATTGAAATCCATCTGGTTGATTACATTTCGAACGAAAAAATGTATTAAACAGTTGAGTTGAACAAATGTGCCGAAACACATAACGACTGTGATAGTTTCATCAAAATGGGCCGCTCATCTATAAGAACTTGTGTATAAAAAAGTACCAAAATGTATAAAATCATCGTTTATTTGATCGATATAAATCGCCACCGGTAGTGTCCTTCGCAGCCATGGTTGACCATCAACCGGTTACCAACAGTGCCATTTGACCGATAATTCGACCCGCGCCACAGCCTATCACTCCACAGGCCTCATCGCCCCGACGGTGAGAGAATTTGTGCATCTGACTGCATTCGAACCAAGTCCATCGGAACTCGCCTCCGTGCGCTCCGTCAGAATCGTTGCCTCTGTGCGCACGCGCGATCGCATACATTCGATTGCACGGTTTCAGCGAGCTTGCACGGTAGCGTTGTTACGGATCTTGCCGTCGACCGGGAAACCGGAGGCTGGTCGGGTCATCGAAGTTTCGTGCTCTACCGTTCGATCCAACGTACGCTCGCATAAATCAGGATTCGCTCTCGTACTCCGTGCGGTCGCGGCCTCTCTAATCAACCAATCAGACCAAACTCGGCAACCTCACTAAAACCTCACGCGCTTCCACTCGCCTCTCGCCTCAAACCCCGACCCGGTCGGATTCTCCGGATTGCGGCTCTGGCGTACACGCGTCCGCGTACGCCATCGCACCGGGGTTTGTGTTCCCGGACGAAAGCATCGACTCCCCCTCCGCGAGATGCTTCTTCCAACAGAGGCCGGAAATTAACCCTCCGGGAGTCCTCGAGCCCCGAGGGATCCACGCCCGGGCGGCTCGCACCGCTACTCCGCTTTCCTAATACCTTTCCCTCGTACTCGTCGGCGAAACCGCCCAGCCGGCTCCTCGAAATCCCCGACGGGGAAACAAGCTACCCGATAAAGCCCGTTCAAAGGATAATCGACTGCTTGTTAACGAGAATTCGCTTTTAGGCCACTGTCTCAGTCGTTAATGTATCGCCCCGAATCTCTCTATTAGCTTACTCCGGCGAGCGGCTGGCCCGACAGTCAGCCACAATGTATTCGTCGAAATCTCCTCGCAAACTCCTCACCGTAGAGTCAATAATAATTTCGTCAAACCTGTCCTTTTATTTCACGTGTCATTGACAATTTTACTTTGTACTTTTGTTTGTAAATCTCAAATCGGATGGTGAAGATTGGAAAAGTAAGAAATGAAAAATAAACACAATTTACTTGCCTTGAAAAAAAAAGTCCGCCCATACACTTTTTTTGTTCTCGGTTAGATATTTCGTATTTTCCCCGAGCAATATTTAATTCTCTGAGATTTTCTTGATTTCCCTGACACTTAAAAACTTCCCTGACGTTTCCAGGTTTTCCAGGTTTTCCCTGAGCGTGGCCACACTGTAGTAACGAAGTAGCTTTCCCTTGCAACAAGGACTCTGTTTTATATGCAATAAAATGTTTTATTCATATTGTATAATTTATGTAATTTATTGTATAATTTATGTAATTTATTGTATAATTTATGTAATTTATTATATAATTTATGTAATTTATTGTACAATTTCTTTAATTTATCGCGATAATTTATATTATTATTTATATTAGCGAAGCCTTGAAGACTCCGACCGTATTTTGACCTTAACGGATAATGTACCACAAAAAAAAGAAGAGAAGACAAAATAACGAAGACCAGCAGAACCGAGACGTCAGGATGTCAATTAGGCCGCGTTCTCGTCGGTTAAATTGTCTTCCCGCTGGCGAGTAACGGGGCAAGGTTCGTTAGAGGCCGATGGGACAGCTACGGCGGCGATCAAGATTATCAGGGATTACGCTCGAGACAATGGAGCGATCGTGGCCGGCGTGTCAGTGTCTCTTCGTTATTGGCTCGCCAGAAATTAGAAAAACGAACTTTATTTGCCAGTCGACGGAGGGGAAAAAAAAACGATTCGAAATTGCGACTTTTAATCCTGAATATCGAAATTCACTCGGCATCGATAATTCCCGATATCCGGCGAAGAAGGGATTACCCATCGAACTCGGTACGCTTCTCCAATGGTAAAACAGATTATTATAGGGCGTAACTGGCACGCCCGGGGCGGCCCTTCCGCGGGCTGATTTACGAATTAATTCGTCGAGCGGAGAGTCTTGGATCATTAAGTATTTAACCGCGGGGCCTTGCGGAGTCGAAGTTGCGCTGCGAGATTGAGAGAAACAGAAAGTTTCTGGAGCTCCGGGCGTCTTCGTACCACTCCGCACCGCTCCGCACCGACGCGAACAGGCAAATAGCGTTTCGCTGCTTTCAACGGTTCCGAAACTCAAACACCTTTGACTCCTGGCGTGTTCATTTTTTTTTTTCCCCCACTCGCTCGTGCATTAATTCATGGTATACAGAGCGGTTTGTGCACCGCACGAGCTACAAAGCTCTTCAATTATAATTTCTTTCCGGACGAAATTTCATTGTTTTCTTACCGTGTGCGAAACGAGTTCCGCGAGATGAAAAGAACGTTGAAATTTTGAAGGCTCGAATTGTTGAAGTGCCGATATTTTGAAATGGAAAAATAACGAACGTTCGAATGTACAATGGTCAGTCTTCTGAGGGTGCTTGCGTAGTAAATAAAAATTGAGAACGTTAATATGTCGAAATGAACACTGGCAATAGATTGTTATTTAATGGACTGGAAATGGAAATTTGCTTACATTACTTAGATTGATTGAATATCAGTGTACTTTTTTTTTTTGGAGAATTGAAATATCAGATATTAAAATTACAAATTTTTTGCGTGAAACTTGCAAAAGTGTTGATTAAAAATCAAAATTTTACTGAAAAATTGCAACGCACATGTCTTTGAAATTTCGGAAACGGTTTGTGCAAAAAAGCTTCCAAAACCGTTTTCAAACAAAACCATTTTCCAAAACCATTTTCAAACAAATTTTGCTTAACAGTGAACTTATATCGAGAACAAATATATGAATAGGCGATATTGCAAGAGGTGAACTTCAGAATAGACGAAAATTCAAACACTAAAAAGTTCGAGACCTGGAAGGCTGAGCGAATATTAAGACTGTTCATAATTACGAATTCATTATAGCGAAAGACCAACAAATCAAAGGTTCAAACTATCGAAAAACCACAGAGTCGAATAGCCGAAACAGCAAAAGACCAGATAGACGTTCAGTCGGAATGACTAAGTCTGTCTGGTCTTTCGCTATTTTGGCTGTTTGACTTTATCGTTTTTCAACAGTTTTACTATTCTAGCGAAAGCTTACGAAACCTCAGCTCTCACACTTGTTAGGTCCTTTGATGTTCTCTTCAGCGATTCTTCCCATTTCCTATTCGCATTCACTATTTCGACTTTCGCTGCATTGGTCCTTCGATATTGCGCGTACATAAGTCTTAATCATTCGAAATCTATAGTCTCGAAATCCTTCTGATAGGTCGGGGAGACCGGCGCAAAATGGCACAGCGGGACAAAACGGGACAGTGAGGGCAAAACTCAATGTTACAATAATTTTTTGATGCCTCATTTTGTCCCAACGATACATCCGATTTTTTTTCATCCAAAAGTTATTGGAACATTGCCTTTTGTCTCATTATCCCATTTTGCCCGGCTGTGCCATTTTGCTCCGCTCTCCCCCTATGCAGGCTATTAAAAATAGCCTACACAAGTATGAAGTTTACACTTCAAAATTTCGACGTTTCTAAATCTGATCGTTCAAAATGTTGACCTCCAATTTCCGAAAATGCATTCTCGCATACAGAAGCCCTCTATAAAGTAACCTTTCGGTGAAACGATTGTTTGGATCTTGTTCGGGAGAAATATTTTTCCGAACTACTAATTTATCGATACTTTAATATTCGCAATGGTGACATTTCGAACTATTGGCCGCGCATTTCGGTCGTTAAAAATTTTCGTCCCCAACAGACTCGCCGCTGCCGCAGTGTCGATATTCTTTTTTCGAACTATCTCTCAACACGAAACTGTATCTCGTTAACGGGAAGGTGAAAAAAAAACTGTTCGAAATTCCGCGGTCCCGAACGGCAAGCGTCTGCCCCGACCGCGCATAAAACACAGTTCGCCCGCTATTTGTGTCTCTCATGAATTTTTAATTAAACGGCCGAACTTTGGCGAGAGCCTTGCGCGATCTTTAATCGCGGACGTTGCCGCGATAAACCGCCAATGCAGACGTCACCGGGACGCGAACGGTGCCGTTCGCTGCGGGCCATTTATATTTTAATGGCGGAATAACCGCGACGTCGGGAATTCGCGCAATTAAAATTATGTAAAATTTTTCGGATGAGCCGGAGTCGTGACCGAATTGTCAGTAAAAGTGTAACGCACCGAGCTTATTCGCTCACTTGAGGCCCAACGAATTTGCCAAGTATCGTGAAAACACTGCTCGACATTAATTTTCAATGGCGACGATTCGTCGGAGTTTATCGAAGATTTCGGTGAACGTTCGCGGAATCGGTAAATCGACGTTCGTCCAACACTCACTCCGTGGTCCGTGTTTCTTCTCCGCACAGTAAAAAAATCATTTTATCAAATAAGCGACAAAACCCATTCGTTGAAGTTTGAATATACAAACCCGTCCCTTTATTTCTCCCGTGTCCATTGACAATTTTAGTTTGTACTTTTGTTCGTAGAACTAGAGCCGGATGGTGCGATCGGAAAGTTAACAAGTAAAAAATTGTCGGCTTCTTGCACAATAAGTTAATGTGGCCAGTAAAAAAAAAGTAGAAACTTTTTTTTTTACTGGCCACATTGTTGACTGCAAGAGTAAATTGTAAATTTACTGTACCGGAACTTGAAATTTGCTCGCATTAATCGAACATTAACGTGCTGTTTCGTAAATAAAAAATACCAGATATTAAAATGACAAATCTTTGGTTTGAAATTTACAAAAAATTTTCATCGAAAATAAAAAATTTACTGTAAAGTTGCAATGCACATGTGTTTGAAATTTCAGAAACAGTTTGTGCAAAAAGCTTCGAATACCGTTGATTAATTTACAAACAAAAAATTTTTTTACGGTGTCGTTAATTCCTTGGTGCGAATGGCGCACCGGTGCTGGCCAGCCCTTTGCCAGCACTGGTCCACTGTGGCGCTCGCACTAGGGTAACTCTCGACCCAAATCGTTTCGGAGCTTCAGTAAAATCCCTCATTAAATAAGAATTCGTTTTTTCTTTTTTTTTTTCGGTTTCTAAAGAATTTTTCATATCCACCCGTGCACATTATTTGCTATGTCATCAAAAAATCTGTGCATTTATGTGCATGAAAGAAAAACAAAATTGCACATTCCCATCGGTTCAGTTCCTTACGCTTTCATATTTCGAGTAACTCAACTTGAAAAATTATGCTTTGACTCTTCCCTCAATTTTTTTTTTTTTTTTTTTTTTCATTCGAATTCCGCAGAAGTCCTCGTGCGAAATTAGTGAAAGCGCTAATGCCCAGGAAGCGCAAACGCTCGTTATCCTTTTACCTGTTTTTGCATTAGAAAAAAAAAAAAAAAAAAAAAGAAAGTAAAACAGAAAAAGGCGAAGCTTTTTGAACGATTTCAAATTCAGACGTGTGCAATCAAAGCAAAGTGTGTCGTTGCGTCAATGTTCAAAAAAAGCCACACTCGAATCTTTTGCCATTAAAAACTCTGTGAGCCACGCGATTACACGACGTTTGATTCACAGAAACGGAACACGCAGCCTGCCTATCCAGCCCAAAGAAAACTTTGCTCGCTCGCCGTGCCCGAGAGCGAAGCCCGACGATGATGCTTTGCCAGCGAAATCTCAATCGCGCTTTGACTTCGCGGGCGCGCTCATTCTCTGATGCAACGAGCGCGGCTGCGTTTTGACTTTATAATTTTTTTTATATCTTTGCCACGAAAGTAAAACAGCAAAGCCCGAGGGTTTTGAAGTCTAACGAATTCGCCAATTACCCTAAAATCACTGCAGGCGCGATATTAATATTCAAAGGCCGCGATTCATTGGAACTTACTGAAGATTTCGGTGATCGCACTCGACATCGCCAAAGCGACGATCGTCCAATATTTATTTCGTATTTACGTTTATGCAATCGTTTCAATTCGGAAATTGTTCTTATTTTTTTTTTTTTTACTCTTCTCAAGAGAAATATGAAAAAATATAAATAACAATGTTTTTAAGGAATTGAAGAAAGAAATTTTTTTTTTTATCGCTAATTTAACGCTCCGAATCACTGTCGAGAAATAACTTAAATCGTGTAAGAAAAACAGTCATTTTGATTTATGAAAATGACAAATTTTCAACAGTTTTTTAAGTTATCGCAATTTTAACGGTTAAATAAGTCTTTTTTTTTTTTAGAGAGAAATTATAATTGGATACGAGGAAGAGATTATTTGAACTGCTCGGTAGGCTCATTAAATATTATATAATTACATCGCCATAGTCTCATCCACGTGGACTGTAGTTGGCATAAGTGAAGCGTCCGTTGATGGAAACCGCCACTTCAATTCATTACCGGAAAATGTGCACGGGTTCGCAAACTTTCCGTAACGAACTCAAGTGGATGTTTGCAATTCCGGCTGTAGCGGAAGCAGTAGAGCGCGCATATATTTCAAACGGTGATCCAAAATTGTACAAAGTGAGCGATGAACTTTGGCGATGAAAAGTTTGCACGGTTTCGCGTGTATCGTCGGTTAGCGTTGAAAGAGCGTGCAATCCATCGCACACATCCGTACAGAGTTAATTGGTTGGTACGAGTTTTTAAAATATTGCTGGGTCTTCTGACGAAAGAGAGAATATTGAGCTACTTTTGTGCGATCCAATTTTTTTGTTGTAATTGACAAATAAGTATTTAAAATCGAATTTTGTTACCGACAATCAATATTCAGTTAATTTTGTGACACAAATTTTTTACAGTTAACGAATAACTATTCAGAATCGAATTTTGTCACCGATAATCAATATTGAGCTAACATTGTGATCGAAATTTTTTACAATAATAAAAAACTATTCAGAATCGAATTTTGTTACCGATAATCAATATCGAGCTAATTTTATGATGCAAATTTTCTGTACTTAATAAATAACCATTAAAAATTCAATTCTGTTTGAGATTCGAGTTCCATCGAACGACCAAAAAAACAATTAAAGCACACATAAAAGTGAAGTTTTCGAATGCGTCGTTAGTGAAATTTTTTCAAAAACCCTCCCAAGGGTATGAAGTGATCTCGGACGAAAAAGAGAATTTTTTTTTTCGATTCTCAAGAGTTGTCTCTAATATTATCTGACATTTGTATAGCATTTCCCGAACACTGTACAGCCCACCATTAAGTAGACATGGTGCATAGCGAAAGAAAATACTTATAAACATTTATATATTGCAATTACTAAATGTCTGTTTTATTTTTGTGTTTCAGGCAGTTTCGGAAAGGCTCGAGTTGGCTCCAGCGGGCGGAAGATCAGAGCCGCAGGTACATAAAAACCGTGTTATCCGGTGCTTCTCGTTTCTCGGTCTGGCGGCATTAGCATGCTTCACTTTTGTCATGGAAATTATCGGCGTTCTCCGTAGTCGCGTAAATAAACGATATCACGAATTAATTGACCGGTCCAAGAAATTGTTGGACGAATCGATCGGCGTGCCGCGAGCCGGTCCGCGGATCGTTAATTATTCACGAGTCTGCGGGGCGAGCGACCGATATTTCACTGATCAAGAAAACATTTGAAAGCCAATAATACTCGTTTTTCAATCGAACCCGTTTCTGATAAAGGTGGCGACTCTGTGCGAGGCCGGCGAGGTTTACCTGGCCCAGCACATGGGCGAACAGGGACGATGGGTTTCGTCGTCCGACAAGAAGAGCTGCATGACCGACAAACTCGAGATTCTCGAGTACTGCAAAAAGGTCAGTTTTATTATGGATAAATAGACGACGACAAAAAAAAAACAAAGAAGAGAAAAAAAAAATTACGTTGGCATTTTATTGAGGAAAAAGAATTTTTCTCCTCAATAGAATGCCATCGTAAATTTTCCGTCCGATAAACTGCGGCTTTATTGCAACAACTTTTTCCCGCATGGGAACTCGTATTCTAGTTCTCGCTGTGACCGAAAAAAAAAACAGTATTCGGGTCAAACGTTTAAAAATAAAATTCGTTCGAGGTTTTTGTCATGCCTCAGTTGTACCCTTCGTTTATTTCACTAATGCTCGCATGTCCACATTTAAATATAGCATTAGCTCCGGCAAGTAGGCATTGGCATTAACAAGCTTTCATCTATGTTCCCCCTTTTGTTTAACCCTTTTCCGCTTCGGTAATCTGTTCCTCGGCGTTAAGCGAAAAGTTTCGTTTTTCTATTCCAGTAATAATGATAATAATAATAATAATATTTATTTGTTTGTTTTACCGGAAAAACCTATTGAAAATTGCTGAGGTTCTCTTAGCCTTATCTTTCGTTTTTACATAGTTTACGCTCACATAATAGTCCTGCATGTCAATCGGTACGGAAATGGCAGTTTTAAGCACGCCTTGCATTCGCAAAACCCCCATTTTCATACGTTGTGAAGTAAAATTTTGTACAATACTCATGCGAAAGACGGTTTCTAACTCGTGTGATTGTAACACTCGCCTTCGGATTGTGCTGCAAACTGACTCATCTGATAAAGTTTTTTTGCACTAGTGTTCTAATATACTATTTTCGCACTAGTATAGTAATGTACGATTTTCGCACTAGTGTCGTAATCTACTGTTTTCGCACTAGTGTCGTAATGTACCATTTTCGCAGTAGTATCGTAATGTACTATTTTCGCACTAGTATCGTAATGTACAATTTTATTTTAACAAATATACAAAAACTCCCACTTTATGCCTGTGGCGTGGCGAAAGTGTTCGAAAAAATCGCTTTAGCGTTAAAAAAGTGTACGAAAAAGGAAGCAGTGTGGTCTGCGCATGCGCAGTATTATTCTCGCATACCTTACTAAAATGCGCCAATTTTAACACTGTCAGCGTTAAGATTCTATGGGCCGTGTGGAAATAAGAAGTTGTTCGCGAGGTTGACTCTGTGCGGCAGAAATGCTGGACCAAGGAATAGCGCCGCGATTCATTTTGCGGCATGTCGCAACTCGGACATCTATCACTACCATCAAATCTATATACTGACTTTTTAATTGTAAAGCCGACAGTGTGCTGTACAGACAGTCTACATTGCGCCGCTGCTCTCATGCGGTCTATCGGGGCCCCCTTTTGATTCCACTAATCGTTATATAAAAATCTGATATGAATATTGCCGCCAAAAAGAAATTAATAATTTCTCTTATAAATGTGGTATTTCATCATTTGACGGTAATTTATTCGACTTTTCACTTCAGACCATTGAATATGTCTCGTTCGGAGCGAAAACACTTTTGAAATTCTCCCTTCAAAAGTGGCATTTTATCATTCGTCGGCACTTCATTCGACTTTTCAATTCGAACCATTGAATATGCCCCGTTCGAAGCGAAAACATTTAAAAAATTCATTACATTTTTCATTGTTTTTTTTTTTTTTTCATTGCGCGAATAAATGAATAAAAATAATATCGCATATCCGATATCGAATTCGATATTCCGACGAACGGAATTCAATATTTCGCTGTCATTGCCTTTTCCTCTGTGCATCCGTGATTATCGGGAATCTGAAATCGAGATATTGCCGCGAGGATAGTACAATGTACCGTGGAGTCTGTCAGTGCCGCTTCTGTGAGCCGAGCGCTTGGACTTGGTCCGCTTCTTGAATTACCGTGTTCAAGCACCGTCTGCCACACTGGAGCGGCAGTCGAGTGGATGGTTATTGTGTTTCGAGGTCTTGGCTTTGCTTGCTCGACGCTCGGCATTCGAGATAAGCGGCTAACAAACCCACCCGCCCATGTATGACTAACAGTACAATCCACCCGAACTAACGCAGCGTAGAGTTTCGTTATTTCGCATAAATGTCACTCGTGGAATGCGTTACTTGTATTAATGCTTCGAACAATAGTTACATATTCTCGATTGCTTAAAAAAAAAAAAAATTAGTTTAAACAAATCATTATTGTTTTATGAAAATGAATATTCATTAGTGCGATCGATTGACAATATTCATTATTTTAGTAAATTTTTTTGTTTTAGAGCGAGATAAATTGTATTGTTTCAATACCGTCGCAGTTGATGTGAATCCAGCCATTTGCCACTTCGGACAACAAAGTTAATTGATCACTTTATTATCCAATCATAAATTTTCATCGAAATAGGAGGGGATATAACATGAAAACCTCAATATGTCTCGATCAGTACGAAAGGGTTGATAAGCAATAATTAATAATATTTCCAATTGGGTCAGAAATGCGCTCTACTTTCTTGCAATTACTCATTCATAATTATATAAAATTGCACATTACGATACTAGTGCGATAATAATAATTTACTCGTGTGATTGCAACACTCGACCTCGGCTCGTTCTGCAAACTAACAGTCGTCAGAAAAAAATTTGTCGCACTAGTAACGTAACAAATGTTCGCACCTCAGCAAAAAAAAAATTGAATTTTTACGCCTAAAACTGCTATTTTCTCACCGAGTGGCATAAACTTTTTTTTTCTCGCGCATTTCACAAAGTTTTTATTTTCATATAAATATAAATAATTGAACGTTCACTGCCGTCGAGTTTACAGTTGGAATTTCATGTAAATTGAGAGAAAATAACCGATTGAGATAAATTGAAGGGACAAACGAGGCAGCACTCGATTCATTACTATTATTAATTAGAGAATAATCATACCCTCGTCAGGAAAGTCACTGCAAGATTTTATTACGGCCCTCGAGGTCGAGAGATATTCTTTTGTGCAATAATTGCGAAGCTGCATGCACCCCGCTGCGCATGAGGGCCTCTCCGAGCCAGACAAGTTCCGTAGCAGAAGTACTGCAGTCGAGTAGAGAGGACAGAATGAGAGGCCCTCGTGTGAACTGCTTCGATTCATTTATTTTCATTTTTATTTTTATTTCATTACAAACCGTAGCAACGTTTCGCCTCGTGCCGTCGCTCTATTTGTGTATGTTTAAACTTTTAATGGACCTGGCTATAGGACAGTGATGTAACCTCGGCATATTTGGCCATTTGCACTGTGCAATTTTTTTCTTCTTCCACTCGACATTGCATGATTTATTTTATTTATCGGTTTATCTTTGGTCGAAAAAACAGCCTCGCCGAACGATGTTGCAGTTTGTCAAATTAGTGTGCCCGCTTTCGTCAATAATGGATTTAAACCAAAATAAATCATAGCGTTAGGTTGCCGAATGATTTGTCGGGGAATTTTTTTCCGTTAATTTATTAATAACATTTTGAAATTATTATTATGGAAAATCAATCTTTTCAGCACCTTCCACATGCTTGATTTATTTGAGATTTTTATGCCATCGAGAAGTATTCGGAATTCCTCTCTCAATTCTCTCTGAACTCACGTGTGGTCAGGCTGTCCGCGAGTATTACCTCAATTAACATATCGATCGCGTACATTTCCGATCACATCGAACTCCTATTTTCCTCAGCGCGCATACAATTATTGGCGTAACTTTTGAAGTTCATAGACGCCGAATAATTCGTACGAAAAGAACCCCTTTGCTTCTCCATTATTCCGTTTCTTGACTCGATGCCTCTGGGAAATCTGAGCCGCCCGAACTCGGCGAAAAAAGAATCCAATAAATTCACCAGTGCGCCGCTACATCGTATTCTTTGCTGCGCTTCCACCGGTGCGCGAATGAAGAAATGAACGGTTACCTCAAAAAAAAAAAAAAAAAAAAAACACTGTGCTACGTGTGCGCAATTTCTTTCGATTTTCCCGAAGAGTAAGCACCGATGAATCGAGTCCCCGGTGCGTTCGCCTTTCAGTTCTCCCGGCTGGAAACGGTCCCGCGAAAGAGTTATCGGGTGTTCGCCTACGCTACTCCACACTACCCTGTACATTATGTACCCGATGAGGTACATGCCAGTGCGCACTACCTGCTCAGATGAGAATATATTATTGTACCTCATTCCGGATCCGACTCTTGGGGTTCCCTATAGAAAATTTACAATTTCTCACACAGCCCACGTGCACATACTTTCCGTCCGACTTGTTTACGCTCGTTCAGAAAACTCGTAAACTTTTCGGTGCTTCGCCTTGCAATGAGAGGACTGGAGACTCCGAACATGAAAAAAAAAAGAATAGATGTATATGCATAGAGCACACGATGGAAAATCGTTTGTCGTATCGTAAATGTAGTTTGGAAAAAAAAATTACGACGAGTTTCGACGAAATGAAAATGCATCGAACGGGCACATTTACATCTCTACCAGAAAACAACTCTGCCATATTACAACCTCTACCAAAAACCTCATAACACCGTATGAGAAAAAACTCTACCAGAGCGAACCGGTCGCCAACAACTCTACCGGAATGTATAGAGTTTCGTTTCACGACTGGTAGAATTTTATTTGTAGTCTGGTAGAGTTTTATTTCGATTCTGGTAGAATTTTTTTGTTGCTCATAGATATTTTCTTGGACGCCTACATTCGGTAGAGTTGTTGGCGACTGGATTGATCTGGTAGAGTTGTTAGGTCCAAAAAAAAACTAGAAAAGCACAAAAACACCACAAATTGTCCAAAAAACTTGATGGACATTGATGTGTTCCAACTTTGCAAAAAGTAGACAAATATTTAAACCATTCTTTGCATATGTTGCCAAGTACATTCAGTTTTTTATCTAAACTCGGTGAATTGTTATCCGATAGAATTGTTTTCTCGTAGAGTTGTTATCTGGTAGAGTTGTGAGTGGTAAACATATAAATGTGCCATCGAGCGCAGCAAAACTTTTGTCTCCCTCTCCAAATTATTGTTTCAATAATTCCACATTTACATTCCCTAGCAGGTCAAGCGACTATCGAAAGACCCAAAAAACGACTGGTTGTTCTGTGACACTTTTCGTTCGGAATAACGACCGAAAAAACGACCAACTGTTATGTTGAGGATGCCTCGTTTTTCCATCAATGACTGCAAAATGACCAAAAAACGATCAATGTATGAATTACTGAAAAAGCGCCAGGTTGGGTCGTTTCGTCGGCGTTGATCAGTAAGTAACTGGAAAGACGACCATGTTGAGAGCTTTTCTTTGGTTCGTTTTTCGGGTCTTTTATGAAGAACGACTTATTTGCGTTCTTGCTTGAGTTTCTCATAAACGACTCGAAGAACGACCCAAAGCAAAGCTCTCAACATGGTCGCCTCCCCGATTACTTACTGATCAACAGCGGGGAAACGGCCCAACCTAGAGCTTTTTCGGAAGTTCATCCATCGGTCGTTTTTGTGGTTATTATGCGGTCATTGATGGAAAACCGACTGATCGTCAACCTAACGATTAGTCTTTTTTTCGGTCATTATTCCGGACGACAAGTGTCTCAGAACAATCCGTAATTTTTTTTTGGCTCTTTTGACAGTCGTCAAAGACGGTCGATTGACTTGCTAGGGTTTATTAAATTATTTAATTTTTTTCTCGTTTTTATGACATTTTTACGAACGATTCAAATGGGCCGAGCCGTATAAGATACGAGTTAAAAGTACGGTTGAATTGTGCAAATCGCCTTAATACCTACACCGGAATCCGGTTAAAAGCTTTAATATTTTTTATCACATTTTTTATAGACGTAAAAATTGTGGAAGTAAATGGCGCGGCATGAAATTAGTGGTGCGGAGGTTAAAATAAAATCTCGTAGTGGAAACGTCGCGGCAAATTCGCTGCGATAAGCCCCGCAGCTTTTTCGCGGTGCAACGGGACGCCGGAGAGACGCGACAATGACGTGAATTGAATAAAACGAAAATCGCACAGTGCGCTTCGGGCTGTTCGTGTCTGTCGCGGATAAAGCCTGCGCCCCGACAGTCGGTTCCTTATGCTCGAAGTGAGCTCGGTGCGCTCGAGCCACCCCGGACGACTGACAGAATCCGTCCTATCGCGAATGTGCATAACGGGTTATAAATCTCCGTTGACGTTCTCCCGATATTTTCGCTGCACTCCGTTTCACGGGGATTCGGGTTATCGGAAATTTTAAATATTCACAACAACGGCTCATTTAACCGGACTGCATATGCGTTGAATATCGGAACGCGCCAAACTGTTATCCGACCTTCTTTTTTTTTTCTTTTACATCAAATCATTTTTGTCAACGAATTATCTTGTTCGCAGGCGTATCCGAAGAGGGACATCACGAACATCGTCGAGTCCTCCCACTACGTCAGGGTCGGCGGCTGGTGCAAACCCGGACGGACCAAGTGCAAGCTTTCCAGATGGGTCAAGCCTTACAGATGTCTAGGTAAAAATACATTTGCTTGTACCTAACGGCCATAAAAAAAAAACAACAGAAGTCTTGTGCTTCCTTCCGATAAAGCACTCTCGTGTCGGAGTATCCAAAATACAATTTATATACTAAGAGTAAAAAATTAGAGTATTAGAAAAATTTGAATGTTAGAGTAAAAAAATGTCCTAATCGTTAAAAACAAAGTACAAAGTAATTTGGACAAGGCTTCCTCATTTATCAGGTCATTTATTCATCATCGCTTGATTAAGATTTATTAGGATTTTGCGCATAGCTTTCTCTGTAATAAAGTTCGTTGATCGATTTTGCTTCCTCACAGAAGAAGCTGTGCGCAATATTGTAATAAATGAGGAAAGAATGAAGGTGCAAATGACTGCACCTTTTTTCATCGCGTAAAAAAAAATGTCTACATCTCATAGAATTGAAACGGTGAAAATTTACCGCGTAATTTATTGTAGAAAAATGGCTAATTGAAATTTGGGTAATTCGTCGTTTGAGGCTATATATTATGTATTTCTATTCGCTAATGACGAAACTTCAAATTATGTTACTCCTAGAGCCACATTTTGATGCATGAACTCGCGACGGACGAAGGATACAAATTTCGTCCTCAAATCTCGATACCTCCATTTTTTTACTCAGATTATATCGTTTTTAGTAATTAACAAAAAAAAATCAAAATTCCATAAAATCTGACCGCTTTGATAGATTTTTACTAAATTCAATACCAAAGATCTTCAATCAAAATACATTCATATCATATATACATTCGGTCAAAAATCTTATTTCTCGACGTTTGGATTATTTTTGTTGAAATCTGAAAAAGTATTTTTTGACGAAAACATAACTTTCTCTATGTGGAAGCAAAAAATTGGAAGGCGCTTCTCGCAACATGCAAAATAGCCTGGTCGAAGCTCCACACAGGGCCAGTATTGGCGCAGCGTCGGCCAGTCTTCGCCCAACGTCGGCCAGCACCGGTCCCGCGTTATTCCCGCCAGGGTATCGCCGTCGGCTGAAAGTTCTCAGCCCTCTGTTCCGAGCTTCCGAGAATGTTTTTATTTTTACTTTTAAAACTAATTTTACATAACTTCCATACAGTGTTTCGGATAACGGTGCATCCGAGCTCGATCGGAAACAATGGAGGCTCCGAACAAAAAGCACTGTGAAAAGGCTACATCGATATATAAGTTGAGAGAAAAAAAAAAAAAAAAAAAGAAATCTCCGTCGGAAAACGAGTTGATTCTCCGGGCGGGCTGGAAGGGAACTTAATTCCTCGACACAATGCTCTGGAAGAGTCTCTTTCAGGAACGGTTCGGTTCCTCGCCGTCTACCAAATGGGTACGAGAACTGCGCTCGGCATGAGCCGTACTGAAAAGGCGTTTCGGACCAGTCGAAGCTTCCTTCTTTATCTCAACGCTCTCGGCGTCGGACTTTTCCATCCTTTCGTCGGCCGCTTCACGGTCGTTTTTTTTTTTTACTCATTGTCATTTTTTACTCGATTTAGCACAGTGGAGCCCGAAGAGACTGCAGTAGTGGCACACAGGAGGAAGTAAGAAAAATCCCACGGATTGAAACTCGCGAGCCGGCGGATGGAAGCGTCAATGAAACCCTTCTGTCGATGTTCGTCGGAGTTTATTTAATTACGGGGCGCTTTGATCGTATTTCGTCGGCGCTGGTCCATTAACGTGGCCTTTACCGTCGGTCGATAACATTATCGTGCGCTCCGCGCCACGTGGTATTTGTGTGTGCGCGCTGCTCCTCTCGCAGTCAATCATCCTGAAAGGGTGAAATTGTTGGGAGAGACGAGGGACGACGTCTGAGCGGGTGAAACAAGAGACTGAGCCCTGTTGGTTTACAGATTTTCAATTAAAAAATATAAAATTATTATCCACCGGAAGTCTCCGACTTTCAGCGAACCTCACAAAGTATCGATAGAATTCGACCCAGTGATTTTTTAAGGGGGGGATTTTAAGGGGCTGCTGGACCTTCCTCTTTTACCAGCCGAAATAGGTGATTTCTTAGTTTTCACTATCACTTTTCACTATTACATAGTTACTGTGCGACGGGTATGCTCCAAATCTTAGAGGACTTTATCAATAACATAAACGATTCGGCGTGCACTCGAATTTCGGTCGAAATTCTCCGAGAAAAATTATAAAATGTCGCGAAAACCGATAAGGCCTTTGAAAACGTGAACAACAGCTATTTTGTAGGATATAAAATATTCTGGAACTCACATACGTAAAACGAGAGTGCACGCCGATTGTCTGAAATTCCCCGAGCATTAAAAAATCATCACAAAGTCTGTTACAAAAAAGAAATCCATGTAAATTTTATTCCACGTTTGTGTCTACTGTTCACTTGCGACAAGTGATCGGAGCCGATAAAAGGCGCATGATTGTAGTGCAAAGCACGATGTGGAGTCACCGATTGGTCAATCGTGACACTGCGTTCATTCTTTTTTGCAAACTGTAATGTTCGATTTTCTTAATTTCTTGTACATTATTAATGAAAATTCGACTGCACGCCGAAGCGTTTATGTCAATATTAAAGCCCTGCACGCTTTGAGGCATATGTGCAGCATATTAATAATTCTAAATAGAAACTAAAAAATCACCCAGCTCCGTCGGTAAAAAAAATAAGTTAAGAGTTAAAAATGGGCGCAGAGTCCATTCTGTACTGTGTACCTTTAACCCCTTCGCTGTCAGGATCCCATATAGGGGCTTCAACGTATAGGGAAATACGTTTCTCTGACAGTGAAGGGATTTACCGACAATCATCGACTGCATCGAGTGTTCATATTTTTTTTTTTTTTTTAATTTTCGTTCTCTAGAAATCCGACGAGTGTGTCGGATGATGCTGGGTGACGTTAAACCGCGGCTCGTGATCCAACGCCCCCGTGCGTTCGTTCATATGCGGCGCTACGCGGCCTGCGGGTCTCTTCAATGACTCTCTGTAGCGATGGTTCAGTTCGCTTCGCTACCGGCCATTCTGCACTGTGCTATTTGCCGGTGGCAACTCGTGTATATCTACGTAAAAAATTCACCAGATCCGGCGCAAAGAGCTGCAAGTCGATCGAATTTCGAACAACCATCAAGCGCGCGATCCATCTAGTTGCGCTGTGCGAATTGGAGCCGATTTTTTTTTTTTTTTTGCTGCGATGAAACGAAAAATATTGCACGAGAATTTTATTTCGACTAGCAGAAACAAAGTGGCAAATAAAAATGTTTGCTCTTCTTCGATCCAAAAAGACTCGTTGCGACGAAAATGTGGAAGTTTCGACATCGCTCGTTCATGATTCTCATTGGTCGTGGCCGAAAATAAATTCCTCTACTCTGGTCGGATGATGAACGATGAAAATTTTCGCGACCAGATAGATCCGTGCGTTTAAACGTATGCAAACTTTATGTAACAAAAATCCCGATGGAACGCAAAATAATGCGCGGAAAATTTGATTTCGATCTATTAGAAACAAAGTGGCAAATACTATTTTTTTTTTGTCACAAAAAGACGCTTATTGTGACGAAAAATATGGAAGTTTCGACATTGCTTGTCCATGGTCGAGGCCGAAAATAAATTCCTCTACTCTGGTAAAATGATAACCGATGAAAATGACGAAAAACAATCAACAAATGCATTGTGTTACGACCAGATGGATCCGAGCATTTGAACGTACACAAATATCCTACAACAAAAAATGCCTATAACCGATGAACTATTTATTATTTACAAACGACTATTTATTTATTTATTTATACAAACGAGCAGAGTCCAATTACTGGGTGGCGTGATTTTTTTTATGACTGAGCAACAATCGTTCGATCTGGTTCCTTTGGTTCGATCGTTTACGATCGAACCAAAAGTATAAACACATTACTAATAACGAAGAGAGCAATGAATAAAAAAATTAACTATTGGAAACAAAGTGGCAAATAAAAATGTTGGTTTTCATCGGTACAAAAGACACACTTGTTGCGACGACAATGTTGGAAGTTTGGACAGCGCTCATCCATGATTGTCATTGATCGTGGCCGAAAATAAATTGCTGTACTTTAGTCGGATTGTGAACGATGAAAATGACGAAACGTACTCAACGAACACGCGAATAGTGCGTTACATCACGACCAGATGAATCCTACTACATTGAAACGTATGCAAACATCCGGTAACAAGAGTCGCCCATAAACGATTGAGTATCAACATCGAGCAAAAAGAGGGGGAAAAAAGCGAGGCCTGTCGGCGTGAAACTCCCGATAGTACTGTTTTACGTACCGACGATAATTCTCATAATCTTTTGCGCATATTTTTATAAACCGAATTGTTACTCGTCGAACGAGTGAGTGTCATAAATGATTATTTTAACTTGGGCTTTTCGAGCTAAATAATAGTTGGCGTTCATTTTTATAGAGGATTCAGAAACAATGTCTATCAGATAATTCACTGGAATTCCGCGGTTTCGAGAACACACGTATGCACGTTATAACCACGGACAATACGTACGTCGGAGCATACTGAAACTGACAATAGGCAAGAGGGCGAAAAACTCGATTCCGCGGTGCTTCGAAGCGTCGCGAAGCTCGACATCCGTAACGAAATAGGTGCAAGCGCGTACACCCCATCTATGGCTTTTGTGTTTGTACCTCTGCGCACGTGACATCGAGTACTCTTTACGTTTCGTTTTTTTTTTTTTTTTCCTTACTGTACTCTACTCTACTGTCGGGGACGGGAGGACGCTGTAGCCGCAGGCAGCTACATAGTTATAGACGGATAACGGGGAAACGGGGCAAGAAAGGATTTTTCGATGTTTTCCTCCCTCGGTACGTCGCGTCCTGTCGAACGCGTAATGCTGCGAAACTCTTCTCGACATCCTTGTTTTTTTTTTCTTGAAAAATAAATATATATATAAGAGACTTAAATAAATGTGTGTATATATATATACACACAGTCCTCACCATTTCGGCTTGAGTTTGACTCTTCACACCTTGGATTTGGATCGCGATTTTTTATATGACTGAACTAACTCTCAAAAGCACTCAGATATTTTTTTACATTGTTTTAGATTGTTTATAATTATATGTAATAAAACAAATCGAATTTCTTCGATTTGAAAAATCTGAAAAAAATCTGAAAAATCATGTGACACATATGAGAATTTTTAAGACTTGAGCAGAAGTGGGCCGACCTCATCTTCTATTTTTTTTGAAAAAAAAAAAAAAAAAAACTGAAAAACATTAGAAGAAAAAATCAGTCGATTATGGATTATTGCTTGACCATTGATATATGCGACTCTGAATTTTTGGGAATTTTTTCACATTTTTCCGAAGTTAAAAAAGGCTCTTCGGAAAAATCTGAAATGGTAGGTAATGCCCTATATATATATATATTATTTTCTTTCACCAACGGTGCTCATTCCACGTGTACTGGAAGTTTGTCCTTTTATCGTTTAAAACAAGACCCGGAAATGCTTTGCCCCTTCATCATCGGAAAACCCACTACTTCGCTGAAATTATTCAATCATTTCGATGGAGCGAAACCGACAGGTTTTCCACTTATTTTGTGGGCATTCATTTCATTTCCACTCATATTAATTTTTTTTTTTGTCGACATACAGAAATATGTTGATTTCAACAAATTATACGAAAGGCTGTAAGTGGTCCCTTTTATTTTTATTCCTACACCGCACGTGCGCTCATTCGCTCTCCTGTCTTTTTTTGCTCTCGTCGTCTCTGGGATATCATTATTTCCTCCTTAAATACTTCTACGTGCGCACGTCGCGCTGCTCCGTACCATTTTCATCGGGAAGTTCGTTCCTCGGCTTTCACGAAGCTCGGCGTACGATTTCATCGAGCCACGTGACGTGACTTAAGGGCCCTTTATATCGTCCAACCACCTCGTCTGCCATTTGCACTGAGACCGCGAAACAGGGACGTCGAGTTGATTCAAGACTCGAGCTCACCGCACGTCGCTCTCACTTGCTTTCGCTTGCCCGGGCAGCCCGCTCGAAGGAATATACGCTAGTTGGCTCGAGTTTCCGTGCAACAGTACCTGGTGTAATTATGCACACGTCGATAAATTTATTAGATCGAAACAAATTGTTGACATTTTAAAACATATATATATATATATATATATATATATATATATATATATATATATATATATATATCTTTAATGAATCTATTTGGCGAATTTCTGTTTTTGCAAGAAGTATGCAGTACATTCTAATATAGAGCTCAGAATAACAAATTATAAATTAATATGAAGTCAATGAAAACTCCGGAAGTTTTTAAAATTCGAACAGTTGAAATGAACAGCTAGGGTATGCACGATTTGTGTAACATCTGATGAGATGACAACAATCATTTTATGGAATAACATAAGACTAGACTAGTCTGTTTATATAAACTTAACATGAACCGAAGATATCTGCATGACGTCAAATTTCATCTTTGTAAAGTCTCTGTCGATGAACTACTTTAGGAAGAAAAAAAAAATTGTTCACTTGTGGAATTTTATTTTCTAAGAATCACCCTGAATCACCCTGAGCGAAGTTTGTGCGATGCAAAAGGTCAGCCGTTATCACTTAATAAAATTTAGTCTACTGCAGATATCTTCAGGACAATGTAGATTGGAATTGTCAGAAAAACCATCGTGTACACGAAAGGAAAAAAAAACAACTTTAAATGAAGTTTTTTTTCATTCATTTTACATCTAATAATCCCGACGAACAACTCGATAGAAAAAAAAATAAAGCGCTTCGTTGTATCGGCCTTATACACGTAGGTAGACTTAATTGAGTGGGAAGAGAGTTCTCAAGGAATAATTTAAAATTGAGATGAAATCATTAGGCGCATCAAAGAGTACCGTAAATAAACTCTCGGCCCGCGTCGATTTATCCTTCCCCTGCGCAAACCTCTACTTGCTAGTTAAAAAAGTACCGCGAAACCTTTTAAGATCATTTAAGTGTATGCAGCCAGCGTCTTATCAACGAGCCGTTGATGTCCTGATTATCTCGTTTCGGTATAAAACGAAGCTAACGAAACTCTGCCCGCTTCGTTTATACACCGTGCTCTATTACCATCTCTCGCTGGTCTCCTTCCTCTTGGTAATCCACTTTTTTTTTTTTTTTGTTTTCACGAAACCACTTATGCATCGGGCTTAGTGGAAGTTGAGCAAAACGAACATCTTATTATTTTTATTATTATCATATTTATGATAAAGCGCATGGAAAATTTTGCTCGAGTGGTTCGCATTCTCTCTAGTGGGTATTCACGGAGTAGAACAAAGTAGGTTTTAACCCGTCGTTTCTAGTGGTTTTAGCTATAGCATGGAATTATTAAAGCACACTTCAAGCTTGCAGTTGTACCATGTTTTAAATGCAATTTTTGTTTTGCGCTTTTTTTTTGGTTTTTTAGCGTAACCCGAAAAATACAATCGAGAAAAGAGAAATACAAGAGCGCATTGTTTCGGACGATGATGAATGGAGTAGTCAACCGGCTACCGCAGGCTAGGGGAAATTTATATTCCGCTTGCAGCTCCGATCCGACAAATTTTGCATGGTCCCAGAAATCGGATTTTCGCAGCTGTGACCGATTCGCTATCGACGAATTACACGTGAATTTTCCTTTTTCATTTCAATACCCGACGCCAGATACACGAAACGCATGTAATTCTCAATCAAACGCCGATCCGATCATTTGGAACAAAAAAAAAGATCAGATAAATTCGGTTCATCATGCGGAAATCTCCCCCCCCCCCGCCCCCCCCCCCAAAAAAAAAAAAAAAAAAACACGGTCAATGTTTCAACTTCCATTCACTGGAAACGTTCATTCCTTTTCTTTTTTCCCAAATGAAATTCTTCCTCGAATACCGCGAATCTTTTCGCCGCTCAAAATTTTTCGCTCCACAACTTTCTCTCGTTTTTTTGTTAATTAAAAAAAAAAAAACTTCAAACCATGTCGCCAGGCGCCCTTTCATCGCGAAATTTCATTCAACTCCGTTGAATGTATATTAGTTTCGCGTAGTTTCAGTCGCCGAATTGCCAGACCGCGAGGCAACTGTATCCGCTATACAATGTACGAAAGTCCCAGAGAGCAGGACCAGAGCACCAGTGGCGCTTCGATTCTGCATCCAAACCATCCCCCCCTCCCTAGTGCTCCCTTTCCCTCGGCTACTTGCTCCGGGCGTTTGAAACTTTTCCTTTGGAAAGTAGGTTGGTCCGCCCCATGATGGTGTAAGTACCGTGCCAAAGTGCTTTGCTAAAATTTATAGGTAAAGGGGTGCCTCATCCGGAATCTCCTCCGCGCGGAGCGAGTCGTCTCCCATCCCGGCGTACATAAGCAGCGCGATGAAACTAACCGCTCCTTCTTTCTTTTCACTTCCTCCGGTTTCATCCATTTCTCACTGGCTCCCTCTCCAGTTCTCGCATTCTTCGCAGTTTGCTCGCAAATGTTTCCTCGCTTCGCTGTTGGTCCCCCTCCTCATCCCGCCCCGTCGCGTTTCTCTACCTTCGAATTCCAATTTTCCTCATCTCGTCCAAGTCCTCCTGCGTTAACCGAGAGCGCTTATTTGCATACCCGGCTCGCGGGCTCAAACAGATACACGCGTTTATAAACATAGAGCTGCATCCTACGCCTGCACCTGCACATACATTGTGCTAATACTATGTGCATCGTAGGCGCAGTGTGCAAACCCTTTGTATGAGATGCATGTATACATGTATGCAGGAGTACGCTGACGTGTTGAGCTTGTGTACGTACACAATGGAGTTGCATGCCTATGGAGGCTTGCCAGTTGTATACGTAATGTGTTACTATGCAGAAGTAGCCGAGCGGGCGTGCTGTTTTATATTTCGTCACGCGCACACGAAGGTCCTCACGTAAAATGCGATAGAAACGTTTTCACATGGGACGGTTGAGGGTGTATGTGTATGTAGAGCGGGCGCGATTATCGTGGCTCAAGAGGGTTCGGCGAACTTGCTGGATCAACGGTTCTCGTCTTCCTCTGTACACTGGAAGAAGACGCTTCGTTGACCCAATTGAACTGCATGGTTAAATAGGAGCCAGTTGATTGGTTGTCAATGATTGGAAGCGGTACTGGTTGGAGGAGATGATAAAGTGCTTGATGGGAAAGCGGGTGACGGAGACTTGTGGGTTTGGGAAGGAATTTGAGAATCTTATGAAGGAAGGAGATTGAGCGCCGAGCTGAGAAGGAGATAGGATTAGAATAGGTGTCATTTATGTAAGTGGTTATACAAAATATGTTTATCTATGTATGTTGAGCGGGCACGATTATCGTGGCTCAAGAGGGTTTGGCGAACTTGCGCCCGGTCAACGGTTCTCGTCTTCCTCTGTACACTGGAAGAAGACGCTTCGTTGACCCAATTGAACTGCATGGTTAAATAGGAGCCAGTTGATTGGTTGTCAATGATTGGAAGCGGTACTGGTTGGAAGAGATGATGAAGTGCTTGATGGAAAAGCCGGTGACGGAGATTTGTGAGTTTGGGAAGGAATTTGAGAATATTGTGAAGGAAGGAGATAGAGTATGCTGAGCTACACGAAATATGTTTACCTTTAATAGATGTTTATCACATGGGACGGGTGTGAGTCTACGTGTATGTAAACCGGGCGTGAATATCTTGGCTCAAGAGGGTTCAGCGAACTTGCTGGATCAACGGTTCTCGTCTCCCTCTGTACACTCACAGAAGATGCTTCGTTGACCCAATTGAACTGAATGGTTAAACACGAGCCAGTTGATTGGTTGTCAATGATTGGAAGCGGTACTGGCGGGAGATAATAAAGGGCTTGATGGGAAACCCGTTGACGGAGGTTTGTGGATTTGGAAAGAAATTTCAGAATCTTGAGAAAAAAAGAGATCGTGACCCAAGAGGGATCGATGAACTTGCTCGTTTAGATCAACGGTCCTCGTCTCCGTCTGTACACTCGAAGAAGATGCTTCGTTGACTCAATTGAACTGAATGGTTAAATAGAACTTAACAGATTGGTTGTCAACGATTGGAAGTGGCACTTGCTGGGAAGCGACTGCCTAGAAGAGATAATAAAGTGCTTGATGGGAAATCCGGTGATGGAGATTTCTGGGTTTGGGAAGGAATTTGAGAATCTTGGGAAGGGACGAGATAGAGCTCCAATCTAGAGAGGGGATAGCATGAGATTAAGTTTCCTTCGTGCAAATGGTTACACGAAATATGTTTATCACATAGGATATTATAGTGTAAGTGGCCGGAACCGAGGAGAATTGATTATATCGGATAGTTTATAAGCGAAAATGTGCATATTACATGGGAACTGCAAGAGGCGGTCAACGCCATATCTCGAATAATAAAGGAATAATTAGGACCGAACTGATTGATTAGCTGTTTCGACCGATTGTTTGGTGGTGTCGGTCAATTATTAGTTGTGGTCAACGAATCGATTGGTTGTATCGAGGAATTGATTAGTTCAGTTGACAAATTTATTAGCTCCGTCAAATTCGTCGGTCGTCGGAAATAATCAATCGGTTGAAACCTTATTAACTATGCAGTTACCAGAAACAGCGAAACTCTTCTTTCGTGTACCCTTTGCAATACGTCTGACCACACGACTCACTAAAATTGTAAGCTAGTGCACGTAATCGATCGTCAAGCTACTTTATTAATAGTATTTCCGCGAATATCGATCGGCAGAACTTTCCACAATTACGTGGTCTCCACCGCGATGATAATTGTATAATTAACTAGCCGATCGTCGTGGCTCGGGCGCATCTCGCTCAGGATATCGACTGTGAAATTTAAATTAAAATACGTTACTTCCGGTTTGAAAATATCATTCTTTGACCGGACGCGAGGTCATATCGGAAATCCATATCTGAGACATCGAGTCCCAAGGTAGAATCTGCGATGAAATATTTATTCAAATAATTTGATAGTTTATTAATTAAATCGTTTTGTTTTATTGCTTTTTTCCAGAGGGACCATTTCAAAGCGACGCCCTTCTCGTACCCGAGGGATGCCTCTTCGATCATCTTCACAACCACACCAAGTGCTGGGAGTCTCACAGGTCGGTGAACAACAATATTTCCCAGAGACTGCGATTATCGATCAAATTTTTTTAAGTATGGCTGATTAATAAAAAAGGCCGGGTGGAAAAGGGCTAATTGTGGCACGAAAGTGACGAATAATTACATCTCGGTGCACCGCGCTGCTTGTCTTTCATAAATTCGTGCTAAAGTGTCTCGTTATTCCCGAACAGATGGAACTCAACGGCAGCTGACACCTGCCGCGAGCGTAACATGAATCTCCGAAGTTTCGCTATGCTCTTACCCTGCGGAATATCCCTCTTCTCCGGCGTCGAGTTCGTCTGCTGTCCGAAACATGCGAAAGGTACGTAACGTACGTACTATTAATCACTCACTATAGCTAGTTTATTATCGGATCGGACACGCACACGAATCAACTTTTTTAAGAGGGTGTTATCAAATGACCGTCAAAGCGTTAAATTTATACCTTCGCGGCTCACCTCCAGAGGAGATGGAACATTACATCGCAGATTCACGAGCGTTGTAACGATGGAACAACATTTTTTTCTCGGGCCAATTTTATTTCCCTTATGACTTTGTGCAATCAAAAACGAAGTGTTCGTTCCGTCCATGCAATGAAATTCGGAAAATGAGGGCTGAAAGAAAAAGGGGTAGATTTTTTCTCGATTCTACTTTTTTACCTCCGAACATTGATTCGATTCGATTGCGTTCGTGGACTAGAACAAGGCGCTCCTTTTAACGAAATTCAGCTCCTCGATCGTCCCTTGTCGAATAATCGTCGACGCGTTAAATTTATATCGCTGGTCCTCACTTCGAGAGGAGAACGAGCATTAGCCGGAAAGATGGAACTAAAATTTTTCTAAGATAGACCAATTTTTATTTCATTGCCGCTTTATGCAATAAAAACCGGAGTGTCCATTTCATTCATGCAATGAAACTCGAAAGATCGACTCTGAGAAAAAAAACTGATAGTTTTTTCAGATTCAATTGAGTTCGAGGACTAGAATAAAGACGCTTTTTTTTAATGAAATTCAACTCCACGATCGTTATCAAATGATCGTCAACGCGTTAAATTTATATCGTCGTGCCTCACTTCGAGAGGAGAACGAGCATTAGCCGGAAAGATTGAACAAAAAATTTTTCTAAGATAGACCAATTTTATTTCTATCTGCTCCTTTATGCAATAATAACCGAAGTGTCCATTTCGTCCATCCGATGAAACTCAAGAGATCGACTCTGAAAAAAAAACCAGGTCGTTTTTTTCCGATTCAATGTTTTAACCCCCGCACATTGCTGCCTTTCGATCGAGTTCGAGGACTATAACAAGCCGCTCCTTTTGGCGAAACTCAGTTTCGACGATCGTTCCTTTCGCATTACCTTATCGCCCCTCCAAATCGAACCTCCATCCCAGATCAATAAAATCCAACTTCGATATTTCGCCTCCCCCCCTCTTTGTCGAAGAGTCGTAATCTCACTGTCACGAGTGCTCGTCCCTGTACCCGAAGTAGCCACCAGTGCCTTAAGGTAGTACTTACGGTACAGTCCCGCCAAACGTGAGTTTCAGAGAAAATTTCGAACACTTCTCGATGGAATAAAAATCTGATAAAAATCAAGTGTATGGGAGGTGCTGCAAAGATTGTTTTCCTGAAACAATAATTCCAATTTGTTATCAACAAATTGAAGATAAAAATCATTATTCAACAAGTTACCCGGCGACTTAACGATTTTCCTGCAAAATAATAATTTGTTTATTTTCATGAATGCGTATGAATTTTTTCAGAACTTTTCGTAATCTTTGAAAAATCGCGTTTTTGCACAGCTTGAACATAGAAAAAACGGGATTTTCAATGATTACAAAAGATTCTGAAAAAAATTCTTACGTATTCAGAAAAAAACAAACGAATCATTCTTATAGAATAAAATATTGTAAGTTGCCGAGTAATTTGTTGAATAATGATTTTTATCTTGAGTTTCTCAATGACAAATCGCAATTATTTCACAAAAAAAAATCAAAAAATCTTCCCAGCACCTCCCACACACTTGATCTTTTTCAGATATTTATCGCATCGAGGTGTTCGAAATCGTCTCTGAAACTCAAGTTTGGCGTGACTGTACAGCAAGTGTTACCTTAAAATCTGAAGTCAACCATCGAGCCATCGGCGATTCCGTGCGCCCCTTCAGAGCCCGAGTATCGCGAACGAGCCGATTCCGTACTCCGCTCCCTCGTTTCCGATCTATCAGCGAGACCTTCCACAAAACGAGTCATTATACGCGAGCTCGACGACTATTCTATCTGTTCGATTAGGAGAGCTCCTCGGGAGCGTGTATTTATTCTACCGAGCTGAGAAGTTCCTACCCGAAGAGTTTTATTAATTGCGAGCCAACGTCGACCGTCCCCTCTACACAGTTATACAACTTTTCAGTCGCGGGCTACCTACAGGCTCGGAGTAGTTCGATGGAGTTTGTCGTCCCCGGGCATGGCGGCGCAAAGTGGCCTTCGATTTTCCCCGGACCGTTCGCCAACCCCCCCGTTCGGTCGACTACTTCGCCGGAGCCGCCATCCATCCACCCCGTGATCCTCACGCTACTTTCGATTCAACCCCACCCCCCCCCCCCCCGTCCAACCCCCGGAATGCCCATTACTCGAAAGTGTCGAAGCCAGAAGGCCTCTTGGTCTGGTCCAGTAATTTAACGAACAGTACCAGGGCGGGTTGTTCCTCCGCTGTTGCTGCGCCCTCTCCGCCCTTCCATCTACCATTACCACAATGAAAACAAAACTTCCGGCCCGAGAAATTCGACTCGACATAACACACCCGACGACAAATTCACGCCGTTCGTTTCCTCTTTTCTTTTTTTTTTGTCTTCTTTTTTTCCTCGCTCCGTTTCCTCAATGTTGTTTACGGGACGAGCAGCTTGTCTTCGGCGTCCGGAACAAACGGCGCGACGGAATTAATTTTCCTCCCTGCCGAGTAGGTTTCCGTGCGAGATTTATTTTCAACCGGTCCTGGTGGACTCTCTCGATGCTGAATTCACGCACGGCGGAGAAGTTGGGATTCATAAGACGCGAGGTAATTCGGTGGCAATTTGTCTAATGCCTTTACGATGATTCGGACGAGCGTTTGGAGAATTCTTTGGGGATTGAGTGTCGATTGATTTCAGATGGATATTATCGATCATACGTCGATGCATTCAATTATTGAATTGACATCGTAAAGCGTACGACGAGAAAAACGTAATGAACAAAAAAATTGCAACAACAATAATCTAACGAATAAAAACATTGATATGTATACACAATATATCAGTAATCGATGGAACATATATCGATACATCGAATTATCAAATTTACATCGTAATTCGTACGACGAGAAAAACGGAAACTCATTTAAAATAAAAAAAAAGAAAAAAAATTAAAAAATTGAGACAACAATGATCTACCAAATAAAAACATAGGATGTATATGCACATATATATCAGCACATCGTGGCGTTTCTTCGTCGAGTTGGTCGATGCGGGATAACGGGCACGGCACAGCTATTCGTGACGAGGTAATAAAGGGACGTGAAAGCTCTCCGGGAGTCCGGGCTTTTTTTCTGCTTCATTGCGAATGATCCTGGGGCGGCCGAGGGGTAGGGGGGGGGGGGGGGGGCTGAAGAAGCTCGATCGCAACGGACAGGAAATTGAAGCCTTGGATTTAGGGAGGATTTCTATCCCTCGGGCGTATTCCCTGCAACGAATTATCTCTTCTCCCTTCCCGTAAGCCGTCCGTGTCGTTCGCGAAGGCACGTGGGGTTTCATCGTGACGGACAGTGGCCGTTCCAGACTCCGTCCCGTCATGCAAAGTAGCTGCCGGACGGACACTAACGGCCGAGACGTTTGAAGGAAATTAGCTTGGAGGCGTAGTTTAATAAGACGTGAAAATTTGAAGAGACGTCGCAATCCTGACATCGGCTTTATCAAACGCGAAAGCTGAACATTTTTTAAGAGGTTACTGCCGCGCAGATATTTTTTTACAGTGATTAAAAGATCCATAAGAGAAATAATCGAAATATAAAGACATTCCTCAAGAATAAATATAACAAAAAAACAAACAGCACAAGAATGAAAGAGTAAAAATGTTCTGTTCGAACTTTGTACGACTTCTATTCAATTTCAAACTCGACAGAGTGCGAGACGTTTGAATTTAATTCGCTGGGAGACGAAGTTTGATGAGACGAAGTAGTAAACGTCGTAATCCTGAAATCGGGTGAAAGACATTGCTGAAAAATAAATAAATAAAAAACAAACAGCATAAGAATGAAACAGTAAAAATGTTCTGCTCAATATTTTTACGACTTCCATCCAATTTCAGACTCGATAGAGGCGAGACGTTTGAAGGTAATTCGCTGTGAGACAAAGACTAATAAGACGAAGCACGAGACGTCGCAATCCCGACATCGGTTCTATCAAACGGGCATTTTTTTTTTTTTTACGGTGATCAGAAAAAAACCATCGCCGTGTCAGCCATGATAACAGAAGTAACCGAAGTTCAAAGACATTACTAACAAAAAAAGAATGACTACAGTAAAAAGATTCTATTCAATCTTCGTACGACTTCCATCGAATTCCAGAGCGAAGAAAATTCGCTGCGCTACGAAGTTTGATCAGCCGAAGCAGAGAAGACGTGGCAATCCTGATGTCGGCTCTGTCAAGCGGAAGCAGAAAATTTCTACGACGCTTCCATCGCTGTCCCGATCGTAATAACAGAACTTAACCGAAATCAAAAGACTAAAGTTCAAAGGAAAAAAAAATAAAATAAAATAAAAACAGCAAAAGAACAAGACAGTAAAAACGTTCTATTCAATCTTTGTGCGACTTCTATCCAATTTCAGGCTCGATAGAGGAGAAAGGCACAGTGCGTACAAGCGCAAAGGCCCGGAAGCACCGAAGCCGCAGCCGCAATGAAAACTGAAGCATACTGAAGATATACAATGCACAGCAGAGAGAGAAGTGGAAAAAAAAAAAAAAACCAAGGAAAAAGTAACCTCAAGCTTGCACATTGCTGGTTCACATGCTCTCCGCAAGCCCCTTCACGTAACGCTTCACCGAGCGAGGAGTTATTTTCCGAGCAAGATGAATTTTTACAACTTTGAAGGAGCATCAAGCAGTGCCGCGCCAACGTCGGATCGACTAATGGATGCAGCAACCCTTCCGCGCCGGCAAATGGGCGCTGAATTTTTCAAATCGTTTGCACATAGCTTATGCATAAAGTTTAAAGTTAGTTTTGTGCATACAGCGACTAGCGTACGATGATTTCTTTCGAAAGCGTATTCATTGCAGAACAAAAAAAAAGAAAAACTGAACGTGTTTACAATAAAACTTCAATTATCCGAACGATCGGTTATACAAACGTTGGCGCGATACATTGTTCGTTGTTGCTCGCGGTGGGAAGAGCCGCGACCGTGTTGAAGCGTTGTTGAAGCGACCTTTTTCTCTTCCAGCGTCAATCCGCTCCAATACTGGCTTTCCCGAGCAACTTCACCCAAATCAAAATCGTTTGAATCGCATTACATAACGCAGTTCACACTGAAGTGGCTTAGGGAATTGGTTGCTCAAAAGCGCGCAGCTTTTGAGCAGCGTTCGCCAATAAAAAAAAAAAAAAAGTGGACGACTTTATTTCACGGAACCCTTGAAATAAGACTTCGATGATCGAAACGTGTTAAAAATATGTTTTGAACTTTAATATATACGGTTATTTGGCACATGTATACATCTCTACCACTCACAACGTATCACCCGTTGAGTCCGGGTGATATGGCAGATCGCAAATACTTATTTGTAGAGATGCAATTGAATCACGCATCGAAAATATCGGAAGTTCTGAGTGAATCACTTCAGATCGATGTTTCTGAAGTCGGTTCAGACAAAAAATTAAAGGTTTTTTTGGACGCTAAACCTCCAATTTTCATTGTTTAAAAAATCATTCGCCAAAAATCATGGTCATATCACCCAGATTTACTCCAACTACGCGAAAAAAAATTGCACATGTTAGTCAATATTTTTGCGACTCAATTGCTATCGATGCACTTCCGGGCAAAAAGGGTTTGTGGAAAAATAAACAGTTTCCGTGAACGATTTTTTAAAAAGTGCTTCGTTCGATTGGCTACTACGGAGTGCTCAAAGCTCCTCGATGTGGCAGTAGAGAAGCACCTTCCCTCGCAGGTCGTGGTATTAAGAGGCGTAAACCAATAACGATCGTTAACACCGGCGCGAGAAAGAGAATTGAAGCGGTAGTTGCAAAAATCTGCATGAACAAGACGCAGCAAACCACGAGTAGGTCAAACGGGTGCACGATGTGTCCCAAGTGGGTCAGTCAATTTATCTCGAAAACCGGTGACGCTGAACACTCGAAATGGGGTACGTTGCGGATTTCACCCCACCCAATGTATTTAAAGAAGGAAGGTGATAAAAAAAAAAATCAAATTGTATATGTGAATAATAAACCGGTATCGGGAAAATGCACTGAAACGTGGATGGAGCACGTGACTGCTTACACAGACGCCGGAAGTGCAATATTTAAATCGATGATGTTTGGAAATGGAGCATTACAGATTATCGGAGTATCGACGATCGGCAATCGAAAACCAGCCTTATAAAAAAAAAAAAAAAAAAAAAAAAAAAATCTGTACCAACGTTAACCCACCTTGCCCTAAAGAAGCAGTCAGTAGAATTGGTAACGACCGCGCGTCTCAAGTGGGTCAGTCAATTTATCTCGAAAACCGACGATCGTGAACATACGATAAAGTATTTTAATTATTTAAAAAAATAATAAAAAAAAAAAAAATCAATAGTCATCATCAGCAAATGCACTGAAATGTGCATATGGAGCATGTGACTGCTTACACAGATTGCAGATTATCGGAGTATCGACGAGTGACAATCGAAAACTAGCCTCACAACAAACGGCCTTATAAAGGCAAAAAATAAAAATAAATAAATAAACCCACACGATTGTCCCAACGTTATCCCACCTTCCCCTACAGAGGCAGCCAGTAGCATTGGTAACGGCAGCGCGTTCTTCTGTCCGTCGCGCTGAGTCTCGCTCGCCCCCGAGCCGCAACCCTGCAATCAATAATGTAGGTACGTCGGCGTCGACGACTGCGCGTCGCGACGTCTCTCTACGAGCTTCGCTGCCCGTCCTTTTCCACTCTCTTGTACACACGCCATACACAAATTCCGCCTTCGAAAACCTATATACCCGCCTCCATGCGCGGCCGTATAAATATATATCGTGCATATACACATATATACATATATACAAATATATATCATATACATATATATGCATATATATGATATATATCATATATATATATATATACATATATGTACAGCTCAGTAGACCTACACGGAAGCCGAAGTCATATCTCCGGCGCATAAAGCGTCATGGAATTCCGGAGATAGTGTAAATACGGGCAAGGCCCGGGTACTCACCGACCTCTGCGGATCCCAGAGCAACGGTTCATCTACTTGGATGCGGCACATGGAGATTCATATATTTCCTCGTGGACAGAGTCACACACACGCACACACACACACACACGGTAACGCACGCGGTGAAATACGGATATGCTTATACATAGGTTTATATCTGTCGGAAAGAGAATATAGACGTTGGTGCTGTGGATGGTCCACTTGTCATGGTGAACTGGCAATATATCTATGTATCGCTGTACGGTAGTTACAGTTTATATGGAAACTGATGCAAACCTCCAGTTTCTTGTGTTCAGCATTCGGCTTCGTCTCTCTATCGAGATTGCGGGCTTTCTTCGTCGGTGCTTTTCTTTTTTTTTCTTTCTTTCTTTTTAAAAGCTCGTCCTCCTTTTCGCTATGTCGGATTCTGTAGCTTGGACGGTATTTACCGCAGGCGTATTGTAGACTGGCATGTCTGTGTGTGTGGGAATGGGAAACTTCGAAAAATTGTTTCATCCTTGAATCGATAATCGAGGGTGTCGTTAGGGGTGTCGTATCGACGGGGCGAAAGGGGACGAGGACTCCAATGTGCATCGTTATCGATGGAACAAACGCCTGTGACGCTCGCGTAGTCTGGCTAATGTAGTTCGCAAAAACAATCGAGTATTGTATTTTCTGCACATTTTTTAAAGGTTGAAATCCAATTAGTTTAAGCAATTTCATTCAATACTGGTGATCGGGAGCGAAAAGTTCTTTGATGTAGAATGAAGAAACTCGAGTATTTCGAGTGGTCTGTCCTGCGAAGGAAGAGAGACACAGAAAAAAAATTTGTTGTGAAATACAATTGTAAATTAAAATTTGAAAAAACTTTTTGTAAGTTTGAATTATCAAAATTTGGTGCATCCGTAACGCTCGCACAGTGATCAATGTAGTTCGTAAAAGCAATCGAGTATCGTATTTCCTGGACATTTTCTATAAAGTTAAAATCCAATTACATTAAGCATTTGTAATACTGGTGATTGGGAGTGAAAAAGTTCAGCGATGTAAAAAGAAGCTCGAGTACTCTTGAGTGGTTTGACCTGCGAAAGAAGAGACTATCGAAAGTGGCTAATGATATTGATTCGAGGCAGACCAGAGGCAATTTTTTTTTTGCCTGCTGACGCAGAAAACAAGATTAGCCATGAGATATAATTGGAAAAAAAAAAAAAAAAATCGACGAGTCCGTCCTGCGAGAAAAATAAATTGTAACCCAATTAAGATCGAGCAGCACCGTGCCGAAAGGGTTCGCTCGAAAGGACCCAGACTTCATTCATATGTATGCCAAAGATTAGAAATTAATTGGACGAGAAAAATAGTCGCACCGACTAGGGCCAGAGTGGGGCAAAGTGGACAACTTTTGCCGATCTATAGCGAAGGACATTAAGAAAAGTCTCATCTCGCGCTGGAGAAACGCTGGTCCGCATTGCCCCGTCCCACCCTCTGAGTCTTCTCCGACTGACCCGGCGGAGATACTTAATGTTGATAAGAATTGAATCCTTTTTTTTTTCTCGCCCGTGCAAACGACGGCATAAATTTAAGTTTTCTCGTTGGACCGCCCGGAGGACGAGAGAGCCGAAGATAGGGAGGATGAGAAACCGACGAGAGGAGCAAGAAAGTTTTTGAGCCCCGCGGTGCTGTGAACGAGCGGTGGTCGTCGCGGTAGGCACGCGGGGCCGGCGATATCCTCAGGAAAACTGCCAACACGGTACACTCAAACACCTCCCACGTGACCCAGATAAAAGCGCATCGCGCATGCATATACGTATTGTGCGGCGCATATAATACTATACAGAAACGAGACGAAGCTTTTGTCCGGCTTTGCGGACGTCGAGAAGTTAGCGGCTCATCAAGGCGTCTATTCTTGGAGAATAGGACATCTCGAGAACCTAGTTAGAAGCGAGGGACCCTGTACGTAACGGCGGTGGAAGCCGGAGCGCAAATTAGTCTTTGTGCGAACGATGAGAAACGAGCCTGGACCAGGTGCTCCGATTATGGGCGTGCTTGTGCCGAAAGCTTGAGCCCGCACACTTCGAGCACTTCCGATCGAGGAATTGTCGCTTCGTTCCTTCCGGAATTGTCGTCGCTGGCTCGAGAAAAATTCTCGTTGCTGCTCATTTCGTCGGACTGATTCGGCAATCGTTTGGCACTATGCGGATACGTTGTTGGTACCGTGTGAGGCAGAAGGGGGCAAAAGGGACCACTTTAGCGATTTACCGATCATTCGCGGGACATAGGGAAAAAATGCTCATCCCAGATGGAGGACGTGGCTTTGATTTGCACTCCTCGGACGCATTGTCAGGAAATCTTGCAGAACAGGAGAAAACGGCACTCCGAGGCAAAATGGACTATTTTATCGATTTATCGATTTTTCGTGGAACATAAGAAAAATTCTCATCTCAGATGGAGGACGTGGCTTTGATTCCCACTATTCAGACACATAGTCAGTAAGTCTAGCAGAACAGGACAAACCGGCAATCCGGGGCAATTAACTGATCATTCGCAGGACGTAGATAAAATTATCATTTCAGATTGAGAAGGTGGCTCCGTTTTGCACTATTCAAACGCATAGTCAGTACCAATTCGGGTAGAACGGCGTAAAATGAAGACCCGGGGGCAAAATGGCCTATTTTCACAAGTCCATTATTGACGCACAATAGGACATCTCCAGAACGTAGTTGGAAACGAGCGATCTTAATCCGACCGTTGTGGAACCCAAGCGCAAATTAGTCTTTGTTCTAACGATGAGAAACGATTCTGGACCAGGCGCTCCGATTGTGGGCGTACTTGCGCCGAAAGCTATAAACCCTCACAATTCGAGCACTTCCGATCGACTGAATTGTCGCTTGGTTCCTCCTGGAATTGTCGTCGCTCGTTAGGCAAAACTCTCATTACTGCTCATTTCGTCGTCGTAATTCGGTAATCGTTTTGCAGTATTCGGACGCAAAGTTAGCATCGAGTCGGCCAGAACGGGGCTAAACGGAACCCCGACGAAAAAATTGACTATTTTACGGAATTACCGATCTTTCGCGGCACACAAGAAAAATCAACGTCTCGGATGGCGGACGTGATTCCGTTTTGCCCCAATATTTTCTGCAAGTATTTTCATCGCTATGCAGAGAGACCAAGTTTAGGAGCGAAGTATGAATACGGGAGTAGGTTAATAAACTTGTGACATTATGTACAAAAACTTCTACCCTAGAAAACCACACCTGAGTCTGGTGAGCATTTCGCTTCTAGAGCCTCTCATTTTTACACTGTTCACTATATTGCCATTGAGCCACGACAGACACGTTACTTACACTCTGGCGTATCGATTTCACTACGAACAAGCTGAAAAATATTGTTTTCGAGCGAAGGAATGCAAAGATGAGTACAGGCGCCTGAAAACATTAGCGATATGGATTTAAGGGGATGCTGAAACCCCTTTTAACTCTTTATTTATCTTCTGTACCGACAAAACTAGGTGATTCTTTCTTATTTCTTAGTTTCAATTTGGAATTATTAATATTCTACGCATATGCCTCAAATCGCGCAGGGTTTTACGTATGTGAGTTCCAGAATATTTCATTTCTTGCAGAATGTTCTTCAAATTTTCAGCGGCCATATTGGGTTTAGTGACAATCTGTAATATTTGATTTCTTCATTTCTTGGACATTTTCAACAAAAATTCAAATACACGCCAAAGCTTTCATCGTCAGTATTACAGTCCTGTAAAATTGTAAGCATTGCCTAGTATATTAATTATGCAAAGTCGATTGTGCGTTATATTAATTATGTAAAATCGCTACGTTTCGTCGGTAAAACAGTCAGGTCCGGCAACTCCTTAAGGAGGTGTAACTATAAAAATATAAAAATGTAAAAATATAAAAATTTATTGAGGGTTATTGAAAGAGGGATTAATAAGCGCCAAGCGAGATACGTTAAAGTCACAGGAAACCGCATAAAAAGTTTGTCAAACAAACGTGGTCATAAAATCGAATTGATTTCCCATTACTTGAACGAGTCTTGCTCTGCGGTGTTGTCTGGAAGGTTGTTTTAACCGTTCGTGACATTTTACGTGTGCTGTTACATATAGTAGAGGAGGATATAGAAATTGGTTGCAGGAACTCACCAATAACCGCAAATCGCGATAGCTTCGAGTTGCAGGAAATCAGATTGATTCAGTCCGCTTCCTGATTTTTTTTTTTTTTTTTCAGAAAATTCTCTTGATTGGCTTCCGATACGGTTTGTATAGAGCTCTATTGTAACAAGCTCTGCGGCTATCGGCGAGTTGTAAACACTCGTGTTTTTTTTTTATCCTCGTTTTACAATAACTTTATCTCCATCCCCGTTTAAAGCCTTGTTATTTTATCTCCATTTCCGTACAATAAAACGGTGACAAAAGCTGTTTGTAAAACCTTTTTGAACCATAAATATTTGTCCTTTATTTATTTATTTATTTTTTGTTTAAACATCTATCGATCGATTTAAAAAGTTACCAATCTTTTTCCGTTGATTTTCCTGAACAATACTAATAAATTTCATAAATTTACATTAATTTCGAGTTATCGGATTCATCGGAAATCGAATATCGTTCCAGTGGACAAATTCTTCAAAGACACGATCAGATAATTTTCAAAATCCCTCATTTTTCCAAAACACCTCTCAAAATACCCTCCGATTCGTCAAATTTTACAATTCCTCCTCCGAACCTATCTCTGCCTTACTAATAAAAAAAAAAAAAAAAAAAAAAATGGAATCAATAACGCATCTCGACTCGCGCATCGCGATCGGTGCGAATTCCTTCATGCGACACCGCCTCGACGTTCGAATTCCCGACAACGCGGTTCTCCCCTCCAACCCCTATCAAATATCCGTCGCAGATCGTCCTTTTGTCGAAACGAACATAACACGTCCTTCATATAAGGGAAAGCGGGGCAAAATGGGACAGTGGGGCAAAACGTTGAAAATCCAAATGCATCGTGAGCAGGAATGGGCACCATGAAATCAAAATTTAAACTTGAGTGATTTTCCACTCGAAAAAGTATTTTAAAAGCACGATTAAATACATTTCCGAATGGAAAACTATTCAAGTCCCAATTTTAATTCGATGCCCCATTTTGTCCCGTTTCGGGACAAAATGGGGCATAAAAAAAAATTGGAAAATTGAGTTTAGCCCCACCGTCCCGTTTTGCCCCGTCGTCCCATTTTGCCCCTCCCCACGTCCCTCCCGGCAACCTCCGCTCATCGGTCCTCGGGCTGATTAATTGATAAGTGCTTCTTCGACCGTGAATCAATCGCCCTACTAATTTCCCTCCTTGTCAATCAAATGCGGCATAACAAAAACCTGCCGGCCGAACGGCAGAATCTCCCGCTCGGTAATATCGACGCTCGAACAGCTCCGATCGAAATGCAGGGATTACCGTCGACTCCGTGAATCGAATAGCTTTTTCAGTTCATCCCCTACCCCGGCCCAACCCTTCCTCGCCCCATCGACGAACGAGAGCCGTCAAATTCCGTCGAGATTATCTTGCAGCCCCCTTCCGGTCCGCCGTTCCGGTTCTCCATTCGGTCCATTCAATATCCAGACAATCGCCGCCGGCGCGGTATGTCCGCGTAGAAAAGAATTCCGATAAATGGCTCGGCGTATCTGGCGTGCGAATTCCTCTCTGCTCTTCCGCCAACCCTCCGTCCCGCCCGCTGGTCGCCACCGCCATTCGAAACTACCCTCTCACTCAGTCGAAAAGCCGTCATCTATAGCCGGGGCTTCAATCGTTTTATCCGACACCGCAGACAGGAATTTCGAGCATGATCCAAATTTCAGGCTCTCGGCGTATTCTCGTTGGCCGGGCTCTCGGGCATCGCTGGCCGGCAGTTTTAGGGGTTGGAGGGTCGCGCGACATTCGGATGGACATAAGTATACGGGGCGAGGAAGCCTCTCGGACCCTTTGCAAATGCGAGGAGTGTGTTGGATTCGGCGATTGGGGAAAGCATTTGATGCTTGCTGGCAAGTTCGAGGAGAAATCGGCGAAGCGGACTCTCGTCGAAGTAAAGTGGGGCTTTTTTTTAAGAGTTGGTTTAAAAAGCTTCCGCGGTAGGATCCACTTTTATGGGGCTGTATTCGGAGGGAATTGATGTAGGGGACAGTGGAGCAAAATGGAACAGTGGGGCAAAAGACAATTTTCCAACTTTTGGATGGCCCATTTTGCTCGATTTTGCCCCATTGATACATATGGGTTTTCTGCCCTGTTTTGCCCCACTGTCCTATCCAAAGGTTATTGGAAAGTTGCGTTTTACGTCGCCGTCCCGTTTTGCCACACTGTCCCATTTTGCCCTACTATCCCATTTTCCCCCACTATCCCATTTTGCCCTAGTTTACTCTACTCTGAATCGCGGAAAAAAATCGTCATAACTTTATGAAATATTAGACCACAATTTCGAGCGTGAGCCAAATTTTGGCATTGGCGGCTCAGTTTTACTTGTCAGACAGTTGTGCGACATTCGTATGTCAAAAGTGTACGAGGGGAGCAGCCCTTCGGACCCCTTTTGCAAATGCGAAGAGCCTTTTGGATTCGTCGATTGGGAAGCATGTAATTTTTTATGTCTAGCGAGTTTGTCTAGCGCTGCAGGTTGACGACCCTTCGAGGTGAATACGGCGAAGCGGACTCCACTCGAAGTAAAATGGGACATTTTTTTTTAAGAGTTGTTTTAACGAGCTTCCGCGGTTCCATCCACCTTTATGCGGCTATATTCGCATTTTGATGTAGGGAAAGACGGGGCAAAATGAGGACACAAAATCGATTTTCCAATAATTTTTTCATGTCTCATTTTGCCCCATCGATACATCCGCATTTTCTGCTCGACTGTCCCATCCAAAAATTATTGGAACGTTGCGTTTTTGCTCCACTGTCCCATTTTGCCCCGCCCTACTCTACTCCGTAACACGAAAAAAAAAACTGGCGTCATAAATTTATGAAATATTAGACCGGAAATTCGACCATGATCCAAATTTCAGGCTCTTTCCATTCGTACCTGGCTGAGCTTTCGAGTATCGCCGGCCGGTAGTTTTACTGGATGGCCCATCGTGCGACATTCGTGTGTACATAAGGGTACGGTCTAAGGGCTGCTCGGGGAACAGCCCTTCGGACCCTACTTGCAAACCCTCGGGGCATTTTAGATTCGTCGATCGGTGAAAGCATGTAATTTGATGTCTGGCAAGTTTTACACGGCAGGTTGACGACCCTTCGAGGAGAATTCGGCGAAGCGGACTCTACTCGAAGTAAAATCGAGAAATTATTTTGAAGAGCCGGCTGAACTAGCTTCCTTCACAGTCCCATTCACTTTTATGAGGCTATATTCGGAACGATTTATGTAATCCGAATAACGAATAAAATAAAAATAAAAATAAAATTATTGTAATAAATTTGTGAAATATCAGTCTGGCATTCCTGTGATTCTGTACACAGTAATAAAACAATTTCATAAAAGCGAAGTACGAAGTTTCGTAAAAATAATTTTGTCAAATTATTTTTTAAAAGTGACAAACTCATTCGTTCAGATTTGAATATACAAATCCGTAATTTTATTTTCCATGTCATTAACAATTGTTGTTTGAACTTTTGTTCGAAAATCTAAAGCCGGATGCTGCGATCGGAAAATTAACGAATAACAAATTGTCGACGTTTGTGGACAATAAGTGGTTGCAAAAAGGACAAACTTTTTTTTACTGTGAACGAGGTTTAATTTTTTAAACGATCAAGTCTCAACGCTGTGCAATTTTTTTCGGAACTTTGATTTCTACGTGTTTCTTTTTCATGTAAAAAAAAATATGCATCGGATAAATAAAAAATAATAACAACGTGTAACGTTTAATTCATAGTCTGTAATATCCTGAGATAAAGAAAAAGTCTCTGAGCATTCGAGTGATTATTTATGTATTTATTCTGACCGTAATTGCTTACTTATCTTTTGTTTTGTTTCCAGAAAATGTAAAGCCAAAGAAACCCTTCGATCTACCGATTCCGAAAGGAGTGGACGATGACATCGAGGAGGACGAGGACGACCTTGATGACGAGGACGATCTCGATACGGACGCCGAGGACGAGGACGAGTCAGACGGTGATCTCGAGGACGTGCTCAGCGACCAAGCTTACGACGACGAGAGCGACGAGGCTTATCTCGACGACTACGACACTACGACGGGCTCATCGTAAGTATAACGCGATCGATAGAATACCGAAGTCGAGTAATGACAATCAGCACTTTCGTAAAAACCAGCCAGTTCTATGAACAGGACAATTAATTGAAGAGTTTTATTTTCCAAGTTTTTGTCATTTATTTTTATTATTATTATTTATTTATTATTATTTTTTATTAATCGTTATTTTTTATTACCAGCCGTCCATCGACGAGCGCGCCGACGACCGAGAAGAGCAAGCAGGAAGCGACGGCGATGCCACTTCCGGTGAGTTCGAGCACCCAGCAACCTTCCCAACCTCAGGGAACACCCGATCCGTACCTGACACACTTCGATCCGAGATCCGAGCACCAGAGTTACAAGCAAGCTCAGATGAGACTGGAGGAAGTGCACAAGGAAAAAGTCACCAAGGTAAGCCGGCAGTCGTTGACGTCGCAAAAGAAGAATGGACTTCCGGCGTGCTTTGCGTCCTGCGAGTTTTACAGCGTACATTTAGTTTAATTATCGGTTACTTCTTTTTCTACACTGCTGCTTTGATTGTACAAGTTACATCGGCTTACATTAGATTAGACGAATGAATTTGGAATTCATCAATAATATCTCGTTGTTAACCCTTTCGTTACTGGCGAAAAAATATTGGAATTGATAATGGTAATTTATTGAAATGCAAATTTATTCAATTTTTTTAAAATTATTTCTGTCACTCCGTTTGCGAACCGTTTTTTTTCTCCTCTCTGATCGAAAATCGAATTCGTGTAACGAAAAGATTGACGATTGATGAACTAACATAATATTATCATACAAGAAAGAAGAAAAGGATTTCGCCATATTGTTAGTTTAACAATTCTTGATATATTTTTCTACTTTACTGCTTTCATTGTACATCTAAGGTACATTGGCTTACATTAGATTACACGAATGAATTTTGTAATCAATCAATAAGAGTTGGTCGTTATCCTTTCGTTAATCCTTTCGTCAGTAGCGAAAAATATTGGAATTAATATTGTCAATTTATTGAAATTCGGATTTATTATATTTTTTAAATTTCTGTCGCTCCGTTTGCGGACCGTTTTTTCCCCTCTCTAATCGAAAATCGAATTCGCGTAATGAAAGGATTGACGATCGACGAACAGACACAACAAACATAATATTATTCTACAAGAAAGAAGGAAAGGATTTCGGCATATTTCTAGTTTAATTATTCTTAATTTATTTTTTTCACTTTGCTGCTTTCATTGTACGCCTAAATGACGTCGGCTTACATTAGATTACACGAATGAATTTTGCAACTCATCAATAACAGTTCGTTGTTAACCCTTTCGTCACCAGCGAAAAATATTGGAATTAATACTCACACTCAGATCAATTCACCATTAAACAAAAAAAATGTCTTCCCTCCAATCGAAAATAGAATTCGCGTAACGAAAGGGTTGACGATTCGGCGAACGAGCGTAACGTTACCGTACAAGAAAGAAGGAAAGGATTTCGGAAGGGTGGAAAGCATTGGTGTCGAAATCCCTTGTGCTACAACGTTTTCAGGTGATGAAGGACTGGAGCGACCTCGAGGAAAGGTATCAGGACATCAGAGCGAGGAATCCGGTTGCCGCCGACGCCTTCAAACGCTGGATGACGGCGAGGTTCCAAGAGACGGTCGCCGCCCTGGAAGCGAGTGGCGCGGCGGAGAAGCATCAACTTAGCGCTATGCACCAGCAGCGAGTACAAGTGCGTACTACCACCCGCTCGCAAGGGCACCCAGACGCGAAATGCATTTGACCCAAAGCGCCCGAGAGTTCTCAGCCTTCCGTCTTCCTTCCTCTAGTTTCTGTTTTTTTGTTTTCTTTTTTTTTCTCTTCTACTTTTGTACACCATTGCGCACGAGCTGCTTTAATAATTCATTTAATTTCCGCGTCTTTCAGGAGGCCGTGAAGCAGAGAAACGAGGAAGCAATGTCCTGTTACACGGCGGCACTTAATGAAACGCCACCCAACGTAAGTACCGCGCTCGAAGCGCACAGTAGTGTAAAGCAACAATCGCTGAAACTCCTGAATAGTCATTAGTTTGAGAAGGAAGGGGACGCGCTTCGGGGGGGAAGAGACCGAGCTCTGATACCTTGAAAACGTGCCGGAGAAGCCGGGATGGGAAAGAACGTAGCTCGAAATGCACCTTCTTCGTGTATTTCGACGCTTGTTCAGCCGGGAAATGATAGTCGTTGTTATTTAATTGAGGAACGGTCGGACGTTGAGATAAATCGAAAATGGAGCTCTGCAGTGCTCTGTGCAGACAAATACGGAGGTAATTTAAATTTCGTCAGGTGGATAGATGTGCAAATGTAAAATTATCTTCGCTTCCTCACGGATTCATATCTCGACTCCGGGGTGTGAAAATTCAAACGTCACGGTGACTGCAATTTTTAAAAATAATGAGATTTGTTTTTATCTTTTATTTTGTTAACGATATTTATGACGAAAGTAACTCGAGTTCATGAGCTAGTTGTTGTGCGGCAAAAATTGTCGTAAATATATCGTAGAAGGTGGAAAAACGTGGGCGAAAATTGCTGAGAGCTCTGCAATGTTTTATAGTCTAGTTAGAGAGACTCATAAGGTATTCAAAATAATTTAAATTGCGTCACGTGAATACGAATGCAAATGTAAAATTATCTTTCCTTTCCCACGAATTTATATCTCGGTTTCACGGCGTAAAAATTCAAATATCACAGTGACTTTGCAATTTTTAACAATCCTGAAATTAGTTTTCAACTTTTATTTTTTAACGATATTTGTGATGAAAATAATTCGTGGAGGTAAAAATATTGTAAAACGTGCAGATGCACCGAATCCACAAGTGTTTGCTAAAATTGCTGAGACCTCTGCAATATTTTATAGTCTAAATACACAGTTATAAGGTCATTAAAATTCCAACGCCTCAGTGACTTCGCACTTTTGAGAAATCATGGAATTAGTTTTTATCATTACTGTCGTAACGATAATTATGATGAACATAATTCGAATACACGATCCAATAGTATTCATGTGGCAAAAATATTGCAAAACACGTAGATGCACCGAATTCAGAAGTGTGCGCAAAAATGGCTAGTCTAGTTACACAGTCATAAGGTTATAGAAATGCAAATCTTCCTGTGACTGCACTTTTAAAAAAATCATGGAATTTCTTTATCGTTAATCTCGTGACGATAATTATGATGAAAATAATTCGAATACACGAGCCAATAGTATTCATGTGTTAAAAACATTTGTAAAACGTGTAGATGCACCGAATCCAGAAGTGTCTGCAAAAATTGCTGAGAGCTCTTCACAAGGACAGGCATCACACGATCGCGCACTACAAGCACCTGCTGGACAGCAGCCTCGAGCAGGCACAGCGCGAGAAGCCCGCGACTCTGGAGCACTTGGCGGAAATCGATAGGATCACCAATCAGAGCCTCTTGATGTTGGAACGGTAGAAAAGCGATTACTAACTCCTATCTCGCTATTAATTCTACTCTATCTCACTTCGCTGTTGATCGGATTATCCGTGTAACGATTCGGCATAAGGCTGGAAAATTGGCCCGGTTTCCGTGTAGTAGCACATTCTGCAAACAGTAGAATGGAGAATTCGTATTAATGGACGGAGCGTTCGGTGGGTGATGCGATGCGATTAACGTTTTTTGTGTGGTATTCGTTCATAGGTATCCGGAGTTGAGTGCAAAAATCGGACGGCTGATGGATGATTATGTGTTGGCCCTCAGGAGCAAGGACGAAACACCGGGTCTTCTGCTAGCGATGACTAGGGAAGCGGAGGCGGCTATCTTGGATAAATACCAAGCCGACGTGGCCAGTAAACAGCAAGGTTCGTTCTTTTGTATTTGAAGACCCAACATTATAGGCACTGCATTGGATGAACAAAAAAGCATAGTTTGTATATCAAACCCTAAAGAATCGTATTTATCTATTCTAATGACGGTTTTTCCTTGACCCTTTGAAGTACGGTAGGACATCTGCGCAGTCTCGTCAAATTACGTCATCCTTCAAACGCCTTGAAGAATTCTCATGGAATTTGCGTGGCAGAGTGAATTGATAACTTACTGCGAGAATTGTTCTCGAATTTTGTCTAGACTCAGGTTGAAACGCTTCACATTCACGTCAATCAAAATTTAAAGATTATTTTTTCGAAAAACAGAACGAAAATGTACTTTTTCGAAAATTAGCACAAACCTGTTGATAGCTTTGCAAATCAATTGCATTTAATGTTTTTTTGGGTTAAGTACATCTGCTGTGATGCAAAAAATAACCATCCACTATAATCGTAAAAGTTTGCGTAAAAGTTTGTATAAACGACTTTAAAAATTGAGCATTCCTTTGACTAGTGTGAAGCGCTCCAATCTCCTTAACATTGAAAAGGTGTCTTGCACAAATATACGAAATATCGGTACAGCAATGGTTGGTGAAAAAAAAAACATTGTTCGTATATCGAACCTTAAAGAGTCCTATTTATCTATTCTCATTGCCGTCCATCTTTGACTCTTCGAAGCACGCTAGAATATCTCTGTTGTCTCGTCAAATGATTTCATTCTCTAAGCGCCTCGGTGAATTCTCACAGAATTTTTATGGCACAGCGCGTCGACATCTTTGTCCGAGAATTTTTCTCGAATTTTTTCCAGATATTTTTTTTTCAAACAGTTCATGCTATTTAACGTTGAAAAGATGTCCTGTACAAAGCCAGTGCTTCGATGGGTTAAGCGAGGATCGTAATATTTTCACTTGCGGTGATAAATAAGTACGATAAATATCGTGGAAATTTCGTGCGATGTTGCAGAAAAGGAGCATCAAAAGGCACTGGAGCGCGAGCGCAAAGAGCAACGAAAGGCAGAACGGGGAGAGTTGAGAACGGAGCAGGAACAGCACGAAGAAGGCGATCCGGTCGTGGAGAAGAAGGATGCGCCGGCGGCGCAACCGCAGCAACAACAGCAGCTGGAACCGCAGCCGCAGCAACAACCGCAGCAACAGCCGCAACCCGAGCCACAACAACAGGCGGCTGTTGCGGCTATGCACAACGAGGGTGTTGTCAGAGCAGCCCACAGTATGACTCACGATGTTTCCCACTCTGAGCCCGTAAGCCGATATTCTCAGTATATTTGTCAATTTGTTTATTCGTACTGTTCAATAATTTTTTTTACTCACTATTAAGAATAAAATAATTTATCGTACGTATGAAATTTCACAGGGTTACTCAGTTAGACGGGAAGTCTACCACAGAGAGAGCCGATCGGTTTACTTTACGGTCGCATTCGCCGGAATCGCTCTGATGGCAGCGGCGATCGTTGGCATTGCGGTATTCAAGAGGCGCAGTGCTAGAAGCCCTCATAGCCAGGTGCGTTGGATTAACAGTTTTGGATTTTTTAATTTAAGGTGATGTGGGGTAAATTTTTTTTTGCTGCCCGGCGCCCAGTTGATAGCAAAATCTGCACTGAATGCCGTTGTGAGACCGCAAAACGTCGCGGAAAAAGAAAATTGTTTTTCCCCGCGTCTGCCGATTCTCCAGGGAAAGACGATTTTCTTTTTCCTCGGCGGTCTCAAAACGGCATTCAGTACACTTCTTGTTATCGGCGGCGGTATTTCACATCACTTTAAGGGAAGGCTAAGCACGTAGGAGTGCAAGGCAAAGAGAACAAAAAATTCGAATCCATTTTTCTCGAAAAACGATTCTACAAAATTAAAAACGAATTGCGGAGCGCATTGCTTTAATCAAGCACGCAGTGTGCCACGCAATTCGTTTTTTTATTGTGTAAAACCGTTTCGGAGAAAAATGGATTCAAAATATGTTGAGTTTGTGCCGATCTTTAGACACACCTTAAGGCATTTATGCTTTAAATCTACATAATAATAAAGTTTATATCGATTGGACATTTACGCCGATACTCACAGATACTCGCAGATACACTGGTGAAAATATTTCTCTGAATATGTCCAAAATATTCTCTGGAAGTCTCGAAAAATTTATTAGACATTTCGGTGAAAAGTCCTCTGAATTTCTCAAAGTTTTCGCACTTTTCAGAAAAAGTTGAAGATTTTTTTGTGTAACTATTCCTGATTGTTCTAAAAATCTCCAATTTTCCCCGTCAACTTCTCTGAAAAATGACGAACTTTGTTGTTTTTTTCTGGCTATTAATTTTCTATCTTCACAAAAATGTATCTGGCAAAACTCCAATTTCCGCTGATTTACTGCGAATAATAGAATAAGTAGATCTTAGAGCCAGCTCGTGTTTTTTCTCAACCTACTTTATCAAAGAACATCAGAATTTTCCAGAACTTTTTGAAAAATACTCTGAATTTCTCTGATAAATTATGATTGTTGGAAATTGTGCCTAGAAAATGGTGGAGATATTTAGCAAATAGCAGATAAAAACAGAGAAAAATGTTGGGGAATCTCCGAAAATCGTTGAAACGTTCTGGTTAGACTCTTTCAGACGAATTGTCAGAGAAATATTTTCACCAGAGAAATATTTTCGCAGCACTCACAAACACTCATAATACAACATAACCGCTAGTTAATTAATAAAGATAGCTTGAGCTCGTCCCGCAGTATAGAAAGATTAATTTTGTAAAAATTGATTACGCCACGGTGAATTTTGCAAATTGTGACACACATAGCACAGAATGCCTACGATAGAAGTATACTTAATTTTCGATTTTTCTCTTGTCGTTGCAGGGCTTCATCGAGGTCGATCAGGCGGCCACGCCGGAGGAGCGACACGTCGCAAACATGCAAATAAACGGCTACGAGAATCCTACCTACAAATACTTCGAGGTCAAAGAATAAATGATCCTCGTTATACTTGTGTATCGCATATAGCCGTGCGTCGTCTAACGTGTCTGGTCTCATTGATTTTTCATTTTGTCTTTTCGTTCTTCGTCCCAAATCTAACTCTGGGAATCTATCGTAGCATTTTTTTCTTGTCGTTTTATTTTTATTAATTTTTTTCATCAAACAAAGACGTGAACGCGTTTGGTCGTGGGTATGTTTCCTGTAAAAATTCTGCAACGAAAGATAATACCCGCGTTTGAAATTTTCATCGAACGAGAAAGCGCGAATCACGGTGCCATAAATGATGATGAAAATCAATGCGGAATTTCGAATCGCGGGAGACAGCCACGACGCATCATCAATTGCATCGGTTTAGTCGAATAAAAATCATTGACAAAAGTGCCGCGGAAAAAAAAAACGGGGAAACCTCGTCAAAAAATTCGTCGACAATTGTCCGATTGGATATCGATGGCCGTACGACCGGCGCACCCGGTTGTAATTTTATCGAATATGTAACGTCACGGGTCCGAGGGTGTCATCGGCGTGCATGAAAATTAACAATTTTGTCATAACGAGTTGTATCAATGTGCCCATTGTCCCCCTCCGCCCCTCCAAACTCCGACACGACACTTTTGGGTTCTGATATTTTTCGCGGTAAAATCATTAAAAAAAAAATTTTGAAAACAAAATATGTATTAATCGCAGCTGAAATCTCGCAGCTTTTCGCTGTCGCGGCGTCGTCGAGGGCGGCGAGCAAAATCGGCAAGCAGCTTATATACCGCAGATGATATTAAATAAACACGAATCGTGAGAGATTAGCTATTTAATAATTAAATGAGCGTGCGCGTTTGCGCGACAAAGAATTAAAATAATAGAAGAGCCATATGTGGTTGAGAGAAAACGAAATGAAAAAAAGAATTAATAATAATTAATAATAATACTCTTAAAATATCAGAACGTCCGTCGATGAAAAAAAAAAAAAAAAAAAAAAAAACCGAATAATATTTTTCATCGCGTCCTTATTCAACTAGCGTTTTGTTTCATTTTCTTATTTTTATTTTATTTTTTTCGTTCCGTCGTCGATTCCCACTGCCTGTTTTGAACATTCAAACTTTCAGTACTTAATGTCTACTTAGACGTAAAAAGGTTAAAAAAACCAACCTATCGATTAAGAAGACTAAATCACTAACGTATTTAAAGGTTAAAAAAAAAACAAACGCAGAAAGGGCAAAGATATTCTATATCATTCCAAGCGCGAACAAGTCCACTATTTTCGAGAGAGGGGGTGTGTGTGTGTGTGGGGCGGCTGTTTGGGGAAAATAAATAATGTACGGAAAATATTCGAGAGCCTCGTTCGACTGCCATATCGATCGCTGATGCGCTCTCGGAAGAGCGTGCAAAGAGCGTCGATATGAGTCACGCCGAGACTACCGAATAAGAGGAAAAGTTAAAAGAAAAAAAAAGAAAAATAATTAATAATAAAATCCCAAGTTATTAAAAGCGAGTGGCATTAATACCTCCGACCTATGTCGAAAGAGTGGCCGGCTGTTGAAGAGTCAAGCATTTCTTTTTCTCGGAAATCGTTCATACAATAACTATCTTAGGATATTATAACTATATATATATATATATATAAATCTCTCTATATATACATATATATATATATGTATATGAAGGCGATGATGACGATGATAATATATTACACGTTTAGCGCTTATATATTTGTATATGATCAAGAGAATAGAGGGCACGCACTTTGGCCAGGGTAGCGTGGTGAAAAAAAAGACACACCTCTTCGTCTACTTTCGTTTATCTTTCACCGATCCACTTTGTAATAATATCTTCGATATGAATTTTCATCCAGTTTCCACTCGACACACGATGACAAAAAATCATTATTCGATTTACGGGTGTACCGCCGATTTTTTGCGGTCTTCATTACTGCACGAATAATAAAGTCAAACTCAATAAGAATGAGAGCCAATAATTCGGTTAGCTGCGATCTATTAATCCGTTCGCGAAACTCACGTCTCACTGATAAATGTAAAACGTTATCGCGTAGACGGTCCCCTGAAATTAACATTTTTATTTTATTTTTTCTCCGTTATCAAATAACACATTTTCATACGCGTTACGCGGTGAAAAAAGAAAATTACAAGTATTCGACGAGAGGACCCCGGCGCAGCGGACTAAAGTACACGCGTACACGTAAAATTCCTTGGATGATAATTCCTATTTAAAAGAAAAAAAAAATTAAAAACGAAAAATGCACGTGTGCCCGCTGCCTGCTTACCGGAAGTTGTCGTCGCGATTGCAAGATAATAAATATATAAAACGGATTGGCTCTATATTGGTCTCACGCAACTCCAGTTGAAGGGTGGGCCGGAAAAAGTACACACACAAGAAATGAAGAAAAAAAAAATACACACACACACACACAGATAATACACACATACATGTAAAACACACACCGCTAAATGTTAAAAATATTATTTTAGATATATTAAGACGATAGCAATTACCACGTGAGTGTACTATGGCGATGAAGTAAACAGAATAGCATCAGTACATTAAACAATAATGCTATGTATACATATATATACGATAGGAATATATATGTATATGTATAATTATAATTACATATTAATTATGTACCTATAGCGTATAGCCGTTAAAATATTGACATATGTCGCATGTAAACCAGGCCCGACGCCGAATCACAGGTTATCAGCAATTTGTTTACGATCATGTTTTTTTTTATTATTAATAAACTGGTCCTGGACCAGTGATAGATTATTTATGTTTATGTTTTATTGCGTAACACATTTTGTCAGAGTGTTTGAGTCTATCGCGTTGTCATTCGATCGTGATAGTTCGCTGAGCAATAAATATATCTACGGAAATTAATGGCTTTACGAGAATTGTACAATTTTTTATTATTTTGTTACATCGGCTCAAGTTGAATCGACGGTTTTCGCAATGCGAAGAAAATGACGCGTTTCCTTGATAACGAAGTGAAAAAAAGGTTGTTCGCGCGGTGAACAGGAAGCATCAGTATTAGCGCGATCGGGGCATATCAGTTCAGCGGGATTGTTTGGAAAGTCGGAAGGGGTGGACGAGAGATCGAAGGGTGGTTTTCCGAACGAAAAAAAAAAAAATCCTGTGAAGCGACCTCGGGCCGCCCTACATAAGTTTAAGAATTGATTTTTGTAAAGAGGTAATAAGTCTATATTGAAATAATCGATTTAGCTTAAACAAGCCACGTGCGATGTGAAGATAAGAAAATATACGTCCTTTAGTAGTCAAATCCGGATTCGGGTGGATTAAACGAGAAAGAAAAGTCATAATTGGAGTAGACTTTATTTTTACAGTTTTTTCGGTGTGTCACTCGACTCCGTATATCGTTTGACGATAAAAAAAAAAAAAAAAAAAAAAAAAAAAAAACAATCATCAACGTTTTAACGGACAGTGTTTGCAAAAGCGATAATCGAACTTTTTCGAACGGCCCGATAAAAACGCCGCTTCATCATCATATTTACTTCGAAAAATTTATTTACGGAAGCGAAGAAAAAAATAAAAATAAAATAAAATAAGCTTTTCGGACTCGTGATTATGAAACTCAAGAGATTTCAAAGGTGTATAATAGGCTTTCGCCGTTGAATCGCTTTGCAAAGAACGCCGAACGAGTTTTAGGTTTCGTGGCGGCACAATATTACTAACATAAATGCGATCGAAGCGATAAATACAAACGAGAAATGAAAAATTTAATATCCGACGCGACGAACTCTTCGGAAACAAATCGTTCGACCACGATACGTGTATTTTGCGTTTTGTTGATAAAAGTTAAAAAAAAAACCAGCAGACGCTGAAAAGTGTATTTTTATCAAATTCGAAATCAATCTCAGCTATATGAAAGAAACGAGAGTAAAAAAAAAATGAAAAAAAAAATAATAATAATGAAGGTCGAACGTGTATGTTTCACATACTATAGATTTTTACTCAGCGGTCGTTTTATTTCGATGCGATACACCTCCCTGTGAAAGAATCATTGTGTTTGTGGATACATGTAATTCTAATTATCAATAAATATATCTTGGAAACACAAATATTTTATTTAAATATATTCGTTTTCAGACACCCACCTTTCGTTTTACACACCTGACTCTGTCCTTAGGTAGATTAAAAGAAAATAACAAAACATGCAACAAAGAAATCTTTAATGAACGATGCATAACCATTTGATTCATCGAGATAACAATATTTTTTAAAAGTAGGCATTGTCTTTGGTTGCGAGTAAAAAATACCCATTATATGTAAGTACAAGATTGACTGAATATAAATCAAACGATGTAAAAGTAAGAATACATAAATTCGTTAGCTTGGTCTATAAACTAATATATTTTATAATACATAATGTAAATTGATTGATTGTTGACTGATTGTTGAGTAGGCTCGGGCTTATCGCGCCCTCGCTTATGGTCTATGGAATTTGAAAACCGGATATTTACGCAAATACATGCGTTTCGAGCGGAAGTAACGTCATACCGGAAATGCGTAATTTCGGGTCGAAAGATTAAATTTTCAAAACCGGGAGTAACGTGTTTCCGGTATGACGTTATGAACTGAAGGATTTAATAGTGCGAATACATTATTTAATTGACTTAGATCACAAACAAATAAACTTAAAAATATATAAAAACCTTCGAAGAAACGAAGCTACGAATGAAATAATTTTCACCCGATTAACGATAGCTTAAGTAACTGTGTTACTTAAACATTCATAAACTTTATAAAATGATACAACAATATAGAAAATCGTCATTATAGGCAACGGTGAAGAGCTTCCTACATTCGGACTCATTTCTTATCGTGTCAACTTTTTCTGTGATGTCATTATTGCGATGTCTGTTTTGTTATTTTAGTCCAACGACCCTTCCAACCGATGTGCGCCAGTGAACATGCCTGCCATACTACGTACGGGAACAACCAGGTATCACAGTGACAGTTGGTACCATTGCTTTGCATTGGTACGTTAGTACTGCCAATCTCAGTCGTACTTCAGGGCTACCAGCCTCAATGGTTCTTTAGGGTTACCAACCTCTATTTGATTAAGGTTCTTTTTCCCGCCTTAGCAAAAAAAAAAAAACCAAGAAAACACTCAGTTCTCTTGTGCTATTTGAACAACCGAAAAAGGAGGTGAAAGCACTGAAAAACCATCGAAATTATCACTCTTTTGAAACTGAAAGGTGCAGTCCGGGTGACAATTTCGCTGGTTTTTCAGTGCTTTCGCCTCTTTTTCGATGGTTCAAATAGTACAAAAGAACTGAGTGTTGTCGCAGAGGTTTTCTGGTAGTTTTCTGGTAACCCAACCTGCTAGGGCGCTTACAAGTACAATGTTCTCAATGCATTGGCAAAACGCGTCCTACTTTGCACTAACTCCATCCTTGTGAAGTAATGATACGCTACCTCTTGTAACAAATAAACGTCGTATCTCGCGTCATGAGAACCGTCAGTGGGCAACGAGAGTTCAGCCGCTAGGGTTTTCAGCGTCAACCGATCCTTCTTGTACTTTCTTTCCGGAAATTTTTCCCCCAACATGCTCAAAGTGTCGGTAAAACCGACGATAACTTCGGCGAATTCGTCTTCGAGACATTCCGCAACGATCATCGGAACGAGAAAGCCACGATCGAACGCGCAGTTGTGCGCAATCAGCACGCACGGGTGTCCGAATCGTCGCAGATATTGCAGCAGGCCCACCAACGCAACGCGTCGCGTCACCGTCGCTAATTTTTCTGTATCGTGGTACAGTTCGCCGTTGCGAACTGTCAGCTTGTTTATCCTCGACGCCTCATCAGGTATTGGTTTATGTGGCATGATGTATTCGGTGAACACCGAAGAATCTGATTTCATAGCGATTTGCAACACCTCCGCGTTGTTCTCCTTGCCGGAAGTCTCGAGATCGAAGAAAACGAGCTGCATATTCGCGTACACGGAATACATTGTCGGTAATCTGATCTGACTGGATTGCGTTGAAATCTTGGAAAAATAATTATATATATATTTTTTTTTTTCAATGTTCTTGTCTGTTTAATTTTTGCCGGAGAACGTCGTACGAGAAATTGATACCTATGCGCCGAAAGTTCGACGATGCGATGTGGGATGTGGATAGCTACACGGGAAGATGGCTGGGTTCAATGGGAAAGCTCCGAACGGCCAGTTTCTTTCGCTCCCGGCAGTCGAAGCTCGAACTCGATATCGTGTATAACTTGGTGGTAAAAAATAATTTACGATATTTTTGTACGCAGGTTCTCCCTCGAACGGCAATCACAAGCGTTCACTTCAGTGGCGCACGATCGAACACAATGCAATGGCGACACTGCAGTGTTGCTCAACTATCACGAGTACATAGTCCGTTAGATAAAACCGACAGCGCTCGGTGCAACGGTTCGGAGACTGTAGGTAAATTTGTTCGCGCATGTACGTATAACGCTTGAACCAGATTTTCAGAGGCAGTTTCAAACATATTCAGAGAAATATTTTCTTCTGTAATAATAATATTAACACTTACTATTAATCTTATGGTTAGTCTTATGGTACGTAAATAATAAAGTTTGAGACGGATATATTGAATGAAGGAAGTGCTAATAATCTCATATCATTATGAACTCATATAGTAATAATAATAGCAGTAATATCAATGCACCCAATGCTAAACCGTCACATCCATAGAGTCAGACGAAAGATCGACTTGTCCTTGAATTGAAGGATTCTGTTCTCTCAAATGATCCAAGATCTTGTCTCGAATTTGTTTGCTCTTAATCGCTTGAGGCTTTCCATTCGCCTATTGCTCGAGTAATGCTGTTGCCTCGACGTCTCCTCCTCGTCTATACGCAATATGCAACATGTTGCATGATATCCCAAAAGAGGCTAACCTGTTTTTATCATAGCATCGGATACAATTGTCTTCAGAGGTGATAATTCGTTCTTGTGATAAGCAATCTTCAGAATATAAGCCAAACTCGTGCTATATTCTCCACCGACTGTTCTTCAGTAAAATGCTTAAATGCTATCGTTTCTAATAAATTTATGTCCACCATCGCATGATGCGCACCCACGGAAGATAGAGAAAGTTCAGATGGCCAGAGTCCTCAATTTCAATTCACCTACTGATTTCCTCTCGGGAAATTTGTTCTTGAACATTTTCAATGTATCCGTAAAACCGTATACAACTGCAGCGAATTCATTTTCGAGACCTTCGTCCATTATTACTGATAACAGACTAGGAGAATCCATGCCGCAGTTATGTGCAATCAATATACACAAACGTTTCAATGTTTTCAAATAATTCAACATTTCCTTCGGGACAATGTCTATAGGCAGCGTTCGTAATTTCGTCAATTCACTGTTGCCTACATAGTATAGTTTACCATTGATATTTTTTTAGATGATTTATTCGAGATGCAAATGGGACGTCGGGTGAATGGATTTCGGACAAACGATGTTTCGGTATATTAAACCGTCGGGATTATGGCAAGTCGGCAAAATAATATCTCGTGATTTTGAACATTCGGGCAAATGAATATTCGGTATTCCAGTCCTTCGGTAGATTACAATTTCGGGTAAACGCTACATCGGATAAATGAATTTCGGGCGTTTGGAGCGTTCGAGATTATGGGATTTAGGACAAGTGACGGCAAGCCTTTTCGACAACAATACTTCGATTGCCTAAAAAAGGAGTAGCGAATGTATTAGCAGCATTAGCAAAACGGAGCTCAGCGGTGGCGCCCTCGTCGGTTAGCATGCTCGCCTCTTTGTCGGCCCGTGGTCGCTCACTCAGCCCGGCTGACAGTTCGGTGGGCGGTGGAAAAAGCAACACAACACAAGGCAAATGTCGAACTTCGAAATCTCCGATAAGTCGCACTTAAAATTCGCCGACAAACGCGCAACGCGTCAGTCTCTCGTCGTTCCGTGGCAATCGAACGAAAATGTTTTCACACACACGTCCCTCTCTGCGCGCAGTCTCCGGCTCGTAACCTAAACCTCCGTTAAACTCTGTTTATCACCGAGTAACCGAATGACGTCGATTACTTAAAAAAAAAAAGAAGAAAAAAGACAAGAAAAAAAAACAAGAAATTTGAGTTTCCCGATCGATGACTGGCTAAAACTTATTCAGTTACAAATGCAACCGACACCGAATCGTTATCGTCGATACCGCTCGACTCTTGACCTTTCACCGACCGACTCCCTACCCAACGTAAACAAAGCACTTCCGCTCTTTTAACATGTGATACAATATTGACAGTCGCGGCAATAACAGTTCCGTCCTCACACATCGGCGGTCCAAAGCTCTCCGAACAGCTATTCGTCGTTCTTCGATACACACATTTTTTTTCGGTGAAATTTCGTCTATCTTTAACTTTGTTTTTTTTTAATTCGGTTCCCGTCGCCCGATCGTCGATGAAATGTCGCTGGACGACGGATTCGAGAGGCCCTTCGAGGAGCTCGAGCCTCCCCAGTGGGGCGCCCTTCGCGAATTGAGTCGCGCGAATTGCGAATATTTTTCGACTCAGACGGACGAGAACGGCGTGAGGCTCAGCGCGGCTCTCGCCGTCGTTCCTGACTATCTGAACGAGCTTCGAGCTCTCTACAAGGAAATCGCAAAATTTGCTCCGTCCTATGACTTTGACGAAAGCACGACCAGCAACGGTTATCGAAGCTTTCTCATTCTCGTCGACAAGTGCATTCTGCATTGTGGTACGGCATGCCGGCAGATTTACCTGCAACGGGACTCGCTGCTTTTCCGAAAGGCTCATCACATGAGGTAAACGCATACTTGTGTTACCATGGGAGACTCTGTCGAGTTTGCGCGTTAATTCAATTTTTTTTTTTCTCATCATTCAGGGAAATCGAAGCGTGTTCCCAGTTGCTGGCGTCGCTGAGCACGTGCCTGCATCACTTGAAAACTCTGCACTCTTGGAGCAAGGATGCTTTTGACGGAAAACCGTCGCTCTTCACGTCGGACGATCACAGCCCTCAAGAACTGCTCAACAAAGCGGAGAACATTAATCAGTATTGCTTTTATGGACGATGTTTAGGATTTCAGGTAGGAGGATATCGTCGTGACCCTGAAAATATGCGAAAGAGACTAAATTTTGTCAAGTCATAACACCGGCATTTTGGAGCACACAAACTTTGCTCGATAAATTTCACTTAGAGAATAAAATTCTAGAGTTGAACGATTCCTTTTTTTTGTCCTAAAGTCGTACATTGACAGAGCAACGGGGATGAAATTTGATGTCATGCAGATATCTTCAGGGTCGTGTATCGTCATGCTAATTTGTGCAAATCGGTTGGACTAATTAAAATCGCTCATGCACGTTTCAATAGTCACCAGACTGCTAATCGATACGATAATGAATTATTTTATACCTGCAAGAATTTGTGATTTATTTGTTTACCTTTTATCGCGCAAAGAAAACATTTCTAATTATATTTGCAAATTGTATTGAATGAATTAATCAATAATAATTGAATCAATTTTAATACTAATAATCGTTAAGTGAAACCGGTTTGCTGTGGAATCAAAAAGTGGGAAACTTTAGGGAGTTGTTGAAAAAATGTTCCAACAACCATATACTAAAATGTAACGGTAAATTTTATCTATATTGTTATAACCGATATATATATCTTCTTTTTTCTTCTTTTTTTTAGTATTGCGATAATTTGAGAAACACACTTAAAGGCTTTGCAGTAGCAATGGCATCGTTCAGCGAGGCACACTACACGAACGGCACGTTATTAGGAAGATGTGCAAATTCGGTCAAGTATTTTCTCGACCCGGAGGCGCGGGCCCGTCGCATCGTAAATATATCGACACGAGCGGACATATATTTCTGTAAAGCTTTTTGGTGTCTCAATGAATCAAGTAAGTTTCGTTGGAGTAAGATGTACTCCAGAGATAGTCGCTTTCGCGATATTTTTACAACATACTAAAGTTTCACATCGATTTTCCGTCAAATCAAAAACTGGTTCTAATTTTTTTTTTATGTTTAAAAAAAATGTTAAAGTCTTCTTTTGATTGATACGGAGTCAGTTTTTGAAAAACTGACTCCGTAGAATCGGTAACAACAGCATTCATAAATTATTATTTTTTTTAAATGCAAGATGCGAAATCTATCGACATTTAACGAACGGAGTGCGTTTACACTTGAGATAAATTGTCGATATGAAATTTCGAGAATAATCTAATTGAGTACATTTTATGGATCGGCTTAAACTTGAACAGTTTTTTTCCCCAGTGTCTTATCTCAAATGTCGATACGCTAATAAAAATAATAATGACAATAAAAATAATAATACCCTGCAGATGTAATGAACATATATCCTGCAATGGTTCTACCGTCTTTGGCAATAAATCAGGTGATCTCCGTTCCACCCGAAGAACTTAATCTCCCGACGATGAGTGGCACGTCGGTGAACATACCTATACCTTCTAGTCACATTGGCAAAAAGCCCATACACGTTAAATTATTGAGTTCAAATCGTCGGATAGGAATGGTAAGAGAAAAATTTACTCAAACCACTAATCATTCGTCGTCAGCAATGATATCCGTTCCGATTACATATCCACATAACAATAATGGTCTAACATAGCAACATTTCTTGTTACCCAGGTTGGATCTGCCAGAGTCGCGGGCGAATTACTCGGCCCGTCGGACGTGCTGGTGGTCCATTGCCATGGCGGTGGTTTTGTATCGCAAACCTCCAAATCTCACGAAGTTTATCTTCGACCTTGGGCGGTAACTCTTAACGTACCGATACTGAGTATCGATTACAGCTTAGCTCCAGAGGCCCCGTTTCCTCGTGCATTGGAGGAGGTCGTATATGCCTACGGCTGGGCCCTCAAACACGCCAAATCGTTGCTGGGCTCCACAATGGAAAAAGTCATTTTTATAGGTAAAAATGATGAAAATTTCGTTTTTAAACTTTTATGAGGAAGTGATATGAAAACTTCAATTTTTAACTTCCTTCAACGTCAACGTCGTGTTTGACTTTTATGCAAAACGGCTAGCCGGTTCAGGTTCAGCGCGAAAAAATATAGCAATGACGCGATTCAATTTGACAGATCTGTGCTCGGCGCAAAAATACATGGAATTATGGACTGATTCTTTCTTCGCGTTTTAAATTTTTATTCAGGAAATTCAAATACCTCTTTTTCTCGCTTTTTCAAGGCCGTAACGTCCATCATCTTGTTTGTTTCTTGCCGTAGAACATGATAGACACCTGGGTTTTTCCGCGATTTCATCGGGAAGCAAAGAAATCGCTATTTGAAAATACCCAAAATCACTAATTTTTTGGAATATTAGCTATAAATTGAACGACATCTATATTAGGTTCATTATATACCGATTATCGTACACTAATAGAAACTTGTAAATTTAATGTAACGGACTGGACGTTTTTATGCAAACACTGGTACATTAAATTTACTGTGCAATTGTGTTGAAAGATTAATATACTTTTTCATCGAAATTAAAGTGAATGATTAAAAACCAAGTATTTCCAATGTTTTTAATACACTGAATATTAATTTTTTATCACAATTGTATTGTATTTAATCTACCAGTTTTCGCATAAAAACTTCCGGTCCGGTATATTAAATTTCATATCATTTTTTTTACACTGTAAGATACGAATCAGGCGTGACAAAAAAAAATTGATAAACATTCAACGGTAATCATTGTGAAAAAAACGATGATATTAAACACAAATTTTGCCCCAGGTGATTCAGCTGGAGCAAACCTGATGCTGGCAGCAACGCAGCGATGCTTGGAATTGGATATAAAAAGACCCGACGGTATATTCATGGCCTACACCCCAGTGTGGGTTGAATTCATTCCGTCGCCTTCGCGCTTACTTTGCCTCACGGATTCGATGTTACCGTTTGGCTTTATGATGCGCTGTTTGAAAGCTTATGCAGCCTCCGACGCGAACAAGAATCAGCGGTATGAAAAAAATGTACATTTAATCCCAGATACGACAGCATCGGCGTGAAACAACAATCGACCTTGTATTATAGGGAAAAGGAAAACGAAGTCAATGACGTTGTCAAGTCTGACACGGAATCGTTCGCCGAAGTGAGCGAAAGTGATCTGATCGCTCTTGCGTTGAGTCCGAACGGCGACGAAACTAACGAACACCGACTGGGCTCGATGGCATCGGATTTGACGTTGAATTCGGTCAGCTTGGTTGACGCTGACGGTGTTGCAGGTTCGTAAAAATTTAAGCTCGCGTTAAATTCGTTCACCGGTGAAAAATCTGGAACAACGAATTCGGCCTTCCCGTCGTAAGTAAAACACCCGATCGGCAATAAAATAACCACTTTGCTATACTGTACATAGCTAGGAAAATAATTAACTCCAAACAATTGTTTCAATGATATTATTGAACATGAGATGGTTGTCCTGGCAGGTACCGAAGTCCCCAAGGAAACAGTGTCGCAAGAGTACATAAGAAAGTTTATTGACATGTACAAAAACGTGGGTTTCGGTTCGTCTGCATCGTCCGCAAACGGCGTGCCAGTGAGGGAGTGCAACAGTTCGGAGGGCGACAAATCTTGGTCACTCTTTGGATGGTCCCTCGGTGGCGAGGGCCGGGAAACGAGAGAACTCGACACGGAAGGCAGCATAAGTCCTTCGGAAGAATTCGCTTTCACCGTTCCCAGAGACCCGCTTTTGAGTCCCTATCTCGCATCCGATAGCGTACTCAGTCGTATGCCACCGATAAAATTGTTGGCAAGTACCAATTAATAATTACTGGAATTTTTTTTTTTTATTCGACCCTTTACAGTTATCACTGGTCAAATTGACTCGGCACTCAAGACACTTTTCTTTCATAAAATGTTTATTTCATGTATTTTTTTTTATTTAGAGTATGGAACTGGATCCATGCCTGGACGACAACGTAATGTTCGCTCGAAAGCTCAAATCTCTCGGGAACAACGTTTCGCTCGACATTTTGTCAGGATTGCCACATGGATTTCTCAATCTTGCCTTAGTGAGGATACGTCTTATAATAATTACTTTTTCGCGCGGCACAGTAGATTCATAATTCAATAATTCCTTTGCAAACTGTTATTTTGCAAAGTATGACTTGAATATTTTACTACAAATTTAACCACGATCTGATAATTCTGATTTCTGTTTAAGCTATCGAAAGAGGCGCTCGAGGGTTCCCAATTGTGCGTCAAGAGAATACAAGAATTAATCGATCTCGTATGAATTATCGTGGTCGATGATTCACGAAGAGACGAAGAGAATTACCAATCGGGATTAAATGTTGCTGCACGAATGCGCGAAACTTACCAAAGTATCTGGATGTTGCTTACATTTAAAAGAGGTATTATGTGTACTGGAAATCAGTTGAAAAATCGAGATTTTCATCGAATCGCGAGTTATAGTAAAAAAGAAGAAAGAAATATGCGGAGCTAGCTGCTCGACGTACAACTATTATTACACTGTTTTATGCGTAAATAATGTGGGACCGTCATCTCCATCCAATAGAGTATATATACATATATATGTACATCGCGATACCGTCGAATTTTCAAGCATGTTTCAAATGGGTATCTGCGGGTCAGATTTTATTTAATCGAATGGATCGGCGTTTTGTGGTTCATTGTTGTTATTAATTTTTTATCGGTATCATATTTACTTATTTTTCAAGTCCGTGAAACAAATCGTCTTGTATATTTGTGCTCTCGAAAGTCGTCTTATTAAACCATGATTTTTTTTACATAAAATCTCAGACACGTTAGGTGCACAGAGCAAAATTTAGCTTTACAACAGTACACTTGACCTATCGTTGTAACGTGCACTTCGTACCTGCAATGGGAATTTACAGTCCAAACAGTTATGGATTTCGATTGATGCTTTATCTGTAAAATAATGTAATTAGTGTATTGGCAATAAGCGTATACCATAATATACATATATGTATGTATATATAAATATAGTTTATGAGCCTGACAAAATACTGGACGTCGAATTTTATGACGTTTGTTTGAACTTAAGATCGAACCGCAATTCGAACTCGATTTCATGCTTAAGTTAATCTTAAGTCGATCTTAAGTTCGAACTTAAGTCAGAACTCAAATTCGATTGTAGTTCGAGTTCGATTTTAAACACGAAAACAAGTTCAAACTGAGGTTCGATCTTACGTTCCAACTTAAGCACGAAATTAAGTTCGAACTGAGATTTGACCTTAAGTTCGAACGCAATAAAGTTCGGGCCGAACTGCGATCTGAAGAGGGATCGTAAGTTCAAACAAACGTTTCGAAATTCGATCCTGTATAAAGTTGGATGCAATGAAGACGAAATGTCTACATAAAAACTTTGAGAAATTCAATTAATGCCAATGTACACTTTCCTCCTGTGAAACAATGTTATAAATCTCGTATGTAAATATCAGATTTGTTATACTCGTTGGCCTTGTCTGATGAACAAAGACAATATTAAGAATTGGTCTTTACATGCTCCCATTAAACGGAATTTTCTAGTCGATAAATATTATAAGTTCGATCGGCCTTTGATGAAAAAGAATAAATATTGATGCACAAAAAAAAGGTGAAAATAAAAATAAAAAATTCATTGACGAAATCATACATGTACGAGGTACCTTTTATTATTGACAATTTGTACAGCAGGTAGCGGAGAGAAGTAATGGTAGATGAAGAGAAGAAGAAGGAGATGAAACAATGGAGAAAGCTATTTATTGCGCGCTTGCTTGATGGTTCGTATTGGCCTGTGAGCGTAAAGTTTTTTGTAACACATGTGCGTCCGCCGGTTCTATGCGTTTGTAATAGTGCTCCTTTGTTTCGACTATTTCGAAGCCGAACTTCTTGTAAAAGTCAATGGCACCTTCGTTGTTGACTTGTACATGGCTGAAAAAATTATGAGAATTTGATTATTAATTTTATACTCTTCTCGTTCGATTGAGTATAAAGCGGAGAAATATCATTCGGTTGACCGACTACATCCAGAAAAACGTAAGTTTGGGAACGAAGTTAATTGTACGGTACACAATCGCGTGTCGATTCACAATTGTGAAGCTGTACTCGAAGCTCTTACTGTGTTTATCCCACGATACTCGGAGCTGTTATTGTATTTATCCCATTCTCACAAATGTTCCATCAAAAAAAAAATGTTGAAGTGTCAACATTTTTGTACAGGATTCGGAATACTTTGCAACAATATTCAACAATAAAGGATTGCTCGATTATTATTGAAAAACAATCCCAATTCGGAAATTCAGATAAATTTACCGGGATCAAGAAATTTAGTTTGTCGCCGAAAACTAAAGGGGTAAGGCGGGTCGAGGTAACGACGATGTGTTGAAAATTTCTCAGCGAATCTTTTACGATGATGATCGCGATTTCAACTCCGCATAAATCCAATCAATTATTTATCCATTTCTCCGACATATAATGCAAGATTAACGTTTTCGGATTAATGGAATTTTAAGGCATTTTTGTTCTCAAAAAATGTGTTAAAATTGATTTTTAAATTATCGCCGAGTGCGATTTAATACTCTTCGATTCGCAATTCATGGGTAAAATTCGGAGCTCGAAAACTTACAGAAATATGGAGTCAAAGTTTCCGTCCTTGAACACGTAATTTAACACATGTTGCACCATTACAGTGCCTATACCGAGCCTTCTGTATGGGTACAGACAACCCAACGTCATTATGTACAGGCGTCGCGAGTTTTCAGAAGTGTCCACTCGACAACAAACAGCTCCCACCTAGAACACAGCCGCATTTCAGTCAACGATAACATCCAAAAAAACATTAAAAAAAAAGAAAATTTCAGTGAATACAAAAAGCAAGACCATACCACTATGTCGTTATAGTAAGCCAATTTGGCGAGTTCTCCGGCTTCCAACACATCCTTATAGAACTTCTCATTGTACGAGACTGGGAAGACAACTTGATTGAGCAACTTTAGTTGCTTTATGTTATGTGGCGTTACATCTCCGAGTTCGATCTTTGACCTGCAATATAAGATAATATATATATATTATGATAAAAATCATTGTTTCTCCAAAATGTGCCAAGCTGCAGTGAATCGTGCAAAAATGATTTTTAAACAACATTTTTGAAACCAAACTGTTTCTGACACGACTCACGGACGACAACGTCTCAAATTTCGCATTGAACAGAAGTCACATGTGACTAATTTTTGCACAATGATTGTTAAAAGACAAAGTTTATTTTCTAACATAAATTTAATCTTTGACCTGAAATATATACGTAAATATATACATATATATATGTATATAGATTATGGTAAAAAACATTGGTTCATCAAAATGTGCTTGATCATAAAGTTTGCTTGTTCGCGAAAACTTTTTTTTTTCGAACCCGAACTATTTTTGACACGACTGACCGACGACAGGGTCGGAAATTTTCGTTGACGCTCGATACCCATTCCATTAACGAAAAAAATCACATGTGAGTGTAATTTTGACACGTAGATTGTTAATCGATGAAAGGTTATTTTCTAACATAAACCGTTCCGTACGAGAGCGAAGCGTCGTCGAAGCGGAATTTCTCTCGACGATCACATTCGAAAGATTATCGATAACGAATGTTTAAACGAAAAATCATCGTGATACAAATCATAACCTGAAATTCACCGGAACTCACCTGGTCATATTAATCGATGATCGACGCGCGGCGACGGGCTTGAAGTATTTTTTTTTTTTTTTCTAGATTGTCGTTTGACGACAATTAATTTTTTCTATTTTATCAATAAATATTACATGAATCGTTGGCGTTTACCGAGCGCCGTTAGAGGAAAATTTTCGTCTGCATTCGGCAGTTTGAGATGACGTCACGAGCAGCAAGGCTGCTGAAGCTGAAGCGCCGAGGCTGAGTTTCAATATTAACTGCAAGAGTTCGCAGGCCCTTCGAACTTCTGCGAAAGTGACGAAAACATCACTTCCGGTGAAAAACTGCTGTACCAATTCGGCGAATAAAAATATTATCATTCGACAGGAAGTGACATATTTCCAGGATTTTGTCACTTCCGGTAGAAAAATGAGATTTTCGGACCGGAAGTGATGTATTTCCGGTATGACATACTTCTGGTCGAAAAATGAGATTTTCAAACAAAAAGTGACGCACTTCCTGTCGAGAAATACGTTTTTAAAACGGGAAGTGATGTACTTCAGGTCGAAGAATGAAATTTTTCAATGGGAAGTGACGTACTTCCGGTCGAAACATAAGACTGAAACGGGAAGTGCTGCGTTTCCGTTGTAAGGTCACTTCCGATCGAAAAACGAGTTTCCCGGAAGTGCCGTATTTCTGCTATGACGTTTTGCTTATCCCCATTTTTGCGGCTAATATTGAAACACGCCTTGTATCTCTTCCGCGTTAATTGGCGTGCGTTAAATGGATTTTAACGGACTTCTTGTCACGCACGGGCCACCGTTTTATTAAATGTACAATAATCTAGTCGATCGCGAAACGTAGTCAATCCATTAGTCTCGCAGTTCGGTCTTCAGTGATTTACTTCGTCCAATACCGGTTGTGAGGTTATTTATAAAAAAAACAATCGAAACCCCGATAAGTCGGTGTCGGCGGCAGATCAACGATGCAGCGGGGTATTTTGAGAATCGTCAATTCGCAACTGTTGCAAAAACGTTTTTACAAAAAGCAACCTGTCAGAGTGAGATTCGCACCGAGTCCCACGGGTTCGTTGACCATTACGGAGCAGCCGTCCACTCGCCGATCGCGCTATTTCATTGACCCACGAGAATAACGGAACTTTGTTGCAGGACATTTGCATCTGGGCGGCTTGAGAACCGCACTCTACAACTACTTGTTCGCACGAGCGAACAATGGTAGCTTCATTCTGAGAATAGAAGATACCGACCAATCGAGGGTCGAACCGGGTGCGATGGAGAAACTTCAGGACGATCTGCTTTGGGCCGGGATAATATCCGACGAAGATCCCGTAAGACTCGGACCGGTCGGTCCTTACGTTCAGTCCAAACGTCTCGAAATATATAGGCAAGCCTCGCGACTCCTTGTCTTTGCTTCTAAAAACATTTATTCTTTTTTTTTTTTTTCTTTGCCATGGCAATCGACGTGATTTACGAACGAGAAAAATTTATGTCGCAGGGAACACTTGGCAAAACTTTTGGACAACGGCTCCGCCTACCACTGTTTCTGCTCGCAGCACAGACTTGATCTGCTGAGGCGTGAAGCTATGAAAACTGGTCAGGTACCCAAGTACGACAATCGATGCAGGCATTTGAGCACGGAAGATACCAAGGAAAAGCTCAAGCACGGCGAGCCTCATTGCATAAGATTCAAGGTTTAAGATTTTCCGATTTTGTTAATGCTCTCTTGACTCGACGTTCGTCGAGCTCAAGTTCGGTTCAGTGTGGATTTTTTTGAAAAAAACGGGAAAGATTTTTTTGTTCTTATTTTTTTTATGAAATGATTTGTTTTTAATTTTGAGCAAGTCAGAAAAAGAAAATCTTTTGGATGGCTCTAATAAAGACTGTATTCACAGTTATCATCAGATCCACAGCCATTCCACGATCTCGTCTACGGAGAAACAAACTCGAGCGCAGCGCAAAACGAGGGTGACCCCGTTATCGTCAAGGCCGATTGTTATCCGACTTATCACTTTGCCAATGTTGTAGACGACCATTTAATGGAAATTTCGCATGTGTTGCGAGGTGTAGAATGGCAGATATCGACTCCTAAGCATATACAACTCTACAAGTAGGTAAACAAGCCTCTATTCATTATGATTGAATAAGCTATCGATGAAAGATTCCACCGGAAACGCGGAGGAAATGCGACGCATTGCGGAGAGTAGTATTTTTGCGATACCGAGTCATGTCTGCCTGCAAGATTGACCTTTTTTATCTTTACAATAACAAAGTATTGGTGCTCGCGAGAAGCGGGAAAAGAAAATCCTATCGCTTGGAAATCACTTATAATACATTAATCGCCGGTACACCATTTTTCCCCGAACACTACTTATATATTCGAATACTTCAATAGTAATAGTAAAAGATCATCTTTTTAACACCGTTTATTATTTTATTATTTTATTATTTTATTATTTTATTATTTTATTATTTTATTATTTTATTATTTTATTATTTTATTATTTTATTATTTTATTATTTTATTATTTTATTATTTTATTATTTTATTATTTTTTCTATCGCCGAAATATTATGTAGAATATATCAATAGTTGCCACATGAGAAAAAAAAATTAATTTATTTTCACTATTGTTTCAGAGCGTTTGGGTGGGAGCCACCGCACTACGCTCATTTGCCTCTGATACTGAACGCCGATGGATCGAAATTGTCGAAACGGCAAGGTGACATTCGGGTCGATGCGTACAGAAAGCAAGGTATATTTCCATTGGCACTTTTGAATTTCATCACCCATGCTGGAGGTGGATTCAACAGAAATCGAGGCGCCGATCGTTGTTACAGCTACGAGGAACTTATCAAACAGGTATATTTAATTATTTATTGTCATCAACGAATGCCATTTATTGTTATGACGTCAATACATTACAACTTTAGATTGGAAGGACTTAATTTTTTAAATTGTTTTATTTGTCATTTTCAGTTCGACATAAGCAAGATTAACACGAACTCGACGAAGCTTAATCCTGAAAAACTTTTGGAGTTCAATAGACTGGAAATTCGCCAGTTACTCGAGAACGAAGAAAACTTCAAGTTCTTGGTCGGGAGAGTTAGCAGATTAGTGATGAAGACATTTCCAGATCGGTAATTCTTTCGATCGAATATATTAAAAGCTTACGTCACAGTAAATGGATAAAAACGCATGCATATTTCGTGATTTTTTTTCTCGATAAATATACGCTTTATCGATTTAATTTTTTCGGAGAAATGAGGATACATTGAAGAACATTTAGGGATTTTTTAAATTCAATTTTATTGTTATTATATATTTTTTTATCGGTCGGCGTAAGCACTTTTTTGTAGAAGTTCCTTTGCGGTGTCTCTGGTTTCAACTTGTCATTTTATCAGAATAAAAAAATCTTATTTGTTTATTTTATCAAATGACGCGGTCCTTGACGAGGGGGAAAAAATTGGCAAAATTGCCGCCATTTGAAAAATGTCGATTTTTACCGATTTTCAATACTTTGGATAATTTCTAAAAATTCTTTTTTATTACCTCTTTTAAAATATGGAACCGTCAAGGACTAAAGAATTTTTGAATATATCGGTATACAAATTTCATAAAAACCCTTGAAGTCATTTTTGAGACATCGTCTGCTCGAGCGCTCCGTCACTTTTGTAATTCGTTGAATTTCGACATCAAAATTTAACAGAATATTCTTGACACCATAAACTATTAGAATGAAGAAAAAAAATTAAAAATTTTAATGTGACATAAACCTTTAATGTTGTATCAATTCCTGTACCCGACGTCCACGTATTCACTGTTTCGATTTTATGTCTAGTACCAATGACGGAACCTTGCAGTTGGATGAGGACCATGTGATAAGTACGTTGAAATGGGCCCAAAATAGAATCAACAAACTGGACGATTTGGTGACTCCGGACTTGGCGTTTTTATGGGTCGTTCCAAAAATTTCCCAGAACACGAAAGACCAGCAATACTTAGGTACACTGTCCAGAAGGAAGAATTCGTTAATTTAGAGAATATATTTTGAGTTTCGTCAGAGATCTCCGACCAAACTTGTACGAAGCCGAAATCGTGTAGGGCTGGTTCGTGCTTCATTAAAAATAATGTATGCTTATTTGCCTTTTAGATACGATAAAAATAATCTGTGAAAAATTGAACGTCGTGGATACTTTCGAGCTGGAGTCGTTGAAAAGCTGTTTGCGGGAAGTCGTTAAAAGTCACGGTCTTCAGTTTTCGAAAGTTATGAAAACTTTGCGCGCTGTGCTCAGCGGATTGGAGGTAAAATGGAGCGATGGATCATTGAATACGTTTGATCGCCGAAAAAAAAATATACATGTTTCTCCTTCTATTATGCAGGATGGACCAGCCGTGGCGGAAATGATGGCAATTTTGGGAAAGGATAAAACGATATTTCGCTTAAAACGCATTTTGTCCTGAATAAATGGAGTTTTTATTGTATGAGGAAATGAAACTGTTTTCGTGTACATAAGTGATACTGAACGTAGGGTGAAGTAAAACTATCCCTTCGATCTTTCGTGACGATAGTGATAAATTCCATAGAAATATGTAAAGTTGTTGCGACACCGAATTCTCACACGACTGGTGACTTATTTATTTAAAGACTTACCTGATAATATAAAATACATTTGGAAGGAAATGTAAATAATAATAATATGAAACGACTTGCCGGACTCGAAAGCCTTGTTCATTTCTATCATTGACTGCGAATATCCTGGCACCTCTTGCAGGAACGAGCGCGAACCGAACGGGCGGCATAAAAATCCGGATGGCCAAAAGCGGGACCTGAACAATGGATCAACCGATTCCTGCGATTTTGGAACCGTTCGGATTCGTTGTGTGATATTTCTCCGCGATAATGAAAAAAATCCTGTCTTCAAATTTAAGGATGCATCACACATTCATTCCCAACCAAAAGTTTGATTCGATCAAAATTTCAGTACTTCGCGATGTGCCAAAAATCTGTAAAAAATCGGACACATTTGTGATGTCATGACGTTTGATTTTGCATAATAATAATGCCAAAAAGTTATTAATTCAATTATTTAAAATAATTAATTGTATTTAAAAAGTCAAACAACCTTTTATTTTCTCATTTTAAATGAATTCCTTGATTGTTTAGAATCTATATGCATTTTTTTGGAATGTTCTTATATAAATATTTTTTTCTCGAAAATTCGAATAATCGATTTAGAGGCATGAATTTCGAAAATAAATAACAAGTTATTGAGGGGTTTGGAAAAGCAAGTTTATTATGAATTAACATTATATGCATAAAGTGAAAAGTTCAAAGTGCGTGTCATCGTTTACGTAGTTATCATATAATTTTCGATATAACAATTTTTTCCGTATATTTAAATCCTTGAACGCAACTTATTACGAGTGTAATTGTATTTCACTCATTGAATAAATGTTGTTTATCGTCTTTCGCAGAATTTAAAAATGTCGATTGCACAGCATTTACGTAATTCGCCAGCTTAACGGATTATGAAAACTTAATTTCAAATATCCCTTACAGTGCATTTTGAAAACGTGTAACATTAGATACGCAATGGTTTCTTTTTTTTTAAATTTGTCATTGAACAATAACTTTCATGAACATTCATGATCATATTCCACAGAGACGATAGATGTAAAGTATAGCGGTAACAGACGCGTGGTACACATGTTGATAACTTTTTTTTAATGTGGTTTCGTAGCTATTCTTTTTATCTTTTTTTTTTTAGGATTTCATATTAATAGATTATCACAGAATTTTCAAATGTAAATTATTTTACCGTGTTCGGGAAGAAATTTAATCAGTCTAATTTACCGATTTGATACAATTCCTCTACGATATCTCTACTGTTACTGAACGTTTGGCTTTTCCTAAACGATGTCAAACTATAATAGTGTTTCCAACTATTTCATCGTCAAACTATTTAATTTCTCAAAGATGTATATATTTCCTCAGCATTAATACTGTCCGAGTGGCTTATTTCTCAGCGCTGCATTTATTATGACTAATGTTTAAAATATAATCCAACAAATGTTCGAGATTACCGATAAGACGACGAAATTGGTAAAAAAAAAAAACAATTCGGTCAGAAGTTCGCAACAATAAGTATGTCGAATACAATCAGACTTTTAAAAAATGTATTACAATTGTATACACTGTTTTACTAAATTTTAATACTAGAATCGCAAAGATTCGGGGCATGACTATTTAATTGTAAATCGCTAGTAACAAGGATTAATAACGAACACCTATTATGCAGGTTCAAAGTCCGAACAAGATAATAATAAATATAAGCGATTGCTTATTACTTTAGAATGTAGCTTCAATCTTAAATCGAATGTCTTAATGCAAATATGGCAAGATAAAAACACTCAGTCGGAAAAGTGTTACGGGTGATGTGACGCATTCAGAATACATGAAAAAAAAACAAAACTTACTACAACTAGTATAGATGATAATAAAAAATAATAGTCAATATTATTTGGAGGATATTCTCATAAGCCCATTTCTGAGTCCGACACAATCATTATTACAGTGTTAGACAGTTAAAAGGCAAGATTTATTTTTGTATAAAGGCTTGACGAACATAGTCTTATGTGTTTAACCCGGCGATGTCGGGTGGGTCCATTGAAGATATATGCCCATTTAATTTTTCTAAGAAAAAAAATTGACGGACACAAAATAAGTCGGTTCTATACAGATAAAAAAATCTTTTAAACACAAATTTCCAGTAAGTTTAAAAAAGGAAGAATTTAAAGCTCATCCTTGATAAAGTATAACGATCTTTCATCGCTTTAAATCAAATTTGTATAAATTGATTCTGCACAGATAAATTCGAATTCTAAATCAATCGGATCCCACCCACCGTTCCGACGGCAATCTTCGTTTTTTTTTCATATACTCGGACCGACTATTACGTAGTTATTAACTATCGCGCCTATTTTTTTTTTTTTTTGTCTAACAACTCGATTCAGAAGCAGGAGGAAAAACGGATCAGAAAACTCGAACAAATAGGAATACAATGCGAGATATATTGTAAAAGTGATTACTACGAGAACGATAAATCAACTGGCTCATGAAATCGGGTGGCTAATTGTTACTTTCTTTTTTGGTTGATATTAGCACATAGAAATATTTCAATTCGGATCTACGAAAAATGGAAGAGACACCGAGTTTCACTCGAGCCTCTTCGTTAATCTATCGAAACTGAGAAACTTAAGCGTCTTCCGCGACAGAATATATAATTACAATAGCTGTGCGAGTATATAAACGATTGCAGCAGATCGGAGATATTATTTGGTTCTGTGGTTTCATTTAGTCGATAGTGAGAGACTAAAATTTACATATGGGTTGCAAAAATGTTGATGCCTCGGACATTCTCCGTTATCAAACAGTAACCCTCTCCCCCACACATTTTGTCCCAATAGCGTTAATTTCGTCTGTGACGAAAATAAGGACACTTTGATTTTTTTTTTTTTATAATCTCCGGTTGTATGGCGATGCGAAATTTCTGGTTAGTATACAGAAATACGATTTGTATCTTTTTTTTTTTTTTACTGATTCCCATAGTGACTTTCTAGAGTAGAATCGACCCGTGACAAATTCGGTATATAAGTTATATTCTATAATGGTTTTTGTCTTTGTTTTCCAACCGTACGGGTGGAAGATAGGCAGTTCCCAACCGTGCTTAAGTACGTGATGATTTAGAGATAATATTTTGTCGAAATTAACTTTTTTTTTCATCAGAGTTGAGCATAGAGCGGAGAAACGTACAAAGATATTTCACACATCGGGAGCTTCGCTGTGAGCTCCGAAGACGATGAAGCGCCTCATCATTCAGTTTTGTTCTTCTTTTCAGAGTATAGATAATTAAAAAATACAAAGATATATTTAACTTAAATATTTACATCAGTCGGAGTGGGGAGTAATAAATAAACACGTGTAAATTATACGAGTCAGTTTTTGCACTGTTAAACCTTAGAAGTGTGTTTATGTGTGTGCGAGAATGAGTTTAATGTAGGAAGTCGACGGACGAAGATTAAAAAAAAAGAATAATTGGAATTACGATGGAAAAACCAATTCGAGCACAACCTTCATAATTCGTTGCTCCAATATTCTTACTCTAAGTTCGTTCTACTAATATAAAAAAATACTAGGTCTCATAGTCGTACAAGATTGTTTTCTTTTCTCGAAAGTTTTGGTTCAAAGTTGCTCGTAAGTGTGGAAACGCGATTAGAAACAGTGCGTGTTTAATATTATATCATCGCGAATAAATTGGTCACAATGAACGGCACGTGCTCTCAATGTGTTTTTTCTTTCTTTTTTCGAAAGTTGATAATTCGAAAAATATTTCACTGCACCTTGATTCGCTCAGTACTTTCCTTTAATCGGTAAAACGATCGTAACTTCATCATTTTTTCCCACATTGGTTCGTCGATTTATTATTATCTGTGCATTTCTCGATTAATTCAATTATCAATAATTGCACGTGTCAGCATGATTTACAGGTAAACTCACTCTCACTCTCTCTCTCTCTCTCTCTCTCTCTCTCTCTCTCTCTCTCTCTCTCTCGGGTTCAATCGTTAGACTACTTGAAAATTACGATTCTAGAGATTTGTTAGAAAAGCTAATACTACAACAACTGCCATGCAAGGTCAATATTTTTCATAATATTTCCACGAGTTCCATTTCCCCCCGATCGTCGTCACAAAGCGAGATGGGTTATTGCCTTTCGTGATTTAGTGATTTGCGAAGAAAAAAAATAAAAAAAAAATTCTGTGATTTTTTTGGTTTCCTTTAGATTTTTCGTGCATCATTATTTTGCAGCTATAGTCGGGTCGAAGCAAGTTTTCGTCCGACATGGCGTGTCCGTTATCACAATATCTTATTAAACAGCAACCCCGCACGGCCTAGAACATGATCCTATTCATGTACAGAAAGAAGTTTTTAAATTGTATTTTTTTTTTCTTACCTAAAACGTTATAACATTAAAACTCTTGAGAAACAGAATGAAGATCTAGAAACTTACATTCTAAGTATTATTGTAATAAGTTATTCGTAATGTACAATTTCGGGAAGATTCGATATTTCTAGTTTACTACATTTAGTTTCATTAATGTCATCAAAGTACAAAGTATACGGATTTGATGTATTCGAAAACACAGCACCCAAGTGACACGAAATAAAAATTAAAAATAAAAAAAAGATTGTAACATTAAAACGTACATTTTTAAAGCGTAAAAAGTATCTAAAACGTTGATTAATTCTAATGAAAAAACATCACCTTCGATTTTTTCACAAACATAAATTGTGTAATACTGTTATTGCTCTCTCAGCCGTTATTCGTAATACGCAAACGTTTTTGTTTTTCATTTTTCATCAAAGTTTTAAAAACTCCGAAAGAGATTCTCGCTTCGGCGTGGCACCGAATTCGATGTAATATCACCGATTGAATGGTTCGATCCAAAAGATTCTACAACGTCGCGCAAAATGTGTTGACATCGGTTGGGTACGTTAATGTCAGAAAGAAAATCTACTAGGAACATAGTTATATTGAGATAAGATAATTACGAAGAAAACAAAAAATTCGTCGTGAACAGTCGCGACGGCAGCGAATGCGTCCAGTGAAGAGTAAAACGTATTTGGCACGCTTCAACATTATTTCTAATAATTTAGCCAATGAGAAAGATCGCGATTGTGTTTAAATCCGTAAATTCCGTACACTCGCATCTCATCACCTTAATATATTTTTCCTCTACCGGCTACCGCACCGTTAAAAGTGTCAGAAAAAATGATTATACCGAGATTAAAAAGATTTTTTCTCAATCGTAAACAATTATTTTTAATTCAACGCATGAAACTTGAGCTACAATTGAAAAAGATCGTCCGTGCTACTTGTGTGAAAAGGAATTATCGCCGGACGTACCGAGTATTAATTTTGTCTCGTACTCGCGCGTATCGCGATTCAATAATGTGCATTTTGTGTGCTGCTGGACCTGCCTGCTTTACCGACGGAACAAGCCGATTTCGTAGAATCGACTTTACATTATTAATCAAGAGTAAATTTTACATACTTTTACATAATTAATCGAGTAAAACGGGAATGTACGCCGATCGTCGAAAATTCTCCAAATATTACAAAATCGTCACAAAGTCTATTACCCAAAGAAATCCATGTAAAGTGTATTCCACATTTACGTTTGTTGTTCACTTGCGACAAGAGATCGGGCACGATGTGGAGCCACCGGTGGGTCAATCATGACACTGCGTTCATGTTTTTCGCAAACTGTAATATTCGATTTTCTTAATTCCTTTAAGCGTTTATGCCAATATTACAGCTCCGCATGATTTGAGGCACATGCGCAGCACATTAATAATTCTAAATTGAAACTAAAAAATCGTCCATTTCCGTCGATAAAAAAGATAAGTAAAGAGTTAAAAACGGATCCAGCATTCTCTTAATACGTCGTACAGATTTGCATGAATTGTTTGTACAGACATTTTTCACAGTGCGTTATTCTTTCAAATTTTACTAATAAAGCACAGCCTTCGTCTATTCGGCCCTCGTCCGCGTAATCGAATATTCCATTCGTCGAAGTATCGCAGGTTGTTTAATTGTTGAGATCATTGATGGCTTGCAATATTCGCTTGACGTGACCGATCTTGATGATGCCGAGTTCCTTGAGATCGCGTCGAGCCAGTGTGAGCAATTCCTTGCCTCGTATGTCGTGGGATACGAATTTGTCCGTGTACTCGCCGAGCTGCAGGCTCTCCAGCCACTGGCAAACGTCCTGGACCGCCCAACTCGTCACTTGATCCCGTGACTGATGATTCCCGGTGTTTCGGCGGAACTTCAACCAGAACAAACCACGGTGACGATTCTTTTTATCACCCTGCGAAAGCAAAGTCACCACGTTCGGTGTACACATATGTTAGTTGGATTAGTAAGCTTTCGTAACTAGGCGGCTATTTGTTCGACGAACTAAGTTTTCAGGCAACGTGCTCATTATTATTTACGTGTTTATGGAAAGGCCGATCGGAGATGAGCCAATTCTCGCTTCGGTAAGTTGCAATCGTAAAAATAACGTTGCGAATGTAAGACTGATTGATGCGGGTGAATTGTTACCCTTTTTTTTGCATCTTTGCAGCGAAACGGTGAGTATACAAATTCGAAGGAACGCGACTCGCCGAGATCAAACTAAACGAATTAAATTTATACAGAGTTTATATTGAGTCCACATCGTTATAACACAGTACGAAAAATTGCAATTTGTTCTATTCAAGGAAATGCCCATTTCCGTCGTTGATTTTACATATTGTTTCAACGGTTGTAGGTGACATGCGGTAAACGACTTTGGATGCATCGCCCCAAATAATAGTAGGGGGCGTGGGGCAAAATGGACCACCGAAAAAAAATGGTTTGCTCGCATTTTCGTGTTGAGCGGAGTGGGACGGAACGAAACCCAGCGTATTTCAATTAATTAAAAAAAATTAAAACTAAAAAATGTACAAAAATGGTAAAATAAAAAAAAAAATTAATAAATAAAATGTTTTTAGATTATAAATTAAAAAGCAGGGCACGCGGATGAGATGTCTCAAATATATTTGGAATTCATCTCGAATGTAGCCGGCGACTGAAACGGATGAATCAAGGAACACACGGTCTAAGCGGTGTTTTCGGTTACGCTCTGACTTTTCGGTTACGGAGACGGACCGATATGGCGTTTTGACGTACGGCAGCCAGAGTGGAGCCAGTGAAGCACCGTTTATCAAGCTACGACAGAATCCCACCTGGGGAGATACGTTGCGTCCCTTTTTGTCCTACTCCTCTCAACACGAAAATGCGAGTAATAATTTTTATTTTTTTTGGTGGCCCGTTTTGCTTCAAGTGTCCTTTTTGCCCCACGTTCCCTCATAGGGGTCTTGCTATCTTGAAAATAACATCTAAAAGTTGGAAATGTGAAATTGACAGAAGAGTTAGCAAGTTTTTATGCCGAATTATATCTAAAAATTATAAGAAAAAAAATGCTGAGCTAAAAACGAGAAATCAGCGGTTCATTGCCGATTCGATACGCCGTTAAGGTAACCGGACCGGAGATACAGATGGAAACTCGAAATGCTGTACGGTTTTTTTTTAGATACAAAGTGAAATTTTTCAGATCCTTTAACTTTCAAAAGAAATCGATATTCGTCTACTAATCCGTCATAACTTTGTTCAATTACCAAATTATGTAGAAAAATCTCAGATCCAGATCTACGGGAAGGTACGACTGAGCATCCCGTCGACAAAGTACATTTTCTGTTCATTTGTATTCAATGCCGAGCAAGAGAACGATGATGAAGAGACGCGTCGGCGTCTCGACGCCAAGTAAAAATTTTAAAAAAGTATAATTCATACACCAAGCCATGCTTTAAAAAATAACGCTTCTAGTTCTAGATTCTAGTTTCATGAGCATCGAAATTTATAAAAGCGTTATTACCCGCAATGGGATTGAGTACTCAGACAATCCAAAACAAAGCACAGATTAATTTGTATTTATCAAAGCTTAAGATTTTACGATTATTATTTTACATCAAAGTGCCAAATTTTACGTATTTTGTGCGTAGATCAATATTTGTCGATATCGGAGTAATTACTTTTACTGGGAACGCAAAGCTTCTTCGTGTATTTTCATACTCGGAAAATAATCGGCGCGACATGTTACAATACAGTAGAAACTCGATTTTCTGTTATGTGGAACGTCGCCGGTTCGAATGAAGTTCTTACTGTCCGAATTATTTCGCGACATTCTCGTGCCTTTACGTTGTTGCGCGCTATAAACAACAAGCCAATTCAAGCACGCTCGAACTCACATAGATTCGCACAGAATTACCGAGCATGCACGTCAGTCGTATACGCAGTATTTATTAGTTCCTCGGACCCAGCAAATCGATACACACGTACTCAAAATTTATTATCGTTAATCTACTATTCTCGTATTTTAGTGCATTATGACTTCAACGTCTAGTCCTTTCACCACTATGCATAAGCATAATGTTTTTACGGTGAAAAAAAAAGATTCAGAAATACTTTCGAAACTCGATAAGGGAGAGAACAGCACATACGATGTTGGCAAATCAACGATCTCTGACATTAAGAAAAATCGTACAATGTCCATTCGCCAAGCGAAAATTTCGAATTTCGTGATGAAGGTTTGAATTTACTGTTGAATATTATAAAAATACATGTCCCACGTTATTCCTCAAATATATATATCATAATTATTTTAAATATATGCGTACTGTAACTTTTTCTATATGTATCGCACTGTCGTTTAACACAGCTTCACAGTTCTGTTGTTTTTCGAATTTTCGTTAATCCGAACGAGCTTCGGTCTCGATTGATTCGGATAATCGAGGTTCTACTGTATTACGAAGGTAATTGCTAATGATTTATATTAATCTTAACGAACATCGACTGCCCAAGTTGAAAACGAAGTTAAGTCGCATAATTTATCGCGCGGTTCACACCGTTCCGACTTTCAGCAGACGATACAACTGTTGAATATACCACTAGTCAAGTCGAATCGAATGACTCGTTATTATTTTCATTATCGTGCATAATAAATTCGTAATATATTGACTCTCGTTTTACAAAAAACTTGAGTGCATAACAACTGACTTAAATGTGTTAGATTGGAATAAATAAAAAAGTAAGAACATTTTTTTAATTTTTTTTACGAAATGTACCTGTTCGTCCGACGTTATGTTTTGGAGGTAAACCATCCCTGTGCCTCTCTCGTCGAATACACATTTTCTCAGTTCCTGTTCCATAGAGGCCAACGACAGTGACAGCTTGTTCTCCAGATCCTCTCTTAGTCTCTGAAAGAACGAAGACAATGTTTGATATCTTGCACGCCTACTTTTTTCGAGCTCTATAACTGAATTAAGGCCACAGTAAATCGGTATAAACGCACAAATATTTCGTGATTTTTTGTCTGTACATACACGCTTCATCGATTGAATCTTATTAGGGTGGAAGGAGGATATATTAAAGAACATTTAGGAATTTTTTCATTCAATTTCATTGTTATTATGTATTGTTTTTATCGGTCGGCGTAAACAATTTTTTTCGGAATTTCCTTTACGGTGTCCCTGATTTCAACGTGTTATTTTATCAGAAACAAACATTCTTAATTGTATCTTAACAAATTACATGTAATGCGGTCCTTAACAAGGGAAAGAAGTGGCACAATGGTGGCCGTTTGAAAAAAGGCGATTTTTATACATTTTTCAACACTTTGAATCACTTTTAAAAATGATCTTGTATTTTTTTTTAAATATGAGACCGTCAAGGACTAAATTATCTGTCGTATCGGTATAAATTTTCATAAAAATCCATCAATCCATTTTTGAGATATCAGGGACACCGATCTTGAAAATCACGTTTTTAGAGAAACACGTTCAAAGTTTGGCCGCGCAGTTGCTCGACCGCTACACCACTTTCCACATAATGGTCTCTAATTGTGGTTACTCGTTGAATGCCGACATAAAAATTTAACAAAATATTCTTTACACTATAAACTATTAGAAAAAAAAATCGAAATTTTACTATGACGTAAGTCCTTAATCGAACTTTTAGATCCGATTACCTACCAGATTCAAAGCTTTATCCCGAAGCAGTTCGCAGGACTCTTCATAAAGTTGTCGAGCGTTTGACACCAGATCGGTGATAACGGGACGCAGACCCGGCTGCCAAAGTGTAACACAAATTGTAATTCGACCATGAATTCGTCATTTCGATTGCGACGGGGAAATAAAGTAACTTACTCCTTCCAGTATCTTGCCGTCGGGATGAACTTTTTCCAGACCGGCAGCTGTTCGATCCGCAATCTGGTACAATTCTGGCTCGAGACTCGGATGTGATATGATCAGAAGTTTAACCCATTTGACGAGTGTCGTGACGACCTCTATGAAGCCCAGTAAGATGCTGAGTTCTTCGTCGTACAGTTGTATCGGTTTTGCGTCGATGTTCAATTGGGTTCGCGACTGACTCTGTGAAGTATTGCTCAAGGTTGAGGTCGACTGGGAAACCGCTGTCGATGTCCTCTGCTTCTCCTCCCACGCCCTCAAAGACGTCTCCAAGGCCTGAAAAATGTATCGATTAGCAATTGAGAAATGCTCTGAGAAAAAACATTTTGACTAAAAACGAAAGAAACTGAACATAAGTCCATGACATCAAAAAAGAGTTAAATTTTAACTCACCCTGTTTCTGTACAACATTTGCATGCGATTTTTGTGTATGATCCTTATGATACCAGGCGGTTGTATCCAAGCCTCGCCGTCGACTTGTATCGGAACGCCCTCGTCACCGAGAATGTTTATCTGAACCGTTTGGCACTGCGCTATCCGGTGATGTTGCAAATTTATCAATCGTGACGCTGCCATTTGAACTGAACCGAAAACAGCGACGACTTCCAATATTCGATCGTCGAACGACGGTGCCAGGAACAAATCGCCTTCCTTCGTGCCGCCCCAGAAATTAGTACCGCCCATGAAACTATTCGGAAAACAAGATTAACGTTAAATTTCAATTTTTTTCAATCACGAATAAATAAAGATTAAATCGAATATTATAACTGAGTAAAGTTTCACTAGTTAGTTTACCTCGGGATATTGAGAACAACGATTCCTTGCAAAGAGGGCAGCGGTATCCTCTGCCCATCGCACTCGAGTTGTACTCTTTGCTCGAGATTCTTGTACGTCTTTTGTAGCCACTGTTTAGATCCCAGAACACCATACCACATGTAGTTCTTTGCTCGTGATCGACACTTTTCTGGATGCTCCTCGCGTTTGTGATGAAAGTCCAGACTGATCTTGGCGTCGATGCCGATACCAAAGTAATTGTTCATCACGCATCGTTCGAAATAGCCTTCCCTGCGAGTAACAAAAATGAAAATTGTCGTTAAAGAAATCCTTGAGATATTACAATGTTAGTTATAAATTAGTAACAGATTTTTGTGGCTCGGCCGCTTCGAGCCCTCGACTAGTTTACTTCCGGATCGAATATCTAATTTTTCGACCGGAAGTGACATAAACAAGGCACACATAAAAACAAACAATTTTCAAAAATATACATAAGATTTACGAACATTAAACTCTCGTCAGGATCCATGAGAGGAGAGACAGCTGCACAGAGAGCGTCGGCATTCGCCAGAAGAGCTTGACTGATGAGTCCCGCACCGCCACCGACGTCTGCGAGAAAAATCCAACGCAATTTTACGGCATCATAGTAATTTATCCAAAGTTGTAATGTAAACAAAAAGTGCTTAAAAAGTAAGTCAGGCTGTCACACGAAAAGCATATACTTATTGCAATAAAGACATATTGTACTTTACATTTTTCTCAGAAACTTACTTGGCCACATTGGCAATTGAACCAACGGATTGATGATCGGCAATTTTTTGACGTCCTCGGTCCTGTCGACGGATTTTGCTCGATCGTGTCGCAAGCTCATGTTCGAACCTCCGAGTCTCGCTGCGGAAGCTGCGAGTGACACGACTTCCGAGGCCTTCAGCAAGCTGCCGCTGCTTATGCGACGAGTCGCTTGCGGCGAAAAGCCGGAGTCCGGTAATTCGACGCTCACTATACGGGCGAATTACAGAAATAATTAAATCATTTATTGATAATTTATAGTATATAGTATATATTTTAATTGTATTAATAATTTATATGCTAGATAATTTCACTATGTTAACAATTTATAACATTAATTACACTATTACAGAAACCTGTTTTACAGAGCGTTAAGTGGACTTACATTTTTCCATATTTCCACCGCTGTTCCGTCTCAGATGAGCTTCGAGCCCGTCGCTCCCGAAAGGATCGTGGTGACTTTCGATTGACATCGATGGACTCGGCGGATCGACGATAACACTTATCGCCGGTGGGAAATTCGTCGGTGACTTTTCATTCGTACGGGCCTCGTCCGATGTCACGGTGAAACAACAGACCGGATTGAGTAAATCCGATTTTCCAGCGCCTTCTTTTAAACCCTCCCGTACAATCACGTCCTGCTCTTCTAGCGTCTTCGGAGGCATTCCCGCAATCTTTGTCTTTAAATTCTGCAACACAAGTACGAAAACATCGAAGAATTTCCCCATAGGATAATCGGTACACCACCTCAAGGAAAGACCTCACAGAAAAGTGCACCTTAATGCAAAATGAAAAAAAAAATAATAGTTTGCATGTTAGTTTGTTCTTTAAAAAACAAATCACAGAATAAAAAAATAATGTACAGGTTAGTTTGTTGTTTAAAAAACAAATTGAAAAATAATAAAATAATAATTTGCCTGTTAATTTTTAAAAGGAAAATATTATCTCATGTATTTTCGAAAGACGATGTTTGATAATTTTTCTGTGAAGTATTGTTACACTTTTGTGAATTGCACGTTCGAACGAACCTCTTTGATGAGCATGTTCATATATCGCGCTGGCCTTTTGAATGATCGTCTCGCAATGTCATTCCCTTCAACAAATTGTGCCAAACTACAATATTTCCGCGGCCTCTCGGCAGCGGCGTTCTCAGTCTCGATACATTCCCTGACTGAGTCGTATTTCTCACCGAGCATGGTGCTCATCAAGTCTTGACCCAGCGAGCTCAGATCATCGATCATACTCTCGGAATTGTGCATCTCGCTTCCGCACATCTCTGAATTTTCCGGCGAGTCTATGTGTCCGATTTCAGAGCTTTCCGCTCCGGAGCGCTTCGTCGAGTCCAGTATGTCACTGTCTACGTGTCCTGGAAAGCGTCAGAGAAATTATCCGAATATATGTAAAATTAAAACTACGGGAAAAGGGAGGTCGAGATTGTTTGTTCGGTAGTTATCGATTAAAAAAAATCTTTTCAAAAGGCTACGCGTTAGAACTTTCATTCGAGTATTCGTAACAGAATTTTTTTTATCCCTTAGGCGTAATTGAACGCAATCGTACGGTTATTCCGTCAACCGATTGACAATCAACTTCGGTCGGGAATACGTCATAATAATTTTAAAAAATTGCTTAGAATTGTCAAAGTCACTGGTCTCTGCCTTCAAGACGACAAGGAATGAAACGATCCACACAGCGCCCCCTAAACTAACTACCGATATTTCCTAGTCATGCTTGCAGGATTATTTGCACATTTGACCGGTTGCACACTAATGCTTACCAATTTCACTTTCGCTGTTCTTAACGGTAAAACTCTTCGAGTCCAAAGTATCGGAAACCAAACTGTCCGAGCTGACGATACTGTTGCTGCAACTGCTCCTCGAAAGATCGGTCCTCGCTCCTCCGTTCTCCGGTTTGTGAATGCAGCCCGTCGAGACATTTGTCGAGTTGCTGGAGTCTGAGTCCGGAGAGATCAAGGCGTCTTGAATTGTCGTGTCGTCGGATCGAGAACTCGTCTGCAGCGTCGTACTCGTTACCGTCACCGGAATATCCGTTGGTGGTTCCATTTGTGTTGGTTCGGAATTCTGCTGTTCCGTCGTAAAAGACGTCGGTGATTGTTCTTGATTGATTGACGCGTTGCCAATCAATGGGCCAAAGCCGAAAACAGCTCTAAATTATATCAAATATTCACGAATCAGCCAGGGCTCCGTTGAGATAATTGGCGCCTAAAGTAATAAATAATAAATATTTCAATAGCCTACTCTTGAGGCTGGTTGGAACTGTTCCGTCGAATGCCGTTTCCAAAGCCGTCGGTGGGTGGATTTGAACTGTTTCGTCTGCTGTCGGCAAAACCATCTGGCGCCGGAAGCGTCATCATTTCCTCGGCCTGCGAATCTCTTCGTAGATCAGGCATCGGACTGAGAGACACTAAATTCGGTGTCGGACTCGGACAAGGTGACATTTCCATACTGTGGGCTGACAATATCGTTGGCAAGTGAGAAAAATTGTCGGCTGGCTCGAGTTTTAAACCCAGTAGATCCAGTTTTTCCTTCTTGGCTGGTAAAAATTAAAATATTACGATAAAATATTATGATAATATCGAGGCAAAGTTGTTGCAAGCGTTGTAAAAAAACTGCACTGTAAAAAAACATTGTTTCAAAATTAATGAACGGGATTGGAAGTTTTTTTACATAAACGGTTTCGGAAATTTAAAACATATGTGCGTTGCCATTCAAGAGTAAAATTTTTATTTTTTATTGAAATTTTTGTTATTTTTACGATAAAGTTTTGGAATTTTTATATCTGGTATTTTTATTTTACAAAAAAAAGCACTTTAATGTTCAATTAATATAAGTAATGTAAGCAAATTTCAAGGTCCAGTACATTCAATTTACAATTTATTTTTACAGTGTGACGTTTTTGCAGTGTGACTGTGCCATGCTTGTATGGTAAAATCACAACATTTTATTTCCTTTTTTTTGGTAAAGCGTAACTTACTCATAAGTGTATTTGTTGCCTCTGTGTCATCGGTAATGGTGATGTTCGGTGCCTTGTTTATACGCTTTCCACCCGCGGAGTTGTTTTGATCGTCTATCACAAGTTCCGTGTGTTCCACGAGTTGCCTTATAGCTCTTTTCAGACTGTTCGCTCTGAAATTTTATTTATTTATTTATTTATTTATTTATTTTACGATATGCGTGCGAGTTAAAATCGCAATTATATTTCGTTACCTCGCCATCATCGCTTCTTTTTCCCTGTGGTCCTTTCTTTTTCTGACTCTCTTGAGATTAGTCATATCTTTTTCCGGTTTTTCCAGGACGCCCTTCTCCTGCTCGCCCGGCGACGGACAATCTTCGGCTCGCAAGTTAATCTGATCAAGATCCTCCATGTCATCGCAAAATTGATTTTCTTCATTGTTCAAAGTTTGCAAAAGCATATCCAATTTTTGCTGAAGTATCTCGCACTTTTCGCCAAGTTGCTGGTCACCGGCGATCATACTCGCTTCAAGAACGCGAGATGCAAAGTCCTTCACAGTTTCGCACAATACTCTGCGGAAATGAGCAAAAAAGAAACCAAATTTTTTAGTTGCAAGTATTTGATTAGGTTTTAAATAGTTTTCCCTTGTAAATTATTTTCCATTCAAAACAAACATTGTAACATTTAAAAAATAATGATTAGGGTTTGAAATAATTTACCAAATTTTGAACCGGTCATCGAAGACTTGAAACTTATTCGATCGAATTTTGTTTTTCCACAAATCATTTTTTATGCAACACAAACATTTTTACGATAAAAAAATGGATATTTCGAGTTTGACATGCTTTACCAAGTTTAAAATATTTATGTAAGGGAAGGGAATTGTAAACAACTCTCAGGCTATGCATGAAACTACTGCTAAATCCTACCAAGTTTTGAATCTGTGATCGAAAGGTTAAAGCTTATTTAAACAAATTTTGGTAAAACGCCGTATATTACATTTTTTTTCACTCACTTGGCACTGGAAATAATAATGGGATCTTGATCGGCCTGAAGAATATCGGCTATGTGCGAAGAGACGTTATCCTCGTATTGGTGAACCATAGAAGCGTTCAACGTCGATTCGGTATGAGTGAGACTCATCTTGTGGCACGACAAGGATATGCTTCTTTGAAACGTCATGATGCTCCAACGATCCAACATTTTCGTACCGGCTTTCTCGTACTTCTCCAATAATTGTGGCAAGTGTGTGTCGTCGTCGCAGGACGCACCCCAGCCGAGCACGCGCGCCAGGTCATTGCCCGTTCCAAGCGGCAGTACACCAACTTGACATTGCTTCTGTCGAGAAACGTGAACATTCTTATTTCAACTATTGGATTACAATTACCGACGATTATTCGAAAATTCGAATGAATTTTTACACTCGGTCGGTAACACGCCGCCTCGAAATATTCTAATGACTTTCGAGAGTTACAAAAGATTTCACAACGCCTTAAATACTAACTAACGGATAGTCAAGAGGACCAAAGTGGAGTCTAAAAAGTTAAGTAAAAAAATAGACGACACACCATGCTGTTGTAAAATCCGAAGCCGGAGACGAGAAGCGAGACCGCAAAGAGTTTTTATTGTTTCAGGCATCAGTAGTTGATGATAAACCGAGTGACATGCTGATAAAAAAAATGGTGAAGAAATATTAATAATAGTATTAGTAAAAAAATACATTTTAAGGATTAAATACAATGGAGCTAGGGTAGAGCGACAGAAAAGTCGAGTGAAATGATATTAAGGATGTTTCAGACGTACATTTCCAGCCAAAAGTAAGATTCAGTGAGAATTTGAACACTTTCTAATGGTATAAAAATCTGAAAAAATGTATTAATAGTGCCAAAAACATTCATTTTGCATAATAATAATGTTAAATATTTATTGACAAATTGCCAAAATCGAAATGTTTCAACAAATAACTAGTAAACTTTTTTTTTCTTTTTTCAATTGAATTCATTGATTTTCTAGAAGCTACCTGCATTTTTTCAGAATTTTCTTACTTTTTTGAATTTTCGGTTGCTGACTTTTTTTTCAGACCATAACTACGGAACTGTTGGCGCAATCGCCTCGAAATCTTTATCTCTACATAGATTTTTCGAATTTTCGACAAAATTATATGAAATCTACAGAATTAAGGACTTCATTGAGAACGAGAAAATAATAGGTGTTATGATTTTTGTTACTATTTAATTTTTAAATAACGTGTGTATAACTTTTTTGCATTATTATAATATAAAATTAAAGAACATCATTGATACGTTTTTTTCAGATTTGTGACATATCGCGAAGTACTGAAATTTTGATCGAATTAAACTTTGGGTTGGGAATGTATGTGTAATACCTCTTTCAGGACCAGAGATCGGAGAATTATTAGATTAGTTATCGAGGAGAGAAACGATAACAAAATAATGGTAAACGGAGCAGCCAATGAAGCAGGCGAGAAAGGTGAGAATCACCGTGCACTTTCCGACGGTGTTACTCACGTGCATTCCCAAACGATCGATCTCCGAAAGGACCCAACCGACAGACCCGTCGCCGCTGCACACCAGAATCCGGAAGGGGTCGAAATGCCGAAAGAGTCTCAGCCTGTTCATGGCAGATGTTTAACATATCTGGCAACTCAACGCCGAGGCAGTGACCGATTTTATGGAGTATTTTTGGTAACTGCATGCATGAAAAGTGCTACTTCTCGTGCCTGCCGAGAGTGGCGAAAGTGGCGCTTAACAGCCAAGTGTACTATAAATACCCGACGCATACCCACATCGTTCCGATTTTACTTTACGCACGCTTCAACGTGCATAAAGTACGACGCATGCGCAGTAGCCTTTGCTGTACAGCGACAGAATCAGCAGGCACGGAGTAGCACTTCTACTGCATTCATTACAAAAAATATTATACTAGTGCGGTGTAGCGAAAATGATACACGGACTGTCAAGTGAGCCGCACTTCACAGCGTGCGTATAATATACGCTTTACCGCATTTGTATCGCAAATTACTATTTCCACGTGTGATATAATCGTGAGGCGATGAGACAAGAGTAGCGTTAAAATTGAAATGTTATGGAACGACGTTTAAGTACCGTATAGTTATTTGTAACCGAATAGTTATTTGTGTGGCAAGGAGGTAGAAAGGGTGTTTGATGAGTGCGGAATTCACACGAGTCAGGAACCCCCTTTCTCCACCGCTGCCATTCACATAATTTTTCAATAAATAACAATAACAATTTCACGAAAATCACGCTTTTCGTTTTCGGGAAGTGTGCGCAGAAGGCACTTTCTCGCACTAGTGCGAAAAAAGACCATATTGGGTTTATACGCATGCGCAGTATTTTTCTCGCACGCGATGCGGGAAAATGGCTTTTTGCGTTCGCTTTACAGAAACGAAATGCGGGATTTTGCGTCCACGCGTTCGGACAAAATATTATCCCCGTGTTAAGATTAATAACACACAATATTATTTACGAATATTATTGTTATTAATGAAGAAGGGAATATTTCTACATTAAATAAACGACAACGAACTATAAACAGCGTAACGCCCGATTACTGTGGACATGCACTCGCAATGATAATTTCTAGAGTATGAGAAAGTATCGTGGAAAAACGTTGAAAATCTCACCCTGGACCAGGTCCACCGTTTATGAGATCGAATACTTGCGCCGGATTCAACAATTGCTTGAATCTTCTGAGGAACTTTATGCCTTGATTGTCACCGGATTTGCTGTTGACAAATACCAAAAGCGGACTGCAACCGTTAGGTCGAACGGCTTCCCAGGCTTCGTCGCTTCCTGTCGACAAATCAATCACGAATGATCGGTTAAATATTCGTATTAATTTATTTTTTCAATGTCATGTATAGAGAAAAATTAATAAAAAGATAAAACGAATAGGCTTTTGTAAGAAAATAAAATGGACAGCCTTTTATGAGAAAATAGAATGAACAAGCTTTTATAAGAAAATAAAATGGGCTTTTATAAGAATATCAGATGACTAGTCTTTTACTTGCCTATACTGTGTAATGCCGTGGGAGGTACCACGCTGAGTTTTGATGGTCCTAATGGACATGTGACGCTTATAGCTGGTCGACATGCCGTATGTACTGTCGCTCTGCACCACAAGCAACGCCAATCCTGAAGCCTGAGAAAGAACCATTTTTCTTTAAATCCGAATAGGGAGAACGTTCACATGGTTTTACAGACACCCCTGAATTTTTTCGACCAAGTATCATTCGATTTTTCAATCAAGTAGTTTCCGGACTGAAATGCCAATCCGAAAAACCGAATGTAACCGAAAATAATACCATAACTATAACAAAACTCTATTCTAAATTTGCGTAAAAAGAAATTGTACTTTTTACCTTCTACCATTGGTTAAAAGTACATTTTTTTAACCCAAATTTAGAACAGATCGTTGCTATAGTTATAGAACTATAGTTACGGTATAGATTTTATAGGACATTCTGTTTCTCCGAATAACATTTCAGTTTGGACACTGAGGAAAACTACACAATTTACCTCAGTACGGAGCCACACGTTTTGTCGCAGACAAAACACTTTGAGGACACCGGTAGATTGCCTTCCATCCATTGATGAGGCATCTGAATGTTCTGCAATCAATTCGTAGATTATCAATAATTTTATTCCATAGATCTTCTCATAATGTCGAATCTGGGTAGAAATTCGTAAATCTCTCTGAAACACAACTAATTTCCACTGGACTCAAAAAATACTACTCAGGTGAAACAAAAACAGTTGGAAAACATTGTTCACACTATAAATATTCAATTAAAAATTCATTAAGAATTGTGTTGTATTTTGTTGACAAACGAAAATAGGCAAAAAGAAAACAAAAATTAAGATTAAAAAAATTAAGTATACATACCCCATCTTGGTCCTCAATTATGTCTTTACCAATTGACGCTAATGTGGTCCATTTACAGTTGTTTATTGCTTTGGTGCTGCATCTCTTGTGTACCTTGTATTTACAAACTTCGCAGCTCAAGCCGTGCGAAGTCACACCTGGAAAAAAGTTTATTAAAAAGTTGGATTCTGTACCGACCATTTCTCATCCAAGACCAAATACAGGGTGACAATTATCGGTTTATGTATTATCGAATTATGTACACACCATACAATGCGTCTCGACAAACGTTGCAGTACGTAGGTCTTGCATGGCTAGTCGCGTACCAATGATGATTACCACCAAGCAACTCCGCTGTTCCAGCGTCGCCCTGTGAACGACCTTCTCCCGCCGTCCTCAAAGCGTTCAACCACTCCTCCATGTCTTGTCTGCTCTCACCGCAGAGAACTAACGATCTGAACGGTGTTATCACCTGAACAGAAAATAATTCATTTTTTATTGCAATTCCCAATTTTTCAACAATAATATCTTTCAATATTTATAAGACAAAGTGCGAAAGATATATTTTATTATGAACCTAAAGACATCCGCACGAGACTAAATTTCAGTAATTTATAATGACTGCTTTTTTGCATCGCACAATCTTTGTTCGAGGAAGTCTGTTCGGAAAATAAAATTCTGCAAGTGAATAATTTTTTTAATTATATATGATGTATATATATATCATTATAAGAAAAGTACCAGCCATCAAACACTTGCCAAAAGATAAGATTTGATATCATGCGTATATCTTCGGTGTTATATTTTATTAATACATTGTAATAAAAAAAACAAAAATTGGCTTATAAAACAAAAAAATGAAAATGATAAAAAAAATTTGAAAGGCCTCTCACATAAATCGAAAAAATACAATTTCTCGTCCAGAGGCAAAAGGCCGTCGGTTTATAACAATGGAATGTCAGAGAACATCAAAACCTAAGTGACAGTGGATTGATTTAAAAACCGTTCGGTCGCCCGAACATTCGCGTGATTTTACTTCCAAAGAGATTTAATCCACGCGCTTTAAATCAAATAATTAACGAATTAACAATGATAAGTCAGGATGTTTGCAGAAGAATTCTTCATCGAACCGTGCTGAAGGTCGACGCAGAGAATTTTTTTTTAACGTGAACAGTATTAAAAAATACAGAAAAAAAATTTATAAAAAATAGAAGTCGGAAGGCAGGAAAAAAAAAAACATTTTAATGAAAATACACCATTTTTGAAAATATAAAACTACTGTGTAGTTTGCGTCGACATAACCCCAGGGCAGGTTATGTTTCCCAAGTACCTTGAATCGCGATCGTGTTCTCTGTTCTTTGGGAGGCATTTGTGTTCCGTTTCGACGAGCGACTTTTGTTTCGAGCGTATCTAACATTCATTCATCATATAGTCTTCTAATCTATTGAATTAGAAGAGCGTCGCGCGTTATTGTGTCCCCGACGTGATAAGGATGAGCCGAGCTCGACATAATCGCAGGGCAGAGCCGTGCGGAGCTCCGCGTGCTGTAAATTGTATTCGCATCCAATTTTCGACGCGCATGACACGGTTTATAGCTTTCGAATTGTTATTTTTTTTTTATTCTCCGAAAGACCGTCCCACGATCCTCACATTATGTGCATTCCGATGTTTTTTTTTACGCAACGGAACTCGCGTTTCACACGAGCTGGACGTGACAACATCTTTAAAACCAATATAACGACGATTAGGCAAATCAATTTCTAGCGTCGCGCAGATGCGTCCGTTATGCAAAACGAGTTTGAATCGAGAGCGATTTAGCACGATCCTGCCGATTGCAGCTTCATTAGCGAGTACGTGTTAATGTAAAACAAAAAATCACACTCGAGAAAAAAAAATTGACGATTGTCGTTTTGTTTTTGTTTCTGTTTTTTACTTTTGTCAGGAGGAAGATATCGTCCAAGCGGACATTACGATTCGACTCTGAATAGTTTACGATTGCGAAATAAGTGGCAAACAATTGCTAACGAAATGGTTTTTGCACAACACGTAACACCTAACAGACTTGATTCACATTACGCAACACGCCTCTTTAGCTCAGTGGTAGAGCACTGGTCTCGTAAACCAGGGGTCGTGAGTTCAAACCTCACAGGAGGCAGTTATTTTTTGTCAATTTTTTTTTCTTGATTTTAATTTTTTTTTTCACTTCGATAAACATACATTTATAGTTTTAGTACATTCGGACGATCCAACTTCCAATTTAACAATAATTAAAGGCGAAAATGGAGTTTGTCTGCAGTGGAACGCCGTTTATCCGAGGTGTGCGGAGAGCGTAGGGTCGGATAAGTGAAATCTCGGATAACACGGGTAACATACCCAATTCAAATTGTATACTAACGCGTTCGGCGTGCACTTTAATATTTTTGTTGAAAACGTCCAAGATACTAAGAAAACCGAATATTAGAAATTGTCGCGAAAACCAATATAGACGTTGAAAATTTGAACAGCATCTATTTTGTAGGATATCAAATATTTTGGAATCCACACATATAAAACGAGAGTGCATGCTGATTCTCCGAAATTCTTCGAATATTACAAAATCGTCACAAAGTTTATTGCACAAAAATAAATTCATGTGAACATGCACATGTATTTACATTTAAATCCATTTATATCCATGTAAATCCATGTAAATCCATGTAAATCCATGTAAATCCACGCATATCCACGTATATCCACGTATATCCACGTAAATCCATGCAGATCCATGCAGATCCATGCAGATCCATGCAGATCCATGCAGATCCATGCAGATCCATGCAGATCCATGCAGATCCATGCAGATCCATGCAGATCCATGCAGATCCATGCAGATCCATGCAGATCCATGCAGATCCATGCAGATCCATGCAGATCCATGCAGATCCATGCAGATCCATGCAGATCCATGCAGATCCATGCAGATCCATGCAGATCCATGCAGATCCATGAAATACATGCAGATCCATGCAGATCCATGCAGATCCATGCAGATCCATGCAGATCCATGCAGATCCATGCAAATACATGCAGATCCATGCAGATCCATGCAGATTCATGCGGATCCATGTAAGTCCATGTAAGTCCATGTAAATCCATGTAAATCCATGTAAATCCATGTAAATCCATGTAAATCCATGTAAATCCATGTAAATCCATGTAAATCCATGTAAATCCATGTAAATCCATGTAAATCCATGTAAATCCATGTAAATCCATGTAAATCCATGTAAATCCATGTAAATCCATGTAAATCCATGTAAATCCATGTAAATCTATGTAAATCCATGTAAATCCATGTAAATCCATGTAAATCCATGTAAATCCATGTAAATCCATGTAAATCCATGTATTCTACGTTTACTGTTCCCTTGCGACACGTTATCAGAGCCGATAAAAAGCGCACGAATGTAGGGCACGATGTGGAGCTACCGGTGGGTCATAATTTATTTGGGTGGACGACACTGGCCTTTTTATAGGCATTTAGTTTTTCATAGGCACTTAATGGACATTTAACATAAAAACCGGAGAATATCGGAAAATCGATTTTTTTTTTTTTTTTTTCACCGACCTCGGCATTTCGCTTACCGCGGTCAGTAACAAACTGCAAACAGAAAGTTGGCAAAAGCTTTCTGTTGTCATTTAAAAAAATTTGTATTCTCTATAACTCACCTGAAAGCTATGATTAGCGTTTTTAGTGCTGCATTCTGCGAGGGTCAGGTCCGTCAGCTCGATTTCATCGAAAATAGCATCCTAGAAACGGAGAAGAAACCGAGAAAATTAATAAAAGCATTTCAATAGACAAATAGGGGATAATTTAAAAAAAAACAGCTCTTCGTGTCCAGCCGAACGGGTAAGCGCGAACGAGCTCTTAGCAGTCGCCAACTCCACACCGCCGGGTCACTCGGTGAGTGATAAAGTTAATGGAGTTCTGTTGTAAATACGTATAATAGCTTAATATGCTGGCAGCGTGTTGAGGGTAGAAATGTCGCGACGAGGGAAATTGCATGACTGAAAGGAATGCAATTTAGCTGGCGTAACTTTTTTTTTTCTTCTCTCGAGACATTGTACATTGCGAACTGAGGCATCGAAGACTTGGCCGCTGATAAATATAACTTAAGGTGAAGTGTAACGCGCTGTGAGTGCGAGACAGTCAGCTGCAATTTCGCAACCCAAAAATCCCCCAGGCCGTTTATTCCTTGGGGAAAAACGATGAGAATAGTGAACTGCAGAATTACTGCGCATGGTTTACCGTTCTCGTACGTTTCCCTTAAAAACTAATCGTCTTAGAGAATTTTGGTTTCGAGTTTTTATCACCGACCGAGGAATTGCACTTCGCCTTAAGCTACAGTTATGTCGCTTCGCGCTCATTTCGCATAAGTTCGAGAAAATAATAAGAGAAAATTGCATGTACTTCTCGATGGTATAAATAATTCTGAAAAAATTCATGAATACTAAAGGTACCGAAAAGATTAATTGTGCATAATAATAATTCCAAAATGTTATTAACAAATGAGTCAAAAAATTAATTCTTTAACAAATTATCCGGCAACATAACTTTTTTTTTTTCGATGAAAATGATTCGTTCATTTTTCTGAATACGCATGAATTTTTTCACAAATTTTTAGTCAACTTTGATTTTTTTTTTTTTTATATGGAAAAAATGTGTGAAAAAACAAGAAAAATCAAAGTTGACTGAAAAATCTGAAAAATTCATACGTATTCAGAAAAATTAACGAATAATTTTCATTAAAAAAAAAAAAGTTATGTTGCCGGATAATTTGTTAAACAATTAATTTTTTCATTAATTTGTTGATAACACTTTGAAATTATTATTATGCGAAATTAATTTTTTCAGTACCTTTGATATGCATGAATTTTCTCAGATTTTTATACCGTCGAGAAGTACTTGCGAATTTTCTCTTATTTTTTTCTCGAACGTATGCGAAATGAGCGCGAAGCGACGTAGCTACCTTAAGAGGATGTAACAGTCCGTCCTGCTCACTTATCGTGTGCTCTATTGTTGATAATTGAAAAATAAAAACAAAATGTTCAATCACATTTATCAATGGAACAAGTGCATTGAGCCGGCATATAAAAACACTTGTCGTCCCATTTTGTTTTCTTTTAATCAAGTTTTTTTTTTCTTTCAATTTGCCTGTTTGTCTTTCAGCAACAAGAAAAGCGGGTCACGGATTAAAATGAATAGTCATTGTATCCGGGAATAAAGTAATATGATCGAGTAATCTCATTTTGCGTTTCTGACATTTGCCCGCTAATAAAAGTGGTAGAGCGTATATTTCCCGAATGGTTTCGGGCGCTCCTCTTGTCCCTGACTTTTCATTAAAGCTTTCTCATCGTTAGTGCCGTTACCTTTATTGGCATCAAAAAGTAATGCGAGACGCCGTTACCCGAAGCGGAGCCAGCTATCTCGGTGATGAAATGTATATATTAGGGTGTTTCTCAAAAAGGACATTTGTTTTTAAATGTTGCTACCACCTTTTTAAAGTATAGAATTCGATTAAAAATTGAACTTCGCGAAAAGCGGTTCCTGGCAAAAAAAAAAAATCCTAAGTGGTGCCGCATTCGACGTTTGTACCCAAAGAATGCGGCACCTTTTAAACGTAATTGTCAACGACCACCTTTCGGAACGTGTTTTTTTCAGATGAAAACATCCACTTTTGGAGGGGTGGGAAGAATTTTTTTCAACAAATTCACCCCACTGGACATTTATAGTTTTCTGTATACGAATTAAAAAAATCGAAATCTTTTGTGTTTATTAAAAATCAAAGAGACAAAAAGTTAACCTCCCACCCGGTAGAACTACATTTTTTTCATCGATGAAAAAATCCAGCGAAAGGCAGTCACTGACAATTAAGTTTGAGAGGTGCCGCATTTATTGGGTACAAACGTCGAATGCGTCACCTCTTAGGATTTTTTTCTAGGCACCGCCTTTCGCAAGGTTCAATTTCAGGTTGAAATCTGTAGTTTAAGAAGATGGGAGGAAAATAAAAAATAAAAAAAATGAATTTTTTTGACACACCCTGGTATATATACATATATATATATATGTCGAAAGCTTAAATGTCGCGACCCCCTCGCTTGAATGGCATATCGGGTCAGGTTGACGGGTGCGGTGGATGTGACCTTTTGACCCTAAAAAACCGTCTATCGTGCGAGGAACGTTATCTCGGTATATTAAAAATCAATATTGTCATTAATTTATTTTCCATTAAATTTTTTCCTGATTATCGGGTCGTTGGGGAAATACGAAGGCAATTGTAGGTTTGCTTTATCGAAGTGCCGCGCCGACCGCGGTATATTTCGTGCGGATTCGACGATGATACATTGGATTTTAAATATTCGCGATCGAAAGTCTGCTTTAAAAAGTCATTTTTGCAATTTATGTCGCAGTGAAAATGATCGATTGCCGATAATTAGGAGACACTTTTTTTTTTCGATAACATTCTCGATTCCCAAAATATATATCGTCGACTGCGCTTCTATAACTGCAACACCGGGCTTATTATTGTCTGCGCGTTGAATATCATCATAATCGTGATAGGCTTTCACTGAATTATTAATCATTTTCACAATTGAACATAAGTAAAAATAACTACTAAATAATTAAGACAAATGTCAATAAAAATTTATGGAAACAAGAGAATTAAAAATCAATATTGTCATTGATTTATTATCTCTTAAATTTTTCCCGAATATTCGACGGTAATTATAGATTTGCTTTATCAAAGAAAGCGCAAATCGCAGTGTATTTCGCTTTCCCTGCGCGAATTCGACGACGGATACGTTGGATTTCAAATATTTGCGACGAAAAGTCTGTTTTAAGAACTCATTTTTGCAATTTATTGCGCAGTGAAAATTATCGATTGCCGATAATTAGGAGACACTTTTTTTCGATGATATTCTCGATTCCCAAAATATATCGGCGACTGCGCTTCTATAATTGCAACTCAGGGCTTATTATTGCTTGCTCGTTGAATCAAAATCATAATCGTAATAAAGTTCTCACTGAATTATTAATCATTTTCACAATTAAACATAAACATAAATAACTAATAAATAAATAAAAGACACAATTAATAAAATAATCAAAATAAATTTAAAAAAATATATGTATGTTAGACTTGTAAAATGTAAGCCTCTATTGTTTAGTAAAAGCTATTTTGAGCTCCTAAGGTGAAATTTAACAGGAAAGGTGAGCTTCGCACGCAGCTAGTCAGGCTCGTCAGTAGTTGCTCAGGTTTTCATTAAATTCCCTGCGAGACTTTACGAGGTTTTGAGTGGTCTTTGCTCTTCACGTATGAGCGATTCTCGTGCAACGAGAATCTCCAGTTAATCTGGAAACGAGGTCGAAAAATCCTGTAAAAAAAAAAAAAAAAAAAAAAAATGTTTGAATGGGCATGAATTGCTCATAAAAATGGTTATCCTGATAAACGAAAGAATGCTTTTATTGCGAGGTTCGCACCTCGCAAAAAGTGGAGGATTTTTAAGTGTCTGTCGAGTTACGTTCCACCTCTCGCGCCAGTTTTTCAACTGTCGAACGAAAAATTTCTGCCCGAAATTATGTAACATAGTTAGAATGTTTCGGTACGCGCCTCAGGCACATCTCAGCCGCCTTATCAAGTTACATCCGATATCGCAGCTAGCGCCGAGATGTGTCAGACGCGCATTGAATTTCATAAGAATTGATGAAAATTCTACAAAATATTAAAATTGTGGAAAGAAAAGAAAAAAAAATCGATCTTCGTGTCTCGACTATTGTGAATTAAATTACACTTTTGCACAAGCGTTTTCCACGCTCACAGCGACAACTTCTAACAAAGAAGTCGACCGTACGCCTTAAACGAAATTCGTGTGAAATTTAATGTACTGAAAGTTTTTATGCATAAACTGGTATTTTAAATTTCATTTAGAATCGCGATGAAAAATTAACGAACGATACATTTTTAACTTTGGAAATACTTTAAATTTAATAATCTACGTTAATTTTAACTATAGACCATTATTCCCAATAATTGACTTCAATTTCACTGTAAAAAGTACATTAATTTTTCATCGCAATTATACATTAAATTTCATGTATCATTTTTTGCATTAAAACTTCCAGTCCGGTGTATTCAATTCGGAATTTTTCTCAACATCGTATGGTTAGACACAAAAAAAAAAAAAAAAAAAAAATCGCATGCGAGCTACCAAAGAAAAAAAAATTATTTCAATTATACTTACAACTCTTACAATTCCATTGAAACAACGACGGCAAGACTGATAAGCTGACATATCATCGTTTCAATCACGTATGGAATCGTAAGCATTTAAAGTAGAATCTAAATAACAATTTTTTGTCTTGGACATCTCACAAGCGAATGTTACTTGATTCCACATTTGCGCATGCATTTTCCACGCGCACAGAGACAACATTTAACAATGGACGTGGCTGTATGAGTTTTAGAAAGTAAAAAAAATAATTTCGCAAAATCGAAATGCAAACTTTCGTGAAAATAATTTTATTAAATAAGTGGACAAATTTCTTCTTTCACGATTGAATGTACAAACCTGTCCTTTTATTTCCCGTGTCATAAATCATTCTAGTTTGCAGTTTTCTTTGTAAAACCGGAGCCGGATTGTGCGATTGAAAAATCAACAACTAAAAAATTGTGCACCTTCGTGGACGATAAGTTGTTGCAAAGAGTTTAAACTTTTCTCTGAGCGACGAAACTGAGCCAACAACAAAACAAATCAACCTCATCATCATCGTCAAATTTTAACAATGCTCAGTAAACTGCTTCGTCGAATCTGACAAAAGAATACCAATTTATTTGATATAGAAAATAAAATATTATCTACGAAATATTTTATTTAATAATCTTAAATTTTATTCAAAAAATCTTAAATTTCATTTAAATAATCTTAAATTTCATTTAAATAATCTTAAAAGATTATCTGAAGATCATCTCAAAGACTCTACGAAATAATCTTTTAAGCGAGAAATGATTAAATTCCTCTTCCACATAGAACGATCATTGTGAGAGAACTTTTATTTCTACCATAGACGCGTCGTCGCGCGAATGAGAAATTGCGAATATGCTTTTTGGCCGTTGAGAGTTTTATCATCGATGAGAGATTCACAGCAATATCGTGAATTTTTCGATGTTCGTTGGGCAGCTCGCAACGATGAGAGGCGAAGCTCTCGACGTGCACGAACTTTTGTAAACAAGCATGTGTAATAAATCAAATTTCGTTACGATTTTTTTTTTTTTTTTCATGATTCGTATAACTGCCGGTTTGCCGGAGTTGAAAAGCCAATAATCCACTTTCCGTATCGGCGTCTTTTCAACGTCTACATCGCCGACGTACCTGTGCTTCATCTATACTCGGATCTATTCATCGAATTGCTATGAGAGGAGAAAAAAAAAAAATCGAGAAAAAAATATAGAAGTGAACAAAACCGAGAGAGCCGATTAAGCGTAGCCATGACTACGTCTCCATTGGAGCGAATATTTAACGCCGCGCTAAAAATCTCTGCATCGATGTTCGTGGGTGTGTACGAGTGCGTACTCCGATAAAATAATTACTTTTTCCTATAGAAGCTGCCAGCTAGCAAAAAAAAAAAAAAAAAATTAATCACGTTCTAAAACATGTTTTCTTCGAAACAGCATTTGCAATTTTTATCACACTCATCAAGGTACATTTTTTTTGTTAAGCCATCGGGTCAAAGCTATGAAAGTGCTGTTTTACCTGTTTTACCGATGGAACGGACTTTACGTCACTAAAATGATTCGAGGCTTATGGCGGTTTAGAGCTATGTAACTTAAAGTTTTCACTATTTTTATCTTCCTTAAATATGTGCTTTGCTTTGCTGGCGAATCTAACAAATGTTTGCGCATGAAAGATGAGTGGGTCGGAATTATTATATTTCCGAATTTGCCGGAAATTATCGGTTCTCCGTTAAAAAAAAAAAAAAAAAGTATTCGGTCGGTTCTGTATGCTCCCGTCACCAAAATATCACCAACAGATATATGTGAATTTCGTTTATTTTTCATTTAATAAAAATACTCGAGACTGAATTAATCGAGTGGAACGTGCCAATCAATTCGCATCACACACGCAAACCGATATACCTATATTTGTCTGGCAAACGTGTTGATCGGCGCCTCTTTCGATCGCTCTCTGTTTCTCGAGCTCTCCAGTTTATTTCCATAACATTTACATTTACATATTTTTAGCCGACATCATTTTGTTGTCACCGTACGGATGACAGTGGCTCCGTAAATTGTATGTAAATTTTCAACGATCATTAAATTCATATCAATAAACTGCCACCCGATACATTTTATTTTTAATATCTTCATTCAATTAATTTCTTTTAAATTAATTTTTAAAAGTAAAAATCTCTATCAAATATTCATATAGCACGCAATATTTTTAAATTATTTTAGAAATATTTTCAATCATTCGAATCTTACGAAATATTTCTGAAATATACGAAGATAATATTTTGAAGTATTCTGTAAAGATATTACAATGAAACGTTTCACAAATATTTCCGAAATATACTTAATTTTTCAACTCAACCGAAATGTCTCTCAAACACAGTGATAAAAATTTTGAAATGCTTTTTATTTCACGTAAATCCGACGATGAGTTCCGGCGCGAATGTTTGGCATAACGTCCCGCGTACTTCCGGTAACGATGGTAAATGCCCAATGTACGATGCTTACTGCGGGAACTCGAACGATTCATCATCGGCAGTGTGGATCTTTTGTCTGGATGGTATCGTTGGTACCGTCGGCGAGTAAATTCCTATAAGTGCCGAATGAGCGAATTTCACCGTCGAAATCTCGGGCCGCGTACAGCATCCACTCCGTCGAAATTGGAATTTGGTTTCTATTGAACGGTTCGCCGCAAAGTGTTCGGGGGTATCGTCTGAGGCTGGGCAAACACTGTTTTCTCCCCCCCCTCTGGCAAACGACTAACTTTCCTATCTTTCCGAGTGTTCGACCAAAGTTGTTTTACTTAAGGGGAAGAGTTTCTTTGGAAATTCAATTCTGCGGAACTAACGGTAATTCAATCGTCCGGTGAATCGTGGCGCAAACCGCTCCTCGGTGTTGTCTCAATGATGCCGAACGACAGGGGAAAACTGTTCGGTCGTACCGTCGAAGCTGGAGGTGTCAGACAATGAGCAAGGGTGTAAATGAAATTAAAAACCCAATTAATAGCGAATAAGTATTGAGTTGGAAGCTCAACAATATTGTCAGCATTTAAAGAATTTATGTCTGCATGCGCGGGCGGAGCGTTTTATCTTCGTGATGCGTGGGATTATTAATAAAGAAAAAATGAAGAATAGAAAAATAAGAAAATATGATAATAAGAAGAAAAAAAAACCCGATTAATCCCGAATAAGTATTAAATTGGCAGATAAACATTATTCTTAGCGATTGAAGAATTCGTATCTGCGTACGCGACAGAGGATTGTAATTTCACGATGCGCGGGTTTAATAAAAACAAACGTTGAAACAAAATCCTAATTATTCGCGAATAAGTATTGGATTTAAAATTCAATTTAAAAGAATTTATATCTGAGTGCGCGGGTGAGTTTTCTATCTTCATGGTGCGCCGTATTAATAAAAAAGAAATTAATAAACTAATACCCGATTAATCGCGAATAAGTATTGAATGGGAAGCTAAACAATATTGTCAGTAATTACAGGATTTGTATCTTCGTGCGCGGGCGGCTCTTTGCACCTTCATTATTTATCGAACAAATGCATTTTCAATAACAGCGTTTCTGGGCGTTTACTCGAGAGCGAACGGATCTGATTTCCCGAGCTCGCGCTTCGACAATAAAAAAAACTAATAGCGCCGTTCGAGGGTACAATCTTTTTTTATCCAAATAAAACTCAAGTAGCTGCGGCGCGTCGTGTATCCCGGCTTTGATTGAAAAGAATCCTACACTCAACCGGTGCGGTTTGTTTGTGAAAAACGAAATAAAATTTAAAAGAAAAAAAGTAAATTAATAAATTCCTGACTTTTTTTTTTTTTTTTTTTTTTTTTTTAATATAAAAAGCAATTTTACAAACAGAGCAGCGTCTCTGCAGCTGGGAAACGTGAATTCAAGAATTCTTCTTTTTCTAAAAATAAAAATAAAGTGAAAATTAATTTAAAGTGACAACGAAAAAAATTTCACTTTCACAAAAATTTCACCCACAGGATAAAACTGATGAGGATGGGCCTTTTCCGGCTCGGCTTTGACATGTTAAATCGGATCTCCATATCCGTCAGCGCCGATATTTCCCTCCCCCGATACCGGAAGGGACATATCCAAGATTGAAATTTGATTATTTGGACCCGACACTGTCCTCTCGACGTTTGAGTCCGAAAAACGTGAATCGCTTCCCTATTTGCGCCCGAGAATAACGGGCGACCCTCCATGAATTTTTATTTTTATTTTTTTTTTTCTCTGCATCGAAAACATCTCCGGTTATTCAAATATTTTTTTCTCTCTCAAAGGAAATATCTTCCACTGTAGAAATTGGTGCGCGCTTGGCCAGCAGCGGTGTGCTTAAAACGATGCTCGACCCATTTTTTAACTCTTTACTTATCCCATTTACAGACCGAACTAGGCGACTTCTTAGTTTCAATTTAGAATGACTAATAGACTGCACAGTAAAAAATAATTTCGTTAAATCGGTATACGAAGTTTCGTAAAGACAATTTTATCAAGTGAGTGGCAACTTCGTTTGTTTCTGACTTGAGTATACAAACTTGTCCCTTCATTTTTCGTGTTATTAACAATTTCAGTTTGTACCTTTGTTTGTGAAACCGGAAGCCTAGGATGGTGCGATTGGAAAATTAACAAATAAAAAATTGTGGTCACTTGTGGACAGTGAGTCGTTGGAAAAGGTACAAACTTTTTTTTACTCTGTACGCATATACCTCGAATCGTGCGGGACTGTAATATTGACATGAACGCTTCGAATATTGACGTGAACAGCAAACGTAAACGTAAAATACACTTTAGATGGATTTCTTTGGTGTAACAGACTATTGTGACGATTTTGTGATATTCAGGGAATTTCAGACGATCGGCCTGCACTCTCGTTTTACGTACGTGAGTTTCAGAATATACGATATCATACGAAATAGATGCTGTTAAAATTCTTCAGCGGCCATATTGATTTTCGCGAGAATATCTATTGTTCGATTATCTTAATTTATTTCACAGGGTGTGAAAATGGGAGTTTCACACACGCCTCGCGTGCGAAAACTCTCATTTTTACACCTTGTGAAATAAAACTTTGTACGAAACTCGTGCGAAAAACATTTTTCTGAACTCGTCTGATTGCAACACTCGCCTTCGGCTCTTGTTGCAAGCTCACTTTCGTCAGAAAAAGTTTTTTCGCACTAGTATCGTAATATACTATTCTTGGACGTTAAAAAAAAAAAAAAAATTCAAGTGCACGTTTATAACATTTTAAACATATCTCAATGACCTAAAGTCGTCTCTATGAAATCGGCGCATTCCGTCGGCAAAACAGGCAGCTCCTTAACGACAATTTAATTTGGCAAGATTGTGGCGTAAATCGTTCGAGCCTCCGACGTTTTTGGCTGTCCTCTTTGCAAGCACGGCAGGGACACGTATCGGGTCTGATATCGAAATTTCGGCGTCCGTCGAGGGTTCAACGGCTCGGAGATTGCAGACCCTCGGAGGCCGTAGAACACCACGAGATGGACGAAGGGGTCAGCTTCGGGTGAAACGTACGAGGGCCAATTTCGGCAGTAAGTTCCCACTCGGTCGGCCTATTCCACATGCACGTTCAACGGCTCGCGTCAGTAATTTCAGGGTGTTGGTAGCTAGACGACGTCCCTCCGTTCGCCGGAACTTCCTTTGCTCGGGCGATTGCCTTGCCGACGTACCACCACCGTTAAACGTCCGGACGGGCGTAATCGACCTCGCTCCGAAAGCATCCGCGCAGATAACGTTTTGCCGACGTTAACGCTACGACGCTCCGTCACCGAATTTCGATCATGAAATTCTGGCGTTTGTTGCACGTCGCAATTCCACATATCGCTAGAGCGAAAGTTATTTTAATAAATCGTTGTAAAGAAGAAGAAAACTTCACTGTACGACGGTTAATAGAGTTAAAGGGAGGAAAACATGAAGTAAATGAATGAAAAAAAAAAAATTAACTGGAATTTTTTTTGTTTTCTTCTATCTTGCTGTTGGAAATTAATTATTAGTTGTCAGACTATCGTTACACGACGGAATTCCAATTTTTTGCTTCAGAGACAGTTTTTTTTTATTAAAAGAACTTTGAAGAAGAATAAATGGTTGTTTGGAAAACAAAACAAGACTTCACTATACGACGGCTCATCGATTTAAAGGGGGGAAAATTAAGTAACTGATGAAAAACAATGAACTGGATTTTTTTAGCTTTTCGCTGTTGATAATTAATTGTTAAATTTCAGTCCTTGCTGCTGCAAAAGTTGATTTAATAAATAATGATTGTTGTAAAAAAAAATACATCACTACACGATGGCTTACAAATATGACGCTATTTAAAAGATAATAAAAGGTAATAATGAAATATACGAGTTTATGCGTAAAAACTTTCATTACCAGTACATTAAATCTCGTACGAATATTTTTTACACCGTAATTACCATTGGACTAGGATGGTTTAAGTAAAAACTGGCACACCGAATCTAATGTACAATTGTGATGAACAATTAAAGTACTGAAAGTACGTTAAGTATTACAGTGAAATAAAAGTAAATTCTTGGAATTAAATTCCTCTCATAGTCAAATTAATGTAAATCATCAAAAGTACAGTATTTTCTCTAAGTCATGAGTATACTGTACATTATTTTTTTTTTTTCATCCCAAGTATAATAAACCAGTTTATATATAAAAACTTTCAGTCACCGGTACATTAAATCCCGTACGACTTTTCTTTTTACCGTGTAAAAAATTACCATTGAAGTTTGATTACCATCGAAGTAGCGAAATTTTCGTTGAAATAATATCTATCATACAAGTACAAGATAAAATCCCTTTTGTCGCGTGGCATGCGTGCCGGAGCATCGACGCTACGTCATACATCGACACGAAAGTCCGCTATTAATACTGCGGCGGTGAGTGTCCATCCCTTTGCCGTAGGGGCGACTCTGTACGTCTGCGCCACCGCGGCTATTTATCATCGTAGTCACGGTACATTGTTCGGAGAATATTGCGGTATGTGCAGTAGCGCGCTGAAAGGGAATCAATGAACCCGAGCTATTAGTAAGTGTCGAATGAACGCGGAAGGCGAGACCGCTCGTGCACGACCCTCACCTTCGACCTCCCCTCGTCTATTCGAACCCTGTGCGTATTACTTTTAGTGATCGTGCTATATACATATATACGGGCTATTGATAGTCGATAGCAGTACGGCTCACCGTGTCATTAGACTAAATGGCCTGCCGATAGGCGAATTGCCTTATCGCACATACGATATAAAAATCTCTTTGTGGACGAAATTCACGATGGATTTTGTACAACGATTTTCAATTTATCGCTACACGACCGCCGACAGAGGACAAAAGAGATTCCGTTGGCGATAAATTTGCCTGAATGAAAATCGTTTATTCTCGTTTTTGCCTTTTTTTTTTTGCTTGCAGTCTACAATTTATATCGGGCTGGGATTAGAATGAGAGGAAAAATCGCTTGATATTGTTCCGTAAAAACAAACAAAAAGAGACTTATAATTCTGCATAGCCGCGAAGCTTACTCGACATTGCTGATAGCGTCGAGCAACCGCTTCTGTGATCCTTTATCTGGCAAGCGTAGCGTATTTCCTTGAAAAAAAAAAAAAAAAAAAAAAAAAAACAGAATTTTTTTTTATTTATCGTCTCCACATTCGACACCGAAAAGTCTCGGGCAAATTGGAAAAACATCATTGTTTTTTTTTTTTTTTTTTTTTTTTTTCAACGGGAAAATTTAAGAGACGACTCGGTTCTTGCGGCGTAAATTCTCTCGCTGTAATTCCTTATCAGAGCTACGAACATATTGCGCCGTTGTAATTCGCTTACGCTCGATTCGGTCGCAAAAAGAAAATGTTATTCATAACGTATTTATATTGCAATCTTGCATTTTTTTTTCACTTGAAAAATATAAATTAACAACGGTCTTATTAAAAATTAAAAAGCAACAATTAACAATGGATATCGTGTCTCAAAATCTATTCGTCCGATTGAATTGAAATTTTGAAAGATTCTTGATTACAAAATTTTCTATCTAACGATCGGATGATTTAAAAAAAATGTTAATTTGTGTGTTAATAGCAAACGAACGAAAAAAACTACCTTAATCGGTACTTGTTACTTGTTAATTGTAAATTCTTAATAAGTCCGTTGTTAAATGATATTAAAAAAAAAAATTAAACCTCATAATAGCTTGTACTAACTATGTGCAAAAACCCAGCCTGCACAGTAAAAAATAATATCGTAAAAAATTTTGTTAAATAAGTGACAAAGACGTTTGTCACTTATTCGAATATTACGAAAATTGTCCTTTTATTTCCCGTGTGATTGACAATTTTAGTTTGTACTTTTGTTTCTAAAACTAGGGAATTAACAAATAAAAAATTGTGGACGTCTGTGGACAATAAATTTTTGTAAAAAGTACAAACTTTTTTTTTTACCGCGTGGTTCTTTTATTAACCGCGTTAAAAAAAAAAAAGTTGAAAATCGACCTGTCTCGTTGGACCAAATCCTTACGCTAGTGCCTTATGCACAATTAGCGCAATGTACTTATCCCTGGATATTTTCTTTTGATATCAATCTTATTCGTACTCATTGTTTTTCTTCTTCGGTGTGCGTCAACGGAGCAAAAAAATTTCAAAAATTCCATTAGACTATCTTTTATTATTTACATTCATCCGCGTCGACTGCTCACAGCCGCCGGCGAGTGGCTGTTGCACAGCACTGCGAGACAAACCGAGATATTTCCACGCAAATGCTTGATTACATCCGCACAATACAGTAACATCCCTGGGGACGGGTAAGACGAGAAGAAATGAAAGTTACCGAGGGAGATTGCAGAGAGCCGGGAACGTCGTAAAATTGGGAAAGAAGGGAGAGAAGGGACGACGTTCACTTTTGCAGCACGTACAGACGGGAACGATCGATTTTATACTTCATGCACGGAACAGCTGTAGATATCCAGAGCTCGTACTAATCGGAACTTTATACGGTAAACTTTTCGTCCCGTCTCACCCTATGGGATCATCCCCTGCGGAAAGCTCGTGTTGGGGGGGGGGGGGCGGGTTTTTGTATGGTGCAAATGGATGGCGTGTAAAAAAAAGTCCCATGAAGACGAACTCGTAGTTTCTACGTCGCCATCCGAGCACGCACGGAAAACAGTTTTTCTGCGAAAAGCCCGTGTTTGTGGCGATTTTTAATTATAATTACGTGCGCTACTGCCAGTAAGCATTATCACGGAGAGAGCACGTTTGCCTCGCTGAGCGAGTGAACACGCATTTATGACGAGGCTAATGACGCGTGAGTGCGAGTAAGATAGAGTTAAAACTTCGCAGCCATTTTCTGCTGAAAGGATTCTACAGTAGTCATTTACGATACTAGTTGCGATCAAACTTTTTCTGACGAGTGCTGCAGTCACAGGAGTTCGAAGCTTTAAATCGCAGGGTGTGAAAATGGGCTTTTTCGGAAGCGTGCGCAAAACTGCCATTTTCGCACCGAGTGGAATAAAATGATAAACTAATGACGGGGCGCACTGCGTTAATCGAATGTGGCAGTGAGCGCCGAAATTCGTTTTGTATTTTGTCGCACTCTGTGCGAAAATGGCAGTTTCCCGCACGCTTAAACTCCATTTTCACAACTTGTGCAGTAAAACTTGGTACGATACAACCGCGAAAAACGTTTTCTGAAGCCGTATGATTGCACGACCCGCCTTCGGTTCGTGCTGCAAAGTCACAGTCGTCAAAAAAAGTTTTATCATAGCAGTTTTGCGCACACTTCGCGTGCGCAAAACTGCTTTTTTCGCCCTGAATGTAGTAAAATTTTATTTCATAAAACCGTTTCGACGAAGAATTGATTCAAAATATTTTTATTTTATAAAACCGTTTCGGCGAAGAATTGATTCAAGATATTTTGAGGCGATATTGATCTTCAGCTCCACCTTAAGACGATACGAGATATTCGTCGCGGCTTAGGTCGGTATTAGAAACTGTAGTCCATTTTTTTTTTTTTTTTTTTTCAAAGGAGCTGAACTTTTGTTTTCTTCTTTTCGGAGAAACAAATAAAAACCTCAAAAAGAAATGTATTACTCGAGGATCTTCCCCTACCGAAGCTCGTGTTCGAGGGAAGGTTTGTATGGTACAAATGGACGGCGTATAAAAAGAGTTCCACGAAGATGAACTCGTAGTTTCCACGCCGCCATCCGAGCACGCACGGGAAAGTTTTTCTGTCGAACAGCTTGTTCGTGGGATGTGTAATTACTTGCGCTACTGTCAACCAGCATTACCACGGACAGAGCACGTCTGCCTCGCTGAGCGACTGAACACGAATTTAAGGCGATACGCTCGAGTCGGATTCAGTCGATACTCTGTTACCGATGTAACTGTAATCCATTATTTTTCCAAACGCACGCAACTTGTATTTTTCTTCTTATCCGAGAAATAACCAGAAACCTTAAAACCTTAAAAGGAAATGAATCACGGTTTCGTTCACCGACTGAGTGTGCTTCAAAAATCGCCTTAATGCCTTTCGTCGAAACACTCGATTGAGGCTGCCTGGCAACAGGATTTCACGCTTCGTTATTGAGCGTTTTCTCTTTTCCTCTGCAAATGTCCGCGACTCGGTCACCCTTGTCCTATTGCCAGGAATGGTTTCGAGTTTAAATGTCAGGTTAATTAAACGTCGGGTATTCAAGTGATTGGGACAAGAGCGCCGAGAGGGTTACGAATTTCAGTGAGAAGTAACGTACCGGGTGTGTGTATAAGGACGAGGATCATTGATGAAATTGCGCAAGTGCAAAACTTTGTCTAGCAAACTGCCCTTCTATACATATATACATAACTATAACTTTATACTTATATATCTATATATGTCCCTTTAGCCTCGGCCTCATTCAGGCCGGGAATAAGGCGAGTTTAACTCGGCAATTACACCTGTGTCAAAGGCAAAATTCGCTTGAACTTTTGATGGTGTCGGAAGGCGGTTGTGGAATTGGATTGCAAGTGGTAAAGGAGAATAGTCGGTGGTACGATTGAAATTTCATTTTGTTCGACGATTGAAATTCGAAAGGTCGAGTCACAAAAGATCGCGGTTGGTTTAATCGGTAGATAAGCTCTTGATAAGCGTAATATGCATGAAAACCAAAAGCCATGGACGGAAACTGGCGTCAGAGAGAACGTACGAATTTTTCCTAAAATTCCAAGAAAAAAAAAATGTCATAAAATTTAAAAGCTTCGATCGATCCTCGTCGAATTAAATCTGGATCATCGGTCGATAATTGTCCCTCTGTGTACAACTTTTCAGCCCGATAGCTCAGTAATTGTAAGAGCCTGGCGTGCACGCAGACTTTTTTTTTTTTTAGCAAAGTTCATAAACGCGTAAAATTGTTGTGACCGAAAACATTTTGCTAAAAATTCGCTTAGACATTTCAGCTCGATAGCTCAAGCCGTTCTCAAGTTACAAGCGTTTCAATTTTTCGGGTCTGATACATACACCGACACATCCAGACATTTTTTTTCTGAATACGATTTTTCGATGGCTTGGAACATTCTGAACACGTTTTCATTAAAATAGCGGATTTTTTTCTTGTTTTTTCATACAAACAAAGTTTCCAAATGACGAAGCAAAATTGTCAATAGTATGGCTCGAGACGGTCAAACGGACGAGTGGGCTGCGATGTATGAGACGAAATACAATTAATTAAACGGAGCGTAGCCGAGTTGCGTGTACTTCGTATATTAGAATTTCCGAGTGTCCCGTAGGGCGGAACTTTGTGGTGATCACTCGCCCATTCGCCTATCTATCCGTTCATCATTTAGTGGAGTTTAATTAATGTATACGTATATATACATATCCGCGGCTAAACATTAGGTTTAGCCTTGAATATTGTATTAATTAAACTCCCGGTCGACACGCCACTGTGAACCTGGAGGGCTCTAGGTTAAGTTTCCGGTTGTAGGTAAATTTTGGAATATTACGACTCCCTCTCTCTGGAGAGTGAGACAGAAAGAGAGAGAGAGACAGAGACGACGATTAAAAAATACTGGCCAACCAGCATAGAAAATAAAGTATCCAATCAAAGATAAAATAACTGATTTTTTTTCTTAATTTCCTGCCTTTTTGTAAAAGGTGTATTTTGTATTTTGTTTTTAAGTAATAAACTACGAATTTATCGTAAAAAATGACTCGATTTTCCTTTCGAACGAAATTGTCTATTATCGATTTCTGTTATCATTGATATCGGATTACTTTTTTTTTTAAATCTAAACTACGTACCGTCGACTGTAACACAACCTACAGATTTCGTTTTTTAAACCATCCCAGATAGCATTTTGGTAACAACCCACTAACATATGCATTGCCCGTCACCATGTATATGCATTGCTCCAATTCCGACTCGTAAATGTAATTATCGACGAGAGTGCGGAATTGCAACGTTGTCCGTCGTTGATAACATTGTGTATCAACTAACGACTTGGCAGCGTTCTTTAACCCTTCGGCTACTTGGGTCTTTTCGCCAATCGCAAATGATCATGCCTTCTTTTAAGCTCAAAAACGGCACATTTACCACACTACCAGAAAACATCTCTACCATATTACAACTCTACCGTAGTAGAACTTCACCAAAATCTCTACCGGAGTTGCATAAAACTCTACCGGAATACTAGGCTACCGTCTAGACTTCTATTCCGGTAGAGTTTTATTTTTATTCTGGTAGAGTTTTTTTTTACTTTCTGGCAGAGATTTTGCTAGAGTCATTATCCGGTAGAGCCGCGAATGGTAGAGATGTGAATGTGCCACAAAAACGATACGGATGTTCATAATGAATTTTCTTCTGCGTTATCAAAAAAAAAAAAAAAACAGCACTACAAGGTACGGCTGTGAATTTCTTTTAGCACGTAGATTTTTTTTAGCACGTTAACTTGTTACTCGAATCGATCGAAGATTGCGTCTTTCGCAAATTCTAGGTTCTCGTTGAGCGATACACCGCTACGCGAAGGGTTAATTCTTCAACCCTCCAATACCCATATACCGGTGGTCCGTATTGCGTCGATACAGAAGTCAATCAACTACGACTCGCATTTCTTCAGCCTTGGAGACGATTGCGCAACGACACGCATATCTGTCCAAATAGTATTGGGCGCCTAGCGTTTATTGGTACGCACGACGTATTGACAAGCTGTACAGTCCAGTCTACAATAGCTGTTATGTACCATCTGCGTCTTAATACCGTTTTACACGCTATTCGTGCGTCAATACATCAATGACATAATATATATATATAATCGGCATTGTACAGATGCGCCGTATTGTCGTCTTGTCTATCGTCCCGCATTACGTAAATAGGATTCCGGCCGATTTTCTGACATCCTACAACCTACGAGTCTGTGTCTCTATTGTACCACTAAAGGTCACCGAGGCTACCGATATCGACCGGCCTCGATATTCGCTGACACAGCTCAAATCCTCTCGGCCAGGATTGACATCACGAATAATTCGAAACGGGTCGTGACCACAGGAGGAAACGAGGTTCTACCGTCTATCCACTCTGTTTCAACCCTTCTATCCTTCCGCCGGCTTCCTCTTCGCTTTAAGGCAGTACTTGGCGGACAGCCTGACCCCGGGTGAGTTCAGAGGGAATTGAGAGAGAGAGAGGATTTGCGAACACTTGTCGATGGGATAAAAATCATGAAGAAAATCAACAATGTGGAAGGTGCTGAAAATATTGATTTTGCATCATATGATAATAATTCCAAAATGTTATCAACAAATTAATGAAAAAAAATGTCCGCAAATTCTACCTTAAGGCAATATTGGAGCTTCTTTATCCTTTTATACATTTTTGCAATTTTGGCTATGAAAATGTGCGATAAAATTTTTCTATAGTTGCCGCTCCGGGAATGTAATTCCATGTTTTCCATGTTTTCGCGCTGATCATGAATCTGACACTTTTTTTTTATTCATAGATGAATATTTAATACAGAAAAATGCGTCTCGGAAAAAAAATGCATGTAACTTAAAAAAATACAAAATTACATCAAATTCAAAGGATTCGAATTTAAAGGGTTCGCTAGAGTGCGCACAGACATTTTTGAAGAAATAAAAAATGGCGTACAAAAAAACAACTGAACACTTTTGGATGAAATTTTGCAGAAACTTTGACTATTCACCACACATGCTGTATATGAAATTTGAGCTTGAGCGGTTTGAATTCTTCGTGACCGATTCATACACACACACACACACACGCATACATTCGGACATTTTTTCTAAATGTGATTTTTCGATGTTTTGGAATTTTTTTTTGCCATAAAGTTTCCTCTATGAGGAAGCAAAAAGAAGAAAAAAAACAGCTCCAACAGCGCCTTAAAAGGTTTCGTGTGTACCTCGACCTCGGAGGTAAAAATAATGGTACATTTTTCTCCAAAAAAAAAAAAAACAAAAAAGTTGCCTCAGCGATCGTTCATTCCGATGTAACCGACTCACATAAGAACAGTGTGGTACGGCTTGTGCGACAAGTCCGCAGGAGATATCAGACCGTTACTCCGACGCTGTTGCGATATGCTGATCTGTTTCTGTTGTTTTTTTTTCTTTGTTTTCAGATACGTGGTCCAATTTTTTGTTTGTTACTGTTTGGGGTGTTCCAGAAGTCCAAGTCTGTCCCAGCTCGTAGGGTGCGAGCCTATCTGTAAGATTATCTGAGGTCGTGATGTTCAGTAGCCTTATCAGCCTAGGTCGAGCTCGTGCGATCTCGAACACTGACGACTCTCGGGCTTATATAGAGCACACTTGCTCGTTGGGTTTAGTACCGTGATCGTTCTCGAACCCGACGAGATTCCTTGGAATATATTGTAATCGTGCGATTTTAAAATTTATACGCAATGAAGATTCTTGCGTTCGTCCTTACGTTGGTGGTGCTCGTCGTAGTTGCCGTCGCGGCTCCACACAGCGTTTCAGGTTTGTACTCTTTACAACAACCTATTGTCCACGAACGTCCAAAATATTTTATCTGCTAATTTTTCGATGACACCATCCGGTTCCAGTTGTGCAAAACTAAAATCGTTGTTCCAGTTGTTCCAGTTGTGCAAACTTAAAAGGGACAGTTTTGTATATTTAAACCTTATCAAACGAGTTTTTTCACTTATTTAACAAAATTATTTTTACGAAACTTCGTATTCCGTATCTATGATATTATTTTTTACTGTACTATAGTGGAAAAAGTACTATCTCTTAACCCTTTGCAATTGGACACCGTATTTCAATGGTTCCTTACCTAACCGGAACGCCGAACTCTGCACAACAAGTCAGTTTTTATATCTCGACATCGTTGACCCAGTTTGTTTTTAAGCAGAATATTCGTCAATAATACGAGTCTCCGGAAACGGGTAACTGTTTTACCATCGAAAGAGTGTCATTGAGAAAGCATTTACAATTGTACAACACACACACACACACACAGTAAAAATGGTACAAACGTTTCTTGTCCAAAAACGTCCACAATTCTTTTCTTGTCCATTTTACAAAAATGTCTGTCAATATCACGAATACCTTTTGTAAAATTAACAACAAAGTAATCATGGACTTTTGGGGACAAAAAGGGTTTGTTAGACGTGCAAATCATTTTTTTTTTTTTACTGTGCTTATCATTATCGTTTACATATATTATCGTTTACGTCGACGCACAATTTCGATTGCAGTCTCTCAATGAATTAATTCCTTTACTTACAGGTCCTCAGCAATGGGATATGATACTGCAAGACGGGAGAAGGTGCGTGACCAACATGCATTACAGCGACGACTGTTACTCCTGTCGCTGCGTCGACGGGAGCACGAGTTCCTGCATCGAGAAAGACCCTCTCAAAACGTGCGGGCCACCAGGCGAGGCTCCCGAAGGTTTTTGGCTGAAGCCCGAAAAACTGTGATTATCGTCGTCGCGTCGAAACACGGTCCGATCGGTGCGCATCGGTGCACAATAAAAAAAAGTTTGTACTCATTAACAACAACTTATTGTCCACAAGCGTCCACAATTTTTTATATCTTAAAACAGAAAAGTTTGTATTTTAGGAAAAACTTATTGTCCACAAGCGTCCACAATTTTTTATATCTTAATTTGCCGATCCCCACCGTCCTATGATTTTATGGCTTATAATTTTACGAACGAAAGTACAAATTAAAATTGTCAATGACACGGGAAATAAAGGGACAAAGTTTGCACATTCAAGCCTGAACAAACGATTTTTTTTTTTTTTTTCACTTATTCGACCAAATTATCTTTACGAAACTTCGTACGCCGATTTTACGAAATTCATTTTTAGTCTGTGGCTCAGAACGGCAATGTATCTCATTGGGAGCTCAATAAAATATCAACATGTATGTATCTTCTTGAGCGGGATGCTAAACAGGCGCGGGGGTCGCTTCAGTGCTAAAGACACGACGGGGAGCGAGGGACTGGAACTCTCGCCGCCCCTTGAGACAAAATTTTTTCAGAAATACAATATATATATTCCGAGCAGCCGTCGGCTCTACGATGATAAATATTTTCAATTGTGACCCCTCGGAGTGCAGTCATTCATGTGTATCGACGACAATCTTGAAATATCATTTTTTTTTTCAATTTCCTTTCCTACCCCTCCATAATTCCTTTTTTTTTTTACATCGAACAAGTGTCGTATGCATGCAAAACTATCGTTCAAAGTGTTGAGTTCTTATACTTTCACGATAAACGCGTATTTCGGAAAAGAGATGGTGAAAGTTTAATAAAAAAAAAACCTAATCGATGCACGAAATTTGATTTTCGATTAAATAAGAAAAAAACAAAATTTCCGATATGCAATGTTAAGCGATCTGCTTCAGCATATTAACCCTTAATTTACCGGTGTCTCGCGACCTGAGATGTCGATATAAATTTCAAGTAAGCATAATGCACTGTACATTGACGAAAAAAAGATTATTTTTCAGAAATCTAATATCGTGAACAATAAGAGTATTTTTTCCGAATTTCGATATCGTCAATATTTTTTGAGACATTGCGATTTTGATACCACGAGTACTAACAATGTAAGTGCTCGCTGAGTGCTAGCTGAGCGAGGATCCGGGCCGAATCCTCTGGAATCGAATTTTTAAAAAAATCTTAATCGATGCAAGGAACTTAACTTTTTCGATTAAAGGGGTCAAAAAATAAAAATACCGATATGCAGTGCAAAACGATCTGCTTAGCATGTTAAATATTGGCAATATTGAATGTAGTACTAAATACATTAATGGTAAATATCTTGGTGAAGAAACGTTAATTTCACATGCTCTTAAGGCGATACGAAACATCGCTCGGAGTGGCTCACTCGATACGGTTACATATGCTCTTCGGATATGTTCTCCCCTCTATAATCGATATTTCGTGAGTAGTTTATCCACTGTACATAGTCGCGTTGGCGTATACGAGCGTGATCGGCACACGGCAGTCAAAGAACCCTGCTATTGATAGATTTTCCTCGACGATATTATGCTCAAGATCGTATACTTATGTAGTTCAAGTAGACATGACCTATCGATGGCCCGACGCCAGAATAGCATATGTGCTGAGCTCACGCACAGCCGGTACGCCCTTATGGAATTAAGCCATCGATATGTGTATTGAAAAAGAAATGGATTTACCTTTCTCGCGAGGACGTCGACAGCCGCGACAGGTTCGCCCAATACGGGTGTACGAGGAAAAGCGATCATATTTTTTTCATGGCCTGCGACGTAAAAAACTATGTGGGGGGAGGATCGTCGGATAAAAATTCCTGTGGCTATGACTCTAAATCCGCATCGGCCAATATTTGAGGGATGACGAGTCTTACTTGATGAAATGCGTTTCGTTGGATACGAAATGCGTTTCGTTGGATACGAAATGCGTTTCGTTGGATACGAAATGCGTTTCGTTGGATACGAAATGCGTTTCGTTGGATACGAAATGCGTTTCGTTGGATACGAAATGCGTTTCGTTGGATACGAAATGCGTTTCGTTGGATACGAAATGCGTTTCGTTGGATACGAAATGCGTTTCGTTGGATATGAAATGCGTTTCATTGGATATGAAATGTGTTTCGTTGGATATGAAATGCGCTTCGTTGGATATGAAATATGTTTCGTTTGATATGAAATGCGTTTCGTTGGATACGAAATGCGTTTCGTTGGTTACGAAATGGGTTTCATTGGATACGAATTGCGTTTCGTTGGATACGAAATGGGTTTCATTGGATACGAATTGCGTTTCTTTGGATACGAAATGCGTTTCGTTGGATACGAAATTCGTTTCGTTGGATACGAAATTCGTTTCGTTGGATAACAATTGATGTGGCACTGGCTCTGAATCCGCATCGGTCAATATTTGAGGGATGACGAGAGTTATTTGGAAAGAAAGAACTTATTGTACTCCGAAACTTCCGAATATCGACGGTACTAGCGCGAAGCAGTATCAGCCGCGTGACGTACAGTCACCATAGAGGAAACGTCGAGGACCATCAACCACCGTCGACTCTCTTTTTTCGCGATCGAATTCTTCGCCTCGACGACCGCTATGGCCAGTTGAAAGTTCGTTCCACTTCTATTATATCAACGCCTCTCTCGTTCTGTGAAACGTTTCGATATTGCATTTAAGAGAAAAAAAAAAAATATATATATATATATATAGTTATAAAACGCCTGTGAAACTTTGCGATATAGCGAATGGAGACTTACTCGTACAACTATCCTGTGCAACGTCGAACTCTCGTCGTGACAGTGTCCAGCGGAGTTTCGACGTGACTCTGGCCGAGTGTTATGCCGTTGCCCGTCTCTATTAGCGTAGAAATGACAACTTTTAGTTTTACCGCTAATGTCGTTGCTGGAGGATGAAACGGGCGACTCCTGCTTCGCTGCTATCTCGCGCTTGAATGTAACTCTCTCGGGTCGAAGTTTAGAACGGAGGCTGCCCCAGTAGCCACCCCATCAACGGGACGAAATGTCGAATCTGCTAATGCTCCTCCCTCGTGAAACTCCTCTTTCCCAGTTCCCACCGGTGTTACGCGCAAGTTTAACCTCGGAATACCTTTCCTGTATCATAACCGGGGAACATCGAGTTTCCACCGCTCCCCTGTGTTACATAAGCTTTTATGCATCGGTACGTAACACGAGCACACTTTTTTTTATGTCTTACATTTCAAACAGACGAGACTTGTTTGTGCCGGGTTATTTTAGAGTTTCATTTTCACAGGTTTCAGAAGACAGTTTGTCATCGATATCTGGAATACCATATACAGCTTCCATCGCAAAAATTAGGTTTTCAGACCCTAAGTGACGTCATCTGAAAATACGTCACTTCCGGTACGAAAATCTAATTTTTCGGTCGAAAGTACGTCACTTCTCGTTGAAAAATATGATTTTTCGACCAGAAAGACATTACTTCCGGTTTGAAAATCTCATTTTTCGACCCGAAAAACATCACTTCCGGTTTGAAAATCTCATTTTTCGACCGCACATACGTCACTTCCGGTTTCAAAATCTCACTTTTCGACCGGAAATATGTCGCTTCCGGTATGAAAATCTCATTTTTGGTCCGGGAAGTTTGGTACTTCCGCTGTGACGTACTTGCTGAAAAATAAAAATCGTAAACTTTAACTACGTAAGGTGTCGTGTGTTTCAGTTCATGTTCAACGAATATATTACGTAACTCAAATCAGGACATAATTAACGTGTATAATCCTAGGAGAGACCATAGCTCTTCTCGACTATAGTCGAGGGATATTTGTCTTGTAGATTAGACCAATTTACATGACCGGCAACGTCACGAGCGCTTTCCGCCCTTTGGGTGTCACATGTCGCTGCGATAACTGAAGTAACTTCCATCGTCGTTTTATTCGTTCGCCAATCAGTGAGGGAACAAAACGACGACGTACTTGCGATAATTGTCTTTTATCACAGTTCGAGATATATCGTGAAACCAGAAAAAATTATAACGCCAATAAAACAATATCGATCTCAGTAATTAACAATCTGTGAGACTCGCGAATATTCAGGCTTGAATTTCACGGGCGTTTCATTCAAGGTGTTTAAGGAACAGACAAACGCAGTCGTTCTGAGGTACGAATAATTCGAGCTCAGAAATTTCGAGGTAATATGCGTACTTCTTGTATTTATAGTCATAACTGTTTTCTTTTGAAATTTATAGGATTTTATAATTTGTTAAATTGTATTCTCATTATTATTATATCGAGAAAGAAATTAAAACAATTTGTTAATAATAGGTCCTGTTCAGTTGGCCGGCTCTTGAGAAAGCAACGTTTTTTTTTTATAGTCGCTTCTGCAGTAGAGAAGCGCGGGACAAAACGGATCGGTGATCTACATTTCAGATGAGACTCAACGTTTCCAAACTACGGGGCCGATGTTGTATCAATAGCTTAGTGCCCGAAGCGTAAATAGATTATGCCTATGGATACGTCGAACACCCCTACGGAATTAAACCGGAGTGGAAGCCTTGATTCAACGATGACCCTGGTCGTAATCGGCGGATCTCAAAGGTGATTCCCTGAATCGAATACAATTCAGAGTATGGCCGAGAGCGATATGAGATCTGGCATAATTAGAGGGGATCATGCATGTTTTAGACCGGCCGGTCTTGAAATCAATTTTTTTTTTTCAAAGTCGTTTGTGCAATAGAGGAGAGCGGGGCAAAACGGATCCGTGACCTCCATTCGAAAATCGACTGGGATTGTCGTATGAATTGCTTAGTGTCAGAAGCCTAAACAGATTATGTCTATAGATAGGTCTGACACTCCTACGGAAATAAGTCATCAATATATAGAGTGGAAGCCTGGATTCATCCATGACTCCGGACGTAATCGGTTAATCCCAACGGTGATTCCATGAATTGAATACAACATGTTAGGGGAGGGCCAAGAGCTAGATGCTAGATCTGGCACAATTAGAGGGGATCGTACATGTCTTGGACGGTCCGTACGTGGGAGACTGTTCGCATCAGAGAATCTCAGGCGAACCTAGCCGTATCCATTATGCAGACGTCAGAGGATTGTCTTTTTATGTCTATTGTCTCGCATTACGATCGACAAAGTTGATAAATTATTTCATACTTTAGTCACACTTTGAATTTCGCCATTGCACATCGAAGAGTACGCTTCCTTTTACGAAGGAAGTAATAATCATTGAGGATGTTTGGGCCAAACTGTGCTTATGTTCGATCGCTATAAAACTTTGATACTTTGTAGGGAAAGTCCCACTGAATAGTTTGCAATTTTTTCAGATTTTCTGACCGTCTAGTTTTTTTTTTAGATACGCATGTACAAAGCTACATAAAGAACGCAGTGACTTTTTCCGCAGATTTCAGTTAGATTCGCATAACAAAAAAAACCTATCACAGCGAAGGGCAGACTATCAGACAGATCGTGCCAAAATTTCAAGAAGCTTCACCGTTTTGTTTCCAAGATAAATTCAATAAACGAGACCCTATCTCTGTCTAGCCGCCTGCTTCGTCTGCTTTTTTCACCCGCATACTGACTAACGCCTTCAGCGGAGTCCGTCTCCCGTTCCTCTCCCGCGATTTTGACCCAGACATCCTTAAACGCGGATTCAACCTTGTGTCAGTTATGGTATTTTTTTCAGTTTAAAAAAAAAAACGACTCATGTTCCATAAAGAAAATGTTACCCTACGGCAAGATTAGAAGAATACATTAAATGTATTAAGATGCTTGAACTTAACGCGTCCTCTATGTACTTCTTGCCTTCGCGACTTCCATAGACATCGAATATATATATTCTTTAAAATAATAATAAAATAGATTCGTTTCTGATTATCAATTCGTTTAAAGCGTCAGACAGTACCGTAAACTCATCCAAACCTGATAAGCCTCAGAGACTACCTTGTGTATAGCTCTTATGTAACATCTACGTCTTAACACCGTTTTATGCGTAATGCGCGAGTCAATACATCAATGACATTAATGTATATAATCGTCATTGTACGGACGCGCTGTATCGTGATATTGTCAACCGTCCCGTATTGCGTAGATCGGATTCTGTCCGGTTTTCTGACATCCTACGACCTACGAGTCTGTGTCTCCATTGTGCCACTAAAGGTCACTGAGGCTACCGATATCGACCGACCTCGATATTCGCTGACACAGCTCAAATCCTCTCGCTCAGGATTGACATCTGAATAATTCCAGACGGATCGTTACCACATGAGGAAACGTGGTTCTACCGTCTGCCCGCTCTGATTCAAACCTTCTATCCCTCTGCCGACAGCCTTTCCGCTTTAACATGTATACTCCGATCTCGGAGGGAAAAGACACGGTACATTTTTCTTCATACGAAAAAAAAAAAAAAACCTGCCCCAGCGATCGTTCATTCGGATTTAGCCCACTCATGTAAGAACAGTGGTACGGCTTGTGCGATAAGCCCGCGAGAGATATCACACTCCGACGCTGCGACACACTGATCTGTTTTTCTTTTTCTGTTTGTTTTTTTGGGACGCGGTGTACAATTTTTTATTTGTTCCTCGGTGTTTTCCAGACGTCTGATTTTGGCCCACGTTCGCGGTGTGCTGACTGAGCCTGTGTGTAAAATTATCTCAGGTCATGATCTTGAGTACTTTTATCGGCTCAGAGCGAACTCGTGCAATCCCTGATACTGGCGACTTTCTGGTTTATATAGAGCGCATTTGCGCGTTCGATTTAGTGCCGAGATCGTTCTCAATCTCGAAGAGACTGCTTGGAAAACATTGTACTTGTGAACGTTTAAATTTCATACGCAATGAAGACTTTTGCGTTGGTCCTTGTGTTGGTGGTGGTCGTCGTCGCAGTTGCTGTCGCAGCTCCACAAGGCAACGGTTAGTTAATGGTACTATATGTTAACCCTTTGAAATTAACCTTCGTTCGCTCAGTTTAACATTTTTTGTAACTAATTTCTTGCGATGAAATACCGAGGTTTTTTTTATTATCGTGTCAAAATGTATGCCTCAAAGGCTTAAGGTGATCCAACTGTTCTCCGAAGATCCAACAGGGTTACTTGCTGATCGTTCGAATTATTGTTGTTGTACTTGTTGGCCTTTAATTATCATACGCAATGACGATTCTTGCGTTGGTCCTTATGTTTGCAGTGCTCGTCGTAGTTGCTCTCGCAGCTCCACAAGGCAATGGTTAGATAATGGTACTATCTTCTGAAATTAAGAGCCCATCCGTGAATTTCCGCACGTTTATGTCCGTGGCGATAAAAACGCCAGCCTTGCACACGTAATGGTTTTGTATCGTGATGAGGCAAATCGAACGTTCTCCGAAGGTCCAACAGGGCTGTTTGCTGGGCGTTCGAATTATCGACGTATCCGCGCTGTTTCCTATCGAGCAGCAAATCGGGTCAAGAAAGATGTGCAGAAAACACACTTTGTTCTTGGTTCGAGATTCTCGTTTTCAGGAATACCGCAGAAAATAAAGTTCCGAGAAATGTCGCAGATAATCTTAGCTTTCCGGATTAGCGACGATCTTTGTCGCGGGTATAGTATTTCAACGGTGTCTCAACTAAACAGGAAGCCGAACGCTGCGCAACAAGTCTATTTTTATCTCGACATCGTTGACCCACTTTGTTTTTAAACAGAAAAATTCGTCAATAATACGAATCTCCGGAAACAGGTAACTGTTTTACCGTCGGAGGAGCGACGTTTCAACCTTCGGCTAGTGCGAAAGCATTCTCTATTACACCGAACGAAAAATATCAATGACTCAAATAAAATTCGCTTGCGTGTTGCCAAAGAAAAAAACGATTATTTCAATTTTCCTTTCAATTAAAAAAATTGCATACGGAAGTTAAACCATAACACGTAACATTGGCAGACTTGCACACGTCTGCAACGTCGTCGTCGTCGTCGTCGTTGTCGTCGTTTCTCCAATATCGCATGGAATCGCAAGAATTGAAAGTAGATTCGAAATCAGATTTTTTAACTTTGACATCCTGCCAGCAATTTTTTTTTTTCAGTGCACACAACGGACACGTTTACGTCAATTGTGGTTTCTGTCGACTGACAGTTTCGATCGCAGTCTGTGAATTAATTTTTTTTTTTTTTTTAATTTACAGGTGGCGAGCAATCGACAACCGAGAGAAAGTGCGTGCCCGACAAGACTTACAACGACGGCTGCAATACGTGCTTCTGCAACGCGATGGGCCACCGTTACTGCAACCAGTATCGTTGTCCGGGACAGAATGAGGCACCACGCGAGGCTCCTGAAGATTTTTGGCAGAAGACCGAATAAGCAATGATTAATGTCGCCACCTCGAAAAATGATCTGGTCGATGCCGCATAGGCGCCAGGACGGCAATGTATCTCATGTGAACTCAATAAAATATGTACATAAATATATTCCCATAAGAGGATGCTAAACAGGCGCGGGGGTGGATTCAGTGCGAAAGACGGATGACACCGTGGGGAGCGCGCTGACTCGAGGGATCCCTCGCCTCCCCTTAAGTGATAGGACTTTTTCACAAATACAATTTATATTCCGAGTAGCCGTCGGCTCTTTCATGCTAAATATTACCAATTACAACCCCTCGAAGTGCAGTCATTCATGTATATCGACGATCCGTTGAAATATCTTTTTTTTTCTACCCTTCCGTTATTCTTTTTTTATATTGAAAAAGATTTACGTGCATGCAAAACTATCTTTCAAAGAATTGAGTTCTTATACTTTCATGATAAACGTATATCTCGGAAATGAAAGGGTGAAACTTTAATTTAAAAACAAATCTTAGTCGATGCACGAAACTGAACCCTTTCGATTAAGCAAAAAAAAAAACAGAAATACTTGTATGCTGTGTGAAACGATCTGCTTTAGCACACTAAATGTTTCCAATGTTGAATGAACAACTTTGATGGTAAATATCCTGATGCAGGAACCTTAATCTCACATGCCCTTAAGCCGATGTGAAACCGCGCTCGGAGTGGCTCCATCGCACTCGGTTCCACGTGCGCTTCGGAGATGTTTTCCTTTCTGAGAAGATATTTCGTGAGAAGTTTATCTTCTGCACATGGTAGTGTTGCGTACACGGGCGTGCTCGGCACAAGGTGGTCGAAGAACCCAGTTGAAGATGCAGTTGATGGATTTTCCTCGCAGATATTATGCCCAAGATTGTATACTGATGTACTTCAAGTAGACACGATATATATCGATGGTCTGACGCCAGAATGGCACATGAGCTATCATCATGTGCATCCTCCACGCCCTTATGGAATCAAGCCATCGATATGTACATCGAAAAAGAAATGGATTCGCTATTCTCACGAGGACGTCAACAACAGAGCCCCGGTTCGCCCAATACGGGTATCGGAAAAAAGATAACAATTTTTCCTTGCCTGCGACGTAAAAAAGGGATGGAAGGAGTGGCGTTTCGTTGGATAAAAATTGATGTGGCTCTTGCTCCTAATCCGAATCGACCAATATTTGAGGGATGACGGGAGTTATTTGGAAAAGAAGAAGTTATTGTACGCCGAAACTTCCGAGGATCGACCCCTTCGGTACCAGCCTGAAGCAGTATCAGCCGCGTGACGTGCAAGCACAAAGGAAACGTCGAGGACCATCAACCGTCATCGACTTCTATTCTTTCGCACTTTCTTTCGCGATCGAATTCTTCGTCTCGACGATCGTCACTGCCACTCGAAAATCCTTTTCACTTCCCATTATATCGACGCCTATGTGACGCCTTTCGATATCGCGTTTTATAATGGATATATATATACGCATAGTTATGAAGCGCATATGAAACTTTGTGATGCAGTGACTGGAGAGACACTCGTGCAGCTATTCTGCGCGACGTCGAACTCACGCCGTGGCCGTGTTCGGCGGAGTTTCGACGCGACACCGGCTGAGTGTTGTGCCGTTGTTGTTTCTGGTACGGCAGTAAGGGCCACTTTTAGTTTTACCGCTAATGCCATTGCTGGAGTTATGATACACGCGACTCCTACTTCGCTGCTATCTCGCGCTTAGATATTACTCTCTCGGGTCGAAGTTTAGAAAGGAAGCCGCCACCCCACCACCGGGACGAAATGACGAATCGGCTAATGCTGCTTCCTCATGAAACTCCTCTTTTCCAGTTCCAGTCCCGGTGTTGCGAACAACTCGAGCCTCGGAATGCCTTAGCTGTGTCGTAACGGGGGAGAAATGGAGTTTTCAGTGTCGCCCTGTGTTACATCAGCTTTTGTGGGTCGGTGCGCAATACGAGCACACTTTTTTTATGCTTCAAACTCCTACACTTCAAACGGACGTGATTTGTTTGTGACTGAGTTTTTTACGAAGTTTTATATTCACCGGTTTCAGACGAAAGTTTACTCTCGATATCTGGAATACGATGTCCAGCCTCAATCGAAAATTAGACTTTCAAACCTTAAGTGACGTAATACTGGAAATACGTCACTTCCGGTTTGAAAACCTGGTTTTTCGACCGGAAGTGCCGTATTTTTTGTATGATGGCACTTCCGGTTTGAAAATCTGTTTTTACGACCGGAGGCGTTGCATTTTCGGTATGATTGCACTTCCGGTTTGAGAACCTCATTTTTCGACCGAAAGTGATGTATTTCCGCTGCGACGTCATCGCTGACAAATACAGACCGCAAACTTTAACAACGTGCAAGGTGTCGCGTGTTTGAGTTCATGTTCAACGAATATATTACGTAACTAAAGTCAGAACGTAATTAATGTGTATAATCCTGGGAGAGCTCTTCTTGGCTATAGTCGAGCGATATTTATCTTGTAGATTAGACCAATTTACATGTCCGGCAACGTCACGTGCACTTGCCGCGCTTTGGTTGTCATACGCCGCTACGAGAACTGATGTCACTTGCGTCGTCGTTTTATCCGTTCGCCAATTAGTGAACGAATAAAACGACGACGCACATCCGAGATTTCTCTTTCATCGCATTCCGAGATACATCGTGAAACAAGAAAAAATATACAGCCAATTAAAAAAATATGAATCCAAGTAATTAACAATTTATTAATAATCGTTCTTGTTTAGATGGCCGAGTCTTGAAATCAATTTTTTTTTTCATAGTCGTTTCTTCAGTTGGGGAGAGCAGAACAAAACGGACCCGTGACCTCCATTCGAAATGAGACTGGGACTGTCGTATGAATTGTTTAGTGCCAGAAGCGTGAATATACTATGCCTTTACATAGGTCGGACATCCTTATGGAATTACGTCATCAATATATAGAGTGGATGTCTGGATTTAACCAGCACTCCAGTCGTAATCGTTTTTCTCAAAGGTGTTTCTCTCAATGAAATACACGTCAGAAAATGGCCGAGAGTGACAAGAGTTCTGGCATAATTAGAGGAGCTCGTGCATGTTTTAGACGGGCGGGTCTTGAAATCAACTTTTTTCTTCATAGTCGTTTCTGCAGTAGGGTACAGCAGGGCAAAACGGACCCGTGACCTCCATCCGAAATGAGATTGGATTTGTGGTATGAATTGTTTAATGCCAGAAGTTTAAATATACTATGTCTATACATAGGTCGGATACCCTTATGGAATTAATCCATCGATGTGTAGAGTGGATGCCTGGCTTCAACCAGGACTCCCAGTCGTAATCGGTTGATCTAAAAGATGTTTCCCTGAATTGAACACAAGTCAGACGATGTCTGGGAGCGATACGAGAGCTGGCGTAATTTGAGGGACTCGTACATGTTTTAAACGTGCGGGTCTTGAAATAAAAAGGTTTTTCATAGTTTTTTTTCTGCAGTAGTGGCGGGCGGAGCAAAACGGACTCGTGACCTCCATTCGAAATGAGACTCAACGTTTAAAAACTATTGTCGTGTCAATTGTCCAGTGCCAGGAGAGTAAATAGACTATGCATATACATAGCTCGTACACCTCCATGGAACGAAGTCATCAATACATACAATGGATGTCTGGATTCAACCGCGACTCCAATCGCAATCGGTTGATCTCACCGGTGTTTCCCTGAACTGAATACATGACAGAGGATGGACGAGAGCGATACGAGATCTGGCCCAATTAGCGGTGACCGCACATGTCTGTACAGCCGGTACGTGGGAGAGTGCCGAGTTCGGAGAATCTCATGTGAACTTAACCGTGTACATCATACTAGCGCCAGACGATTGTCTTCTGTGTCAAAGTTGTCGCAGTACCATTGCTAAAGTTGAACAATTATTTCATACTTCAGTCATACTTCGAATCTTGACGTGGCAGGTAAAAGAGGAGATAGATAGGTAGCTTCGTTTATTTCGTGTTCTAAGGCCTAAGCACCCTAAGAACTTCGTGCACCAAGATACAACAAACAGAACAATGTAAGGTAACATACATAACAGTAACATAATTAGAAAATAATAGAGAATTAAGTAATTAGAAAACTAATACTAATAATACCATGAGATAACGTGAGTATGATACTTTTTTTTTAAACTCGGGTCGAGCTTTACGTCAGACATGATATTTCTCTTAGTGTATAAAAGAAACTGATGTGGCATAAAGTCAATGTTATACTATGGTAAGATTAGAAAAATGCATTAAATATATAAAGATGCCTGAACTTACCGAGTCTCCCATTTACTTCTTGCCTTCTCGACTTCAACAGCTACTTGAATATAGCACAAAATAAAAAAATAAAATAAAATAAATTCCTTTCTATTTATTAATTCGATTAAACCGTCAGACGGTACCGTAAATTTATCTAAACGTTTTTTAAAATATCAATATTTATATTAAATTGATTGTCGATTAGATTAATAAGTATTAATTAGATTAATACACCGATATAGGGTCTCGCAGTGAGTACTTTGCATTAAAATTACATTTACATTACAAGTGCATCAGCTAATTCGATAATTCAACGTTAAATTTTTGCACTTTCAATTGTCTCGTTGGTCAATCGGTCTGTGATTTTAGTTTCAACGTTATTCCTTTAATTCAATATTAATCCCCACTTTTGCTTGAAAACTTCATCACTTCGTTGATCCTCTCTTCTTCGTCCCTCAGCGAAGAAGCACCGTTCATTGCTTCAACATAACCGTAGAGATTTTATCATAAAAATCACTCAGAAATTTACTGAACGCCGTGTGGTTTTTGCAATAAGGTACTCGTGTCCCTCGTCACAAGCATTAAAATCATAGTGCAGGTACGTGTATTTTATATTTTCCAATGGACACGATAATTTATATGTGCTTATATATCGTACTCTTGAAGACTCAATGATTAATAACCTACAGTTAAGTCTAATGGTCCATGTTAGCTTCGATTCACCGTATTGGTCCTTTCCCGTCGCGTCTATCGTGTTTCACACAATTCACGAAAATCCCTTCGAAACATTCCCGTCCCCTCGCTCCGTGTTACTTTTTCCTTAAACGAATATCGTCGATCGCGTAAACGCGATCGAAAAGCGTGTTATGTTCTGAAAACGCGGATATATCGGTCGAACGATTTAAGGCTCACGGAGTTTTCGTGCCACAAGCGGAAAACAGGTCAACTCAGCCATGCAACCTGCGTCATACAGCTCTCGACCTGCTGCCGCGCCGCTTCTCCCGCTCTCGAGGCTTTCGGTTCCAACGTATTTATTAATATATGTATACCGTCCACCGGCCTAACCTCCCCGCTTTCCTCTCGTCCACGGAACGAATCTACGACACTTGATTATTTCCTCGGGCGTCTTTGACGTGCATCGTCCGCAAAGCTACGGCCGTACAATATTGTGATCGATCATTTGGCCGCCCAGTTTCCTCGACGCTCGGTTGGAAGCTGCATTTCGATCGTTCGCCCGTGTTTGACCTAGAGACGCTCATCCGGCTGCCGCACACGCTCGTGTCCCGCTCACCCGGTATGACCTATCGCGTGCTTGACGTACCCCGGCCGGCTCGAAACGCACCTCTCGAGGCAACACTCCGTAACCTCCAAACACTTGTATTCCCTTCGCTTTGTCTTTAACGTTTCTCTCGTGTATTTCCGTCCAAGATGCGAATAGACCGAAATTAACGCTTTTAGGCGATTTTCGTTTTATTAGCGAACAATAGTTTCTGTGTCGATGAATCGAACTTCTCTCTTTCGGTGTTATTCGTAACTCAGTACTCGTACTTGAGTTTCGGTAAAATGTCGATTGTGTCGAGTATTCTTTTACGTTTCCTTCTTTCTAAGGTGCGGATAGTTCGAATTTACGCTTTCAGGCGTTTACCGTTTTCTTACCGAACGATCGTTTCTGCTTCGACGAATCAAATTTCTCTGTTCCGATCTTATACGTAACTTAGCACTCGCAATAGAGTTTCGGCAAGTCTCAACTGCATCGAGTATTTATTAGTCTTACCGTTATATCGTGAAACGACCGCGGACAAATTGTCCGAAATTCATTCGACACGAGTGAATCGAACGACCGCAATTTATCGCCGAGTAAACAAAGAGAGCCGCAGCGGAGGGACACAACAGCGCGTTCGCGACTCGCTCGAGGAGAGGAGCTCGTAAAAGACAAAGGTATCATTTACCGCTTACATTCTGTGCTCGATTATAGTGCTTCTCTTTTTACCTTGTACTTTTAATTTTAACAATACTCTTCTATACATCGAATACTTATCGATATCGTAATATTAGTTTTGTATTAGCTGAATTGCAGGTAATTGAATTTGTCGTTTTTTTTTTCGTTTTCCTTTGTGTTGTTTTTTTTTTCTTCGTTTTTTTTTTTTTTTAGTTTTCAACCACGGCCGAGGTCGGTCGCGAACTTTCGACCTCAACCGTTTCTGAGGCCGGCCGATCCGTAGCGTGAAACGTTTCCTCCGCGACTGAGCGCGGTGAGACTGGCGCGTCGGTATCCCTTCGGCGGGAGGCTTCCTCGTTATCGCACCGAGTGGGACGGAGAGTGAGATTCGCGGCCCGTCTCCTCGGTAATCCTCGGCCGGCCTCGGGCGCCCTCGAACCGCTGCGATGTTCGGCCATGGCGCGGGTGCGATCCTGCTCTTTCCATCTAAACTCCTGCCTGCGTTTTCCTTCCCTCTATTTTCCCATCGGCGGTACTTCCACCGTCACTTTCAGCCGAGTACCTTTCCTCCCCTTTCTCATGGAATCCCACCCAAAGGCTCGCCGACTACGACGCTTGAAAAATGAGCATTCTTGAGATCCGAAGAGCCAGACGCTTTCTCGCCCCCTCCCCCCCCCCCCCTTCTTATCACGAAACGCTTCGCCGCGCGTCAGGGAAAAGTTCTTGCGACAAAGCTTCGACGGGCTTAAGCCTCCTGACGCGGGGACTCGCTTCTTTATCAAACAATAAAGCACGATTAATTCGTCAGAGAAACGGTGCAGCCTTAACGACCGGCGCGTTCCCGTTGTCTTGGAAGAGTATTTCATCATTTTTTTTTGTTTTTTTTTCTCACAAAAATGATTTATAATTTTTTTTCTTCTTTTCAATATGGAGACCAAGAACAATAATCTATTTGACGGGCACCCTGCTAATGGACTTGTTTGATTTAAATAAATATTTTAATTGATTTGAATAAATATTTTAATTGCTTCAAATAAATATTTATTTTGATTAAATCATAAATTACTTGCGGTGGGTCCGTCGAGTAAATTATTTTTCTGGATGAATTGTTCGAGCCACTGTCTACGATATTTTATTTCTGCGGTTCAAGAAAAGTCCTGAATCGTTCGGTGCTTTCGATGTATCGTCGCGTTGCGGATAGATTAGTTTACGCTGTTTTTGATTCCTCGTGGAGGAATCTTTGCTCTGGTTATAAATAAATAAAAATCGAGATTTTACTGAAAATGTGTTTCGAAATTTGTCGAAATATCGGAAATACACTTTTAGCTAAATTGTCCGAATGCGCGTGCGAATCGGACGCGAAAAAATTCAAACTACTGTAAACCCGAGAACGCCTCGACTGATCGAGTCGAAATTTTCTACACATCATTGGTGGTCAGTAGCCAACGTTTGATTAAAATTTCATTAAAAAATGTTCAATTGGTTTTTTTTTTTTTTTTTTTTTTTTTTTGTAAGCGATTTAATTCATTCAAATTGATTTTTTTTTTCTATACGATGGAATAACGGCATCGCCGAGCAATGTGCTTGCGCTGACCTACCCTCATCGGTCGAACCGCATGACCGGATTCGTGATGCGATACGCAAATGCACACTATTGACGCGTGATCGTTCGCAAGAGCTATCAGTAATGTCGATCGCGGCTCGGTGATAATTAATAAGCGCCGTAATGGGTCCCAATATAGTTGATTAGCTGTCGCTCTGACGATACATAATAATTATACCGAAGCCAACTACGATCCTAAACATATCTGCGTGGCATCAATATTCATCTTTGGGATGTGCCTGGGAAGGCGCTACTTTTCCCACTTTATTTCAGTACTATCTGTACTTGCCAGTAGTACGTGTCGCATAATAATAATAATAATAATAAAAATAATAATAATAATAATAATAATAATAATAATAATAATAATAATAATAATAATAATAATAATAATAATAATAATAATAATAATAATAATAATAAAGTCTCTGCCAATGCACTGTTTTAAGACGTTTATGCGATACAAAACACAACCCCTATAACTATACACCGATAGCTGATAAACGAAAGAGTAAAAGAAAAGGTAACGGATAATTTGGCGTCAATTATTCTCCGTCAGATTTGCGAAAAAAAATGGCAAGGTGATTGCGTTAAGAACAAAAAACAAAATTCAAAAATATGAGCGTTTCATCGAAACTAAGAATTGTTTGTCGGCAGGTGATTTTCATTTCACCGCACGTGGTTGTCAGTCGACAGATTGCTAGGTGATAGCTAGAAAATCCCTGTATGTTTATCGGTCTTCTTTACATTATAGTTCCGAGTGCCCGCAGGCTGTACGCGTGTTACGGTGCAGTCAAGCCGTAGCAAAGCTCATACGGGCAGATGTTCCTCGTCGCTCCACGTGTGGTCTAGCTTAAGTTCACGCGCAATTGCGAGGGATGAGCGTGCACCTAACGGCGCTTCATGATCTGTCAAAGGGTTGTTCAATGACTGATTTTTCCAGTAATTTGTTCCTCTCGGAGAGCTTAAAAAATGGTCCAACGATTTGAGATTACAATAAATTGGCCTGGTCTAAAAAGTTACAGTTCAGTCTGCACTGAAGATAATAATTAACTATGATATCTCAATGAAATATTTAGTCAATAAAATAGGTAAAAAATTGTTGAAAAAATCTACAGAATAACTCGTATATTTTTCCACAAATCGCGGATGTTAAAAATGACTGATTTTCCAGTAATTCCTTTTTGCCGGAAGAGGCTGATAGCGGAGTGCTTGAATAAAACGATCCAACAATTTGAAGTGACGATAAGTTCGCCAGATCTAAAACGTTAAAGTTCAGTCTGCACTGAAGATAATAATAAATTTCAATAAAATCATTCGTCCAGAAAGTATGTCAAACAAATTTGATGAATGAAGAAGATATTCATTTTGGTTTGCATAAATATACCAACACCGGCTTAAATACCCTTTGCTTTATTGACGCTAGAATTATTATTAATTTAGATTATTATTATAACAGAATTATATTGTTAGAATTATATTATTATAACGGAATTATTGACTTGTATACAAAAATTCTATGGAATTTTTGTAGTTACGAAAGTTACGACGGTGTTTTGCCCCTAAACCTCATTTATAGTCGCGTTGCCCATTTTGCCGCGGGCTCGCCTATACACATTTCACAGAGGGCGCGTTGCAGACGACGAATGTTTAAAAATGCATCTGGGACGCGAGAGTCTCATTGAAATCAACGAAGTGTAATGGCCTATCGATTATATCGATTTTCGTTTCAAAAAGTTATCCAGGCAGCCGGTCGGCTCGCCGCTTGACCGAACTTCCGGTTGCGGATCGTACTTCAAACGGAAGATATATCTATATACATATAGGTTGCCGGACGGCGCGTTCGAGACGACAAATGTTGGAGTTTCAAAGTGCAAAGGTAACACCACTGTCTGGAACGCGAGAATCTCTCATTGAAATCAACGACGTACAATGTCAAACTTCGCGTCCATGTCAAACGCATAACGCTCTTTTTTTCAGTCGTATAGACAAAAAAAAATAGCAACGTCCCTACTTTACGTACAAAATTAATTATAGAATACTCACACATACTCATGCGCGGCTCGCCGCGAATAACGGAGGAGAATGCCGAAGGAAAGTTCTTATCTTTCGAACCTTTTCTTCCACATCGCCGCCGATAAATCGGTTGCGGACCGTACTTCAAATGGAAGATATATATATATATATATTTCACGAATGGCGCTTTCTAGACGACGAATGATCAATCCTTTGAAGCATACTTTTTTTTTTTAGAAGTATGAAGTTTCAAATACATCGGTTGGTTATTTATGCTGCTTTTTTGTTTTTCTGAATTCAAAGAGGTGTATCATCTGTGGCACAACGTGCTTCAAAGGGTTTAAAGTGCAAAGGTAACACGAGTATCTGGGCCGCGAGCGTCTCATTGAAGCCGACTGCGTATAACGTTATAAACTTTGCGTCCATGTCAAACGCATAACGCTCTATCTTTTCAGTCGCGTATGCAAAAAAAAGCGATGTTGTTACTTTGACGGAAGAAAAAACCAAAAATACTGAGACAGTAGACATTTTTTATTATCCGTACCCGTCGGGACTCAGTCTAGGTCGGTTAATAAAAAATTCTGATAATAGAAACGCATTTTTTTGTTTTTTACGGGTTTATAACACATATAACTCATTTGCCGGGCGCCCTCCAAATACACATTTATTTAATTTGTATAAATATTTATTTACGTAAAATAAATACTTACTCAGCCAGATAAGCGGCACAAAACGACGCATTTGGGACATGTGCCGCGCGTGTCGCAAATATTGCACCACATTGGGTCCATTTCATGGTGTTTTTTTATCTGGGTATTTAAATCAAATAAATATGTATTTGTGGGTGCCCGTCAAATAAATTATTTTGCTGGCTGAGTCGACAGAAAATTGATAGGAGAGTACTGGCTAGATGGCACACAGAAGCTAAGACCTTAAAAAAAAAAGAAAAAAAAATATGCTAGGTAATTTTTCTTAAGTGATCGGTAGTTCTTAATAGGATCCTTCTCTAAGTGTATCCTTTTTCTCAGTGCGTTACCGTCACAGTGCCGTCGCTTGTACTGGCTAGATGGCACACAGAAGCTAAGGCTTAAAAAATATATATATATGCTAGGTAATTTTTCTTAGGTGATCGGTGGTTCTTAATAGGATCCTTCTCTAAGTGTATCCTTTTTCTCAGTGCGCCACTGTCACAGTGCCGTCGCTTGTCTATCTGGGTAGAGTTTCTGATGAGCGCTGTCCGACTCTGATGGGTCGGATGAAGTTGCTCGGAAAAGCCAGTGTGCGAGCGGATTAACACTGCAAGAGGAAAAGCGCGCTTCAGCACACTTGAACACGGGCGCGACTCACGCCGCGGCGAGCAACAATGTATAATGTTTCGCCCTGAGGTTCGGACAACCGAGAGTTCGGACAAACGGTGTAATGGTTCGGATAACTGAGGCTCCGGATGATCGAGGTTCGGATAATGGAGGTTCTACTGTAGAATGCACATGCTCTCACATACGTGGCTCGGCGCGAATAACGGAAGAGAATGCAGAAGGAACGTTCGAATTTAATCCCCGCGAGCCTTTCCTTCCACATCGCCGCAGGTGTTTATCGGTCGCGGCTCGGGCGAACTTCCGGCTGCCGTCCGTAGGGGAGAGCGGGGCAAAATGGGACAGTGGGGCAAAACGGGACAACGAGGAAAAACTCAATTTGCCAATGATTTTTGGATACCCCATTTTTTGCCCCATTGATACATCCCGATTTTCTGCTCCTTTTTTTCCTCACTCTTTCATCCAAGAGTTATTGAAAAATTGCGTCTTGCCCCGCCGTCCCGTTTTGTCCCACTGTCCCACTTTGCCCCGCTCTCTCCTCTGTCAAACGGAAGATATACATCTATATATAGAGGAAAGCGGAGCAAAACTCAATTTTCCAAAAAATTTTGCATGTCCCATTTTGTCCCATCGATACGTTCGGATTCTCTGTCCCGTTTTGCCCCCACTGCCACATCGAAAAATTATTTGAATATTGCATTTTGCTCCACTGTTCCATTTTGGCCCGCGCTCCCCTACGTGGCTCGCCGCGAATAACGGTAGAGAATGCAGAAGGAACGTTCGGATTTAATCCCCGCGAGCCTTTTCTTCCACCTCGCCGCCGGTATATCGGTCGGCCGCTCGGCCGAACTTCCGGTTGCCGTCCGTGCTTCAAACGGAAGACGCACATGCATGCGCACATTTCACGGACGGCTCTTTCCAGGCGACGAATGTTTAAAAGTGTAAAGGTAAAGCGAGTATCTGGGACGCGAGACTCTCATTGAAATCAACGACGTATAATGGTCTACATCGATTTTCGTTTCGAAAAGTTTTCCAGCTAGCCGGTCTCATTGTCATGGGGGAGGAAAATGAGCCTATCTTCATATATATATTTTTTTCTCCTATCACTCCTGAGCTTCGAGCCTCTTTTCTTCATTGTATGAACCGCTGGGAAGCATAGAAATGTTAGTCATGCGCGGGCCTACTCCGGTGAATCGATAGGCTCGTTTTTGTTCGCGCGAAACGTCGGAGTCGAGGAGCAAGCGCTGGGAGAATACCCGTGACGAGCTTTCATGGACACGTCGCCGAGGAGGACGTCGCGCGAGATGTCTAATCGCCCGAGAGAACATAAAACGACGGGACGTGCGGTATGCGAAGGGTAGTTGACGGGGACGTTGAAAAAGCGGCCGGTATTACTCGACGATCGATTCGGAGAGTCCTCGGAACGTGCCTCGATCTATCAACGAGTGGGCGCGTAAACTTAGAACTGTGTTCTGGCGAAGATCGGAACTATGTTCCGGCGAAGATCAGAACTGTGTTCTGGCGAAGATCAGAACTGTGTTCTGGCGAAGATCAGAACTGCGTTCTGGCGAAGATCAGAACTGTGTTCTGGCGAAGATCAGAACTGCGTTCTGGCGAAGATCAGAACTGCGTTCTGGCGAAGATCAGAACTGCGTTCTGGCGAAGATCAGAACTGCGTTCTGGCGAAGATCAGAACTGCGTTCTGGCGAAGATCAGAACTGCGTTCTGGCGAAGATCAGAACTGCGTTCTGGCGAAGATCAGAACTGCGTTCTGGCGAAGATCAGAACTGTGTTCTGGCGAAGATCAGGATTGTATTCTGGCGAAGGTCAGAACTGTGTTCTGGCGAAGATCGGGATTGTATTCTGGCGAAGATCAGAACTGTGTTCTGGCTAAGATCAGAACCGTGTTCTGGCGAAAATCAGAACTGCGTTCTGGCGAAGATCAGAACTGCGTTCTGGCGAAGATCAGAACTGCGTTCTGGCGAAGACCAGAACTGTGTTCTGGCGAAGATCGGAACTGTGTTCTGCCCGAAGATCAAAACTGTATTCTGCCCGAAGATCATTTCCGATTCACGGGGTTGAGTCGCGCGAGGCTCGTTCGCCGCATTCGTGACAAACGGGACTGTCTGTACATGAGACGATACACGTAAAACAAGCAGGGAATTACGTCGGCAACGCGAAATTTCATCCAGAGTCAAGTTTTTCATGAAACTTATGATATTTTGAAAATCATGGTTTAGAAATTGTTATTGTTAAATCAACGGGGCAGTCTATTTTTTTTTCACAATTTAAGATTCGCCGAAAATGTTTTGCATGCTTGATTAAAAAAAAAAAAAAAAAAGATTACGCTTTTTATTACCGACCGTGGTATTTAGCCTTATCTTAAGATGGTCGAATAAACGGCGAAAGACAAACGGTTATCAGTCGTTGATGCGACGCGGCTTCGTGATCTAATAACGGTTACCCACAAAGATCAAACTCTACCGTAAATCAGCGTACAAAATTTCAAATTTCAGTTAGAGTTGCAATAAACCGACGGGACGTACGGCATGCGAAGGATGATTGACGCAGACGTTGAAAAAGCAGTCGGTATTATTAGACGATTGGAGAGAGTCTGCGAACATGTCGTGATCTATCGACGAGCCGCAGGCACTCAGGAAAAGCATAGTATTTCCTACTGTAACGAATACTTCCCAGGAGGAACGTCTATACAGATAGTTTCTGATGGTATATATTCAATTGGCTAAACTACAAGCAACTGATTCTTCGTCATTGTCGTAAATATAAAATGTAGACGTTCCCCTTGGGAACTATTTTTTCTCGCAAAAAAGCAGTATTGTGGCTTTTACCATTAAATTTTTTATCAGTACGCAAACTCCCGAAATCCAACAGCGTCGCTGAAGATCATAACCATTCTGCACCCAGAAAAATCATTTGCTATACGAACGCCCCGCAAATAAATATTTATTTGGTTTAGGTGAATCTTTATTTGCGGGGAGAGCATAAAATAAATTATGTTTCTGGGTGCGCCGGAGAACTTTATATAGGGAAGCGCAGTGGGTGGTAGGGATTCAGCCTCTGCTGGACACGCACCAGGCTCAAGTTCGATTCCGACCCCACACTAAAGTAATAATGTTCTGTATTTTTCTGCGTTTCCCCAGTGGCTCGGAACCCACCTTTACTCTAGAACTCATGTACGGGGTAGAAAAACCTCCCCAGACGGTACTCAAACTGCCCCCCTTAAGCAGAAATTGACATTATCGACTCGGGACCTAAAACGATAATTTAGTTCAAGCATCTGGTGATGTGTGTAGCTCGCTGGTTTTCGCACAAAGTGATAACGCAGCGCGTTTGGGACGAAAACCACCCCAGTCTGGAGTTAGTGTTTTTTTTTTTTTAACAAGTGAATTTTTTGTTTTCTCAGAACTGCCAAATATATCTTGTTAATATGTTATTTGGACGTATATAGTCGCGATTTTTTTTTTATAATTTTTAATTCCTATATTTTTTTATAATAATTATCATTATCGTTAATTACCTACGATGTTTCAAGAAAACTAAACGTTGCAACCCATGCAAAAACCAATTTTTTTAGCGTGTTTCGTAACATTTTTCCATGTCAGCAGTTTTCGGTCTTTCTCAGTTTTCGTATGTCCGAAGAAATAAACTTTTTGAACGGGATACAATGGAACTATTTTTTTCCTGATAGCCCGGTCTGTCCGCTGTAAAGTGACCTTTGAAATTTGAAAATCAGGACGTTTTTTGAAAAGCTACAATTTTTTGTTCGCAGTAAATGCGATTTTTTTCCAATTTTCTTTACGTTTTGGGCTTTAAGTGTGATTTTCATCCTCCAAACTGCAACGAAATCAAATTTTCCGCATGCCATTCTCTTCCTCACTAAAGAACGAAGAGACTCATGCGCGGCAAATCCCATTTACTGCTCGTAAGACTCTTCTACGTAGAAGAAATGCGTGGGGTAGATATCGCAGTCTTCATAATTACAATGCAATCTTTTTATCAAAAAAATAGTCAAATTAGTATGTGGCCGTATGGTGAAAGTTGTCATTGTGAAGTCCGGAGCCAGCGCCAAGCACAAATTAACTTTACTTTAGATTGGGATGCCTCGCAGAGACGTTTCCGGTTGACGGGGTTGACTCGTGCGTCGCATTCGTGATACACGGAACTATCTGCACGTGAAACGAAACATGCGGAGCAGCTAGCGCACCAGCTTCCGAGTTCACGGAGGGCCGCAAACTCCTTTATTCAGGAAATTACGTCGAGAAGGCGAAATTTCCTCCAGAGTCAAGTTTTTCCACGGGATAATGAAAATCGCGGTTTGGAAATTATTATTGTTAAATCAACGCGGTAGTTGAATCTTCTTGCAATTTAAGAATACCAAAAAATCTTTCGCGGGCTTTAAAAAAAAAAAAAAAATACAGTTTTTATTACAGACCGCGGTATTCAGCTTTATCTTAAGATGAAAGAATAAACGGCGGAAGACAAACGGTTATAGGTCGTTGGTGCGGCTCGGATTCGTGACCCGAGAAAGCTCTATAGTATAAAACACATAAAAAAAATGTCGAGTTTCTGTTATTTTTTTGCTATTTTATTCAACTATTTATTTTCTACTTCGGATTTATTGTTTGTATTTTTTTTATCTACTCCGGTGTGCAAGTTTCGAGTGAAATTCCACGCCTGAAACGGACTGCTCGTGACCGGCTCGAAACCACATCCGATAAATAACTAAATCTAACAATGAAACTGGCCTCGTTGATTACTCAATGAGGCTGGAATGTAAACAACTCTCACAACTTGAGGACGCGGCGAACAGCTCTGTACTAGTTGTTGAACGCGTATAGAGACGGTTTTCATTGAATTGCAGCAGGCACGGCGTCGAACTGCGAAACTATACCGTCGAAAGTGTCGAAATTTAATCAACGTGGAACACTGCAGAGTTTCGCAAGGAACTTTGACGCACCCACAGAGTCGTCATGTTTCCCGGCCGCACCGTACATACAATTGGGTCGTTACATCGCAAAGGCCCATTGCATGCACTGAGCAATATTTAGTCCTGATTGCAATACGAGGTTGTTCAGCCAATTACAGGACTCTCACATTAGTTTACTGTACTATAATTACTGTAATATAATCACTATTACTATATAATACTATCGCTATATTACTGGTAAAACAAGTTTTCACGTTTACCTTCGTGTCCTTCGCATAATACAGCGTTCGGTCGCGGAGTTTAAAGTATCTTCTCCGCCATCGTTGAAACGACCAGGTTTGCTTCATCAGAAAGCCCTCCTTTGTCCAACATATCTGCAACAGCAAAGTAGTATATCGTTATAAGGTTGATCATTGTCTCATTCGGTTTTTCGGGCTAGAAACGCAAGGGTAATGATACAATTATCATCGAATATTTGTCAAATATTTTTTCCATTAAAATGTAATTTGATATTGGTTAAAATTCAAGCTTTAAAATTGTCAGAGTTACGAAACTGATCGTGAGTCAAATATTCGTTTTAGTAAATTAAACACAAGTGTCATCGAATATTTGTCTAGTGTTTTTTTTTTTTTTTTTTTTTTTTTTCATAAACATGTAATTTGATATTCGTTAAAACTCAAGATTCAACATTCTCAGATTTATCGAACTGGTCAAGAGTCAAATTATCGTTTAACTAAATGCGAGCATTATTCGAATATTCGCGAAATATTTTTTTCACAAACCCTCAAGTTGATATTCGTTAAAATTCGAGCTTCAAAAATCTCAGAGTCACGAACCGGACCGTGCGTCAAATGATCGTTCTTTTATCCACGGAGCGACGTCGGGCTCATAATTGTCGGGCTCGATAACAAGCTCCCCTTTAAAATTCCATTTCTGAAGCAATGAAATAAAAAATGTTCCCCCATCATCGTCTCACCGCGTTTTTTATTGCCCTGTTCGTGCTGAGCTTGCGGTGAAAGCTTCGAGCCGGTTCCGTTTCCGCTTCGCTGCCCGAACTATCGGCGGCATCATCCTTGCTCCTCTCGCCCGGTGTTTCCGCATCGTCGACTCGGCTACCCTTTGTCGATCGTTGCTGCCGAGCGGCAACACCCCCGGCATCCTCCCATATCCCCGTGCCGACCACCGAGGACTCCATGCCGCCCTCAAAGAGGTGAATTCCCACCGCTATCTTCGGCCAACCGGTAATCTTCGCGATGGCGGTAATAACGGCGGTGACGACGATAATGGAGGGAGCAAAGTAGTCAACGACGTCGACAATGCTTCACGCGAGAGCGATAATGACCTTCGTTTTTCCATTCTATATCTTCAAATTTTTTGCCTCTTTTTTTTCTTTCATTCGGACTTTGGTTTCATTTTTTTTTTATATGTAAAAAAAATTTGTTTTTTGCTCTTTCCCCAGACGAGACGGCACTCACTTCCGGGTTGGCGACCGAGAAACTCGTTTACCGGAAAGTTCCGAAAGGTAACTCGGTCACGAGATTGTCAAGCTCATTCCCTCGTCGAGGGTGAACGGTTGCCTGTGTAATGCGACCCGGAACCATCATCCGCTTTATCCGTGGCTCGTCCAATTTTTTCGGCATTCCAACGTCGACATATCTTCGTTCCAACGCTTGTCGGTGCTCCGCGCAATCTCCATCTTCATCGCGAGGAAGCCGCCACTTTTTTATCCTCCACGACGCACTGCAAAAAAAAAAAAACAATTTTTTTAAATTATCTTTAAGTTTTCTTTAGTCGAGAAAATTTATTACCTGACATGCATTTTTATTTTTAATCGCAAACAATTGTTCGACTGATAATCGTCAGTTTTGATATTGTATAGTTGTATAGAATTTCGTAATGAACATTTTGAGAAATAGTGCCATTCGCCCGGATAACAAATTTAAAGTAACGAATTAAAGTTTAATTTGTAAAAAGTAAAATTGTTTACCTTTCATTTAAAAATGATTTCGCAGTTTAAACTAAACTCTCGAAAGCGCAGTGTAAATAGCGTCGATTTCAATGTATCGTTTAAAACGTTCGTTTCAAACAATACATTGAAGGTGTGTGTGATACGCGTGTTTACACGTTACAGTTGAATACGAATGACCACTCGACGGACGTTTAATGTCAAACATACATTTTGAAACAATTCTGATTAATTAATTTCTACCCAAACTGACCTTTTCCGGAGGACATTTAATGCACACAAAGTGCATAATTCCTTCGTTTAACAAGTTTAACCCTTCGCTCCACGGTCCACGAAAATTACTCGTTTTCCAACGATGCACAAATGTTGTTTCGGTTTGAAAGGGCACATAGTCGAGCAAAGCTGCCTCGGCGAGCGAAGAGAAAAATTCATACCCGCATTCTGTTTTGGAGCGGTTTTTTTTTTCCGAGGAAAAAAAAAACACAGACACTGTCGAAACGATTCTTCGCGATTTGCGACGAAATTATGGAGCCCGAAATACTACGACACCGAAAGTACTGAAAAATTTCAACAAAAAAGACGCTAATGGATTCACGAAAATATCGGGGGATAAACACACTCGTGCGCAACGGGGTGATACACTGTGGATGCCGAGGCGTAACCATGGACGTCCGAGATCCATGCCTGACGGAACCGACCTTGCGCAATTTTATCCTACCGCTGTACCCACCGAGTGGCTATCGCGGTTCGCGTGGTAGAAACAAAAATCAATTACTATATCCCCACGGTGAAAAACACTCTTCTCGCTTACTGCGTACTACGCGAATTGGGACGTGTAGATTGTCTCGATAGTACAGAGATTGGAAGCTTGACAAACTTTTTTTTTTGCTTCTTTCTTTTGTTTCTTTTTTTTTTTAAACGGCGCTCAATAAGCTAAAAATAAAATTTCTCGTAGTGGAGACTTTGCGAGTTACGAAAACGAGATAGGAAGTTTTTATGTTTAAATTTAGTTTGCTGTCCTATTTTTTTGTTTTTTTTTTGTACTGTTAGCTCGGAATAAAAATATTCGAAAAATAAACACAGATTAGTTTATGGGAATTTAGGCAAAGGCGACGAATTTACTCCTAAATAAGCGAAAAATTATATTCCGAGCGACGACGAGAACGGGTTGAAACATCATTCATGAAACATATGTAAGTAATCGTTATATTTACAATAGTCGCCTATCAAGCAGGTACATTTAATGTTTGTCTCAACCATTAATTTTTTTTTCTTTTTTGCTTTCTTTTTTCATAAAAATACATTACTGTAATGTGCACAACACTCGACAGACTAATACTGATGAAATCTCTCGATCGAACGAGATCTCACGGAATTTTGTGTCTGGACACTACATATTAAATGGCACTATACAGCAAACGCTCACATACGTGATCGTGAGTTTTTCTGCTAACAGTAGAATTGTCCGATTTACGACGAGGCGTTCAGCATTGAAATTATTTTGATTTACCAAGCAACTCTAATTTTGCCAGAACAATTTTATTTCCGAGGCTCGAGGCGAGTAACAGTTTTCTGTTGGTTCTGCAAATTTTGTTCGCTCGAATCTGCTGGAATAATTGTCCGAAGCACGAACGAAACAATTTTTTTCGACGACGAACAAAACTTGCGTGCGCATATGAAAAATATATATATTTTTTTTACCCTAGACAACAAAATATCGAACCCAGCTTCCTTCGGCACTTTCTCAGAGTCGGCTCGACAGGTGGTTCAATTTTGCACAAACTTGCTCGGGATATGCTCGAACCGGACAGTGAACCTTCGATCGAAATAGTTTCGTCGTTCAGTGCACAACTTTCGTGCCACTGCAAAAAATCTTGTTCTACCCTATTAGTTTCTATATTGCGAGATTCAACAGACGGATTTTCCTTCTTCGTAGCCGAAGGTGGATTGTCGACGGGAACTCGACATCGTTCCGACGCGAAGTGACTTTCGTGCATAACTATGCTGGATCTACGATTGCAATTGTCGTGATTAACAACGGTAAAAGTTTTTTTATCCGCGTTCTCTATAAATTCGAAATGCTCGTCGCCGTTCGAGTCGTTCCTCGAATCGAACTCGCTCACGACCGCCAGTTCCTCGAGCGGCAACAGAGTGAGCTTGCAGGGATACAAGGAGAACTCGATTTCGCACAGATCGTGCGGCGTCTCGGGCGACGTTGCGTCACCGATGTTGTTTCCCTTTGTAAATTCCATATTGGCGTGTGCCAAAATTTCTTTCTCCAGAAATATTCTCAACGACTTTTTGCTCAATTCGACGTTTTTCAAATTTGTTCGTTCGCCAGTTTTCTTCAAAGCCGCGCAGTCTTTCAAGCTTATCTTCATCTTTGGCAGTGCCGCCTGACGATAACCGACTGATTTCGGACTGTTGGACGTGGAACGACGTGGCGAATACATGAGGAGCTTGTCGGCGACAGATTTAGCTGATTTTATCGAATCGGTGTCGTTCGTCACCGGCAGTACGACCGGAGGCGAACCTCTTCGACGAGGACTTTTGAATACTGACGGTGAATCTGACGGCGGCGACTGTCACTTGCATGACAGAAAAGATTGATCCGATTGCTTGCGATGCTGATACGTCAGAGGCGCGACGAGCCTGCTGTCCTTGCTCTTGTAGTGCTCGTTGAAGTCCAGACGGACGCTCAGCAGCTGAAGCGACACGTCCTCAGCGGATGCGAGCATTAGGAGGAATTTTTTCACTCGATCCTGCAATTGAAACAAGACATTGTTTTTTTTGTTCTCATTTTGAACCCAACATTGTTTTGGACAGAGTTTGGCATTGAATTAAGCATCACACATACGGTCTCAACTAAAAGTTTAATACGATCAAAATTTCAATAATTCGCGATACGCCAAAAATCTGAAAAAACTCAGCTGTATTAATGATGTCAAGACCTTTCATTTTGCACAATAATAATGCCAAAAAGTTGTTAACAAATTATGTAAAACAATTAATTGTTTTATAAAAATCAGAAAACCTTTTTTCGCATTTTAAATTAATTCCTTGATTTTTTTAGAATTCATAGGAATTTTTTCAGAATTATCTTACGTTTCAATATTTGTTTTTCCGAAAATTTGAAAAATCGACGTAGAGGCACGATTTTTCGGATATGTTTCCTTGTCACGATTCCGCAGTACATACAAAAAGTATCGAGGCGATTGCGCCAACAGTTCTGTAGTTATTGCCTAAGAAAAATTTCAAAAACGGAAAATTCAAACACGTAAGAAAATTCTGAAAACATCCATGTGGCTTCCAAGAAATTAATGAATTCATTTGAAAAGCGATAAAAAGATTTACTGATTATCATTAATCTCACTTTTAGTTGGGAATGTACGCCTGAAGCATCTATAAAATGCTATGTCGAGAAAATTAATGCGAGTTTAATAATCACCTGATATGTTCGAGACAAAAGTTTCAGTTGAATGGACAGAGTATTCAAATATTTTGTAAAAGCAGTCTGTCTCTCAGCGTTTTCCGCATCGGTGCTGTTCGACCTTCCCCACTTGTTAGTCTGTTCGCTCGTTACTTCAACAAACTTGTTTGCGTTCAATCGCGCCTCGTACTCCTGGGTAGCTCGAGCGAGAAAAGTTTCCTCGAGATTTTGTAAATCGAGAATTGGTCCGTAAACCGATCGTAGGTGATCCATCAATTCCTGGAAAGCGCGAATCATTTAAATTTCAAATCGCGTGGCAGCCAGTAAAAATATTGTTGAGAGTCGTTGATTCTTACTTGGGAGTCTTCATCCAACAGAGTTCCGTGCCTCACCGCGTCAACGAAGCTGTTGTGCGCTACGATAATATCGTCGAGCGAAGAAGCTTGTCGGAGTTGCTTCGCGAATACGTCCCACGAACATTCAATCACCTTAAAGCACAATTTTTTTTGTACACAAAAGAATGCATTTTAGGGGAAAACTTCGCCGAAAATAGTTCGATGTGATTTACCTCGAACAAAAAGTAATACTGCATCTGATGAACCAAATGTACCATGCTACTTGTTATCAGATGTATGTGATTCTGAATTGGCAGAACTTCGGGCATTTTTCGAAACATCTTCGCCGACGTCGTTTGTTGCTTCCATATTGCCGATAAAATGGACTCCATGCGCTTGGCTCGCCACAGTGAGAAGAACACAGTTTGATATGTTTGTCGGCACGGTTCGAGGATCTGAAATTGTTATTCAGAGTTCTAAATTAGGATTTACTGTATACTGGTTGCAAACGGAGAAACCCTTAAAATAAATTACATTAAAGAAAATGTAAGCAATGGTTCGAAGCGGATTGTTTGCGTGGAAAAAGGAGTAACAATTGAAAAATTGTTTTGAAAAGGAACAAACATAATCTATCGAAGGAGTTCAAGGAGTTCATTAAATATTTGGACCGTTACCGTTCCAATAGGGCCGTCCACGTTGTAATCAAGAATGAAGACGTCCCAGCCTGTTTCACTTTCCGACGGCGCCAATAGTCTAACGTCCAATCGCCGTTGTACATCTATGTCTTCTTGCTTTGTACAAGTTGCCCTTATAGCCGTTTCCAGGATCGATGATATGTTGTGCGGATACAACGAGTTTGCCGGTTTGGTCAGTTCGGATCTGAAAACAAATGTTAAAGCGTTTGAAGGACGATTCACGCTGCGACGACTTAAGCTTGTCTCGATCTCCGGCTTTGGATTGAAAACGCGAATTGCTGTACCCAATTTCTTTTGTATCAACAATACAGATTTTTGTCATTGATATTTAACCGTTCACCCGGACATAGGAACAGTATCAGCAAGTGCTGGTCAATATATCGACGTGCCGTTCTCAAGGTCGTGCTCAATATAATAAAAAATACGACTTGGAGCGTGGCCTCGGTAAAAGGTACCAGACGATTTTTTTTTTGGCTCACCCACACAAAAAAAAATTGTAAATTTAATCTAGCGGACTGGAAGTTTTTATGCATAAACTAGTACATTAAATTTAATATACAATTATGACGAAAAATGAATATACTTTTTCATTGAAATTTAAGTGAATTATAAAAATTAAAGTAAATTATTTAAAACAACGTATTTTCGATGTTTTTAATATACTGAATATTCATTTTTCATCACTATTGTACATGAAATATAATATAGCAGTTTTTGCATATAAACTTCCTGTCCGGTATATTAAATTTCATACGAATTTTTTTTACAATGCCGGTAGAAATTTTACCGCGTTACATCAGCCCCTGATATGGTGTGGAAAAGTATTGACAAGGACCTTACAAGGCCTTTTCGGGGCCTGAGAAGGGCTTGTTAGGTGAATGAATGCATGTGTATTGTAGATTTATCCTTACTCCAGTAAGTGCATAAGATGCTGTATAAAATGTCCCTGTCCAAGCAACAAGTATCCCTTAATCCCTTGAAAGTGATCCATCAATTGATACTGTTTCGTCAATATTTCAACGACTCGGGTGGAAGTTTCTTTGTAGGCAGCATCCATCATAGTTTGCAACGGTCCATCGGGATCCATGTCGAAGAAAGTCTCGACTGAAAATATAAAAGAAGAAAATTGAAAAACGATCCGTTAACCCCAAACGCTCGAAGACTTCGCTCGACTCACTGACCATTGTACTCCACTGGATTGTTTCTCAAATTTTCCGTACCGCGTCCTTGCAGTGGCGAAAAATCTTTGCAAACTTCGCGTAAAAAATTGATACTCTTTCCCGTACCGAGAATCTTCTTGGCTTGAGATTTACTGATGAAACTCGGTACCATCGAGTCGCGAACTTGATACTTCTCGTGCCACAATCTGTCACCGCCGACATCAGCGCAAGCCTCGATGAAGAATTCCTTGTACGGATCGTCGAGCTCACCGTCGGCGATCCAACGGATGAGCATGTTGTAAAGGGGATCGCACACACTCTCGAGAATCCTTTTGACGACCTTTTTCACTCCGGCGTCGCCGTGATAACTGAATTCGTAGACCGCCGATGCGAGGGCCCCGCCTTTTTGACTCTGACACGCTCTGACGATGCTCGCGAGCCACTTCAGCGTTTCCAGGGGATCGTAAGCCCACAGATGCAGATGGGACAGCGTTACCCCGTCGAAACTAAGTGGGCCTTGTGACCTGACAGGTAAATGCGAATATTACTCTCTGCCAACATTATTTTACGTGCATTGGATTGCGAGAAACTAAGAATGGCAGTGGGAATTATTTTACATATTTTCCGAAATATTTCTTGTCCACAAAGTTCCACAATTTTTTTTTCTCTCGTTAATTAGCAGTTTTCTCTTGCCTATAAAGGTCCACAATTTCTTTTGTTCTCGTTAATTAACATTTTTCTTTACGACAAATCGTATATTGGACTGAAATTATTTTGCATATTTTTCAAAACTTTTCCTCTTCACAAAGGTCCACCATTTTGCCTTTCTCGTTGATTAGAATTCTTTTCGATGAATCCTATTTAAGACTAAAAAAAATGGTAAAATTGGCATGGCAAAAAAAAATTGCGGACGGACGAGAAATATTTGTTGAATCTTTTTTCTTTACAGTTTACCGTGATATGCCTACCTATTGACTTGCTCTTGCATTATCGCCACGAATCTGTAGTATTCCGACAATTCTTTGTGCATCGCAGCGACGAAACTGTCGACGACCCGGCTAGCGCCGGCCATCGACATTCTTTCCAATCCGCGTCTGACGACGTTGTGCAAATAGCCCAGTTCGCTGAGTCGCAGAACCGCTTGCTTGTGCGACCTGTTCACGTTTGCAGTGGGATCGATTTGAAATCCGTAATTGGAATCTAACTTGAGGACCTTTCCCTCTATTCCTTGAAAGGAGTAAATCAAGTCCTGGACCAATACATCTTCGGAGGTGCAATCCTCATTGAATATTCGGCTCGAACTTTGCGGCACACCTCGCAGTGCAGTTTCATTCGTGGTCAATGGCATGATTTGAGCATTGGTGCAACATGTCTGAGAGGATTGACCTTTATTCGCGAAAAAAAATGTTTTGGAATTTATCAGTTCAGATTATGAGAAAATTCGGATTTAATTTACAGCAATGCACTTACCACTTGTAGACGCGATTGGCGAGCCTACACCAAAGCGCATATCCGGAAACGAATAAATTCTATCTCTAATTTGATCGGCGGACTGACTCGTGTACATCATAAATATCAAAACGCTGACGCGATTCTTCAGTGGCTAAAAAAATAAGAGAAAAAAAAATGTTTAATCATAGACAATTATTAATTTCGACAGTGAAAAGTTGACAGTAAAGACGTTTAAATTCACAAACAAAATTATATTTTTTATTTTATTTATAATATTAGTTAAATAATATTACAAACGAATAATATTATAACAATAAAACATAAGTAATATTAAAATAAATAAAGATGTACTAATAAGAATAAACTATAGTTCTAAAATAAGACATGTACAACACCATCGCCCTCACACTCTTCCTTTCAAACAATGGCAAACGAGCAAACAAGTAGGCTGAGCGACTCTGGTCGATGGCCCATTGGGGAAAGGAAAATCAAACTAAAGATGTATAAAAACACACTTTACATGTAAACATTTTGGCCAATAAAAATCTTGTACTACTGTCACCTAAATATTAGTTGCATGATATCACAAATAAATCTACATAATAGAGTGAAGTTCATCTCGATTGGACACTCACACCAATACTCACAAATACTCGCACATATTTACAGTAGTCACAGATACTCGCAAACCCACAGAGACAAATAGATACTATGAGCGCGCATAGCGTGCCAGCTAACATAACTGCCAGTAATATTATTTTTATAATAAAACATATGTAAATTAATGAGAATTTATAAGGCAAAAAGAAAATAAATTTTATAGGTGATTTTATAAGTGTTACACTTTCTTTCCATAAAGTTTAATAAAGTTTAGTAATGACAATATGTAAGTATTAAAATAAATAAATATATAAGTGGAATACCTTGTCTTTCAAATCGTTGTGCAGTTTGTCAAACTGTATGGCATCTCTAACGGATAGTTTGCTCTTTATGTGAGCAGCTACGGAAGTTTCGTCCTCGCGAAAATTTTCGGCTCCTTGAGTCGACGATAACAATCCGAGCGAAAATCTCAGGAATTTTCTTATCACATCTGCAAATATCAAACGAATTTTAATAGAATCGAAAAAAATCCTGAATTCCTTCATCAGATAAGCCATTGCATTCTCGATATATCGACCTGCATTACATTCTTACAGCGTTGTGGAAAATCGACATACTAATGCACAATTAATGTCGATAGGTTTGTCAACAACTGTGTTACGAAACCAAACATTCGTTGTGAAGGGACTCGACTTGGCACGCGAGAGAAAACTGGCAGTGAAAGATGAAACAGTCATCGTCGTAATACAAAGTGTAGCGGGACGAATAAATAGAAAATCAGCACGACAATTAAATACACCAAGCGTGAAAAATTGAATAGTCGAAAAGTCAATACTCGAACGGTTAAGTGTAAGTTAATAAACAACAACAAAAAAAGGGCCTACATAACCCTACCTGGTTTCTGTTCGCCGCACAGCGAGACAACCATTTTCTGAAGGAGATCGCTAACGGTCTCAGTTTCACCGGAACTCATTGTTGCAAAAGAACTTATTTACGTGTGGTTAAAGAGGACCGCCGCACTCAATAAAATATTCTCACTTCTCATTTGATACGAACTGACACTTGTTTGATGCACCGAAAGTTTTTTTTGCCCAGGAGGGAGCGTTTTTAACATTCGCATTTAAACGGGCGCGTTTCAAGTTCAGCTGCAGTCGCCGGCAGCTTTCAGGAACTTTTGGAGATCTAAAATATTTACAAAGGTTTGCCGATTAATATATTTACAAAAGTTATCAAGCAAGGCATTGCCTGATGATTATCCAGGCCCTCGTTCGATAAACCACAATTTTAGTTTTTAGCCAGAATGGTCCAATTTCTCAGAACTCAAAAATCTTTTTCTCGCTTCGAGAGATTAAGGCGAGATTCCCTTCGGGCGGTCGCGAGCACTCGCCCAATTTATGGCGTTCAGGTTGTGTCCAGTTTGTGTCCGATCGAGCGACGATGTTGACCGATGTTGACGACTGAAACAGCGAGAGCATCGTCGTAGTTGTATTATTTTCCGAATCAAAAGAAGTAACGCAGAAAAAATCAATGTCGCATGTAACACTTCCCGAGAATAAAGAAATGCGAATTTGCCGACAGAGTCTTGAATGAGAGACAACAAAGTTTTGCGCGAAAGTATCGGGACAAGTGTCATTTTTTTGTTTTTTTTCTTTGTAGTTTGAACTCTATCTCGTGGCAGGTTTTGGTTTTTACATAACCCTTTGAGAGAGACACGAATAATGAGCGAGGAGAAGGAAAATCCGAACGAGATGGAGATCGACGAGGGCAACGTAGCACCCGTAGACGCGCCGATGGAAGTTGCTCACAGTTCTGCGGAGAGGAGCTCGGCTACGCTGGCCAGTCCGAACAATGCTTTTCGAGTCATGGCATCTTCGGGCACCGTAGGCTCCGTGTCGATAAGTCTCCATCCTCTGGTCATCATGAACGTCAGCGAACACTGGACCAGACTCAGGGCGCAAGAAGGAAGCGACCAATTGGGTAATTTTTTTTTATATCTCTATTAATTATTGTTGATTTTCCGGTGATGCGTAAATCGTACTTTGTCCACAGTTTACGGAGCTCTGATCGGCAAGCAAAAGGGACGCAACATCGAGATTATGAATTCCTTTGAACTGCTGTTTTCGTGCATCGGCGATGATGTAATTATCGACAGGGATTATTACACGACGAAGGAGGAACAGTTCAAACAGGTTTTCAGTGAAATGGACTTTCTGGGATGGTACACGACCGGCGAGACTCCGAACGAGAGGGACATCAGGGTTCACAAACAGCTTTGCGAAATAAACGAGTGTCCGGTACTTATGAAACTGGATCCGCGCCCGAAAAATGCGGATGTAAGTTTCGAGATAACTTTCCAAGCTTTACCCAAAGTAGGGGTACACAACTCATTACTTTTTTTTTTTCATTCTTCACTGTGCATCTAATCTGAGTGACTATCACCCGCTGACGTCGTTCAAAATCCAAAATACAGGAATATTACATTTTTTTGTTTGTTACAAAACGCAAATATTTCAACCTGAAATATGTCACTTCAGGTCCAAAGAATTATTTTTTCGACTAGAAAACGTTACTTCCGGTCCGGAAAACCAATTTTTTGACATGAAAACGTTACTTTCGGTCAGGAATGCTTATTTTTCGACCGGAAACGTTATCATACCGGAAGTACGGCATTTCCGGTTTGAAAATCTTGTCTTTCACCCAAAAGTGACGTCACACCGAAAATACGTCACTTCCGGTCAAAAAATTCGATTTTTAAACCGGATGTGACGTATTTCCGGTAAACCTACGGAAAAATAAATTTTCGATTTCCAAATGCTACAATCCATACCAAGGACGCGAAGCGCCCGAGCCACAACAACCTGCTGTTATCATTACAATATAAGTAGTAACATCAAATGCCTTCACTTTACTTTCAGCAATTACCCGTTTCAATGTACGAATCCGTCATTGATTTGGTGTCCGGGGAAGCCACGATGTTGTTCGTGCCGTTAACTTACACACTGGCGACCGAGGAAGCCGAGAGAATCGGCGTCGATCACGTGGCCAGAATGTGCAGCAACGATCAGGTCGAAAGTTCTCTAGGTAATTAACTTCAGCGAAATTGCGCGTAAAACGAAAATTATTGTAAAAAAAAGTGGTGGCGCGGAATTTTTTCAGAAGTTCTTCTGTATGGCGATGATCTTTGCAAATATGCACAGTTACACTACAGACAATGTTCTAGAAAATAGAAATGTTTTATTTCGCACACTTGTATTAGTTTCAGAATGTGGGAAAGAAATTGAATTTACGCAACTTACTTCTGTTTAGTGGCCGAACATCTCGTGGCGCAGCACAGCGCTATCAAAATGTTGCACTCGAGGGTCAAGTTGGTTCTGCGATACGTCCAGGCGGTCGAGAGCGGTGAATTGAAAGGCAACCACGAAGTTCTAAGAGCGGCTTGTTCGTTGGGTCATCGTCTGCCAGTTCTGGATACTCCCAAGTTTCGAGCGGACTTTTATAATGTAAGTACCGATTTTTCGGGCATTCAATTTTTCTTCGCGTATCCGTCATTTTTCCATGTCACTACAAGCAATTCGTTTTTTCAGCAATGCAACGATTTCGGTCTCATGACGTATCTCGGCATCATCACCAAAGGTTGTAACGACATTAATCAATTTGTTAACAAATTTAACATTCTCTACGACAAACAGTGTATGGGTCGACGTTTGAGAAGTTTCTTTTTCTGATAGTTCGACATAAGTCTCCCAGGTGTAATTGTTCTTCTTCTCAAATACCTCATCGATGGCGCAAATAAAGTTTCCAAACACACACCCGAAATTTGCGTTTACATAACGCTGTTCCGAATACAAAGATAAGCTGACTACTTCGAATCTGTAAAATTTCAAATAGTAATCATTTTCTCGAGAATGCTACAGTAATTTTACTTACATCACCCGCAATTTCTAATAAATCTCAGCTATACAGATCCATGCGGATTTTTGTTTTCGAGTTATGTGCACCGATCCTTAACAATCATATTTTTTAAAAACAATGATTTCTTTGCTTCTCGATGGCATCACGGAAAATCTCAGGTGTCTGTCATGTTCTATGGGACGAAATAAACAAGATGACGTATACGACGGGGTTGAAAAAGCTAGATAAAGATGTCTCGTTTGCATTTGTTGAGAAAAAATCGAACGCAAAAAAAAAATCAGAAGCGCATAATTCCACTTATTTTTCCGCGTCGAGCACAGATCCAACAAACTAAAGAGCAACATCGGTGTATTTTTTTCGGTGAACCTGAATCGGTCAACCGTTTTGCATAAAAGTCACACACGACGATGACGTTGAAAAAAGTTGAATATTGAAATTTTCATATCGCTTTCTGACAATGTTTCTTTATTCGCGAAGCTTCTTATAGAAGGAACTTTGCGAATAAAGGACAATTTCAGTTTTCATCTTTTATGAGAAAACGATAATGAAAATTTCAATTAATCCATTCTGTGAGAAGATAAAACGATAAGTTTCAATATCGCAACTTGAAATAATATTTCTACCGTCTTACCTCGGAACACCAACTTTTGGTTTTTCGTCGCGCAAGGTTGAAAAAAAAATGCATCGGTGTACATTAAAAATTTATTAACATTTCCTATTATATACAATTTATATTTATAATATCTATATATATATATATATGGCAATAATATCCGTGTTCCAAATCGACAATCCCTAAAGCAAACGGCGCGACAATCACGATTGTAATTGCAAACTCCCAATGGCCGATGGCTGTGACAATGAGTTTATAATCGCCGCTGTGAGTTACACTGTTTGATTCGAAGACCGTCGAAATATTCTCTCGCGAAATGACGTTGTTTCTTCAGGGATATGCCCGGGCGCTGGCAATTGAGTTGCACTCATCGAATACATTTCACGTGTTTTAAATGGAAGACCGCTTTACAATCCGAACAACTCCCCACCCGATCAAACGTATCGTTTTCATAGGCCGGTATTTTTATTCGATGAAACAACCTGCGTCCCCTTAAGTAGATCATTTTTTTCTATTGCCATGCTTGCACACAAAAATTAACGCCTGAATTCTAATGGGGTTGTAAAAAAGCTGTCTATGCGAAGAAAGTGACCGCACGTCGAGCACTCGCCTGCAAACATCTTTCTATGAATATATTACTCTATTAATTGTATATAGTAATTTGACTTTTTTTCGTTATACCCTTGTACAAACAGTACTGTACAAAATATAATATAGTATATTGTGCCGCGCGTCAATTATTGCCTGTTATTTTCGTCGTGATCCTGGGCTTTAACCCTTTCAGTCGCGCATACGCTTTTTGGTCGTTCTTAACGTGAAACGAGATTCCTTGGACGATAACTCCTTCGAGACAAGAAAGGAACATTCGCAACAGTTGCAACGTTTGAGCGTCGCACATGTTTTCGCTATTATTCAATTTATTTGGAAACGTATTTATTCGATATAAATACGTTTGATCTATTTTTTTTATCTGTCTCACTGTAAATTAATAAAAATTACATGAGGCCAGAAAAAGTTTCAAAAAATATAATAAAAAATATACAAAGAGTGTAAAGTATGAAGGGTGCGAAATATATTTAAGTGAGAACTTTACTTCCTTCGTATTTGAAAATTCATGACTGAAAAGGTTAAACGACTCCAGATGGTTTTGATTCAATGGAAAAAACGACTCAATGATATTTCTACCTGATATGCTTGGAGTTTATGTTCGTGACTGTTCGGTTTTAATCGTCGTTGATTTTTTCCTTTTTTTTCAATTCTTTTGATAAGCATATATGAATCGTCGTATTCTCCACGACACTTTGTTACACTTTGATCTCGAGTCTCAAATGAAAAATTTCACTAAAATCTTTTCATATATGTATGGTATATATATATATATATGTATATTTACCGCCGCTGCAGTAAATTTAACGGCTCAGCGTTTCGAGTATATTCATTCGACGGTCGACGTCGACAAGCTGTCTTCGATCATCGTGGCTAAAACGTCCACGAGAACGGACAGCATAGCGTCGGGCTAAGGACTCGGCTTGTCAACGCCGATTAATTCCTCAAACAGACTGTTCCGTCCTTTGACCCTTTCCTCGATAGTGTGAACGGCGAATCTCAGTGTCGCTGCAGCTAAATCGCCAACCGACCACCGACGATCCGTCAACACCCGGCTTACCGTGTCGAGCTGAAATTTTCCAAAACTTATTTCCACACTAGAACCACAAAAATCTGCACGCCAATAAAAATGCGAATATAAAAATTATAATTTGCAATGGAAATTTGTAAATGATTATTTTTCATATACAAAATCCTCTGGATAAATGAATTATTTTTTTCCATTTATAGAATGTTTGTTACAATGATCGATTTTCTTTTTAAAATAAAAATTCGTTTTATACACAGATGTAATAAATGTTTTACACTTCGATGATAGCTAACGAAAGCCCTAAACTTTTAACGTTTGAATTTACGACAATCAAAATTAAGGGTGTAAGATAAATTTTGTTCGCACGTTACCTTGGATAAGCTCGGATTGCCGGAAGTGTAATAAATCAGTCTAGGTACACCCGCTAACGAGGCGGCCAGCCATTGGATAACCAGCTTTAATTGAGGATCCCCTTTTAAGCGCGATCCGCAGCCCCAATTGCCAGTGGCGACTGGCATTAGGCCACCTCCTTGAGGACTACTGTCGCCTGGCAGCTGTCGACAGATTGTTCAATAAAATTAAGACATCGTACATACCCAGCGCTTCGCATAGGATTCAATGCTGGGGGGAAAAAAAATGAGATAATTGTCTACATATTTAATAGTTTATACTGCAACTGCAAGAATAATCCTCGCACCGATTACTTTTCTACGATTGAATTAAATGCTCTATTGATAATTTATTTATAAAAAAATGTATTTATAAAAATTAATTTTTCGGTGCAGTCGATATTGCCAAGCACAGTGTTCCGAGCATATCGCGTCCAATTTAATTTGTCTAGCAACGATACAGGCCATTTTACGAAACGGAAGTGTTCGAAGTAACGATTGAATGAAATGTCTATCTATATCGATAATTTATTTATAAAAGAAGGAACACATTGAAATTAATTTTGGGGTGCAGTCGATGTTGGCAAGCAAAGGGTCCCGAACATTTCGGGTCTAAATTAAATTCTCTAGCAACGATACTGGCCATTTTACGAAACAGAAGTCTCTGAAGTAAGACTTGCGCAATATTTTTTTTTTACGTTCAACGTAAGAAAATAAAAAAAAATAAAAATGTCAGTTACCGATTAAAAAGTTTATTGACAAATGTTTCATTATTACTCGAAGCGTGTCCGCGCGTCGAGCGTAAGCCGGGTATTGGCAAAAAGCCCGTAGCATAAAAATACTTGTAGATTACATGTAACGAAATTTTCGAGCGTCGTGAGAAGCGGATACGACATGAAAAAATAACACACCTTGCAACATCGTAAGTTATTTCCACGAATGCCAAATCGATAGTGCACAGATGTTGCTGACAATCGGAAGATAGAATGAGAGACAGAAGAGATATTGTGTTAATTAGTCGGTACAGTTGTAGATTGAGGGAAAGGAAATCTGAAGACCAGTAGAGTTACGATAATAGCACTTTTGCATCGATCAATCACAATTTATCGTGTCGGTTAACAACATTAGTAAAACTATTCAAATCCGCCCTTTTTTTTGTGTACTATTATCTCAATGATTTTGCAATCGGTTTAATCGGTTCGGTCGATTCTTTAGATCGATGATTCTGGGAAACTGAAGATTGAATTTGAAGACGTTAGTTTGAACTCAAGATCGCTCTTGAGATCGAAGTTTGGCCCGCACTTCATGGCTTACGATCTATCTTAAGAGCGAACTGAAGATCGTACCTCAGTTCTAACATGATTACGTGCTTAAGTTTGATAACTTCGACCTTAAGTCTGAACTCAAATTCGATCCTAGTTCGAGTTTGATTTTAAGTTCAAACTCAAGTTTGAATTTAAGATCTTAAGCGGGCATTGAAGTTCGGGTAAAACTGCGATCTTAAATTCGATCTCAAGAGCAATCTTAAATTCAAACTAATGCGGTAAAAATTTACTCCAAAGGCCGGCTCGCATTTTTCACGATATTTTTTTTTTTCAATTATACCAACTTATATTTGCGTTACTTATGTACGGGAAAGAGATCATTATCGTTTTCTTCTAAAATCTAGGTTTATTTTAAGAGATGTGTTAATCTTGTGATTCCAAACAACACATTAATAGACTGGCTAGAAAGTGTTAATTGAGTAGTTTCAGAATGCTCGCGGTTTCATCCGTGCGTAGTTTCGCAATGTTTCGAGCACGGTTGAAATGGTACGGAGTTGTCCATTGAGGGAAAAAAAATCCGAAGGCTAATCGCGTACGATAATAACACTTTTGCATCGATAAGCCTCATTTGTTCCAGTCGGATGAAAATATTAGTAAAACTATTAAAATTCACTCGTTCGTGTTTCTACGAACTGTTTTCTTAATCATTCTCAGTCGGTCAAGTCCTCGAAATTTTTGGATCGATGATTCTGGGAAACTAAGAGTCGGATCGGATTTTTCACGATACGCGAATGAGATTATTATTATTTTTTTTTTAAATGTAGGGTAATTTTGAGATGCATTAATTTTGTGATTCCAAACAACACATTAATAGACTGACTCGAAAGTGTTAATTAAATAGTTTCAGTACACATCGGCACCTTAGTAATCTCCGATGTTTTTTTTCCACGATCGGAATCCTCGCGGTTTCTTCCGTGCGCAGTTTCGCAATGTTCCGAGCACGGTTCGAAATGATTTTCCGATGCCGAAACCTCGAGCAACGGTGGCGATGGCAGACAGACCGTAGCTTCCTCGTCAACCAACGTCTGTAGAACCTCCGAAGTAAATGTCACTGCCCAAAGTTTCCTACGTTGTGACTTTTTCATCTCCCTCGCGGTAATGCGATCTTCGATGGGCGCATCTTCGTATTGGATTTCCTCGTCCGACTCGTAAACCTGCGTATCGTTTTTCTCAGAGGTCTTCCGTCGGCATAACGCGGTTTTATTATTTCATTGTAGTATTATTATTTTTATTAATATTATTATTATTATATTGTGTTAATTTTTAAAAATTATTATTCTATTACTTTTGTACATTGGAATTTTTTTTTTTTTTTAGAACGTCTGGTGTTTTTTTTTCTTGTTAGATTTTGTCTGTCTCTCATTCCATCTTTCGGAATTTTCGTTTCAAGCTCCGTTCGAAGGGTCAGTAACAATTTAATAAAAAAAAAATAATAATAATAAATAAATAAAAGAAGAAATTTAAATTTCTTACCGATTGTTGCCGTTTGTTTCGCTGACGAGCCAGTTCCAAGCTTAAACTTCGCACGGCCAGTGCCAGCTTGTGCTTGTGTTGAACGTCGTTCGGGCCCATCAGAGGCTGAGGCTCGCCCTCCTGTACGGGAACACCGGCGAACGATTCGCTCAAAGCTCTTCTCAGCAAGGAACCGGCAAACTGCACGACTGCCCTGTCCCTCGCATCCATTTCTCTGTTCTCGTCCGACGCTATCGGATCCTCCAGCCATTTGGACAGCTGATCGTAGACTTCCTCCAGTTCGGAGCAGAAATCTGTTTCGAAGAAAAATTATTGAAGCAATTTATGTAACGCACTTTTAAGCGGCCGAAACGGAGCTGTGTATCTTTGCAACCCTGAAGATATCTGCATGAGTTATAACGGCTGTGTTTTGCATCGCATAAACTTTGCTCGGAGAAGTTTTCTTGGAGAAGAAAATTCTACAAGTGAACAATTTTGCTTCTTCATAGAAGAAGATTCTTTTTCATACAATCATTTTTTTTTTTTTAAATTGTAATAAGAACTTGTTCAGAATATTGCCAAAATTAGTGCAATATTGTTTTGCAATTTCAGAGGCGATTATTTTCTGTTACCGACAAGTCTTCCTCTATGAGAAAGGCCAAATCATGAAAATTATTTTTCATAGAAGTACACAAAAGTAGATTGGATGAGGGTGGTTCGCGAAAATCTCGATGTAGACACTTCTTTTCTTTCTAAAGCAGTGCATTGATAAAAATTTGCAGAAGATGAAATTTGATGTCATGCAGATATCTTCACGGTAATTTATCTCTGCTATCTCGTTGGAGAAGAAATTGAGTAATGAGGGTCACCCAAGGGTGAATTTTAATATTTACGTCACTCATTTGAGTGAAAAAAATTAACTTTTCTTTAAAAAAAATAAAAAATCCACACCCGAACTGTACTCAGTGCTGAAGCTATATTTGCTGCTGGCGTTCGTGTCTCTTCTCTGCAGGCCCGGGGGTTGAGTTTGCCTGAATCTACCGAGCCATCTTTGTTCCGCTTCCAATGACTCTTTGAGAAAATCTTCGTCGACAGTTTCGTCACGTAACACGAAGCCCCTGGATCCACCTCTCTTCACCCTGACGAAACAATAAAGCGGAGTCGTTCATCCAATTAGTATTCTGTTTGTGACACTCTGCATAGTCCTATCGAGAGAAAGGACTCGTTTGATTGAAATGTATTTGCTATATTTATCACACCGGCCGACCCAAACGATCCGGTAGACTAATTTACATAATAATAAAGCTCACGCCGATTGAACACTCACACAGATACTCACAGCTTTCAAAGAAACTAAGACGGATACTCGGACAAATATTCACCGATGCTCACAGAGCTTCACAAATACTCACACAGGTATTCGCAGGCGCCCACACGGATACTCACAGAAACTCACAGATATTCACAGATACTCACAGATGTTCGCAGACACTCACAGATGTTCACAGATACTCACAGATCCCCATAGGCACTCACATGGATACTCTCAGATACTCACATGGATACTCTCAGATACTCACATGGATACTTATAGACACACGGATCCTTACAGACACACGGTTACTTACAGACCCACGGATCCTTACAGACACACGGTTACTTACAGACCCACGGATACTTACAGATACTTGCAGGCACTTACAGATTCTTCCAAACACTTCCAGATACCGCAAGATACTCACAGATGCTCACAGACACTCACAGATACTCGCAGACGCTTACAAACACTCACAGAGACTGCGAGCGCGCGAGCCGGCATAACCGTTAGTTTTTTTAATACATTTTATTCGACGTATTAATTTTATTATTATTCTTTTCTTTCACATAATTTTCCAATACTAGGAGATTACTCACTTGATATCCTGATCGCCAACGTGACTTCCGGTTACGCTTATGCCCACCGCGTAACTACTTTCTCCGGACGAATTTTCCGAGGAACGAGATTCCGTGGCGGTGCTTTCGCGATGTAGAGCTTCTTTCAATCGCTGAGCGAACGTTCCTCTTCTTTCCGGTGTGTCCAACTGTGTGCTGTAACGCCTCGTTAATTTCTGCTCATCTTCGTCTGGTGCACAAGAAAATTCGTTCGCGTAAATTACAATGAACAATAATTGAATTAAGCAAACAAGGAGAATTTACGGTTCACCTGCTGGATCGTCGTCAATGGTGTCTTTCGCGCTGTGAAAACTTTCGGTGCTTTGACTGTTGCAACTACTGTAAACGGACATTTGACCGAGGGATTTTCGGTTGACCGGCAAAACCTCGCCACTCGAACCGAGAACGATAAATCGACTCCGGCGGCTCGCCGTGCTGGCGCTTTTGACGAGCCTCGGAGGACTCTGCGACCTGATGGAACGTCCGTTCGGCCTCGTGCGGACTTCACTCAGTAGATCGGCGTCGGACGTATCTTTCGACAAAACTGAGCGGAATCGGTTAATCAGCTGCTTTTAAGTAACTCATTTAATATTTAATATTTAATATTTAACATTTAATATTTAATATTTAATATTTAATATTTAATATTTAATATTTAATATTTAATATTTAATATTTAATATTTAATATTTAATATTTAATATTTAATATTTAATATTTAATATTTAATATTTAATATTTAATATTTAATATTTAATATTTAATATTTAATATTTAATATTTAATATTTAATATTTAATATTTAATATTTAATATTTAATATTTAATATTTAATATTTAATATTTAATATTTAATATTTAATATTTAATGTCCACTTTCGACTGGCTTCCGACCTGACGGGTCGAAACCGTAGGATTATGAAAACGAACCTCGTTGGCCATTGGTATTCGACGTTATCGCTTTTTCTTCGGTCTCGACTTCCGGCGAGGCGCTGCTGAAGCTTTCGCCGATTGGAGACAGTCTTCTCGCGCCGAGAAGCCCGTCGGGGTCCGAATCCGATTTTCCAGATTCCGCTGGACTGCCGGGCGGACGTCTCTGACGAAATCCCAGAAGCGACTTGTTCATCTCGCGTAAAACATTGTCTTCCTCGAACTGGGTCAGTGGGAGCTTCGAGTAGTCTTCGGGGTCCATGCAGCAGACTGTTACCTGTTACGCACGATAAATTCCTTTATTTTTCCCCCAAAGAACCCAGTCTCGTTTTTTTTTTTTTGCGTAATTATACGAAGAAGACAAAATTGCTCTCTTCGCAGGATCAATTTTTTCTTTTTTTATTAAAAATTTGCGGAGAATTTTTACGGGATTTGGTTCCGGTATGCTTTCGTATATAGCTTTGTGCTTCGGATCGTTTATCCGCGATACGTGTCGGGCTCCCTCCACTATCAGTACTTCGTTGTCTTCTAAGGCCTCGACCGACAGTATTGCAGCAAGGATTTCCGGATGTGTTGCTATCTGCAAAAATAATTACCCCGATGGATTCGCGTTATTATCGACCTTCGTTTAAAAAAAAAAAATGTTTCTTTTTCAAATAGCTTCCATCCAAATTCACCTCTCAACCCACTAATTCCAAACAAACCAACGATATTTGAGGCAACAGAAATATTAATACACCGCGTGAGACGCGGTGGGAAATTTTAAAGAAAATCTCATCCGAACTGTGAAGTATAGTTTCTCGAATGGGACAGTAAAAATTCAATACAAACATCCGTACTGCTGGTGTATAAAAAAAGACATGGCGAATCGCTTCCGGCAAAGAGTCTTCCGCGCGCAAAGCCTCGATTCAAAGCTCTCGACCCTTTGTAAATCAAAATGCACTGTAAAACAAAATTGTAAATTCAATGTATCAGACTGGAAGTTTTTATGCAAAAACTGGTATACATTAAATTTGATGTACGACAGAAAATGAATATACTTTTTCATTGAAGTTAAAGTAAATCATAAAAATTAAATTACTTTCATAGTAAAATTGAAGTGAATTACTAAAAAAAATAAAGTAATTCCAATGTTTTCAATACACTCAACATTAATCTTTCATCACGATTCTGCATCAAATTTAATAAACTACTTTTTGCATAAAAATTCCATTCCGGTACATTAAATTTCGCAAGGATTTTTCTTTTACAGTGAGGAGATGTGACATACAAAGGGTTTAATTATTGCCAAAAGCCATATCGTAGAGTCCGCTGACTTTTTCCATTTTACGGCTAAACATACTTACTTACATGTACGGTTTCTTGGGTAAGATCGTCATCGAGTACTCCGCCACCGAATCGCGAACTCGCGAAGCAAACGTGAAGCAATCGGGATTCGGATTCTATTCTGTCCATTCGGCCGCCGTGTCGAATCGTCAGCGGACAGAGGGGTATGCTGCTCTCGAGCCAATCCTCGATAGTCAGCCACTGCTTCGACGTCATTACCTGAAGATGTATCATAGATCTTCGTGAGTTTCGATCGAACAGACATACGTGATAAATCTTTACCAATCCAAGCCCAATAATACTGAGAAAAAAAAATGAAAATAAAGAAAATTGAATGATTTGAAAAATGAAAAAAAAAATTGTTATACAGCGTCACGATTATTTACCTGTCTGGAAACGATCATTCGTCCGTCGAGGGCCGATTCGCTTTCGAGAAAATCGAAGTAGTGCAATATACTTCGCAATTTGGCCTTCTGACTGTTTCTGGAATTTAAATCACGTATAATAATTATAATTGTAATTATAATAATGATAATAGTAACAGAAATATGCCAATCTACATGTGGACCAATATTAGAATACGGCCATCCTATTTTCATGAATTGCAAAGATTCAGCAATTTAAAAAGTAAAAACCGCAGAAATTCCGTCACCCTGAACATTAAATCCACAGAAACTAGAATTAAAGAACTTGCAAAAAGATTCGCTACCCTGCAAAATTAGAAAGTATAAACGCAAAGTTAAACGCCCATCACATCTAAATACAATATACCAGAAGCTCGAGATAATTAACAACGAAGAAGCTAACTGAATAAACATATGTCAACTACCAATTCACACAATCCAAAAAAAAATGTTGACAGACTATCTAAAACGCGCGACTCTAAGATGCTCTCCATATATTCTCTAATAACAGTAAATAATAAATACGTCCTCGAAAATATAAGTGTCTTTTAATAATAAATGATAATAATAGTAGTGGAAATAATAATGAGATTGCAGGGAATGCTACGCCCACGATTTGACCCCGCAGCGAATAGCCGGGAAAAGGTCAACGCTGTACCGAAAGGTCAAACCCGCGTGACGTTTCTTTCGAGATATGTATGTCACGCAAAGATGAAGATAGAGCGGTCCATATAGCTAAGTGTCGATTGTCGCGCGACTCGCGAATCGCGATATAGCCTCAGGATGAAAGAGGGGAAAAAAAAAAAACATTATTAAAAATTCCAGATGACGGAGAATTGGGCCAAGGTGGAGCCGACCATGGGACAGACCTACAATTCACAATGGCGAAATGATTAGTTTTTGAAGAGGGTCTGCACGTTTATCGGAGCGGGGAGAGCGTGTCGATGGCACGCACGTTCCAAGCGCACGCCACAAGGACGTAATTACCCGCCCGATTGTACGTAGTACATCTGGTGCACGGCATTGTGCGGCCGTGTGAATCGTTGCCAGCTGGTCTCGTCGTCGGTGTCGGGAGACCTTGAATTGCCAATCACGCTTGGCAGGGCGTGTTTGTTAAACGGCACCAATAAACGTATAAACAAGAAGTGGGAGATCTCGAGGCTGCGATTTGCCGATCGACAAACTCAGATCGCGGCACCGGAAATTACGCGCCCCGCAACTTCGTCGAGACGAACGAAGAGAATAGAACGCTGTCCGCGGAATGAGTTCGGTTACTGGTTTTCTTGACATTTGTTTTTTTTTTTTTTGGTAGAAAAAGGTAACTGAGCAATTAAATTTCTTATACTTTGATATAACTCACAGTCGTCAAAAAAAAGTTTTATCGCACTAGTATCGTAAATTACTATTTTTTACACGCTAAATAGGCGTAACTGTTAAGAGGTTGAAATAAGCTGAGACCTCGTGAGAATCGCAACATAGGCCGATCGACAAACTTAGATCACGGCACCGGAAATTACGTGTCCTACAACTTCGTCGAGACGGCGGAAATGAGACGACACTATCAATGGAAGAAGTTTGCTTACTGCATTTTGTTGAATTTTTTTTTTTTTTTATGTAACTGAGCAGTGAAATGTTTTATACGAGAACTGGGCAAAGTACCGAACAGTACTTAAAGTACTAAGTACTAAGTACCGCAAGTACTTTTATAAAATGCAAAGTAACAAAGTACATTTTCTTCTTAATAGGAAAAGGCGTGAGTACGAAATTTAGAGAGGAATTTTTCGATTCACTGGTAGCAGACTAATCGACTGGACTACGACGACTGAACCATGGGGAACTGAGTGTTGGTCGACTGGTTGTATAATAACTAAGTCTAGGACGTATGGATCTAGTACAGTGGTCGAAAGTGAGAAAGGTCTCCGAAAAGTACTTTGATACTTTAAGTATCAAATAAGTACTCGTGTACTTTAAATACTGCCTAGCTCTGTTTTAGACCTCGATACGGAAAAGTGTCAAGCACTCGAGAAATATAATTTTTTTGTACACGAGGAAAAGGGCTTAACCGTTAAGGGTTTGAAATAAGCGTTTTTTTTTTTCAATGCAGGACCTCGTGAGAATCGCGATCTCGGCCGATCGACGAGAGTTCGATGAAAAATTAGACTCACAGGTGGAGGTGCTTGAAGAAATTCGTAAAGTTGAAGTCACCGAGGGTCGGATGAGTCTTCATGGTCCTCTTTGGGTAGGTCGAGAAGAAGGCGTTAGCGAGTAGGGATGAAGCGAAGCCATAACTGTACTCGACGCAGTCACCTGTGGACGAAATAATGATTTTTTTTTTTTTTTTTTAAATTACGACTTCCGAGTCCGATGTCGGCTTTGAGAGTGAGCTTCCGGTGCTTCGAGCTCGGTCGTAATTTGCGCCGCGGCACATTAACTCCATCGTCCGAAATCCAGACAGCCGTTAAAGTCGAGCTTGCGCGAACTTTACGCCAGTCGTAACAACCGACCGGGGAAAAAAAGTTGCGAATCGTACCGCCGAATTCTCACCTTGCTGCTGAAGGCTGAAGTAGAGGCCGTGAGGGGGTTTCGTCGCCCTAAGCGCCTTCGCACGGTCGACCATTCGTGGTATTGTCTTTTTGAAAAACAACTCGCGCTCCGACTGCCCGAGATCGTCGTCCACGAATTTTGCGAGACCGACGAAGAGATCGGGATCCTGAACATCCTCGTCCGGATCGAGACTTATGCTGTAAATTAACACATTTCATTTATTTAATATCCAATCTTTACCCTAAAAAAGTGTGAAGATCGAAATTTTCAGAAAACTTTCTCATCTAATATACTTTTGTGTAGAAAGCTATGAAAAATCATCTTCCGCGATTATTTGGCTTCTTCGGTGAGGAAACGTTGTCGATAAAAATTATCGCGTTTGAAAGCGCAAAACACGGTAAACAATTATTTCGTATAAATCGGAATGCGAAGTTTCGAAAAATCGGACTGCGAAGTGTCGTAAAAATAATTTTGATAAACAAGTGACAAACTCGCTTGTTCAGGCTTGAATGTACAAACTTGTCCTTTTATTTCCTTATAGTTTGTACTTTTAAGATTGTAAATCTGGAGATGGATGACCCGATCGAAAAATTAACAAATAAAAAATTGTGATTAATATGTTGTTGTTAAAAGTATAAACTGTTTTTACCGTGCAATTTTCGTGGCAATTTTTTTTTTTTTTACAATTTTTGGCAATTTTCACTACAAAGGTTCCCCATGAAAATTGTAGTAATTCGTCTTTTCGAGGCCACGTCTGATTTTTTTTTCCCACTGAAAAAAAACTTCCCATATGAGTGAGCAGAGAAAAGTTAAGTTTGGCAAACAATTCTATTGACTCGACACAACAACGATCGGAACGGAAGAAATTTTTACCTCAATCCACCGATACAGATGCTCGAACGAAATCGATTAATCGTCCGAAAAAATAAAGTTCAAGATCCGATTACGAAAGAACTCGGTCGATGGCTCTATAGCGTGGGAGCGTTGTCTATTAAAGCATCAAAGAGTTTCGATGGTCGTACAATGAAGTTTAAGTAAATGCAATAAGAGCTCCGCGGATCGGGCGACAGACCGCGCGAAAGAAAGACAGATAGAAACCTCCAAAAATAAAGTGCTCGCTTTCGTCGTGGAGTACGAGACGTAGTAGTACGAGCTGCGGTCTCGTATATATATATATATATATATACCACGCACACACGCACACACGCACACATATACGCATATAAATACACATATGTATACACATTTATGCGTATATATTTATACCAATACAAGTGCAAGAAAGATAGACAGATACAGAGAGAAAATATCTATCGCATTTAGCCAAGCAGGGGCAGCGGTACAAAGTGAAATAACTAAGTGAGATCAGCGTCCGAATATAGTAACTGTTAGTAGTTACGGTCGTTACTCGACCGGCCGCGCAGCCTTTCGCCGTCCCGCTTTTTCGGTTGGTGATCTTTTCCGGGTTGGTTATCGTTTTTTCGTCACGCGCCAATCTCCGTTGGTGCGCAATAACGTTAACTCACTTGCACATGTCGTGGAGCCTCTGCATGGCGTCGAGAAGGTCGTTGGAGTTTCGCGAAGCTCCGGCGCGGTCCAGCTGCTTAACGACGGCCGGCCACCAGGGCAAGTCGCACGGTAACATTACCAGGGCCATGGTCCACCTTTTCGCCGAAGCCCACCGGAACTCTCGATTATCACTGACGGACACACACATCGAGAATTAACGGAAAAAAAAAAAAAAAAAAAAAAAAAAAAAAAAAAAAAAAACAATAATAATTCAACGATTTATGTAAAATCCTAAGATTCGAGATTCTGAGAAATCTACAATTTCTCCATCGCATGATTCCGGGAGAGATATCGGAGGGCGCGTAATTTAGTGTACTTAGGACGATTCGTGGGAATCAGCGAAACCACTTTAATCCTTCAACTGCCGTGTCTGCTTCGCGTAAAAAAAAGAAAGAATTTCATGAATCGCTCGATACTTCCTTATCAAAATCTATGAGGATTATAATTTTTTGAGAATAATTATGGTTCTTAATTTTTATCGAGGGAAAAAACTTTCTTTTCGATGTGTCACTATTTTTCAAGCAATATCACGATATTCTGTCGTTTTTCTTAAAAATCGAAAATCCTCTGTCGATAGCACTTTTCCAATGTAGCGAGAATCATACTGCGCACAGTCAAAGGATGAACAGTGGTACATACGCGTGCACTAGCTAGCAGTAAACCAGCACTAAATTTCCCAAGTTCCGCGCGGCAGTGGTGACGGTCCGTAACTGGTCGGACACTTGCGATTAGCTGGCGAATTGCTGATGTCGCGAGCCACGGACCGCTCGGCCTGATCCTTCGACGTTGAAAAAAAAAAAATATATATATATATATATATGTATATAAAAAAAATGTCAACCCTCTTTTCGGTCAATCCACCGACAGCTTTAATTTCAATCGAATATTAACGTCCCAAAAAAAAAAAGAAAAAAGTCTCTTCGCCAGTGCAACCGCTAGTCTACAGTTTTAACTCTTCAACCCCATTGTTCCAATTTCGATTTAACATGCACGTTCCGTTACTGGCGAACGGTGACCCGATAACGGGGACAACGACGATTGACGATGACGGCGAACGACGCTTCGCTCGGCCGCCGTAGCACGTGCACGCTTATAATTAGTCCCCGCTCGTTCGTCGTCATCGTATTCGTCACCGATGCTTTCCACCCGGAAGCGTATCGCGCTTCCCGGGAGCTCCCGGACAACGACTCCCCTTTATGTAACTCGCGGGTGAGAGCTCTGCGATGCTGATCGGAGTGTGTGTTCAATCCCCACCGTACCCAATCCCGGCCCCCTTCCCGCACCGCGTTCGATTTCACCGCCCGCGAGAATCGTCCCGTTCCTTATCTTCAATTTTACCTTTTAGTGTCCGCTCGGTCCTCCCGCACGAATCGCGACGTCAGGCCCGCTCGCAAGGACTCAGGATCGACGATAAACGACGCGAGGTCGAGTCACATCTTCGCGACAGCGAGTTTGCTATTTTCTGCGCCGGTGGACCAGCTGGTCTGAGCCCCACGAGTCGATACTACTGCCCGAAGCTTCTGTTTCTTCTTCCAATGCCGTCGTCGCTGCTGCCGCTGATACGCTCGGGGTCGTTGATTCGGCACGGCTTGAACTCCGCATATTCGAGGGGATCGCCCGTTCTCTGCTTAGAGGCTTTCAACGTGCGTCTTCGCTATCGACGCGACGCTGTCGCTACTTCTTCCTCCTCCTCCTCTTCTTCTTCGTCTTCTTCTTCTTCCTCTTCTTCTTCTTCTTCTTCTTCTTCTTCTGCTTCTTCTTCTTCTTCTTCTTCTTCTTCTTCTTCTTCTGTTTTCAGCGTTCCCCTTGACAACGAGACGGCAGCATCGCTTTCACGGACCATTATCCTCCTGGCAGAAACACCTCGAGGAACTTGACCTAATGTTGTATCAAGGCGGTTTAATCGTGCTACTTCCGGGTGGAACTGTCGCTTCCTCGTCTTTTCTTCGATTTCCTTGGATGGAAGATACGGTTTTAGTTTTTGGTACTTCAGGTGTTTGGGTATTTGGGTATTTTTGGTTTTTTTTTTTGGCTTTTTTTTTTTTAAGATTCTTACTGTCCGTCACTCGAACGGCGTTTCACGAAGCACGAAACGCACTCGGAGAGAGCCCATCGGTCGTCGCCGCGACGGTGTATAGCGTTCTGCCCGTTCACGTTCCGTCTGTGGACGATGCTTTAGTTCGCCGAGGTACCGCCGAACCATCGACGGCCGACTCGCGGGCCGCCTCCTCTATTTATAGACCTCGGCGCCGGCGCCTTGACAAAACCCTACGTAGAATTTCGATAAAGTATGCGGGAGGTTTCTCGGACTGCACAGCCACAAGTCTTCCGCTGGAATACCAATTTGTTTTTTTTTAATTTATATTTTTATTTTTTTCAAAAAAGTACCGTAAGCGTCTCGGAGGCGCAAGCTATCTCGGACGATCAAAGATTGTTGGCTAGTGGATAAAGCACTGTAGGGTCGGACATCGATCCCACGAAACTTGTATATGGCCGAAGAATATATAGAAAGCCTATAGAAGCGTACTTCGTACAACCCGCTCGAAGCGAAGTTGGGGTGCTCGAACGAGCTTTTCACCCCGCTTGTGAGATGTCGTTAGCAGAGTTTAATTCAGCGGGTATTTCACGCATCGAAACTCTGTTGGATGACCGGTCGTACCACAAGCGACGTAGCACAAAAATCTTTTTGAAATGTTTCATACATTTTCTTTTATATGTTTCATAAATCGTTTTTTTTTTTAATGTTTCATAAATACTTTTTTGAAATGTTGAAAATATTTTGCCGATATCAAAAAATATTAGTGACATGTTTCTAAAACATTTTGGAAGAACTGTTTGTCCGTTCATAAATATCACATTGAAATGTTTCGCTTAGATATTTGTTGTTAACATTTCAGCAAAAATGTGAAAGATCGCATCACCAGTTCAATTCGGTGAAACATAAAATTCAAAATTTTTATCACTATGATTCAGAAGTATTTCGGATGTGTTGAATGATTATAAGTATCTGTCAGAAATATTTAAGAAGCATTTCGTTGGAATATTTTCGAAAGAGTATTTAAAATTATTATTCTCATGTATATTTCATAAATACTTTGTAAGATTGAAAAGATTGAAAATATTTCTAAATTATTTCGAAATATTGCCGCAATAAACCATACGCATGTCGTATTCGAATCGGCGGACTGTTTATTCGATAAATCTCGTGACAAATTCGATAAATAACTATGCGTTAATGTTATTGCTGAAAGTGACCTGACTCGGTCGGTGAGGAATGGTCACGTGGTTGTCGGAAGGACCGTCGTTGTAATTGTCCGAAACAAACGCCCTGTTGTCGTAGATGTAACTGTTCTCGGAGGGCGAAGTGTGATCCCGAGTCTTTGCATGTATGCTGTCGGGACTGTTGTAAATGTTGTCGTCGGTTTCACGCCGATCCTTCTGCGACCGTCTTCGATTGGCCACCAACGTCGAGCGTCGATTTTCGAAGGCTTCGACCACCCGGCGTGACAGTCGCGTCGATAATAATCGTGAGATATCTGAAATTCGTACAAAATACATAAATTTCAAGCGTTTGACAGTCAAGTACACATTTGTACATATTTGTTCAGTTTTTTCAACAAATACACCGCAGTTGTGTCTTGATTTTGATGTATTACGACTCATTCTCTTCCTTGAATGATGCACTACGAATTCACCATCTCGGCATTCAATAGTATTTTCCGTTTAAAAATGCCAGCCTCTTGTTTGTCCATCGACGAAACTCCTTCATAAAGAATAAGCTGTGAGATTTTTAAACGGAAAATCCTATCGAATATCGAAACAGTGAGTTCATAGAGCATCCTTCGTGCAACAGATTGAACCGCAGTACGTCAAAATCAAGCAAAAAATATCCGATTATTCTTTAAATTATTGTATTAAAAAAAAATCGCTGTATCTAAAAAAAATATTGGTGATGTCGAAATTCGGAAAAAATACTCTTTTAAGAGTAATGTTCACGATATTATATTCGTGTGAAATAATATTTCTATCGTTAATATATAGTTTGCTATTATTCGAAATTTATACGTAAACATCGCAGGTGTGAAAGTTCAAAGTGCTTTGGATACTAAAATCTCAACTTTTATTTTATTCTTTTACGAAAACAGCTTTTTCTGCGAGGAAGCCAAAAATGGCAAAGTAACAGATCAAAGTAAGCACCTGACTCCGGATTGTTCAAATTCCTACGAAACAGAGTATCCAGACTAGACGGTAGTTGAGTCCTTTTGTCCTGGGACTCGGCCAACTCCTGGACAGTTTTACGTTTTCCCGGCGGAACTGCGCTAGTTCTTCGGGCGAATGCGGTTCCTGCGTGATTTTCCACGACGCACTGCAACCCGTTTGCAACATTCTCAGCGTGTCTTTCCAGATCCTCGTCCCCGGTTGGATCTACAGGCTGTAAGAGATGCACTAAGCGGGTATACATAGCTTGCAACAGTTTGCGATTCGTAAAGTGTGCAAACAAAAATTTCACTCACTTTGGTGCAAGCAAACCAATCGACGTTCGTTTTGGCAAGCACGTGGGTGAAAGTTTCAAATCGATGAAACAGCATTGCGGTAAATTGGACTGCCAGTATAACGACGAATGTGACGATGAAGAGGCAGCCGAGCGGCTCGAGTTTTAAGTACTCTTTGCCCAGATGCACCTGAAGATGTTCGATAATTAAATTCGATAATGAGACATTAAATAAAGAATATTTCAAACTTTGTATCACAATATTTCAGAAATATTCAGATGTTTCGAAAGATTATGTTTTTGAAATTTTTGAGAAACGGTTTCATTGAAATATCTTGATACAATTTTTCTAAATATTATCTTCATATGTTTCAGAAATATTTCGTAAGATTTGAAAGATTGAAAATATTATTAAAATGATTTCAAAATATTGCGTGCTATATGATAATCGTTTTGCAATTAAAAATGTATTTTCAGTAACTAAGTGTCAGAAGTTTTTCCAACAAATTCACTCACCTCCATGTTAGCCGGGGAGAACGTTATATTGTACTTTATGCCGAGCGGCCATCGTATATGCAATATGTCCTTGTTCAGTTGCATGAGAAAGACAATCAGCACGAACAGAGCATTGAGCATGAAAAACTTGAAGAGATACTCGTCGCGTAAGTTTCTCAAACCCTCCGCCGTTTTCGCCTGGAACAAATGGACAATTATCATTAATTGCGAAGAAGTTTCTTCGCCGATTTATTATACCGCGATATATTTATTTTTATAAAAACAAATAAAAATAAACATGATATTTACTAATTGTTTCTTATCCTCGTCGATGGGATACAGATATTTTTCGATAAGTCGCTCCCAGAAGTTTTCTTCTTCGCGAGACAGAAATTCGACGCTAAACTTCCGCAGCCTTTCGTCTTGAAGCCAGTGAGGAGAAACGAGAAAATTTCCCAAGTCCCGATTCGACCCGTTGGTGTAAATATCCGATTCCGATTCCGGTTCCGGAGCGTCATCGTCGTCGTCGTCGTCATACTCGTCCGTATATTCGGTATCGCCCTGCGTATCGGATTTTCTCGCGGGATCGATGTCGACGAACTCGTTGACGCTTTCGACAAATTTTTCGCTTCGACGATTTTTCTGAGTCTCATTTCCATCGGTGTTTCTAAAATGGAATAATCACTCATTTGACATCAGGTCATTTTGCCGATAATCTTATATATATTTTAGAAATCTTTTTGTTTGTTTATTTGTTTGTGCCTACTTTCAAGAATCCAGAGGTTCCTCTCCCCACCCCCCTTCCCCCCTATTACAGTATTCCCTTGTTATACAATTCTGGTACTATTTGGGGCGCCCCGGTGAGTTGTGCACAGTAATGCGGTGCACAACAGCGCCGTGTACTATCTTCGGTTAAAAGAAACTCATTTTTCGACCGGAAATAGGTCACTCTCGGTTTGAAAATCCCATGTTTCATTCAGAAATACGTCACTTCCGGTTTAAGAATCTCATATTCCAATCTCAAATCTCATATTCCGATCTCAAATCTCATATTCCAACCTCACATCTCTTATTCCCACCTCAAATCTCATATTCCAACCGGAAAAAGGCACTTCCGGTTTGGGGATCTCATATGTCGACCGGAAATACGTTACTTCCGGTTCGACAATCTCATTTTTAAATCGGAAATTTGTCCTGAAATTTAAGTTTCCGTTTTCTAAATTCCATATTCCATAGAAATCGAACGCCGCAACAACCTACAAGATTAATGTAATTTATTCGTAAGGCTTTCTTGCTGTTACTGACTTTTCCATTGCATCCAGACGCGAACCGATGCGATCGAGAGTCTCCGAAATATTCTCCAATTTTCGCTCCTCATCCGAGACAGTGTCTTGGGTGCAGAGCATGCATCTGAATAATCCGGCCAACGAGAATTCTATTGAACCTCGGCCTTTCTTGGTGGTAGTGCGGGCGTCGTTGGTGACCGCAGATTTTTCGTTTAGTTTCTTGCCGGCGTCCTTATTCTGTTCACCTTCCTGTAACAAGCAAAAAACGAAAAGTAGAAATTACTTACTTCACTTAGCCCTTCATATACCGGGGACTTTTTCGTTTTGTCGATCGCAAACGACCGTGCATTATTTTACGCACAAAAACGATACGGATATACGTAATAAATTTTCTTCTGCGTTATAAAAAAAAAAACAACACTGCAAGGTACGTTTGTGATTTTTTAGAGATTTTTTTCAGCACATTAACTTGTTATTCGAATGGTTCGAAGGTCGCGTCTTGGAAAATTCTGGATCCTCGTTGAACAAGGATCCGGTACGCCAGACACATTTACATCTCTACCACTCACAACTCTACCAAATAATAACTCTACAACAGTCTATATTACTCATGAAAAAACTCTACCAGAATCAAAATAATATTCTCCCGGAAATGAAATAAACCTCTACCGGAATTGAAATAAAACTCCGGTAGATTTTTATTTAAATTCCGGTGGAGTTTTATTTCAATTCCGTTATAGTTTTATTTTGATTCTGGTAGAGTTTTTTTTTTCATCAGTGGTAGAGATTTTGGTGCGGTTCTAATACGGGAAAGTTGTAATGTGGTAGAGATGTTTTCTGGTAGAGTTGCAAGTGGTGCAGATGTAAATATGCAGTAAGCGAAGAGTTAAAAAATGTGAAAGTACAAGAGTAGACAACAACTGAGGAGACAAGCTTAAGACTGTTACCACGGCCGGTGTCTTGGAGTCTCTGGTACCCCAAGTGACGTTGTTGACGTTGAAGAGAGAAAATATTATGAGAAGCATGTACATGGACGGAACGGTGACGTAATAGATAAGGCCGCAGAGGAGACACGACCATTCCTGTGGATGCAGCAGTCCAGCGACGACGAGTTGACCACCGACGACAAAAAACAGTATCGTACTTGGCGCGACCCAGCCGTCCTCGGTTATTTGAATCATTATACCGACTAGGACGACGATCATGACGAGTCCGTAAAACGCCGATATCAGACCGGCCACTATCAACTGCAACATTCGTGTGAACATCAACAATTAAAACCATCAATCAACAATTAAAAAAGAAGACAAAGCTCCCTCTATGAGGAAGCAAAATTCGGCGAGTCATCAACAAGATCGTCTTTACTTGTATGCGAGCTTTGCAGGCGCAACAAACGATGACGAATGCAGCAATGGGAATCAAGTTGTAGCCGAAACTGCTCCAATTGTCAATGCGAAAAGCGGCAACGAAAGCACCGACGAGCATGAGGAAAATCGTACCGGGTCCGAGTACCGTACTTCCTGAAAATAAATAATGCATGTTTTTATTCGTCTTACAACGCAACCCCAGCAGCTCAAATCAACCCCGAAAATAACTGAAATAATTACGGTCATTTCAGGTCTCTTTTTATATCGTTAATGTAACCGTAAAAATATCCGCGTAACCGTGCATGTCCGGAATTTGAGATGCGGTTATTTTTTCGGTTATTTCTACGAAGATTAAAATTATCTGGAACGACCATAATTTTTCGGTTACTCACGGTGTCCAGCAAGAAGTCTGTCAAAAATTTAAGGACATTCAAGGCCAATTTCCAGGACTTTTCCAGGACGTTTCCAAAACATTTCTAGGACACTTCCAGGTCGTGTTAGGAAATTTATAGAAAATGAAAATATGCATATCGCGCGCGACGCATGAAATAACATTTGCGGGGAAATGAAAAATGCAAGGACATTAGGTGAAATTCAAGGACGTTCCAGGACTTTTTCAAGGCCAAGCAACATTCAAGAACAATCCAGGACTTAAAGGACTTCAAGGACCACTCAACACCATGTTATTGTACGGTTATTCCTCGGAAAAAAAAACGTTTACTCAAGTCGCTAGGGAATTCAATTTTCCGAGATAAAAGTAAAATATATTTACCCATCAAGACCCATTGATAAGCAATGTACAACCACGATATGTGGGGATTTGCTTTTCTCGTTTCTTCCGCCGTAGACAACAAATCGAAGATGTTCGCGATGGTCGATGGAATCCATCGTCTTCGTTGATTGTAAAATTCATTGAAAGTCTCGGGTGCGTGAGTGTAAGAGTCGCTCGCTGCTGAATACTCCACCTGATTATTAATGTTCGACATGTTATTCGTTGATATTCGAAAACTCGATCAATTAATGTGATAGGGAAGAATTGATATTTAAAAAATATACTAACGCGATAACCGACTTGTAGGATAAGAGTACAAAGCCATCGATCTTCACCTTGATCGTACTGCACGTAGTGCCGCGGCTCCGTCGACTGGATCGCGTACTTTCTCATAACGTTGTGCTCCATAAGAGCCCTCGCCCTGAAGAGGGAAAAGCATCCTGGGCTGCAGAGTACACTGCCGATCGTGTGCTCCGTGGATTTCTGCAACCAGTGGCCAATCGCGTATTCGAATGTTTGGAACCACACCATCGGACCTTTAAGTACGAAATTTATTAATTTCCTCTTTTAGGTAAAAATAAATCTTGTCTTATTTCCGTTGAATTAATCGACGAAGGATTTGCGATATCAGCAAATTATTGTTAATTGAAAGCAATGTAGCACGAGACGGCGAATTCAGACGCTCGCTTCCTGGTATAATCCGAATAAACAACCTTCGTCACCCGAGATTCGATAACGGACCCAAGCCGCGACAATAGCCGTATTCGTCACAAAGAAGATGTGTCGTAATCAGAAGGCGACTGGTCCATCGATCGTAGAACCAGCAGCAATCATCATTGACACGTCGAGTCGAGTACTTCACTTACCTCTGCTCTAACTTGCATTGAGAATATTATATAAAACTTTATACCATTGATATTGAAATATACCTCCCTAAGTTATTTCTAACATAATTGCAAAATACAACTAACTGATTAACCAATTGATTAACCGACTGATCAACCGACTGATCAACCGGCTGATCAACCAACTGATCAACCGACCGATTAACCATCTTATTAATTAATCAAGTCATCGACGAATTAACTGACTGATTAATTGGCAACTTAATTAACTAAACGAATTAACGGTGGCTACTTAATTAATTGACTAATTAATTGGATAATCTAATTAACGGCCGTTACGTAATTAGTTGCTAATCAATTAAATTGATAAATTAATCGGTATTAATTAGCAAATTAGCATTACCAGTGCCCATCGGATGAATCCGACCGCACGCCGCGCCCAGTTCTTTGTTTCTCTTCATCAGATCAACGAGCACTTTAACCGCAGAGGGTCGAAAATCAATGTCGCCATCGAGTGTCAGCAGATACGTGTTCTCGGCAATTGTTACCTTTCTATCGTAGCTGATCGGTCGGTCCATTAAACGGAATCCCAGAAGATAGTACATGTACATTACCTGGTATCAGAAAAATTATCTTGGTAATTCTTATATCTTTCTTATACACTTATCGTATCAATCGCTTCTTTTGCAATCTACACTTTCTTGCATAACAAATCGTTGAAACGTCAATTTGTTTTGTTCATTCTTCCGAGTGCACTGACCTGGCTCCATCGTTTTCTGTGCCTTATTTTATTTTTGTCCTTGAGATGAACGACGAGTCTTGTCTTCCCGGGCAAGGTCCACTCCAGCCGACCGCCATACGGTGCCGGATACTTCATCGGCGCGACGATTTTCAAGTGAAGCCTCTCGATTGAGTTTCTCATAGTTTCGATGAGGGACATCACGTAGTCGTTCACCTGGGTCTCGTTCTCGTCGTGCTTGCATCGTCCCTCGCATCCGTGCATGCAACGAAAGGCGTCGTCGAAGAAAACGTGCGCTTTGTTGGGGCAAACGCGAAGTTCCCAAATGAGGACCGATTATTATTATTCCAATTATTATTTTTTTCTATAATAACGCGCATAAAATTTTGCGCTTAACTCTCTCTCTCTCTCTCTCTCTCTCTCTCTCTCTCTCTCTCTCTGTGAGAACGTTCGTTGGTCGATTTTGGCTTCTTCATGGAGCAAGCTATGCGCGAGATTGTAGTAAATGAGAAAGTCGTGTGTCATTGCACACATTGCACCTTTCTTTCGTAACGTAAAAATATTTCTATATCTCGTAAAATTGAAAGTCAAAATTTGCCGTAAAATTTATCGTAGAAAATCGCCAATTGAAATTTCTGGTAATTCATCGTTTTAAAGTTGTGTCCGATGAAAAATATAAATTTTCCATGTCGGACGAAGAATACAATTTTTTTTTTCCAAAAATTCAAAAATTTCAAGATGTTATAAATTTTAAGGAATTATATGAATTTTCATCAAACGTAATACCAAACGTTGTACAGTGTTAGTCTGTTTCCATGTCAAATTTAAGCTCGATATCTTCATGTTTACTTGAATTATACCGTCTACAGTAATTTTTATTTATTTCTTTAATTATTTTATTTTCTAATTATTTTAAGTACTCTGACATTATAAAATCTGAAATTATTATTATTTTTTTTTTCGAAAATGGCTTCCTCTATGAGGAAACAAAAAATCCAAAAATTAATTTTTTTCCAACTCACTTTCAAGCTCGTAATATTCCTTCATGTGAAGATTGTAGTATCCCTGGGTGAAGCGCATGGAGCCCTGATCGGTGTCCAGTCTCATGATACTTCCTATAAATTCGCCCATTTCCTCGTCGGTTTCGTGCCACATCGTCGCGCAGGCGATAATCCGCGTCACACGATCGCTTTTCTCGCTTCCCGACAATCCGATATCGAACGATCGATTCGAATAAATGGCCTCGAATGAAGCATCATCGTCGGAGTGTAGCCTCTGCAACACATTTACGTTCGAACCCGTGCATGAGCGATGAAAGCAGTACTTCACCTCGTAGCTGCAACTTTTGGATAATTTATTTTACGGCACTCGGTGCGAAAATGGCTATTTTACGCACACTGCGCGTGCGCAAAACCCTAATTTTCACACCCTGTGAAGTAAAATTTGGTACGACACTCGTGCGAAAAACTTTTTGTGAATTCGTATGATTGCAGAACTCGTCAGTAAAAGTTTTTTCGCACTAGTATCGTAAATTACTATTTCCTAACGGATGCGCGTAAAATCCAACTTTCCGTTCCTGCAAAGTGATCACAGAAAGGGACTTCTTCGCATCGCCTGCGAGAAAAGTACTGTGCACGCGTACAAACCCAATGCGGTCTTTTTCTCGCACTAGTGCGAGAAAGTGCCTTTCTGCGCACACTTCCTAACAACGAAAACCGTTATTTCGGTGAATCTGTTAGAAAAAAACTATGTGAATATCATGGGCGTAGAAATGGGAATCCTGAGCCGTGTGAGTAGCGCACTCGCCTTCGACTCGTGCGGCATTTTCACACTCGCCACCAACTCCCTTTCTATCGCCCTGGCATACAAATAACTATTAATAAAAAGTTATACGATTGGAACCTCTGCCATTGGGTCGTCGATTGGAAAATCATCGATTTGTCTGTTGAGTGCGATCGACTGATCTATGATCAAGGAATCGTAGGTTGGCGCAACGAAGATGTGTTCCGTGGCGGCGAGTCGCTCGGAATGAGGTGACCAAATGTGCATCGTCAGCCAAGCTTGAGACGAGAGACTTAGCAGCCAAATCCAAAGGTACCAATGAGAGAGAAAATCGCCGAGCGGTTCGATATTTGCCGGTACATCGAAGAACACGTAGTCCGGAAGAAAACCATGAAAGACGCAGGCGTCGCGGTTCCTCAAAGTGCAGAGCGCTATGATCGTTGCAACGGTGGCGGGAACGGTGAGGATTGTCGGCAAAGCATAGCCATATCCTTGCATCAGTGCCCTGTAGGCGAATCTGCCTGAGAACAAAAATAATCATTTGCGATATCAAGTGCGGTAAAGCGAACTTTATACGCACGCTGTGGAGTGCGAGTCACTTGATCGTTCGCGTATAACGTTCGCTAGACCGCGCTACTGTTGGATAATATTTTTTTGCAACTCGTGCGTGAAAAGTGCTACTTACCGTGTCTGCCGAGAGTGGCGAAAGTGGTGCTTTACAGCCAAGTAAACACTATAAATACCCGGCGCATGCGCACATCGGTCCGATTTTCCCTCACCGAAAAGAACTAATAAAAACTAGCAAAAAAACTATTGTGAGTATCCAGTAGTACTACTAAGAACCTACTGAACGACTACCTACAGTCTGCCAATTTAGCCCAGTGCTAAATTGGTGAACTATCGAAAACTGCGGGAAATCTGGAGCAGTTAACTACTGAACATTACTGGGTATTTTGAGTAGTTAACCACTGAACATTACTAGGTATTTGAGTAGTTAACTACTGAACATTACTGGGTATTTTGAGTAGTTAACAGCTCGACATTGCTGGGCGTTTTAAGTAGTCAACTACCCGAAACTACTATAAATTTCCGGTAGTTAAGTACTCGAAACTACTACGAATGTCCAGTAGTTAACTATGCGAAACTACTATGAGTGTTCAGTAGTTAACTACTGAGAATTACTTCTAGTTTTCAGTAGTTCTACTTATAAGTAGTAATTGCTGATGCTGGAACCACCACGTCCTCCGTAATAACTACATGCGTGGTAATTAAAGCAATGCCAGTAGTAAATGCTAAACCTTCAGTAGTCGCTACTGGAACCTTGGTAGTTCTTTTCAGTGAGTGTTACTTTACACACGCTTCAGCATGCATAAAGTACGGTGCATGCGCAGTAAGCCTTGCTGTAAGGCGCCGCAATCAGCAGGCGCGGAGTAACACTTCTCCCGCATTCATTACAATAATCCTTATTTTTTTTTATCGAAACAAAAACAAAATCAAATTTCGATAAACCATCCGCTCTTAAATATATTGGCGTTGAATTGGTTTTCCGTTTACCTGACAAATAGGTGACGAAAGACGAGGCGGCGTGCAAAGTGAATACAATTAGGGGTAAATAGTAAGATTCGACCATAATGAATCTGCTGGCATCTTCGGCGACCTCTGCACCCAGTTGCGATGTCGTTGTTAAATCGATGAGGGTAATTTTGTATTTCCCAACGAAAATACTTCTATCGAAAAAGCTCGACGGCTCGATGCCTTTACAGTAGGCTATCAGGATAGAGGTTCCGAAAAAGACGATTATCCTCAAGACGGCCGTGCATCCTTGAGTTATGCCTTTGGTGGCTTGCTGTCTCTCCTTAATCAGCGATAAGTAACGAATACAACCTGAGGAATGTCGATCGTTAAATGTTGGGAATATATATATACACACACCTATATACTAGCAAGTTGTTGCAGCCGGGGCACTTCGCGCCCTCGCATTTCTCGACATTTGCTGGAAATACGTCAATACCGATTTAAAAATCGTATTTTTCGACCGGAAGTGAAGATGGTGAACGCGGTATTAGAAAACCATAAAATGTTCAATAATCGCAAGGTCAAGGGAGCATAAGTAAAAACTGTAATATTTACCAAAGCTGCTGTACAAGGATACGTAATTGCTCCACCATCGGCAAGAAGTCAGTATCAATGCCAACGGCAAAATACATTTCGATGTTAACGACATATCGTCGTCACGGTCCGGTATCAGCCAAATGACAATGCTGCAAAGTTGACCCGCAAGCGCTGCAGCCCCTCCAAGGAGTGCGAGATACGATTTTCTTCTTGGGTATCGTTGCGTGTTTTGTGAGAACAGACCTGCAGTGAAATTTAATGCTGATGAACAAACTATCCGGCAAGGGCAAAGAATATTAAAAAAAAAAAAACAAAAAAAATGTACGCAGGTGCGAAGGAAATTGAAGATTAAATTTTGTTACCGAGTATCGCTGGTACAGCGCAGGTACAGCTGCTGAGGACGACAGCTTGGACAGAGTTCATTTCTGGAATGACTAATATAAATAGCAGCGCCAGTCCGACCGCGTGCAGGCCGTCGGTGGCGAGCAACAAACTAATATCCAGTGGTTTCGGCCATGTTGTCCTTCTGAACAGGAAGTGAAACACAGCGCTGAGAATGCCTATCACTTCGGGAAACGCGAAGGACAGCGCGATACACCAATACCAAATAATCCGGGATTCCTCGGTTACCGTTGCGGACAGTGCTGTTCCGCTCGGTCTTTTCGCTGCGATCGAAAACATTATACATTTTACCTTTCGAACGATCATTTGATTACCAACACCGACATTTTTCATTGGATACTCGAGTGTATGAATTCATAGCTTCGAATACAATGTAATACAATGTACAAAGTCGTTTTTTTTCTTAATCGGAAGAGGCGGAGTTTCACGAGTACGAAATTTCGAGGAGATTTTTCAAATCAAACGGCCCTGTTCGGAGGCAAATTTTTTTCAAAACGTCCAAACTCTTCGTCTCCGATCCTTGGTAACTGACTAATCGACTGGACTACGCGACTGAACCTTGGGATAGTGAATGGAGGTCGACTGGATGTATATCAACTAAATCTGGGACGTTTAGATCCAGTACAGTAGCCGAAAGTGAGAAAGGGCTGCATTTTATGCACAAAAAAAAATCGGATTTTTTGGAATTTAAATGGAAAATATTGGGCTGGGAGTAAAATACAAACCATCCACTATAATCAGTAGATGCGTAAAAGCCTGTATAAGCTGACTTTGAAAATGTGGCAGTCATTTGACTACACTGTCAAAAAAATTGTTTTGAAAATTACTGAACAGTATTGGAAGCTTTTTTACATACACTGCTTCTGAAACTTCAAATACATATGCGTTTCAATTTTACAGTAAAATTAGTATGTTTGATGGAAATTTTTGTGAATTTCAGGCAAAAGATTTGTAGTCTTAATATCTCGTATTGTAATTTTACAGTAAAAGTACATTGATGCTCATTTTTAATGTAAGTAATGTAAGGAAATTTCAATTTTCCGTCAAATAAATTTACAATTTTTTTTTTTTTTACAGTGTAGTGGAAGCACTCCAGCCTATCTTCAAGCAATACAATATAAAAACTCGTAACATCGTCCCATTACCGTAGACATTGTAATCGCAGTAAGACACCGCTCCATCATCGCTGATCTGGGACGCCGCGAATATTATCGTTAATTTCGCGACTATCCCGCCGCACGAGACGAACATGAAGAGAACGATGTAAGTCAACACCTTAACGAGTTTCACGAGATTGTCGAAGTGTCGTGTGTCCGTTCTCGAGCCAGTCTTCAGCCTCAGTGGGAAGTACTTGAAAACGTCCCATCCTTCTATATCTTCCTCGGGTCTGCAGAACAAAGTTAACTATGTGGGATTTTATTTTTTAATTTTTTACCCCGATCATTACCAGCAACTGATAAAGCATTAATATAAATCTTGCCAGCAAAGTTCGCCATGGAATAGCTGGACAGTATAATACATACAACGAATAAAGATTGTCAACAAAAATATCTTTATTTCACTCGCTTCGTGTGCGTAAAATAAAATTTTCTACGATATCCGTGCGAAAAACGTTTTCGTAACTCGTTTGTGATCGCAGCACTGGTCGGAAAATGTTTTTTTTTCCCATTGATACTCTTAGAAAACGCAATATTTTCGTAATAATTCCATGAAAATATTTCAACGAAACATTTTTCAAATATTTCAGACATCCGAAGTATTTCTGAAGCACAGTGATAAAAATGTTGAAATATTTTTTATTTCATGTTTCACCGAAAATATTTCTACGACAGTTTCCATGCTTGGGCGGCTGTGTACATGCAAATTCGACTGGCGATGCAATCTTTGACATTTCACCGAAATGTTTGACAAACACTACGAAAATATTTCACAAATATTTTTTAATATTCGTAAAATATTTGTCAATAGATGAAGAAAAAAAAAATTTTTTGAAACCTTTCAAAAATATTTCAGTGCTAAGTGGATATCGTGTAGTGCTATATTGCATTGTACCAGCATATACGAAAAATAAAGAGCTTTTGAATCCGAACTTTTGACACCGTTCCATCCAGTCTTGCACAGTAAAAAAATAATTGAACTCTCGTAAAGATAATTTTGCTAAATGAGCGACAAACTCCTTTTTCACGTTTGAACATAAAAACCTGTCCTTTTATTTCCCTATTAAAAATTTCACTCAGTACTTTTGTTTTTAAAACTAAACTTAACAAATAAAAAATTGTGAACGTTCGTCGACGATAACTTGTTCTAAAAAAACAACAAACTTTTGTTACTCCGTGCACGTCGAAATAACACTCTCGAATATTTATCTCGCTTACCCTTGATCCTCCTCTTGTTCCTCGTCGTCGAATGAATTATCCTTATAATCATCCAGATCGGGCAGGTAACTCATCCGAGCCCTGTTCTTCTCACCCATTCGCGACATCGTCAAGCGTCGATGTAACTTTTATATTCCATTACTGCCGTAGCACTGAACAATAACGGCACGAAAGTCGTCATGGATTTTCTCTGAAGAGTGCTCAATCCAGCGCGGCCGATACGGAATTTCCTTATCACGATTAAATCGATAAGATTCGGAAATCCATTGGTTACACGTGGGCGTCGAAGCTATCCGCGGAATTTCACTTTCGTCTGTCGATTTATTTATTTGTTTTCCTTTTATTTTTATTTTATTGAAAAATTATTTACAAATTGATAATCATAGCTTCGATTATAAAGTATCGCTGATTGTCAATGGTGCACACATCGGCTTATGCGCGATTGAAATTATCGGCAATTTTTTTTTTCTTTTTTTTTTTTTATTGTCGCGACTGTCATCGGTGATTCGTCATACAGTCATCGCGTCGTCCGATGGCCATGAATTTTTCACAGGGGGAAAAAAAAAAAAAATGAAAACGGTGAAGAGGTACAAGCCAAGTCTGCGCTGTCGGCTTGTAAGCGTTGATAAGTAACTGCAATAAAAGTTCGTCGATTCTTCGAGTAAATGTCGCTCCAAATTGATTATGGCTTTCGATGTCTATGTCACGAGGCGTACGTGTATAAAGTGACGACAGACATCCATTGTTCGTCGATGGATCCACTGATAACGAAACGGCGATAAACGACCGGGAAAGCTCGATCGTTGGCACGCACACCGAGGCAGCAAAGTTGCGCGCATTATCGACCTGAAGAATGATCTTGCGTTCTGATCTCATGGTTAATTTTTTTCATCTAGGAAAATTCGAGGGAGAATTTAGTATCTCGCTGCGTATCGGCCGGAGAGGCAACTTTAAGGTCGGTAGAATCACAGCGTGATACGGAATTCGTGTAAACGCGCTGGCGATGACGGCGTTTCTCGTTGGTCGATGTCGCTAATCCACTAAGCACGAAAATATTTTTGAACGGTTTACAAAATATACATTTTTTTATATTATATTGAATATAATATATTATATATATTATATTGAATATAATATATTATATATATTATATTCAATATAATATATGATATATATTACACTGTAAAAAAAATGTCTTTGAAAATTACTGAACAGTACTGGAAGCTTTTTTACATAAACCGCTTCTGAAATTTCAAATACATATGCGTTGAAATTTTACAGTAAAAGTACATTAATGTTCAATTAATGTAAATAATGTAAGGAAATTTCAATTCCCTGGAAATTAAATTTCCAATTTTTTTTTTTTTTTACAGTGTATATCGAAAGTATTTTTGGAATATTAAAAAAAATATTTGTGAAACGTTTTAAAGACATATCGAAAGTATCTTTTTCTCCGCTCATAAATCTTACATTGGAATGTTTCTGAAATGATTTTTCAAATATTTCGACGAAATGTGAAAGATGGCATATCGGGCCAATCTGCATTTATCAACCGCGTAAACACGGAAACGTTCGTAGAAATATTTCGGTTAAACATGAAATTTTAAAACATTTAAACAATATTATCACTGTGTTTCAAAAACATTTCCAGATGCGTTGAAGAATCAAGTGTGTTGCTGAAATATTTGACAAACCTTTCGTTGAAATATCTTTATAGAATATTTAAAAATATATATATATATATTTTCATATATTTCAGAAATATTTCGCAAGATTTGAAAGATTAAAAATATTTCTAAAATTATTTTAAAAATATTGCGTGCTGTATGATTATGGTTGGGCTATTCCAACCATATTCATATAGCTATTTCGTAACTCTATAGTTACGAGACACTTGTGCGGCAAGGACGTAGAGAGGGAGTTTTTCCCGAATGTGCCACACATGAATTTTCCTAACAATTTTACGAAAATCACGCTTTTCGTTTTTGTCAAGCGTGCGCAGAAAAACACTTTGCCGCAATAGTGCGAGAAAAAAGAATACCATAATGCGTTTGTACGCATGCGCAGTACTCTTCTTGGAGTTTTTAATCAAAGTGAGTTCGGAACCACCGGGGAAACGCACAAAGACACATAGATATTTTCTCTTTCTATTTTGTTGTCGGGTGGAATCGAACCCGGGTCGACTGCGAAACGCGGCGTTCTTCTTCGTTATTTATTTTCGTCCGGCTTTATGCCGTAGGCCAAGTACCGGGGAAACGCAACATTGCGGACGATAGAATCAGCGTTGTACGAAATTCGTGTGAGCACGCTGGCGATGAGGGCGATTCTCATTGGTCGATGTTGCTATGGCTGGGATAGGAGTTACGAAAAACGTGTAATGCATCGTTTTTAATGTTCATTATACCACATCCCACATACACACACTTGTGATAATTGGTTACAACCGTTGGACTCAAGTACTGTCGATAAAAAAAAAACTAGTTTAACTCCTATCGGACAGGTATAGAAAATCTTATAATACGAGACATAATTTTTTTTTTTTTTTTATGTAAACCTTCAGCTGCCTCGCGCTATTTTTACAGAGCGAAACCATTCGACAGTAGTGGTTAAGAATATGAGAAATCTAGAATTTACATTAGTCGATTGATTGACTGATTTGTTTTTATATAACCGGATTATACAATAAGATAGTAATTGTTTCCAATAAGCCTTGCTCTATGTCACAGGTTCACGGCTTGGCGATGCGGTGGATTTTCATTGGTCGGTGGCCGAGTGGAGGGGATAGAGTTTTAACGAAAGTATAAAAACCCCTGCGTCGTCGATACGAGCATCATTTCGCCTCGTACTCTCCGATCAAGTGTACCGTTGTCTATTTAGAGGAATGACCGGCCGTGGCAAGGGTGGAAAGGGTTTGGGAAAAGGAGGAGCGAAACGTCATAGAAAAGTTCTCCGAGATAACATCCAAGGAATAACGAAGCCGGCGATTCGTCGTCTGGCTCGCCGAGGTGGAGTAAAGCGCATATCGGGTTTGATTTACGAAGAAACTCGCGGAGTACTCAAGGTCTTCCTTGAGAACGTTATCCGCGACGCAGTAACCTACACCGAGCACGCGAAGAGGAAGACCGTAACAGCGATGGACGTCGTCTATGCTCTGAAGCGCCAGGGACGCACGCTCTACGGATTTGGTGGCTAAAATCCGACCGAACCTACGAAGCACCGTACGCTTCCAAGCCAAAAAAACGGCCCTTCTCAGGGCCAAAAATGAATCTTAACGTACCTCGACTTTTTTTCCAAATAAAGATACTTTATTCTGATACATTCGACTTAAAAAAAAATACAGCACAAGAGTTTTACCTCTTGGGCGATAATAGCGATTAACAACAGAAATATCTTATGACCTCGAGATTGGTACAAATTTTGTACGAGTCTCGAAATAAAAATACTTTTGTGCGAAAATGGCAGTTTTATTTTCGCATATTATTTCGTAGTTTTATTTTGACAAAGTTTTATCGCTGAAGACAAAGTTTTATCGCACTAGAGTCGTAAATGATTACTTTGTCCTGAGATGCATTCGACTTGAATGAAAAATAAAGCGAAAGATTTTTCCCACTCAGGCGATAATATAAATTGAAGACAGAAACATAGTAAGGTGTAACCTCAAAATTAGTGCAAATTTGGCCGTCAGACGTTCCGACCAGATTAAAATAAGCTTTGCTCCTGTAGCCATTGAACGACGCTTATGCGATTTTGGCAAAAGCACTCTGCTTGCTTGTTAGGCAACGAGCAAAAATCATTCCTTGACGATGTTTTCACACCGTAATCCTTTTTTATCGACCGAGTGAGATCAACATGATCCGTGCTGTTTACGAGTAAAATTTGCAACGTCGTTACTGAATCGATGGATTTTTTTGACTGAATAAACTGGTGAAACTTTAATTTGACGACGAACGTCGTCGGCCTTATCGTTGTACGACGCAGTTGTCACTAATCGACGTAGCGGCACAGTTTGCTGAGACAAATTTCATCCCCTTCAGAGGTTAGTTCGGTGTATAAAACATGCTGAAAGTAACACGTTTAATTCCGCGAATATGTTCTGCGAGGAGAACAATATTCGTAACTGTGCGAAATAAATTTAGCAAAGAAGAGGTCATACGGAGATTAATGAAAGAAGAGAAACAATGTTTCGGTGCGCTTCTGGAGACCCAGTCGCAGAAGAAAAAACGCCTAAAGCTCGAGAAGAAAAGATTTGGGAAACCGAAGATCGCCGAGGCCGGCGTCGATTCGGAATTGTCGTGGAACGAGAAAAATTCAAAAGTTCGATACATTCGTTGGAAACCATCGGTCGTCGAAGCGCCAGTCTTAGCTGCGGGGCCTGAAAAAGTTTCGGCAAAATCGTCCAACAGGCACGAACGAGCGAGCATCGAAGCTGCCGAAGGTCTTCTCACGAAATTTGAGAACCAAGCACCCTTGTTAATGGACAATAAAAATCCATTGACGAAACCGGGAGTACAAAAGAGAATTCTGCGAAGGGTTTCCGTTAACTCTGGCGCAGCGACTAAGGCTGGCTACAAAGAGACAACTATGCTGCCGCCTGAAGATATATTAAAAAACATAAATGAGGCAAGGATTTTTAAGGTGAGACGAAAGATCAACGTAAGCTCGAAATAATAGAGATCGATTTTTCTCCTAAATGGTTTCATGAAATAAAATACGAATTACGGAGCTCGCTGTGTTTATGCTTAACGCAATGAGGGACGCAATTCGTTTTTTATTTTATTGAATCATTCGGGAGAAAAATTGATATAAAATTTTAACTTTCTCGTACTCATACGTATGGAGTCTCCCTTTAAGGAAGAGGATGGAAACTATCCGGATGTCTGGCAAGACAGAGAGATAATATCCGTACCAAGAACGAAGGGCTTGGTGTATCCCAGCGTAACGAGGATACTCAATGCCACTATGTCGGACAAAGCTAGGCAGATGCTCGAAGCGTGGATGGCAAGAATGATTGAAGAATTGGGACAAGAGGGTTTCGACGAATACAAGTCAGGTAAAGAAGCAGCAACAGATGTATCATTTTTATTGGGTACTTGGATAAATCCCCAAAGTAACATGCAAACAAAAAGCAGTATCATATAGATGTATCCTCATAAATTGTAATAAAAAAATTGCAAATTTAATGTAGCAGACTGTAGGTTTTTATGCAAAAACTGGTACATTGAAGTTTCATGTGCAATTGCGATGAAAAATAAAAATATTTTTTCATTGAAATTAAAGTGAATTATAAAAGTTAAAGTACTTTTATAGTAAAATTAAAGTGACTTATTAAAAATAAAGTATTTCCAATGTTTTTAATACACTGAACAATTAATTTTTCATCGCAATTCCGCATGAAATTTAATATACCAGTTTGTGCACAAAATAGTCCAGCTCGGTACATTAAAATTCACACTCGTTTTGTTTACAGTTTAACTAAGATATGAGTCAGAGTCATAAATTGGAGTATGCGCAGTACGATCGTTTTTACAAGTGGAATCGCAAAAAGCAAAGAAAAATATCGTGGAAAGAAAAGAGAGGGTAACACACCTCTTTTTTCTTAGACCAAGCATAGGTATAATTACTTCTAGACGAGAAAGAGAATAGCAAAAAAAAAAACTTTATGTATCGATAGAAAAATTTTGAAACGTGACGATTGGGTCGCAAGAAATACGCAAGAACGATTGATCGTTTGTTCCAGATCTATTGGAGAATGGAAATTTATTTCACTCGGCGATCGAGAGTACTCTGCGAGGATCGCCGGTCGAGGTACCGCTGAGCTGCAAACTTTGTTTTGAGAGCCTCAAAGGCGTATTGGACGAGGTAGAGAACGTGAGGGCGATCGAGTCGCAAGTGGTTCATCGTGATCTCGGTTACCGAGGCGTACTGGACTGCGTGGCCTCGTACCGGTAAGCTAGAACTTTGCTTGAACTGCTGCCGCCCTGATATTTAACGTTCAAGACGCTCCGTCAGATGGCAGTAGCTGTACCATTTTTATTTCGTCAATTTTTTGTTCGCGGTCAGTACTTGGATGGGTGCCCGCCTCGCCGTGCACTAGTTGGCGCATTGGAACCGTTGAGCGGGAGATCGAATTCTGACGATCGGTGTTCGTACTTGAAGTACAGTGAAACTCCGCTTATCCGACCCTCCGAGTTATCCGAAACACCCAACTCATCCGAGCCCTCCGCGTTAACCGAGATGTGGGCTCGGATAATACGGAAAACTCGGATAAAACGGATAGAACAGCAATGCAAAACGGTTAAAGCAGCAAAATAAGTTTATTGCATAAGGGTTTAAACTTGTACGAATTTGTAAGCTGTAAATACAACAGTTCCGATTTTAGAGTCATTGGTTTAAAGGGATTTATGTTCATATGAAGGTAATGTTAATTAACGAAATTATAATTATGTTTAAAAAATAACTGAATTAGCTAATAAAGTAGTTAATTTTTATATGAAGTGGTGTTATTTAAAAAAATATATATAATCGTAGTACAAGTTTGAATTGAGCATGTTATCCGTGTTATCCGAGATTTCACTTATATGACGTACGCTCTCCCCACATTAGCTCAGATAAACGGGGTTCCACATGTATCGAATACAGACGTCAAGCTCAGTTGGAATGACCGGCTGGATCGGCGCAGGTTTTCTGCAGTTTCCCTGCGCCCTCGCGCAAATGCGATATAGTTAATCATATAGATGCAGCAAGATATAAAAAATGTGATATGCAGAAAGCCTTATATTATATTATATTACAGCCTTAAAAAAGAGAATTACAAAGAAAACAAAAAAAAAAAAACAAGTTAAATAGTTTTTTAATAAACGCATTTCTGGACGCTTTAGAGTACTTCAAGTGCACTAAAATTTCGAAAGATCTTAGTGCACTTGAAGTAGTACAGTAACTTTGTTAGCAAATCATTTTTTTTCAGAGGTAATGTTTTCCTCATCGATTGGAAGAAATGCGACAGATCGAAGGAGCTCTTGAGTTCGACTTACGACGCACCTTTGCAAATAGCGTCTTACATCGGTGCTCTGAATGCCGACGAAAATTATCCGTTTCAGGTGAGTCACTGGTTCGAGAGACACACGCGATATCGGTTGTGATCTCGTGGCGCGGACTGTGCGGAAAAATCAGCCGATTTTCCAGAAAGTCACTAAAAAAAAATAATACTTCGTTCACAGATAAGATCGGGACTCCTCGTCATTGCCTACACGATAGGCAACAAACCGCGACTCCACCACCTCAACGAGACGAAATTGCAGCACTACTGGAAGCAGTGGCTCGAGAGATTGAAGAAATACTACGCTATGCAAAAAACGTGATACTCGCTGTTACTACACCAGCTAACTCGTCATGGCTATCGCTATATTATATTGTACAGTATAACACAGCGAACTTTGCGAATATCGTGAAACTTTCCTCTAATAACATATTACTCTCGAGGATCTCGTAGAAACTTGAATATTTGATGTAACTAACTCATAGCACGAGGTAGGGCAGGCGAAGGGAGAAGGCTAAGAACACTTTGATATTAAATTTCGCCTAGGCACGGCAAATCATCGTTAGCAGCTGCTTAGCGATAACGCTCGCGACCCTCTCGACCGGAGCCCACGGAATAATACTTCCGGAAATCCACCGAATTCGCCTGCTGTCGTTCGGCTCGAGGTCGAAGTTTCTCGTTAAATTCTCCCGAACTTTTCCCTCGCTTCAAGGGCGTCCGAAAACGGGTGCAGATAGGGGAAAAATGGATCGAACCACGAAAACGCCGCTTGTCATATCGCCACAAAGTTCGATGTATCTGAATGGATATGTTTCGAGAGAATTCATAAAAAAAAGCTGCGCTTTAAAAACCACCAGCCTCGTTCAACCTTCGATCGACCGAGGCGAAACTCAACTGCGGATGTATACGAAAACGACCGAATGTGTATAACGTCGAAAATGGAATTTTGCGGTGAGACGTACTTTCGCAGAGTATTTTACGCCCCACGTATTTTTCCTCTACCCCGAGCCGCCTCGCGGCAACACACGGCAATTATAACTTTCGAAGGCCGCGAGCAACCGCCCTCGACTAGTGCTAGCTGGTGATACAACGTTGTTGCAACCCCCATCGAGCTTATGCCGCTCGGTTGGCTCCCATAAACATCGCGCTTCAACCCTTCGTTCAGTGCCCTTGGGGACCGTAAACTAATGGCGAGGTAGCCGGAGTCATCTTTCGTGGCTGTGTGTTTCTCCTACGTTGTACCTGAAATACACCGCTCGAAGGCGCTCTTACGGATTAATATAATATTCTGTAGGGAGGGTACATTCGTTGGCCACAGTCCGGTTATTGTCGTTGGAAAGTAAAATGGCACATGAAAAAAGGTCCAAAGTAATTTGCATTTGACTTCCTCATTTATTACACCTTTGCGCATAGCTTTCCAAATAAAAATCCAGAAAATCTTACCGCTTTTATAGATTTCGGCCAAATGCAATAACAAAGGTATTCTATCGTAGAATTATATTTGTACGCAGTTTTAGGACGATAGCTAAAAAATTACGCAAGTTCACTGAAAGATTTTCGGCTTCCTCGTAGAGAAAGTGAGGAAGCCATGTACAAATTGCTTTGCGCCTTTTTTCGTATCATTAAACAATTCAACTCGTAATCTCAAACCGCTTGCAAACTATAGCCGTTTTAAACGATGCAAGTCTGTCATATACATGCACACATACATCCGAACGCCAGCTGAAAAGCACATTTCTCGACGTTTTAGACTATCTTAAGTATTCTGACATGAAAATCTCAATTTTTTTATTGTTACGAAAATATAACTTCCTGTATGAGGAAGCAAAATATGAAGTGGAACGATTTGTGCCAATCGTCACGGAAGTACATGAAAGCCATTCGTTCGTTTATAAGTATAGAGACCATTTTTGTTTGTTTTTCATAACTTTATAAATTCTTTCGCCAATCTTGTTACTTTATTTATTTTAGAGTTTTATGACTTCTTACATTATGTCTATGGCAATGTCTTTTTGTTGTTTTTTTTTTTTTGAGTTTTCAAGACTGTACATTCTCTGTGAAACGCTTTCAGCGACGACTACCGTAAATCAAAAGGGCGTAGACCGCTTTACTTAATACAGGGCTTTGCGCCCTTCTGTAAATTAGCGGTCGATACGCTATCGGTAGGAACGTGCATGGGTAACTCGAGCCTGGGAATCCCCGACCGATCGTATCGCGCACGAGACCCGGGTGGAGGACCTCTTCATTACTGCCGGACACGGAAACGAGGCTGTTACTGATAAACGCATCTTCGCTCGAAACTCGAGCTCCATGCGTACGAGCAGGCATACTCACTTCGCTATAGTCGAGGCGTGACGCGCTAGTCGGTTCAACGTTTAATGTACCGTCCCAAATCGCGACGATCTCGGCCTCAAAACTCCTCCACCGGATTCCGGAAGAAAATACACAAGTGTATCCAGTTATCTGCGCCAATGTGCCGAATTTTCATAGAGCTTGATTTATGTAACACTGAACTATTGTATACTCTTAGGAATAAATAAAATTTAAAGACAATGAAACATCGAATAAGAGAATTTGATTGATCACGCATGAAAACAGTAATGTTTTCATTCGTTGATTATGAAAATGATCGTAAAATGATTATTTCTTTTTGCCAATTCTCCCTTCTCCTTCAACCTATGTGTTTCATTTCGCCGTGAGGATTTCTTTTTTTCCGGTAGAAGACCAAGAAAGGTGTTGCACGTTTCTGAGTAAGAAAGACTTGTAGTTTGGTGGGTGAGCCTAGAGGATACAAAAAATAGAAGAAAAAACTCATTAAATGATTATTTTTTTCAGGTAAATATCTGATTTCAATGAAACTGCGAAGTTCAGACAATTATCTGTGGACCAGATGAAAACTGCTAAGTGCCGTCGGTTCACTTTTTTCCACTTGCTGTTATAACTTTTAATTGATCATAACGAAGTTCAAATTCAATTTTATACTTAAAAACAATCCACAAAACGGTCTGTTTTTTTCATGTCCCGAATGGGTTGCAGCATCCATCGTTCGCTGCCGGATAAATTTGACATTGTCGGCCGACAAATTTTCAATTAAACAAACAGTTCCTTCTTTTTTTTTTTACCACACCATCGATGAGTTCGGCAAGTATCAGATTGCGGGTAGATCGCAATTATAATAAAAACAACTAGCACCAATGGCAATCCTAGTAACGATAGCAAATTGCTTATAGATAGTTTATTTTTCGAGGAGCTGTTTGTATCAACAACCAACGACCATACCATGTTGATATACCAGTTCTCGTCCGATCACTGAAGTCAAGCAACATTGGGCGCGGTCAGTACTTGGATGGGTGACCGCTTGGGAACACCGCGTGCCGTTGGTTCCACTTTTTTTCTACTTGTTATTATAACTTTTCATTGATCATTATAAAGTTCAAATTCAATTTTGTACTGAAAAACAGTCCGCAAGACGGACCATTTTTTTTTTTTTCATTTCCCAAATGGGTTTGCAGCATCCATCGTTCGCTACGAGATGAATTTGACATCAGCCGACAAATGTTCAAATAAACAAACAGCTCCTGCTTTTTTTTTTACCACACTATCGACAAGTGCGGAAAGTATCAGATTGCGAGGAGATCGTCAATTATAAAAAAAAAACAACTAGCAACAATGGAAATCCTAGTAACAATAAGAAATTACTTATCGTCAGTTCTTTTTACGAGAAGCGGTTTGTACCAACAACCAACGACCATACCATGTTGATATACCAGTTCTCGTCCGATCACTGAAGTCAAGCAACATTGGGCGCGGTCAGTACTTGGATGGGTGACCGCTTGGGAACACCGCGTGCCGTTGGTTCCACTTTTTTTCTACTTGTTATTATAACTTTTCATTGATCATTATAAAGTTCAAATTCAATTTTGTACTGAAAAACAGTCCGCAAGACGGACCATTTTTTTTTTTTCATTTCCCAAATGGGTTTGCAGCATCCATCGTTCGCTACGAGATGAATTTGACATCAGCCGACAAATGTTCAAATAAACAAACAGCTCCTGCTTTTTTTTTTACCACACTATCGACAAGTGCGGAAAGTATCAGATTGCGAGGAGATCGTCAATTATAAAAAAAAAAACAACTAGCAACAATGGAAATCCTAGTAACAATAAGAAATTACTTATCGTCAGTTCTTTTTACGAGAAGCGGTTTGTACCAACAACCAACGACCATACCATGTTGATATACCAGTTCTCGTCCGATCACTGAAGTCAAGCAACATTGGGCGCGGTCAGTACTTGGATGGGTGACCGCTTGGGAACACCGCGTGCCGTTGGTTCCACTTTTTTTTTTCCACTTGTTATGATAACTTTTAATTGCCCATTACTAAGTTCAAATTCAATTTTGTACTTAAAAATAATCCGCAAGACGGGCTATTTTTTTCATGTCCCAAATGATTCGCAGCATTCATCCAACGGCGAAAGGTGAAAGGTCGCGCGTTTCTGCGTAAGAAAGACTTCTATTTTCGTGGGTCGACTGATGGATAAAAAAAGAGGAAAAAAAAAAACCGATTGAATGATTATTTTCTTCTCATAAATAGCTGATATTCATGAAACTGCGAAGTCTAGAGAATTATCAGTCGGTCAGATGAAAACCGCCAAGTCTAACTTGCAGGATCTGCAAAGCGCAAAATTATGGAAAAGCGATTTCTCGTGAATCCAGGAATTCTTCGTTACAATCCATGCCGTTGAAAAAAAAAAAAAAAATAATAAAAAAAATAATAGAATTACTCTATAACGAAAAGCGCCGGAGCTTCGCCGGGTGGGATGAAAATTTCACGGAAGAAACTCCCGTTCGGAGGGAACGGACCTTGAAAAGCTTCTATAAATACGGATCAGACGTTTAGCGAGGACCCCCAGGCTGACTGCCTTCTCGCGCTCGGATCACTCTAAATCTTTCGGGCTAATCCTCACTAATTCTTCGGTAACCGAGGGCCATATTTCGAGGCTTCGAGGGCGCTCGCCTCCGCTCGGCCGTGGGTCGGTCATAGCTCATTTCGCTCCTTCTTCATCCCCTCGCGACGCTGAGTTATGAAAACGATAACTCGCGAGACTCCCCGAAACAGCCCCAAGTGCGCCCTGAATTATCAGTGTCGCGAAAGGAAGAAAGGGGCGTCCCCGAAGAAAAGTGTCGTAGGATTCTTTTTTTTTTTTTACCACTTCTCTTGTCTCCTTCAACCCACAGGTTTCATTTCGCAGTGAGGATTGGGCGTGCTCTTTTGTTCTTTATTTCCGGAAAATATGACCGAGAAAGGTGTTGCACGTTTCCGCGTAGGAGAGACCCGCAGTTTCGTGGATCGACCGAGAGTGGTGTGACGGATGGTCGCTTGGTCAGGCACTGCTACAATGATTCGAGTCGGATAATAATATAACAGTCGTTGATTAGACGTTGATGAGAGTGTAATTAGTCGGAGAGATGTAATTCGGAGGTGTATCGCCACTGGTCGCTCGTCGGAGCTGAACTGAACTTGAAGCGGGCGTGAAGCTGAGGGCTTCGCGCTCGCTGATACAATCCCCTCTTAAAAAAGACATGACACTCGATTATCGAAATAATCGAAATCGCGAAGCCAGTTTTCGTAGCCGATCAGGATCGTCCGTTCTTTAGTAAGGTCGGCACACCTAACCTAAAATCCCCTCTTAAAAAAGACATGACACTCGATTATCGAAATAATCGAAATCGCGAAGCCAGTTTTCGTAGCCAATCAGGATCGTCCGTTCTTTAGTAAGGTCGGCACACCCAACCTAAAATCCCCTCTTAAAAAAGACATGACACTCGATTATCGAAATAATCGAAATCGCGATGCCAGTTTTCGTAGCCAATCAGGATCGTCCGTTCTTTAGTAAGGTCGGCACACCTAACCTAAAATAAATGAAATAAGCGCGAGCGAAGCGAGCGCGTTGACGCTAGTGGAATAAAGAGTCGGTGGATGTTTAGTCTAAGGTGGGATAAGTGGTCGCGTTCTTCGAAGAGCGTATCGAACGGTAACGCTACGTCGATACACTCGAATAAATAATAAAAGGTTAAAAAAAAGGTTACAGCCGTCAGGCTGCGTCCGTTACAGAGGCATAAAAAGAAAAGAAGAAAGAAAAACCAGGAAAAATCCCATAAAATTTTTTGTCGCAATACACATACGTCTATCGTGACGACGCGAGAGAGGGAGCAGTCAAGTAGCCGGCAGTACGAGCATCGTCTTGGCGAGCCTCCGCGGTCCATGAACTTTCGACTCTCTTAACAACGCTCGCGGTCGTTGCAAGGTTACATAAGCTCTACAGCTATAGAGATACTCGCTGTCGACTTTAAAAACTCTTTAGCCTCCTCGATACTCCGAGCTCGCTCAGTACGAAAAGGTGAAGTCAACTTTTCAAATATCCATCTATGTTTCACGCGGTGAGGTAGAGGCAAAAAAAAAAAAAAAACCGTCCAAAGGATAAAACGAAAGAGATCGAGGAAAGTTTTGTTTTTGTTGTTTTTTTTTGTAGACCAAAGCTGCTTCGAGCGTCCCACGACGATAGGTAAAAACTTTGGCTCTTTCCCCGCTGAACTGTCGGTGAGACAATAGTACTTTGCGATAATAGTACGGAAAAGCGGTCTTTCGGCGAAGGTTGTGAAGTTGGCTGCACGAGCCGGATCGAGAGCTACAGCGGCACGAGGCGAGGCCGAGTGACGTTTGTAGCTCGAGAGGAGGCGAGTGCTGCCGACTTCCCAACCGCCGTCGGCAGACCGCTTTTTCGTACGAGTATCGCATACTACTTTTTGTGACAAGTGCAAGAAAATTCGCGCTTTACGTGCCTGTAAAGTGCGTGCGAACAAATAGCTACAGTGCTGCCAGCTGGAAGTGTGTGCGGAAGTAGCTAGGATGTTAAAAAAGTGTGCTCAAAAGTAGCTAGGATGAAAAAAAAGTAGCTAGGATGTGAAAAAAGCGTGCAAAAAAGTTTTCGCGCATCCTCCGCTAGAAAGCGCCAGTTTCGCCACACTTTACAGGCACGAAAAGCGGGACTTTGCGTGCACGTGTTACAAATAAACGGTTTTTGATCACCCGGTGTGTCACAGGAGAAGCGTGACCAGTCGTTCGAGGGTTCCATCGTTGTTTATAACCGACGAAAATCCGGCCGTGCATAAATTATCGATCCAGCGTTTGACCGGAGGGTCTCGCCGGTCTCTCCGCTCGCGCCCCTTGCAGGGCTTTCGATATTAATTGATAATTACAGAAGGAACCAACGAAGCGTCTCGCGATTTGCCACACACGTGGACCGCGGTGCACCAACCGGTCGCCACAAAGGAACTATGCGCGCTGTGTTCGTCGGTGACGGTTTCCAGTCGGTGTCCAGTGGCGTTTGTTCGCGATATACGCCGATATGTTAGGGACAACCGAGGCGAAACGCGATAACGCTACGCCACGGCTAAGTGCTCAGCTCACCGTGGAAAATGATCCACGAATAGATGCGCTTTGGCGTGTCGGACGAATCGCAGCTTTCTCCATGACGATGGGACACGAGAGGCGATGGACAATCGACGATCCTCCGACGCTCACCTGCCAAATGTAACGGATCGAGCTTCAATTATTTGTCTGTTAATATTCATTCACCAGTGTCGATAGTTGGCACATTCCCTAGCAGAGCCGACCACCGACCGAATCACCTTCGAAATCACCATGCTGGTTTTGTGCAAAAAGTTTACCAACTATTTTGTCGAAACCACTACGCAAACCACTGCTCCATAATACGCGTGTTAAAAGGTGGTTGAGACGGTGAAAACGAGGAATACATCACCGTCACACCATTTTTTTTTTTTCTAATAATCGACAATCTCTCCGCATTCTGATACTTGTCGAACTTGTCGATCGTGTGGTAAAAAAAGCAGGAGCTATTTGTTTATTTGAACATTTGTCGGCTGATGTCAAATTCATCTCGTAGCGAACGATGGATGCTGCAAACCCATTTGGGAAATGAAAAAAAAAATGGTCCGTCTTGGGGACTGTTTTTAAGTACAAAATTGAATTTGAACTTTGTAACGATCAATGAAAAGTTAGAACAACAAGTAGAAAAAGGTGGAACCAACGGCACGCGGTGTTCCCAAGTGGGATCACCCATCCAAGTAATAACCGCGCCCAATGTTGCTTGACTTCAGTGATCGGACGAGAACTGGTATATCAACATGGTATGGTCGTTGGTCGTTGATACAAAAAGCTCCTCGAAAAAAGAACTAACGATAAGTAATTTCTTATTGTTAATAGGATTGTCATTATTCCTACTTTTTAAAAAAAAATTCAACTGTGAACCTTGTCTCGAGCTCAAGTTTCATCGGCCCGAGGGACGAAACCTTTGATTATTAACCCTCCAAGCCCCAAGGTCAATTTTCCGCCTCTGGCGTTGACCCGGAAGAGCGCCTGGTGGGGCTGTTGCAATAAAATGTCAAGTGCGCAGCGATTGGCTCTCCCCACTCCGAGGCGCGAGATACGACTCGTCACAGCTCCGACTTCCGGCGGAACCCCCTTAAGGAGTTCCCTCGGTCCCAACGGATCGCACTCCAGATAACACACCTGCCACGTCAGTGGTTCCATGAATCTAATCACAGCTAATCTTTGAAGTAAATGTTTTCCTCAATCTCAATATTTTTCTTTGATCATGTCTTAACGACCGCCAGACCCCAAGTCCGACTTCGAACATCAGATCGAAGCGCACTTCCGCTGGTCCGGTGTGCTCTTGTGCTGATTCCTGTGTTGTTCGGGCGGCTGGGCGCGGTCCCGAGCAAAATCGATTTTCGGAAAGATGAAGAGAGGGGCGCTAAAGTAGGTACGGAGCGAGAGAGCCAGCTTCGCCGACGGAGAACGATGTGATACGGATTACGAGAGACGAGATGCCCGGCCGGGACCACATCTGATCTCGTATCGGGAGGGACCAGCGTCCCTCCTCGCCATCTCCTTCTCGCGATGGGGTGGAAAGAACTCCCGAGCAAGTGGCTGCAGGGAAGAGGAGGAGGACGCTCTGCGGCGAAAGGGTGCGGAGGAGCCCGAGTGCGAAACTCCTCGGGGAGTCGAAGACCGACTCTGTATGGGGCTGTTGGGACCTCAAACCATTTCCCAACATCAGCGCTGGAGTGTCGATGGATAATGTTTTCGATCAACGAACTGCTATTCGAGTTATCGCGTCCCGGCTATTAAGGCAGTCATCTCGTTACGTCCGACGCCGTCTAAGTTTGAGTGGGGAATTAGAGAGAGTTACAAACAATTTCCGATCGGATAAACATCAGAAAGATCAACCATATGAAAGGAGCTGAAAAGATCGCGTATAATAATAATTTCAAAATGTTATTAACAAATTATCGAAATAAAAAATTATGCAACAAATTATCTGGCAAGCTATTTCGTTTTTTTTTCTCGTGAAAATGATTTGTTACTTTTTTTTTTAATACATATGAATTTTTTCAAAATTTTATGTACTGTTTGAAATTTGCCAATGCAGTTTTCTAAAGAAACATTTACAAATAAAAACAAGCAGTAGTAAAAGAGATTTATTGCCAAGTTTCGTATTTCTTTTTTTTTATATCCTAATTTTTATACCTAATGCTAATTTTACACCTTGGCAAAGGACCATCGACCTGGGTCCTTCAGCACAAGAAACAAATTTTAATATAAATCCACTTTCGTCAACTATAAAGGTAAACGTGGTGAATATGGAGCAGCCCGATTAACACGTAAATCAATGAAATATGGACCGGTCCATATTCACCACTTTTACCCTTATATTAGGTTTTCTTAATTCCTTGTAAGTTTTCAATCGACACTCGACTGCATATCATAGTCCTGCATGATTCGACGCATATGCGTAGCATGTTAAGAAATACATGTACGATATATTCTTGGTTAGGGCGCGAACATTTGCAATGTTCGATTAAACACTTCCCTCGCTATTGTCATTAATCGTCACTTGTGACGCTTTACACTGAATCCCCGTCGAACCCCGGGTTCGGAAGCTGCTCGACGGTGCTTGAATTATTCGACATAAAGGAGTCACGCGTTTGGAAACAATCGAGGGAAATGCAGTGCGAGGGCGGTGCACGAAAAATGGTTATTAATTGATTCGATCGATTACCGTACGATTGAACAATTTGCACACCCGTGCGTACTGTTGTGAACAGATGCGCGATGGAAAATGGACCAAAATATATATATATATAGATGAACGTACACGTAATTTCGACGATTATAATTGGGTTCACCTGTAAAATGTGATTCTTCGCCGAAATCCAGTGTGAATAAAAAAAAAAAAAAAAAAATCGCGACTCCGTCAATTCGAGGGATGAAAAGAAAAATTCGATCTCGCGTGTAGCTCTCCCTTGGGAATTCCGACGGGAAGCTTGGACAAAACAGAAAATGGGATATGAGAAAATAAAGAAAAATTCGTGGCGGAAGGAGAAAAAGTTGCCGGTATAACTTGCAGGCAGCAAAAAAGCGAATGCAGACTTTTCCTCGTATTCTGTGGCTACGGTTATATGTTACTTATTTGCTTTGTTTGCATGCGGGACGAAGAAAGTCATTTGAATATGTATTCGGATGAAGAAATAAAAATAAAAAAAACATCAGACCATTGCGTCTGCTAGGCGTTTTAAGGATGTTGGAGAGCTTCGCAGTAGTCAAATGAGCGCTAAATTGCTAAAGTCGTTTATACAAATTTTTACGCGTCTATTGATTATAGTAGATAGTTCTGGATTTTTAATACAGCTTTAGATGCACTTAACTTGGACAAAAAAAGGAAGTGCAATGGACTTAGAAAAATATTAATAGGTTTGTGTTAACTTTTGAAACGTGACACATTCGTTCAGTTTCATTAAGAGAATAATCCGCAATTTTTTTCCTCGATTTTCATGCATTACGGCTCGTTCCGTGAATGTAAAAATCTCTTCCGTGAATGTAAAAATGACATGTGCTTGTTTATGAAGGAATTTCGTAGATGGATAAACAAACCACTGCCACGTTTAAACGGAAAATACTATCGAATATCTAGATTGTGAATTCGTATAGCATCTTTCAATTGAGAGAATGATTCGTAATATACGTCAAAATCGAGCAAAAATGACGGATTATTCTTTGAAAAAAAAAAAAAAAAAAAAAAAAACCGAACGACTATGTACCTTTTCGAAAATTAGCATAAATCGGCAAATATTTTTGTAAATCCATTGCAATTTACGACTTTAAACATTTATCGCTCATTTAACTAGTGCGAGGCGCCCCAACCTCGTTGACACCGTACGAAACACCTTCTTCCCGTCCATCCCGGGCTCAGTCGATAACAAAAACTGTAATCGACATTTCTCACGGTTTCTCGTATGTACAAAAGTCAAAGTACATTGTAAAAAAGTCAAAAGAAAAGTCACACCGAAAGCGACTATGATCCCACATTTCGATGCGAATCATCTTTTGATCGTGAATTCCAGAATCCGTGAGAAAAGTTCATTGGAGGTTTCGTTGACGAGCGCGTTACTTTAAATGGAACTGTTTATAATCGACACTGTCGCTCCCAATCTCGTATTTTATCGTTCGCAAGTCGGCTCAGTGCAATCGAGACATCACCGACTGGTGGATTTCTTTGGCCTAGAGATTAAGAAACCGAAATGTTCTATCTTGATCCCATTGTCGACGGATTTGCCGTCCTGCTCGATCCGTGCTCGCCCTCGTTAACGAGCGGACTCGCTCACGCCTTGCGACAGGAGGATAGCTGAGGGACATAGAGAGAACGACAGGTCGATCCGGTCCAGGAGAAAATACGAACGAGCATCCACTGGACGAGCCGAAAGCCTATCGTTCGCGGCAGGCGCCGCACCACCGCCAATTCCAGCGATGTAATTCAGCATGTTTTAGGGCCACGGGTCAACCGTAAAGTCCTCGGGATCGGCCATAAAATCGCTCCCCCTTTAACCCGGAGCCACACAGAGGGCTCATTCGCTCGTTGACCGTGCTTGCTGTTCGTGCTGGATGCAGGCAATGTATCTCATTTGGACAAAAATGCCACGAGCTCTCTCCATCGTCTCACTGCCAATGCCAGCACGGAAAGCACCGGGCAGACACGCTCGACTCTCGCACTTTCGTGCCCCTCATTACTTAATTTCCCGCTCCTCGTTCTATCGAAACGATCTCTCGGCTCGCCTTTATTATTTTCTCGTTTACTTTTTATCTTCGGCTAACTCCGCAACAAACACCTCGCCCTACGATTTTTGTTGCTGCGAACTCGGCGCGTCGTATATAAAAAAAAGTTTAATCTTGCGCAAACATAAATCAGGGCAACACCGGAGGGCCCTTTGGTATTTATGCCGTAACGCTGTATTCGCGTACCTCGGTGGAATGGGAGTAAAGAAAAAGGGTGACGGATGACTAATGAGTTCGGATATTATTTTCTTCGCGGCACTAGTTTGGTTTCGGGAAAGGATTTTTATTGCGTAATACAGTCGACTCCGTGGGCGAGCTTGTTGGGTCTTTATGCCGCATCGGATATAAGAGAAAATACCTCAAACGGTTTTGCTTCCGTACAATGTTTATCAAAATTGTTCTATGAGTTGCGAGAGGAAATTGTCATGAATCGATGTATTAAGGGAATGCTGGGGCAGTTATTTTTTTTCCTATTTTTTTAACCTGTTTCACCGGCGGAAGTAGATAACTTTTCAGTTTCGACGTAGCATTCTTAATATGCTACGCATATGCATCAAATCATGGAGGACTGTGAAATTAACATATAGTTGTTGAATGCGGTGACCGATGTAATATCAATTTACTTCGTACGCAGCGGCTTCGGAACGGTCTCGGTTATTCTTTCTTCTCTTCTTTGGTTATCAATGAAGAGACTCAGTTACGTATCAATTACTATGATATTAACATAAACGCTTTGGTGTGCAGTCGAATTTCGATTGAAGACTTACAAGGAATTAAAAAAAACCGAATATTATATAGTTGGCGAAAGTGCATGAACGTATTGTCACGATTGACGCACAGGTAGTTCTGCAACGTGCACTACGCAAAATTCATGCCGTTGTTATCGGCTCTGATCACCAGTCAGAAGTCGATAGACTGAGTGAACGCAGTATACACTATGCATGATTATCCTTTGTGTTAAGGAACTTTCCGACGGTTTTGGAATATTCGGGGAACTTCAAGGAATCGGCATCCACGCTCTTTTGACGTATGCGAGATCCAGAATTTTTTATATCCTACTACGGAACTGATGCTGTCGACATTTCGGCGGCCATGTTGGTTTTCGCGACAATTTATTATGTTCGATTTTCTTTGTTTCTCGGAATATTTCGACCCAAATTCGTGTGCACGCCCAATCGTTTATGTTATTAATACAGTCCTGTAAGATTCGAAACATAACAACAGGTAGTGAAAACTAAGAAATCGTCTATTTCGACCGGTAAAACAGGAAGGTCCAGCATCCCCTTAATACGATCCCGAAGATATCCGCATGAGACCAAATTTCATCAAGTTATAATGGCCGTATATTTTGCATCGCACAACCTTTGTTGCTCGGAGAAGTTCAATTAGAGACTAAGATTCTTAAAGTCAACTATTCGTTCTCTTTCTCCTTCAAAGCTGATTGATAGAGACTGGCCAAAGATGAAACTCGACGACATGCAAATAACTTCAAAGCCATCGGTCAATTATGTTACGACAAATATTCGAGATAAACGAATTAATGGATTTGACGAATACGCGAGATAACCGACTTAATGGTTTCGCGTTTGCACAAATACGTACACGGATTTTACGTTTTCCTCAAGGCAACGGCGCACGGCGTGATAGCATGTCGCCCGACTGACATCAGAAAGATTCGTATTGTATGGTACTGCCATCAAAAATTTGAACGCCGACATCGTACTTGCACCCAAAAACCGATCCGTATGCGATTGATGCGTTGACATTATGACATCATGATAAACACAATCTTTATACGGTTTTGGTGCTTTTCCACTGAGTATAACAGTGAAAAAAAGAGTTCTTTAAACAAGTGCCACACTGTGAAAAGAGGTGTGTTCATTTTCGCTTCAAGCATTGTACGTTTTTTTTTTTTTTTCTAATTAACGTCGCATCAACTGCAATGGTTATTAACGACGATTTTACATTCTTGAATCAAGAATAAATATATGTAAAATAAATAAATATATGTTTTGATTCAATGAGGATGTGCTGATCGTAAATATGCTTTGCATCTATCGAACAATATCGATGTTTCATATTTTCGTGCTGTACCGGAAGTCTGCAGGATTATATCATGTGAACACATCTGTCGCGTTGGAGCACGCAATGTGTTCGCACTTGACCATCGTCCACAGTTTCGACTTTTTTCACGATCGTCGATCCACAAAAACTTGTCTTCCCTATTTGTTCCGATTTTTCGATGAGGTTGCTGATTGCAAATATTTTTCTGCATCGAGCGAACACTGCCGATATTTACATTTACATTTTCGTACGGTCCCGGAAGTCTGCAAGATTGGATTCATGTGGACGCATCTGTCGCGTCAGAGCACACTGACCTTACATCGTGCACACTTTTGGCGTTCCTCGGCATCGTCGATCCGCAAACATGTTTTCCTGATATATTTTGATTCTTCGAGGAAGATGTGCCCAATTGTAAATCTTACTCCGTATCGGGCAAACAATGCCGGTATTTAATATTTTCGCAAGGTACCGGAAGTCGGTAAGACTGGATCCGTCTTGACACATCTGTCGCGTCAGAACAAACACTGACTTTCCATCATGCGAATGTAACAGTGAATGACATTTTTATTGTCAATTGTCAATAATGAAACATCTACACAATTCGGCGCTCTCCACGATTGAAACGGTATATAGGTGACCCACTTGCGTTCGAGTCTTTCACAAGGATCAAAGACTTCGACGAAGCTCAACATGACAAGAACGTTTGGATTATTCGTCGTCGTGGCAATCGCGCTTTTCGGCAGAGGTATGTGACGAACGAAAAAATTAAAAATAAAAATGTTCATATCGTTTCCTCATAACAGTTGAAAATTGTTATTTTCATATCGCTTTCTCATAATGTTCCTTTATTCGCGAAGGTTCTATGAAAAAGCATATTCTGTATTGTATGGCTTCCTCACAGACGAAGCTTCGCGACTAAACGAACATTATGCGAGAAAGTTATATGACAATTTCAGTTTTCAACTTCGATGAGTCGCTCTGGTACTATATTTAATCTATTTTTCCGCGTTGATCAGAAATCTGTCACTTATTTTATTCATCGATCTATACTTAAAATGGAAAATGGCGTCTAAAACAAAGTACTGATTTTTCATGAAATTAAAAAATTTCCAAATTACATACAATTTAAACGATTCGATTGATTCTCCCCAAATGTAATCATAAGGCGATCATACTCCATCTGTGTACAACTTTTTGCCCCGATAGCTGAAAAATTGTGAGAGCTGGAGTGGGCACAGATATTTTTGAGTAAATTAAAAATCGCGTACAAAAAAAAAAAAAAATCAACGGAACATTTTTTTTATGATCTTTTGAAGAAACATTGACTACTAATAACACACATGCTGTGTGTGAAATTTCATAATGATCTGGCCATTTTGTCTAAATGTGATTTTTCGACGTTTCGGAACATTCCCAATACATTTTCATTAAAATCAACATTTTTTTTTTCACCAAAACAAAGCTTCCTCTATGAGAAAGAAAAATTGTAAAAAAAAGAAATGCTCGTATGTGATCTGAGCTCGATTGAAAATTTGGGTCCGTCAACTAATTCTGAATTTTTTTTTTGTTTTTTTTTTTTGTTTTTCAGCTGCATATTCTCTGCCACCGCACAAAATCGTCGCGGGTGGCGTGGCTGTTCCCGGCGAATTTCCATACATAGCTTCTCTGAGGCACAACGGTCAACATTTCTGTGGTGGTACAATTATCAGTGCTCGACACGTTATCACCGCTGCGCATTGCATTCACAGTGACAGGATACTTACCGCCTCGAACTTCCGAGTCGCGACAGGCTCCATATGGAGTACCGGTGGCAATCTTCACGACGTTTCAAAAATTATCACTCATCCAAACTTTATCCGTAACGACGATTTGCCCCGTGATCTTTCCATTATCGTGGTAAGTTGGTCAATTCCATATGTTCATCAATACAAAGAAGAACAAAAAAGTTTAATAAAAATCTAATGAATGTCCAGTGGGGGGGGGGGAGGACACATTGTAAATTTCGTTTAATTTTGCTTAAAGCTCGCTGCAAGCATCGTGTTCAACGCGGAGCAACACAGCCTCGCTTTGCCAAAGGCTCGAACCCGTGGCGGTGTTATCGCCACCGCCGCAGGATGGGGATTTCACAAAGCGAGATCACCGACTCCTTCTGGGGAACTCATGAAGATCCATCTACACACTCTCGACAATGCAATATGCCAAAGTTTTTACACTGGAATTCATTACATCCAGGATTGCCATATCTGCACCTTCAACGGATATGGAATGGGCACATGCCATGTAAGTTCACCAGTTCACCTTACAGCGGACAAAAACATTTTGAAGTCAATGCACCGGACTGAAAGTTTGAAATGTCAAACTGGACGAAATATATACATTACTATATATTACTATATATATGTACAATTGGGATGAAAAAGTAATATACCTTTTAATGGATAATTAATAGTAATTTGCGATGCAAGTGAGGTAATAGTGCGCATCTACGATACTAGTGCGATAACATATTTCCTGGCGAGTGTGAATTTGCAGCGCGAGTAGAAGGCGAGTGCTGCAATCACACGAGTCAGAAAAAGTTTTATCGCACGAGTATCATACAAAACTTTACTTCACTAAGGGTAAAAATGTGGTTTTGCGCACGCGAACCGTGCGTAAAACTGCCACTTTCACGACTAGTGCGACTCACTTCATAGACTCACGTATGCTGTTCGGTACACCGCGCTACTATCGCATATTTTTTTAAACGAATGCAGGAGAAACGTTAATTCGTGCCTGCTTATCGTGGCATTGTACAGACAACGTGCGTAAAGTACGAGAAGCATGCGTAGAGTAAAGTTGGCCCGATGCGCGCATGCGCCGGGTTATTTATAGTACACTTGACTGTAAAGCGCCACTTGCGCCAATCTCGGCAGACACAAAAAGATAGCACTTTTCATGTCTGAGTTACACAAACTAAATTATTAGAAATTAAGTATTTCCAATGTTTTTAAGATACTGAATATTAATTTTTCATCACGATGATACATGACGTTTAATATACCAATTTTTGCATAAAAATTTTCAGTTCGTACATTAAATTTTCTTCCAATATTTTGTTTACAGTGCAGGGTAAAAGTGGGTAATATGGACCGGTCCATATTTCATTGATTTACGTGTTAATCGGGGTGGTCCATATTCACCACGTTTACCCTAGTCATCTGTGACCAAGCTTTCACCCGGTCATGTTCCGGGTTAAGCTCAAAGCGGAATAATCCTAGACTGAAGCGTGATATTTATCGTAAAATGATATGAGAGTCTTTTATTTTTCAGGGCGATAGCGGCGGTCCTCTCGCTTACAATGGCCATTTGATCGGCATCGTCTCATTTGGTGTACCTTGCGGTGTCGGATATCCGGACGTGTTCACCAACGTCTATCAATACGTCAACTGGATATCGAGGATTGTGGCCACGGAATAGTTACAAAAAAAAAAGTTTGTAAAATTTTGTACATAGGAATTAAATTTTTTTTTTGTAGATTTGTTAATTTTGTAAATATAATTCGGTCAATTGGAACATGGGAGAGATACCTTCGTGGAGAGAAAGTGCTGGAGGTTTATTCTCGAGTCACTCGTTTGCAAAACGCATACATTCTGTCGCTGCATTCATCCATATGTTTACACCCACACAGCGACAGAATGCATACGCTCTGTAAACGAGTGACTCGAGAATTGCCTCCCAGAGCTCTGGAAATTCTAAAAAAAATAAATTCAAATTATTTTCGACACGGACCAATGTCTTACGACAAGGACGTTGCTGGAAATCCGTTCGGCTGTCGCTTCACGGGCGACGAATGCCGCGGGCTTTCCCGTAACAATAATTAGATCAGGGAAACCTCGAGTAGTGTGCAAATGCGAAAGAATGGGGAGCAATGGCATGAGAGCTGGTGGATAGGAAAAAAAAAAAAAGAAAAAAACTCACTGAAAGGTTGACGCGTTGGAGGAATGGAACAACGATAAATAGTGACGGTGACAATGAAAACAGTAGGGCGAACGGGAGGAAGACATGATTAGGTAATTAGCGAACCCGCTGGTCGGACACTTCGGCTGATTCATTTTAATTTGCCGGCACCCTATATACGAGGGAAGCCCCTATATACAGACAGTCGTACATAGGCTCATCCACTCGATGCGATGCTGCGGCGATGAGAAAAGCTTTCACCCTCATCCTTCGTTCGTCACCGCCGCTCTGATCGCTTTCCACTCTGCCGGTACTTTCCTCAAATGTAATTTACTCCCTTCGTCAAGATACCAGTCAAGACGAAATCGCGAGCTGCGTCTCTTCTTCGACTCGCGGATCCTCAGTCTCCTTGTGACCATTTAATTTTTATCGCAGTTTCGTTTTTAGCTTTGATCACTGATCCAAAAACTCGCTCACCCACCTAGTTTCGATCTTGTTTAATGAGATGCGCCTATGAAAAAATAGACACGTGTATTCAGTGAAGCGCACCGATGTTTTATGGTTCCGCACGCTATCGAAACCTTATCAAGGAGGAAGTCTCATTGCTGCAGGGAGGGGATAGGCGGTGCTCTACTTGAACTCGGATACTTTTTTTATGATATGTACAGAATTGTTGAAGTACAGTCAAAATGTTGATACTTTTTTTTTTTTTTGAATCTATTTAATCGACAAAGTCAACCAATTTGCAGTGAAGATGGCGACGCTTTGTACGAGGTGACTCCACAGTAGAAATGCGCGCAAGTGCCTTGATTTTCAAAAATAATTATTTCATCGAAATGTCCGGTAACCGAACCTCTGCTTTTACAGACATTGCGGCACGCGGCATAAAAAATTCAGCTGCTAATCTAACGGCAATGGCAACGAGATTCCCTCCTTAATCGACTGGGTGATGTGAACACATATGTTCTGATCATTAAATAATGCCGCGAATGGCCATTGTGCCACATCGGGAACACATGATTTTTACCGTCAAACCACTGTCAATAATGACACAACTGTTTCATTCTGGTAACAGCGCGTTTCGATAGTTATATAAAGAACCTCTTACTTCCAAATCACCATAACGATCACATTTGAACCGACTCGGGATGACCGGATCGTTAGGATTGTTCGCTGTCGTGGCAGTGGTGCTTTTCGCCGGAGGTAATTATGGGACCAAAGAACCATCCATTCGCTCTAAGCCCGATTTGCAGTGTTAGTAATTTAATTGTATAATTTAAAAATAACAAAAAAATGTATTATTCTCAGTCGCCGATGCTTTGCCACCGAAAAAAGTCATTGGGAACACCAAGGCCGCTCCCGATGAACTTCCTCACATGGATTCGATGAAGTACGTTGGTAAACATTTTTGTGATGGTGTCATTCTCGGTACTCGGCACGTCGTGACCGCCGCGCACAACTTCGATAACCTCATTACTAGTACATTACTATACTAGTGCGTAAAAACTTTTTCTGAAAAGTGTGAGTTTTCAGCGCGTGTGCTGCAATCACACGAGTTAGAAAACATTTCTCGCACGAGTATCGTACAAAATTTTATTTCACAGGGTGTGAAAATGGGATTTTTACGCACGCGAAGCGTGTGCAAAACTGCCATTTTCCCACCGAGTGATATAAATTAGTGATATAAATTAGGTTTTCCTACTAATTGCAACTAAGTTCCAAAGCAAAGTTGATGGATGATGCAAATTCGCCATCAAACGATTGTCACTGATAAACCGACTTTTTCATCCGTCTATAAACACGATTCGATCACTATATAAAGATGTTCTTAGTTTCATGTCATCAGGACTATTAAGTCTATGGGACTTCTTCATGCCGACCGGACTGTTACGATCGTTCAATAAAGTCTTGCATTTCGTCGAAGGTAACTATCGGACCAAAAACCCGTTTATCCGATCTAACCCCGATTTAAAGTTTGATTAATTCAAGTGTATAATTTAAACAAAAACAAATGTATGATTTTCAGACGCCGACGGTTCGCCACAAAAAAAAATCGTTGAATTTCCGTACATGGTATCGCTGAGGTACAGCAATTATCAGGTCTGTGGCGGAGTCATTGTCGGTCCTCGACACATCGTGACAGCCGCGAACTGCCTCGACGGTCTTCCAAATGATTTATACACCGCAGCCAACTTACACATCATAACAGGCTTGGAATTCAATAATGGTGTCACGAAGTACCTCGTCAATAAAATGTTCCGGCATCCAGGCTATGACTCCGCATCGTTTGATTCGCTCGACGACATTGCCGTTATCAAGGTAAGTTCGCCGTTAGCATATTCTCTAAAAAAAAAAAAAAAAAAAAAAAAAAAAAAATGGACATGTTGGCTGGCTGAGACACGTCAAAATATTATTTAATTTGACTTCAAGCTTATTGACGACATCGCATTTAACGAGACCCAGGACCGCATAGGTTTGCCAACGGAGCTTGCACCCGAAGGTGTTCTCGCTACCGTTACAGAATGGGGATATCCATCTCGGAACGCGGAAACAGGGGTCGTCTCTTCGGAGCTCATGAAGTACGATGTAAGGATCCTCCGGGCCGATACATGCAATAGTTCCTTCGCTGGAGTCGCTGACATCCGGGAGAGCCATATCTGCAGCTTAGGCGGAAGTGGCGTTGGTATATGCGTGGTAAGTTTACCGGCTAACTTAGTCATAGACGAACAAGTTGGCAGCCGGTCGCATTCCGGCATTTGAACCGAATTGAAAGTATAAGAATCCTACGGGAAAGTTTGAAATTCATTGTAAGAAGATCTTCCAAACGTCTCTTATTTTCAGAGTCCCGGTGGTGGTGCTCTCGCTTATAACGGCCAATTGGTCGGTATCGTGTCGCGCCGTATGGCTTGTGCTAAAGGATACCCGGACGTGTACACCAACGTTTTCCACTATGTCGACTGGATAAAGGAGATGATGAAACAATAAAGATGATGAAACAATAAAGATGATGAAACAATAAAGATGATGAAACAAGGAGATGATGAAACAATAAAGTAATTGGCAAACGGAAATACGCGATTCCACAAGACAATAAACGGCTGAAGTTCCGGGAGAATTATTTTCATCGGCAAAAGTTTCATGTGTTCGCAGCAATTGTTATCCACCACATTTTATTTCGTGGAACTTAGTAATTGACAAACATTACGAAGTTCTTAAAATCTTGAGTTAAAATAATCCCGAAAACTTCATTGTTTTATTATTGTCATTATGTAATTCGTCGGTTGTCCGGTGCCTTTTCTGAACACGGAATATTGAATAGAAAAGGCGCTCCGGGCGAAGAAGAGTCTCAAACGAAAAGTACGTGAAGAGCGATGTGATGGGCCTGAACTGCGAAACTGCACAGATGTCACCCCAGGAGACTCGAGCAAAGAATCAACGAGAAACGTTAGGGCGAACAGACTCTCCCGCGTCTTATACTTTGCGTTCTGTTGCTGTTGATGCGCCGCTTTCGCTTCTTCACTGACGCTACTGATGGATAGAGTGAATTATACCTAATTAGAATGCGCTGAAGATACGCGATTCGACACCTCTTTGGTGAAGCACTCTGTTCGTTCAAGCCTTGTCGTGGCCTTTGTGGGTACATGAGAGAAACAATCGGGGGGGGGGGGGGGGGGGGGGAGAGTTTAGTCGAGCTCAATATTGAAATATAATGTTTACAAAATAGGACATTCCTTTGGCGGAAAACTTTTAACTGCGTGCGAGCTTGTCCCAATACCGAAAAATTAAAGCTCTTATAACTTGAGAACGGCTTGAGTTTTCAAGTTGAAATTTAAGGGTCAAACCTCAAAGTTTGATTACATTTTCTATAGAATCCTTTCAGTCATTAATACTTTGCGCAGCTTTGAACTGTGCTAAAAAAGTCTGTGCGCACGTTAGCTCTTACAATTTTTTATTTTTTAGTTTTTGAGTGATCGGTGTAAAAAGTTGTACACAAAGGGACTATTATCGACTGATTCTCCCTATTTAATTTGGCATGGATCGATTGAATCGTTTGTATTTTATGAGATTTTGAATTTTTTGATTTTACGAAAAAAATGTATTTAATTTCTGACGTGAGCTCCTGTATCAGCTATTGAGCTAAGAGTAACTGGTAGATTCGGAACGAGCAGAAAAAAATACATCAGACACGGCCTCGAAACGACGCATATTTACAATTATCAATTGTAATTTCAAAAAAAGCATTGGGTTGCAAGTCCGACATGTGTGATCATTTGCAAACTAAGGATGACGAATTGTGAGCAAATATTGTCATAGTCACCAACCGCACACGCATGCCAATGTGTCCCGAATTCGGGAATACATTTTTCTTGCCATCAAAACAATTGTCACTATTGAAACACCTGTTTCATTCTGATGTGCAATTATTTGATAATGAAGCGAGTCGATCGCTATATAAAGATGCTCTTAGTTCCGAATCGTCACAACGATCGAAGCTTTTGAATCGACTCAGAATGACTGGACCGTTAGGATTGTTCGGTGTCGTGGTAGTGGTGATGTTCGCCGGAGGTAACTATCGGATCAAAATCCCGTCCATCCGATCTAAGCTCTATTTAATGTTTTTTGTAAATTCAGTGTGTAATCAAGAAAATATACGTATGATTCTCAGTCGCCGATGCTTTGATACCGAAAAAAATCGTTGGGGGTACCAAGGCTGCTCCCGGTGAATTTCCGTACATGGTTTCGTCGAGGTACCTCGGTCAACATTTCTGTGGTGGTGCCATTGTCGGTCCTCGACACATCGTGACCGCCGCGCACTGCTTCGAAGATGTCGAACCTTACATGCACCCCGACATATACGTTGCAACGGGCTCGGTATTCAGTAATGGTGGCACGCATCAAACCATTCGCAAAGTTGTCTCTCATCCACACTACGACCCCAAATCGACTGATGCGGTCCATGACATCGCGGTCATCGTGGTGAGTTCGCACGTTCGCATGTTCTCTCGCGGATAAAAATAAACAAAAAACATTGAATGTTTCACTGATTGTGGCACCTGGAAATATAGTTTAATTTGACTTCAAGCTCGCTGGAGACATCACGTTCGACGAAAACCAGACCAGCCTAGATTTGCCAACGGCCTTTGTACCCGAAGGTGTTTCCGTCAACCTCACAGGATGGGGACAGGCGGACGCGCAAACGAAGGTCATCTCTTCAGAGCTCATGAAGATCAATGTAAAAACCCTCTGGGCCGATGCATGCACTACTTACTTCGGGGGATTCATCAACGTCCGGAGTAGCCAGTTATGCACTTTCGGCGGACTTGGAGTTGGCGCATGCAGCGTAAGTTTCCCGGCTACCTTAGTCATCAATAAGTTGGCACCCGGTTGCACTCCCGCAATCCCACCGAATTTTAAAGTATAAGAATCCTCTGAGAAATTTTGAAATTTATTGTAAGGAGTGTTTCAAACGTTTCTTATTTTACAGTTCGACAGTGGTGGTCCTCTCGTTTATAACGGCCAATTGATCGGTGTTGTGTCGTACGGTCTGCCTTGCGCTCAAGGATTCCCGGACGTGTTCACAAGCGTTTACCATCATATCGACTGGATAAAGAAGACTATGGAAGAGTAAAGTAATTGATAAGTGCAATTACGCGATTCCACGCAACAGTGAACGACGGAAGTTCAGAGGGAATCGTTTTCATCAGTCAAATTTTCATGTCTTCGCGGCAATTAATACGTGATGTTCGGAAGTCATTTATCGACCGTTTGAGAAGTCATTATCAGATATCAATGCAAAACGTAATATAAGTAGTAGTAGTAGAATATAATAATATAAGTAATATAAGTATAAGTAGTATAAGTATATACTACTACGTAATACTACGACTACGTAATATAGCGTATAGTATATACTATTACGTATATACTACGTAATATAAGTATAACTAGTAGAAGTAGTAGTGGTAGTAGTAAAAGAGATTTATAGCCAAGGTTCATATTTACAGTATTTTTTTTTACATACGAATCTTTATACCTAATGCTAATTTTACACCTTGGAAAAGGGCAATCGACCTGGGTCCTTCAGCCCGAACTTAATATAATTATAATTGTTTTCCGCGAAAACACACGGAAGTTCGATGCAACATGTTGGATGAGTTGGTGCCAACCCGGGTGGACTTGGAATGGTCAGCGTCAAGTGTCCACGACGTTCGGTGGGCACTCTTGAGTGGTGTAATCTTACGAACGTCCTCGATTTGACGGATCGCGCCTGTTGACGGCGATGAAGGTCCGATATCTCGTTTGGGCGGTTCCAGATTTGCTCGGGCACACGCGCCGGGCGATGAGACGGCCCCGTCACCTGTCATGGCTCATAAAATATCTCGCCGTAACAATCGGATAGATTTTTGTGAATTAAAATAAACGCTCGCGCTTATCTGGTAAAATATTTACAGACATAATTGGCACAATGTCATCACCGTTGGCAAGAATTTATTGCAACCTTCTTGTTCAACGCGTATCAGCTCGGCCGACAGCGCGATTTCAGGAATTGGAGTAATTAGTAGTTTCAGTAATTCAATTGTATAATTTTTGCTTTTATGTAAAATCTCCAGTCGCCGATGCTCTGCCGCCAAAAAAGAATCGTTGCGCCTACCATTGCCGCTCTCGGCGAATTTCCGTACATGGTTTCGCTGAGGTACGCCGGTTATCATTCCTGTGATGATGCGATTGTCGATCCTCGACACATCGTAATCTCCGCCCGCTGCTTCGACCTTATCGAACCTAACGAGTACTCCATGGTGGAGGTCGCAACAGGCTCGGTAAACAATAATCGCGGCACGAATCATGTCATTAGCAAACTTATCCCATATCGAGACTATGACTCCACATCTGGTGAATCGGGCAATGACATTGCCATTGTCGTGGTAAGTTTACCCTTTCGCATATTCTCTGTCGAAGAAAAGGATCGTTTTACTGGTTTAGACATGTGGAAATACCGTTTAATTTTATTTCAAGCTCGGTGAAGACATCGCACTTGATAAGAACCAAGCCACTCTAAATTTGCCAACGAACCTTGCACCCGAGGGTGTTCACGCTAACTTAACAGGATGGGGATTATCAACCAACCGTCGATCAGAAGTCTACACTACGACGCTCAGGAAGACCGACGTAAAGATCCTCAGGGCCAAGTCATGCAATAATAACTCCTACTTAGGACACCGTACCATCCGGAGTAACCAGATCTGCTCGTCCGACGGAGATGCATGAACGGTAAGTCTACCGGTCATCTTAGTCATAGATGAACAAGTTGGCAGCCGGTCCCATTGCGGGATTCTAACCGAATTGAGAATACAAGAATGCTATGAGAAATTTTGGAATTCATTGTAGGGCATGTTTCAAACGTCTCTTATTTTTCAGACGGAGAATGGTAATCCTCTCGTTTACAACGGCCAATTGATCGGCGTCGGGTCGTACGGTGGGCCTTGCGCTGCGGAATACCCGGACGTGTACATCAACGTCTACCACCACGTCGAGTGGATAAAGAAGACAATGAAAGAGTAAAGCAATTGGCAATTAGAGTACAATACAGAACTGCTTATGGTACAGTGCAGAACTGCTTATGGTACAGTGCAGAACTGCTTATAGTATAGTACAGAACTGCTTAGAGTACAATGCAGAACTGCTTATGGTACAGTACAGAACTGCTAAGAGTGCAGTACATAACTGCTTAGAGTACAATGCAGAACTGCTTATAGTACAGTACAGAACTGCCTATAGTACAGTACAATACTGCTTATTGTACAGAATGTTCTATAGTATAGAGCGGTCTATCAGAGATAAGAAAAGAGATCTCTTGTGCTTGGTGTGAAGAGTCGTACCAGTAGAGGCAGCAGCAGCATCAGGTTGAAGCTGACGATTGCGAAAGTGAATGAGGTCGGCGGTGTTGAGGAGGGAAGACACACCGGGCGAAGAAGAGTCTCCAACGAAAAGGACGTGAAAAGGATGAGATGGGGCTGATCTGCGAAACTGCACAGATGTCACCCCACGAAACTCGAGCAAAAAATCAACGGAACGGAAGGGCGACCAGACTCTCTTTCGTCTTATACTTTGTGTTCGGCTGCCGTTGAACCGTCGCTTTCGCTTCTTCATTGACGCTACTGATGGATAGAGTTAAGTAATTGGAACCCATTGCAGATGCGCGATTCAACTCTTTTTCGTCAAGTACTCTGTTTGTTCACTACTTAACGTGCTCTTTGTGGATACATGGGAAAATTAATTAAGGGGCGGGGTTCAGTCGAGCTCAAAATGAAAAAATAATGTTTACAAACTAAAATATTCCTTTGGCGTGAAAACTTGTCACTGACGACAAAGTCATCGAAGATTGACGGGTATTTGTAGACATTGGACCCGCGATCGCTCAGGGAGAAACATTGTATCGGTAACTTTTACATTTATTCGCGGCAATTGTAGTGTAATGTGCTGAAGCCATTTATCGTCGGTTCGAGTAATCGTTGTGCAATTTTTACACTGTTTAATTTGTCTGAATTTTTATAAACTGACTAGGGAATTATAATTTCAAAAAATCATTGTGTCGTGAATCCGACACGTGTGAGAATTTTTAGAGTACAGATGACAAAATGGGACCGAATATTGTCAAAATCAATATCTGCACAAGTATCGTTTCATACAATCGACTAATTGTCAGTTTTGTCTCTATCGGACTGCATGCCCCAGTGCATCAGTGGAAGACACGATCAGTCAAGGGGATGCGAACCCGGGCGCCGTCGGTAATGGAAACTGTCATTTGTTTTTTTTTGTTCATGGGGTACAGACCACTTCCGGTTAAAGGCAAATTCTTACATGAAACGGATATCGATGCAGATGAGCGTCAGAATTTGCTTTCGAACGTAAATGGTTGGCATGGTTAAAATAAAAAATAATACGGTTTTCATTACCGACCGCGGCATTTCACATCGCCTTAACGACATCGTATTTGGATGACAAACTTCTAGGTAGATCAAATAACTTCGATAAGAGAACCGTGCTCAGGCAGTTTTGTCTTAGGTATTTATCATTGATCTACAAACTGCCGACTTAGCTTCGATCTTCTTTAATCAGATGCGCCTATGTAAAGATAAAAATTTGCATCGAGTGAAGAGTACTGATTTTCCATGGTTTCGTACGCTCTGGAAATCTACCAATCGAATACGTTATGTAAACACATGTGTTGCGTTGGATAGATCAATTGGCGCTCACTGTTGTTGATTATGTGATTTATCGCTGTTTGATGTGCGACTAAGTTTGCTTCCGTCGAGAGGGCGGCGTTGATTGCATCTTTACTGACAGTTTCAGTTCTCGTCGCCCGATCCTAAACGCGCTTGCACCTCGTTATCCGCGAAGTTGCGAGAGCTCACGTAGCGGCATGCACAGTGCTAAATACCGTGTGGGCTGGGAGCAGTGCGAAACGTGCGGCAAAGAGAAATAGCAAAGTTGGTGCGCCGAGCGAATTTCCGGATGGGGAAGCGAAACCGGCAGAGTCAGTGTGTTCGACTCGGAGTGTTCGAGCGGATGGCTTTAAACAGAAGCAAGACACGGTACGCATGCGAAAGCATGGACGGTAGGCTTGGTCCACTAGTGAAAGCGGGTCCGTACTCTAAACCAGCGAACCCGTGTAATCAGAGAACCTCGCGGATTAGAGGTCTAGCTTAATCCTTGGACTCTACCTCTGCCATAGCAGTGCATACAGCCGGGGATGGATTCGAGGATGCCGCAGAAACAGCACGCGCCCTCGCCTCTCCATTACCGTGGATGTTTGTGTCTGGACCAAAACGCATCCCATAACACACTGGCGAACTATGATGGGAAGTTCATTCGTACTTCAGTAGGATGCAATTCTCCGCCATTCAAGTTTTCCCCAGTACATACTTATAAGCCGGTAGAAAAATTAGAAAAAAAATATCCTGGTGAATTGTCATTAATATGAAAGTGGTGCAGGAGTGATGGGGCAAAACGGTCACCACGACTAAAAATTGGAATTGGGAGCAAAACGAGCACCGTCTTAACTTTCTTATAAACAACTTGTTTCAGCTTTCTGATGTTCCTCACATAAGAAACGCGTGGAAAATTAGTCAAACTGTTCAAGAAAAAAAAAATCGATCGAATATTTTTAAAAATCTGCTCAGAACTTTTTTTTCGAGAATTTGTTGAGCAAGTATTTCAGCAAGAATTTGCTCAAAAAAATTTAAGCAAATTCATTTTAATAAAATCTATTTTTTTTTTTTTTGAGTTTTAGCTCTAATTAATTTATTAAAGGAGAAAACAAATTATTGTTGTGTAACAATGAGAGCGAAGACTTGGTGACTCTATTACACACCCTTAATTAAAATTTGCCTTTTGTTTTAAATTCTATTGACATTTAGTCAGGGTGGCAACGGCGACAAATATTGTGTTTTGCAAATCCGATTTTCAATAATCTTCATGTTTTATTCAGTTATTATTGATAAAACAAAACGTCGGCATATGATGAAATATCATTTAAAACAAAAATCTAATTTTTAGACTTGGTGCCCGCTTTGCTCGCAATATTCATTTGCATACGAGGTGCCGGTTTTGCCCCCATCTTTCCTATAAGGCCCGGTGCGCGTATCATTGATTAACATGCTAATCGTGCCATATTCACAATATTGTACCCTATCATTTTATCGCGAACCTCAGTCGCGTATCATTGCGATCATCAAACTTCGGCCTTGAGGCAACGTTTTTCAATTTCGATTTTTGATTTTTTCCCGTATTCATGCAATCCCGCTACAGGGTTTATCTATAATCACTCGGATGCAAGGCTGTGTACAACGTGTTCGTTCAAGGTTCGCCTCCACCCCCCCCCCCCCCCCCCCCCCCTCCCCGGAGTGGAATATCAGAATGGTGTAGCCGGGTATTCGGAGATTGAACGGCCAGCGCTATTTAATTCGTAGCCCCGAGGGTTTGTACGGATCGAGCACTCGCGCGCAAATTTCTCATTAGCGGCCGAGAGAAAGAGAGGTTTCCCCGATGGGGAGGGAGAATGCTGTATAGAAAGCGATGGAACCCCGCGGACCATGGACTGGGCAGGATTTATGTTGACTGGCGATTATCTGGAAGATAAAAGCCGCTCCCAGTCAGATAACCCGGTAGAGTGGAGAGTCGCGAATAAACTGCACCGACGCCACACAGAAGCAGCGCAATGTGGGGGAACTCGAAGAGGATGCGAAGAGCTCTGGGACACTGTTGCTTGCGATACCGGACGGTGGCGCAAAGCCCAGGCGTTACACCCCAGTGTCGAAGCGATCGAATTTATCACCGATCGACCTACTTAGGACTCCTCTGTTCCCGACTGCACCGCCCTCCCATTCCAATCGAGCGATCGTTTTCACGACGGTGCGAAGACTCCCTGAGCTACCCAACTTTTGTAATTGCTCCAAGCCTGTTCGCATCCGGACTCCCCAACACAACTCGTGGCGCCGGCAGTGTGAAAAAAGTAGAAACAGTGGAATCATCTTGAACCGTCCCCGTCCGCCCCAGTCCTTATCCTGACTATCGTAAGAAAAGGTTATATCGCCAACCAAACCCGAAAGCTCGGAGGAGGAAGAAAAGAAATTTATAGCATCGCAGTAAGGGAAAGCTCCGGTGCTCGGTCTTCGCCGTTGCCTCGCGGCACCAACAGCAGCCGGTTCTCTAAATTGAACATCCCCGGATGCGCACTCCCCGCCGGTGCTCCCGGGACTTTCCCACCTAACTATATCCTGCTGCACAAGTCCTGATGGATGAAGATACATTCGTGTATATTCATTGACGGTGACATTGTTTTCTCATGCGGTAGAGCGCAGATCGACGGTGTAAATTGCTTTATGATCGATAGGACTTTGGATCGAGAAATCTGTATCGGGTCTTCGATTATTATGATTTCGGTTTTAATTGATTCAGAGCGCTATGATAGATCCTTACGGACAGAGCGAGCCAATCAGAATGTTTCAGATTCTGGTCATTCTATTATTATTATTATTTTTTTTTACCAAGACATATTTGGCGGTTATCAAGTGCCAGTTTACCCTCATCAGACCTAAACATAAATAGGGGATCGTGGTAGGAGAACCGGGCTGTGAATGGTCCAGCAATCATGCACATCAGGACGATCGATGCGGCATCAAAGAGGTAATCATACAAGACAGAGGATCACTCGGCGATGAACGGTTCAGGGTGAATCCATAGAGTCAGCTGAGCTTTTGTCCAGGACATTCAAGACTATCCGCAACATTCAGCAATCCAGGGAGCCAATTTCAAAATATTTCGGATTCTGGTAATTTCATTTTTTAACCAAGACATATCCGGTGATTATCGAGTGCCAGTTTACCCTCATCAGACCTAAAAATAAATAGCTGATCGTGGTAGGAGAACCGGGCTGTGAATGGTCCAGCGATCACGCACGTCAGGACGGTCGATGCGGTATCGAAAAGGTAACCATACAAGACACAGAATCACTCGGCGATGAACGGCTTAGGGTGAATCCGCAGAGTCGGCTGAGCTTTTGCCCAGAACTTTCAAGACTATCCGCAACATCCAGCGGTCCAGCGAGCCTCCCCTAGCCTCTCGTCCCTCTGCGGTCGACCCTTTATTGGGGAATCTTGGTGGATTCAGCCTGTGGCGGGACACCGATGGCTCTGACCCGAAAGTTTGCGGCTACTGCAGGATAACGCTAAGAGGGCGGAGAAATATGATCGAATTTCACCTCTCCCGCGCTTAACCTCGTATATAATAACGAAGTTTCTTCTCTTTTTAAAGATAAATTTCCCAAAGCACCCAAGGAACTTAATGCGTCTTCACGGGATTAGCTCCGGCGAAATACGCTATTCAGATTTTTATGATCTCCTTACATTCGTGTGAAATTTTATCGCCGTTTCATCTGAACGTGCGACGATTGCACGATGGTATGAACGATAGTCGCATATCAGTCAAATGCTCAAAGAAATAAAAAATGTTCATCAGCGTTAAAACATTTCGTTCGATTCTCGATGCGTATTGCGCGCATCGTCTCCATCTTCTTGCAGCGGATTCGTCGGCGCGAAAGGTCAAGATTCTAGCGTACCGTCGTTTAAGTTCCAAAGGCTCGTCCTATTTCTTCTATCGCCTTCGTATGATAATAACGATAATAATGGTGCAAGAATCGGTTGCTCCCTCGTCCGTTCATTCGCGGGGGTTTCCGCGGGTTATTTATTTTTATGGGGTTTCTCTCTTTACGTCCTCGAGATACGACCCGCTCCGGCTGCTGTTCACCGAGTAGAATTGGGTGGGTGGGGGTAGGGAGAAGAGGACTCACGGGATTCTGCCCGGAGTCTCATGACTGGAAACCCCCGGAGCTTGCGTTTTCCCGAGAGAAGGAGAGAGAAAACGAAGCAGCCGCGTATGCCGGAGTGTTGTCGACCGAAAGCTCTGTGCAGGAGGAAGAACGCGAGCTAGTATAAGCGAACCGGGGAAACCCCGTGCCCGGTTAATGGCGTTACGGGGTTGCCTTGGCAACGCGGAAACCCCCGTAGAACGAGAAGCTCGGTGTCGAAGCGCCAGGCAACCCCGCCGAAAAGCCCATTTATCCTGGAAAAACATTATAAGAACGCGCACCGGGAGCGCGCGAATACAGCCGCGTCACCACGCATTTCGGATGCTAGTTCTTCCGACCGGCGAATCTGCCCGGAGTTTTACTGTTCCAGGGAAGTTATCGTGTCGATAAGAGGTAGGCGCTACGTTCAGCGCGTTCGGGCAATGCTCGATTACAACAAAAAAAAAAAAAACCCGAAACAATCGTCGAGCTTCGAAGGTGTCTTGGCGTCGGCAATTTTTAGAGGCGTTGTTTCGTCGAGCAGACAGCCACGCTGAAGGCACCGCTTCGAGTTATGTCTAAAGAGTCAAAATAGTAATTGGCGATACAAGTGTGGTAAAGCGAATTTTGTCAGCACGCTGTAAAGTGATTCACGACTCACTTCAAGGTCCGCGTATGATGTTCGACATATCGCATTAGTATCGCATAATATTGTTTGTAACGAACGCAGAAGAAGTGCACGGGTTAGTGCCTGCTGATTGTGGCGCTGCACGAGAAGCGTGCGTACTTTATTATTATTTTATTATTATTCTGTTATTTTTTATGCCACTATTTCTATTATACTCTGTCATTGTTCTTGGTTTTATATGTTGCTTACTATGCACTGGCACGGTGTTCGTAGGGGGCTGCGGCCTCGGAACACGGAATAAACGCTTCTATCTATCTAAATTCTCGATACGTTTCGCTCACATCGTCTCCATCCTCCTTCGGTCATCCCCGAGTCGTTGCAGCGGGTTCATCGGCGTGCGTAAAGTACGAGAAGCGTGCGTAAAGTACGAGAAGCACTGGGCTGTATAATATATTTATGGTCCACTTGACATTTGCACAAACGGTCAGCCTTTCTGCACCTTTTCTGAAGTTCAAATAAAAGCTAATTACTTTTTCGTTAGTTCGCGCCTATATTCTTTGCGTTCCTGATTCCCTGGTGAACACAAGACAAGCCTCTAAATTGTACTATAGTTTAATTTGACGTTTATGATTTGTTATTTTCATCGTTCAATTTTCTATTGCGACATCTCGTTGTCAGTCGTCGTTGTATGTTTTCGGCTACGGTCTCCTTAAGGCGCTTGTCCCAGAACACGAATAAAGCAACACTATTCTGCCATTATATTCTCCATTATTGGGTCAAATGACAGGATTAACTTGAGACAGCGTTCATTAATTTTTAATTCCGTAAACAGAAACTACGACGTTAATTTTAAATTTCAAGTAAACATCGTCGAGTGCATCATCATCCGGGTTGTGAAAAAATGTTTCAGGACTCGTTCACCGACGATCGCGGAGTAAAAGCGACATTATCGGGTATCGAGCGAATGCCCGTGGACATTGAAATTCACAATGGCAACTATTGACCTCCCCCCCCCCATTGTTATCCCGCTAATTCTATCCTTTCAAACTGAATATTGATAATTACGTAAGCCGAATGAGAATCCTCGCCGACCGGCCGGGGGGCCGCAATGCTTTCGACCTCCCCCTCTTTCCATTAACGAATTAGCGATACTCCTCGGGAGAGGGTTGAAAGGATAATCCGAACAATAAACCGATTTCCGAACGATATGCGCAGTTTGCTCATCATTGTCGCTGATCCGTTGATAATATTTACACAAAATTTATAACGAACCAACGTACCCATCCATACGGCGCGCATGTCTATACGGTGTCTCGAGCGATGATTTCAGAGACGAGGGTAGACGATGTTTTCGCACAAGTGCTTTGGACGATCCTCGCCGCGAAAGGAGGCTGACCGAGTTTGGCTTGCGACCCGGCCCGGGCTGGAAGGGCGGCTCGGAACCCCTTTTCTATGCGGGATAACTCTCGTGTCAAAACACGGGCCAATTAACCCCCGGGGGGATTTGAGACACCAGAGCTATAAGCAGAGCGACGAAAGAGTGTGCGGCGCGTGTACTTGCATAGAAGCAACGTTATAGAGAAGCGAGCTCCGGGAATGTACGGGGAACCCTGCGGAGCCCCATTGAATCCCAGGGGGGGCTCTGGAAGAATCCCACCCCGGCGGACTCCGGGTCTTCTACGACCGCAGGGGAATTACCTTTGAGGCTTACATGAAAATTCTATTATCGTCTTAGTCGGGCGCATATTGCCGCAGCGGCAGCGGTGGCTCTTATTCGCGAGTTAGCGTTGACACTCTCCGGACGAATGAACGGCAATGGGAATGCCATTGAGAGAAACGTGAATGAGGTCGTTGAGAGTGTCGCGACGACGGGGATGAAAGATACCGATCGATTCCGAAAAAAAAAAAAAAAAAACGGAAAGGCGCACTCCGTATGTTTATCCTTTGGCATGAATTCCTGTGGACCGCTCATCGAAGAGACGGTGGTTTTTTTTTTTTTTTTGCACATTTTTCCGGACGTGCGGCGAATCGGAGTTTGAACGTGAAGAGTAATGTGTGAAAAAAAATTGTCGAATATCAGAGCTGGGCAAATAGCCTAAGTAGGTGAAGTACGCATTGAAGTATCAACATTGACAAAAAAAAATTCGCTTGCGGGATGCCAAAGAATCTTTTTTAAATTTCAATTTCACTTTCAATTCTTAGAATTGCACAAGGTGACATGTTATCGTTTCAATGCCGTATGGAATTGTAAGAATTTAAATAACAATTTTTTTTCTTTTGGCAGTCCGCAAGCAAATTTTACTTGAGTCATTGATCTTTCTTTTTCCCAATGAAGTTCTCGAAGTACCGAGCGCTGGGTAGTTCTCGACTAGAGTAGAAACCCGATTAACCGGGATGCTCGGGACCGAAGAGTCTCCGGTTGATCCGAACTAGAAAGCGAAAGTACGTCAATAATGGCCAATGAAAGAACTGTATTTAAAGTAATTACAATGACATTTGGTACAACTTGCACTTAATTGTTAAATAGTGTGAACTGCGCTAGTATTTTTTTTTTTAAGTTCTCAGTGACTTTGGTTTCCTGTGCAAAAAAAAAAAAAAACCTGGAAAGACATGTTAAAGTTCTGAGTACTGGGCACTGACTCAATACTTGATGTTTAAATGCGTACTTCAAGTGTTTAGTGTATTTGTCCAGATCTCTCGAATATCGATTGAAAACATAAAATCCGAGCTACGGGTATGGTCCGCTGAAAGACGGGCATCGTATTTGGATACGCTTGACACGTACGCCTCTTTTTATTTGGACTTAATCGAATATACTGCGATATCGAACGGTCGGAATCGCGTAGGGTGTACCAAGGGTTTTGTTAATTCGTTGAATTCTCTTACGAGTCGTGTATATACATGGACGTGTCTGTGTGTGTGTGTGCGTGTGTGAGGGGTGTGGCAAATAGAGAGCAGCTCGTGCCCGAATTTCCAAATTTTCCGGGCGTATTTCAAAGGGAGGTCGGTGTGAAGTGACCACCGTGGCGACGAGAAACTATAGGCGAGGGTGCAGTCGAGTGGCCGGAGTGCGCCGAGCTCCATGTCGCCGCTCTTTCGGTCGGTCCCGGGTCTGGGGCATCGGCGTGAGCACGTGTCCTACGCCCACCGCAGCCAATTAGCCGGGACCCTACCATTAATCCGGTCAATTAAGGATAACACGGAAATTCTATTACGTTCTTAGCGCTTTGGAATTTCGATCGGGTATCCGCGAACTGCACGCCAGGTATACTTCGGTGGTTATGCCTGTTTACGAAGAGTTCGGGTCGGATTCGTTACGGAACGAAGTGCAAACGGGCAACTGCGGGCGCGCATTACCCGACCAGAAAATTGAATATTAATGTCGCAATATTGAATTGAGAAAAGAAATAGATTCGAAGGAGGCTTAAAAAAGAAAATATCGCTGGGTAAAATACGGAGGGAAATTCTATTGCTAAAATAGCGCTAGGTAAGATAACACGGAAATTCTATCACGTTCTTGGCGCATTGGAATTTCGATCGGGTATCCGCGAACTGCCGGGCATTACCAGACTGAAAAATGGAATATCAATATCGTCATATTAAATTGAGAAAAAAAAAAAAAATAGTTTCGACGAAAAATACCGATAGGTAAAATAGGAGGGAAATTCTATTACTAAAATAGCGCTAGGTAAGATAACACGGAAATTCTATTACGTTCTTAGCGCTTTGGAATTTCGATGGGGTATACACGAACTGCCGGGCATTACCCGACCAGAAAATTGAATATTACTGTCGCAATATTGAATTGAGAAAAGAAATAGATTCGAAGGAGGCTTAAAAAAGAAAATATCGCTGGGTAAAATACGGAGGGAAATTCTATTGCTGAAATAGCGCTAGGTAAGATAACACGTAAATTCTGTCACGTTCTTGGCGCATTGGAATTTCGATCGGGTATCCGCGAACTGCACACGAGGTATTTCGAGGGTTACGCCCGTTTACGAAGAGTTCGGGTCGGATTCGTTACGAAACGAAGCAAAAACGGAACTGCGGACGGGCATTGCCCAACCAGAAAATTGAATACGAATACTGCAGTATTGAGGTGATAAAAAAAAGTCGATTCGAGGAAAGCTTTAAAGAAAATGTTTTGAAAAAGAAAATACCGCAAGGTAACTTAGCTACGTCGTTACCACGTTATTAGATACTTGAGCCAGGCTGTACGTGACCTTATAGAAAAGAAACTCGAGAGCCCAGCAGGCAGAGTGCAGTACTCTCGGAACGCGCAAGAACGTAAACGAGCGGTGCAGCTTTCATTCGCCTACTCGACTAGGAGAGCGAAAATGTGTACGAGTGCGCACTCGAGTGTCCGTCAACTGTAATCTAGTAGACTTTTTTTTTTCCTCTGCCGTGCCAACGCCACTGTGCTTCGACTGTGTGCCTCTAAGCACTGGAGTAACTATGCTTTCGCAAGAGACGCGAGGATAACTTCAAATCTTCGCATGTTAAGATAATGCAAAAATTATGCAACGATAACCTTCGGCATTCTAAATTTATTTTGTGATAAGCATTTTTTGTAAGAATCAGTTTTCCGGACCGGAAGTTGCGTATTATGGGTGTGACGTCACTTCCGGTAGAAAAATGAGATTTACAGACCGGTAGTTACGAATTTCCGGTATGACGTCACTTCCAGTGGAAAAATGAGTTTACGGGATCGGACGTTGCGAATTTTCAGTATGACGTTTCCTCCCGTCGAAAAATAAGTATTCTGAACCGGAAGTGACGTATTTCTGGTCGAATAGTGAGTTTTCTGGACCGGAAGTGACATATTTTTGGTCGAAGAATGAGTTTTCTGGACCGGAAGTGACGCATTTCTTGTCGATAATTGATTTTTCTCAACCGGAAGTGACATGTTTCTGGTCGAAAAATGAGTTTCTTTTGCACCCGACGATAGTCCACAGTGCTGTTGTGCACCACACAATCGTGCATAATTCACCGAGACACGTAGTCACGTAGGCGTGACAGAACCAGAATAGTATACGGAATAGGCGAAATTGTAATCAAAGCCTGGGAGGGCGGCCCCTGTTTCCGTGTACAAATTTGACCCTGGGTTGTACGCACAGTGTGCACCGTGTGAGGCGATGTGCCGCAAAGTTGCGACGCAAGGAGTGCCGTCATCACGGTACTCGGGCTAATGGCGGATTGTAATTCTTTCGGGTTTGCACTGTGTGCAATTTGCTGTTAGTCTTACGGAGCGGTCAAGCAGGAAACGAGCAGTCTCCGTTCTGAGCATTGCCTCGTGTGCTTCTGATATTCACATCGGTCAAGGTTAATTTGAGACGAACGAAATTGCAGATCAGACTAAGATAGCGAGTGAAAGGCCCGAGGCGGGCATAAGAGCGGTAGCCAATTTTAATCAACGAAAATTAGCCTATTTATCGTGAAATCAAGAGCACTCTGAGAACGTACTTATCGTCAGTGGGGTGCCCGATGTAATGCGAGCACAAAAGGCAAGTCGATCAAGCCCATCCCTCTTGACTCCCCGTCCTCGAACTCCTTCGCTATCCTCCGCTTCGCAATTTCGCTCGTTCCTTCGTCGGTACGTCCGTGTATACCGTGGCAATAATTCATTAATTTATATAACAAGGCTCCTCGTATATCAATGAATAAAAATTTACATTCACGGTAAATAGACAACATGTATAAACCGTTAAATTAAATTTAATATACAATAAGGCGATAAAATTCTTCTTCTTATGTATTTGCGGCTCACTCTCGTCATTGAAAGATCCTCTGCGAATTCACCGCCTAGATAGTGGATAGGATTTTTTTTATTAAAAAATAACAGCTGTGTGATTACGAAGTAATTTCGTCGATGGTTAAACACAAGACTCACTTTTAAGGGGAAAATTCTATCGAATATCTAGACGGTGAATTCGTAGAGTGTCTTTCATGGAAGAGAACGAGCCGTAATGCATCAAAATCGTACAAAAATTGCGGACTATTCTTTGAAAAAAAATCGAATGAGTATGTGACTTTTCTAAAATTAGCAAAAAATTAGTTTGTGTGAACAGTTTTGCAAATCCATTGCAAATAGTGTTTTTTAGATTAAGGACGTCTGCTCTTAATGAAAATAACCATCCACTGTAATTTAATTTTATGCATGATCCGAAGCCAAAAGAGGATACATGCGACTCCACGCTAGGTACATAAAAAAACATGAAATATATTATTCTCTTTTTATCTGTAAAAGGAGAAATCCGTTAATAAATCATGAATATCAATATCAAAATTAATGCAATGCACCTTAAATCGAGCTTTTACAGTCGTGCTTCATACTCGATTCGATTAATTTCACATAAATTTTGCATATTAAATCCGATTGGCCCGCGATTGACAAATCGGGCTTACAAAAAAAAAAAAAAAATGATAAATATCGTGACAGGATAAATTATTTTATTTTTTATTACAGCGCTAACGCGCCCACGTGAGGATTTCCATGCGAGCTTTTTGTTCAATTTCCATTCCGGAATACCTTGCGCGCACTCGTAGATGCATTTAATATTTCAATCGCCCCCCCCCCCCCCCCCCCCCCATTTCTTCTCAGCGGGCGGGTCGGATTTTCGTTCATTCCCTCTTTTTTTACTCAATTTCTTTTTTATCTCTCATGTCGCCCGTTTCACTTGTGCGGCTTTGCCTCCGTGAACTCCAGTGATCGTTCGGGTGAAAGCACGAAAGTGTGGAATAAGATGACGCGAAAAAAAAAAAAGAAGGAACCCTCCGCACGGTCCTTCATTCCTTCTTCCTTTCCCGTCGCTTTCGTCGAGATTCTCCGTCGCACGCTTTCGTCTTTGCGCCCCAGTCGGGGTTATTGAAATTTTTGTCATGCTCGCGTATACATGCCGCACGCCGACATTCGAGGCCCCTCTCGGCTTCCCACCGGTGCGGAGCAAAGCTTCAATTTTTCCTGTTTTTTTTTTTTTTTTTTTTGCCCTCACCCATTTCCTCCGAGCTTTGCCGGCGCTCACAGAAGCTTGCAGCAAACCGGGCCCGTTCGCTCAGGAAACTCTCCGGAATTGCGTACCGGCGAACTCCCATTCGGCACCTCGAGCAGCCGCGCACCTAAGAACCGTTCCTAAAATTTACGCCTCGCCAGGATGACTTATGCATCGGGTGCGGCTCGCCCTGGCTGAGCATCGCTCCTCGCACACTCCAATTCCATCCCCGCTCATGCAACCAGCGACCTTTACGTCGAGTTCTTCTCCCTCGAACATCTCGGTGCCTCCTCGAGCACGCGAACAACATCTTCGCTCGCTCGGAACTTCCATTCGACGAGCTCGGATGCATGATTCGGTTTCATTCGATTTGTCTCGGAGCAAGGCGGGCACCTGAATATCGTCGGTCTTGAGGGAGATACCGCCCTGCAGGAGAGCCGGAGACGGAAACCGAAGACAGAAATTTATAGAGCGTGGCGCGGGTCGTTGTACGACTGGTTTTATTTCCTCGCGATGCGCGATGTGTGGTAAGCGCCAGAGTGCGCACATGCAGACACGCGAGCTCGCATATGCGAATGAGACGAATGAAAACGGAAAATGGTCCGAGCTTGTCGGCAGCGAATTCGGGAGAGACGCGCGTGCGTGCGTTATTGCGGAATGAGAAAAGTCATAGAGAAGGGTCGCTTGTTTTATTTTTATGGGGTGCGTGCGACTCGGAATGGAATATACATGAGGTCGCGAATGGAGGGGTGCATCTCGTTCGAGCTCCTTGGGTCGCCATCGTCGCTGCGCCTTCGGCTGGGGTCGCCCGGAGCAGCCTTCGTCGAAACACGAAGGAACTCGACTTACTTATGTAACGATCCATCGAGAAAACGGACTGGATGGAATGCCAAAAAATTGGTGGAGGCTTCTCTTCATGTCGATGCCTCCCCGGGGACTCGTCTTGCGACCCCTCTCGGACTGCACTTTGTCCATAGATCCATGATGGCTGAGGCTCGATGTCAACGATGTAGCGGTGGAAGGACCCGCACCGGGGCAGACATCGGGGAAGAGGGATTGGTAGCGGGGTCTGAGGAAAATCTGCACGGAAGCCGTCGCGCTACAACCCGCGAGAATTCGATTTGCGTCGAACGGTATTCGATTGCCCGGAAGACGCTCATCACCTGGTCTCTTACCGGGTCCCTCGAGATCTCAACGACCGGCTGTCTCGATGAATAAAAATTTGGACTCACGGTAAAGAGAGAAATCTGTAAACCGTTAGACTAAATTTAATGTCCAATGTACGAGTTAAAATTCTGCTCTTGATGTATCACGGCTCATTCGGCTTCCTTGAAAGATCCTGTACTAATTCACCGCCTAGATAGTCGATAATATTTTCCGTTGAAAAATGACAGATGTGTGTTTATGAAGGAATATTCGTCGATGGATAAAGAAAGGGGTGTCATTTTTTAACGGAAAATACTATCGAATATATGGGTGGTGAATTCGTTGAGTATTCTTTAGCAAGGTAGAGAATGAGCTGTAATACGTCAAAATCGAGCAAAAATTGCGGATTGGTCTTTGAAAGAACTGGATGAAAAAATTCAATGAAAAAACCGAATGTCCACACATCGTTGATTCGACACTACCGCCTAATGATGTAGCGGTGAAAAAGGGGAAACGCCAGATATTCGAGAAGACGAATCGAGAGCAGGATCAGAGGAAAATCTGTACGGAAGTCGTCGCACTACAACCCGCGAGAATTCGATTTGCGTCTGCGAGTGCCCGGAAGGCGCTCATCGCCAGACCTCTTACCGGTTCCCTCGAGATACCGTCGATCTCAAAGACAGGGTCGAAGAATCAAAGCGACTGCCCCAGGTGGAATCACGGTGGTGCTCGAGGCTTGGAGTAGAAATTAAAGCAACCCGCGTCATCGCGGGCCAAAAAGTGAATGGAATTGGGAAATCTTCTCTTTCGCGGAAGCGTGGTGATTCGCACGTCAGTGGAGTTCGAACTCGTACGATTCAGACGACTGAACGAAAACCATCAACGCCAGAAAAGACGTTGTTCTTGTTTTTTTTTTTTTTTATAAATTAATTATATTTATCACTGATGCTTCGTATGAGTTGTTACAACGCTCAAGTGGACTACTTCCGGAGAATCTTCGATGACACTCTTGCAATAGTGTTTACCTGATACCCTTTAGTTATCGCGCATGAGTAATCCCTACGGAATAATTCGCCAAATCACACAGTAAAACAGATTTGTACATTTAACAAATCTTTTCTGTCCACAAATGTCCACGATTATTTTAATGTCTTTATTATATAATGTAAATATAATGTAAAATTGACAGACATTTTTGTAAAATGGACAAGATTTTTTTGTAAAGTTGACACGAAAAGAATTGTGTACGTTTGTGGACAAGAAACCTTGGTACCTATTTTACTGTGCGGAAGCCCCCCCCCCAGTAAACTTCCCGCGAAGAAACGAAGGATGATCGATGTAAGATTATGAGTTAGAAACGACGTATCTGATCCAGTCACCGTAGTGGTAGATGCTGGTGAAGACATCGGGGATTCCCGTGCCGCAAGGGTTACCGTAGGACACGACACCGATGAGAACACCATTGCGAGCGAGTGGACCGCCGCTGTCAGCCTTAAAGTAAAGAGAAGACAATGATTCGGTCTTTCCGAAGGAGTGTTGAATTTTGTCAATTGTTGCTTGAATCCTCCATGAACGTACCATGCAACTACCGCGTCCGGGTCGGGCGTACGCGCACATCTGGTGAGTGTAAAGTACGGTGGTCGCATAATGCTGACATTCCTCGGCGGTGAGAGTCCTAACGGTGAGTTTCCTGAGATACTCAACGTTCGACGGTACATTGGGACTCACCCAACCCCATCCGGTGATGGTCGCGAGGATACCGCTGGGCGTACGGGTTGCCGGCAGATAAAGCATGTTCTGATAAGCGTTGAAGTTGATCACGGTCGCGAGCTGAAAGTTGAAGATGACGATATAAAATTTTTAAGTGCCGAGTCATAAAGTCGGTCGTATTTGGTAGCCTGCCGGTTATGCTTCGATAAATCATCAGCGCTAACTCGGCCCGTTTGTCACCGGTTCTCACATTTGGCTAGGAATTCGTGTTGATGTTTTGACGAGAAATTTAACACTCGGGCGTTCAATTGCTCCAGGTCCAGAACAATCGACAGGCTAGATTATAGAAGAATTTACTGCTCCAACTTACAGCGATAATGGCAATGTCGTTGGGTCCCGTGCTTTCACGGTTAAAATCAGGATGGTAGACGATTTGTTGGGGCAGGTGGCACTGACCACCATGGGTACTCGACAGCTAACCGGTAACGACGACGAGGTCGTAGATCGAAAGGAGGTTAATGATACATTGGGCGGAAGTCACGATGTGTCGTCTACTGATGATGGTACCGCCGCAAGCGTGACGACCATTTATTCTCAGAGACACCTGGTACGGAAATTCACCGGGTGCAGCGGCCTCGCCGCCCATGATCTTCTGCGGTGGCAAGGCATTTGCGACTGAGAATCAGAAGAAAAAAAATCACGGCCACTTATCAGCGGTCAAGTAAGATTCACTGTCGAAAATCGGATACTTCGATCGGCAGAATCCGTTCGCCAGATGCGATCCGCGGCTTCTCCGTACGTACCTTCCGCTACAAGAGCCACCGTCAGAACGGCGAAAAGGGAGAATTGTCCTACCATCTTGGCTAAACTCGTTTACTAACACCGAATGAGAACATTCGTCTTTATATACCGAATTGTAGCGCGTCCATTAAATTAGGTTAATTTTTTTACCCAATGTTGACTTTCAGTGACGTTAATTACATCATCCCGTACGAATATTTGATCGAAGATACGAGCCGAGAATTTAACGTGAAAAAGAATGTATGCGTGGATTTACAAGTGGAACATTCTCGTAAGGGGCGGGATATAGCGAGAGGTGAAGAACGCGGCACACCGAAATAATTCTTATCTTATATACTTGATCAACGGTATATTCCGGTAAGGCGATGTCACACGGCGACGGAGCTGCTCCTAAACGCACATCCGATTTCACTGCTTACATCGGTCTCGCGACGGGAGCCAATTGGCCTTTGGTCGTGTAGCGAATCGTCTCGAGGAAAATTTTTATCGGCATTTTTTTTGTATCGTAGGTTGACCCGTCGGTTCGTCTTACACCTCGAAAGCCGCAATCTGCTCAAACACTTTAACGATTTTTTAAAGAAAATGTTTGCGAAATTACTTGCGAGATAATCAAACACTTGTTTAGCTAAAAAAAAAAAAAGCAAAAAAGAAAAGAAAAAAGCAAAGAGCAAAAAAAAGTAAAATTCGACAACCCACACTTGATTAAATACAAGTGTGAGTCAACCGTGGTCTATATTTTCCATTAATTGCTAAAAATGCAAAGACGTCATCGTTTCGTTAATATATCACACAAACTGCGTTCCTATTTTTATGGATGCTTCACACGTACATTCCCAGCCAAAAGTGAGACTCAGTGAGCATTTGAACACTTCCTAATGGTATAAAAATCTGAAAAAAAATCAACTGTATAAATAAGTGTACAAAAAGTTATTAACAAATTGCAAAGAAAAAAAAAAAAAAACTCAAAAAATAATGAGTAAAACGTTTTTTTTTTCTCTTTTCAAATGAATTCATTGATTTTCTGGAAGTCACATGAATCGTTTCAGAATTTTCTATCATTTAAAAATTTTCCGTTTTTGATTTTTTTTTTTTTTTTTTAAGCCCATAACTACGGAAAGGTTGGCACAATCGCCTCGAAATTTTTTGTCTACACTGTAGAATCGTGATACTGAAACATATTCACAATTCACACCATTACATCGATTTTTCGGATTTTTGGCATGCGACATCGCGAAGTACCAACATTTTGACCGTACGAAGCTTTTGGTTGGGAATGTATGTGTGATGTATCCTTAACATCCGCCTGTAAAGACGAAGCGTCACGCGTTCGACTTTCGAGGCCAAACCGTCGAAGTGAAACTGAAAAGATAGGACGGACGAAAAGTGCAGTATTTAAGAGAAAATTAAATACATTGACATATGTAAAAATGTTATTAAAAAAAAAATGTGAAAAAAAAAAACACCGATCGAATTAATTTGGTGAAAATTTGCCACTGAAATTAGTTCATACGTAGAAAACCACGGGACAGACTTTCGGGTTTAAAATATTCCGCCGATAATGAAACGACAAACCGAACGCCGTGTAATCTACTCGAAGTGCGCAGCCTTCTGACCGGAAATCGGCCAAGTAGAAATCAATTTCGATGGCCTCCGACTTTCGAGAATTCCATTCATATCCCGCCAAAGATATAAAGCCGCGTGTACCTAAATGTTATTGTTCCGCTCGATGACGCGATTGTGGTTTGAAAAGCCCTCGCTCACTGACGACCGGGGCTTTCGTCACCCTTCGGAGCCGAACGTACCGCCGTACGTTATTCATACCACAAACATTTATGGTACGCGACCGCACAAGGTATACACATTCTCGTGGCGAACGAACGACTCAGCGATAGCGCCCGAATTGTTTAGGCTTCGCGGCACGAAGCTCGTGGTCACGTTCATCGTCGCCTTCGACACTCGATACATAATTCCCCCTCAGCTTCGCCATTTCATTTTTCATACTTGTTGTTTTTTTTTTTTTTTTGTGTTGTGCTTTTAGTCGAGCACTTCATCATCACCTTCGATACCCAATACGTAATCCCCCCCATTGCCACTCCAATATCACACGTCGATGGAAAAGTTGTTCAGCGTGCAACGTCCCTATGTCAAGTGAGCACTTTATCATCGCTCACCTATAAAAAAAAAATCCTCCTTTAGTTTCTTTATTTCTTCTTTCGTAATTCGTGTTATTTTTTTGTTTCCTGTTTTTACTCGGGCGCTCGCTATCAATGTCCCTATATAAACTGAGCACTTTATCATCTCCTGCTATCTATATATGATAATCCGTTGTAGATTGGGTATTCCGAGATTGATCGCTGAGCGCCTAAATAGTATCGATGTTCTTTCTAAAGTATCCAAATTTTGCAAGACGATACATTTATACGACAGTCTGTAACACCAGTGGAAAACTTGACAATGAAAAAAACAACGCTTTGTAACCGTCACAGATACCTACAAATTCTCCAAAGTAATAGTAGTCATCTTAATTTGTTGAGGTTCTTGCAATCTATTACAAAATTGCTGTCATAATGATAGCCTTGTAAACCTTACATTCAGTAAACCTTGTATTCAGATAATAATTATGTGGACATTACCTTGATATATTGACATACTCTGATGTTGACATACTCTGATACTGCAATCCTTGCAACATGCGAAAATATAGCAAAACACCTGCTCGACAACATCTGCCTCGGCAAACTCGAAGGTTTTCGGGGAACTCGCGAAGTTCCTAAAATAGTTTCTTCTATGCGTTTCATACAACAGCCAATTTGCAACGACGTCTTCTAAAGATTCATTTTCGCCCGAGTTACAGCAAGAAATTCTCCAAATCATATCTAAATAAATGTAAACCCCACCGCACTGTACACTCGTCGCTAATAACCTTGACAGTTGATGAGACATTGAGGTAGCTCCAGCGAGTGGTGTTCATTTCACCTAAATTCGCGAAATTCGGGCAAGAATTGCAAACACTTCCCGATGTTATAAAAATCGGAAAAAAAAATTCATACTTATTACAGGCACTGAAAAGACTAATTTTGCATAATAATAATTTCAAAATGTTATTAACAAATCCTTTGAAAAAAAAAAAAAAATTGTTCATCGAAATATGCGGTACCTAAACTTTTTTTTTTTTTATGAAAATGATTCGTTCATTTTTCGGAATACGTATGATTTTTTTTTTAGATTTTCACCTCTATTTTGATGTCTGCACATTTTTCCATGTAAAAAAAAAAAAAAAAAAAAAAAAAAAACAAGAAAAATAAAAATTATTTAAGCTACCTTAAATAAAATAATAAAAAAATAAAAAATAAAATCCCCCATTTAGATTCTCTATTTATTCTTTCGTGCACGTTCTTATTTCTTTCGCTTCTCGTTTTTACTCGAGCCCTCCTCATTCCAGTCGTCGCGTTCCCTCATTCCAGTCGTCGCGTTTGTTTTTTATTTAAATTTCTTCTCCCCTTCCTTAACGCGTTGGTTTACACGAAAGTCCGTCGTACTCGGATGCTTTCGACGGTTCAAAAATTATTGGTGCAGCGAACCGGGGCCTCCGAGTGCATTCGAGACTGGCGCACTGGGCGCGTAGCGAGAGGTTCTCGAGCCATTGACGATAACGGACCCTCCGCAACTCGTTCCCTCATTTCTTTCTCGCTCTCCACTACCGAATGTGCGTTCACTCCGGTCAAAGTTTCGCTCGCACAACTCTCGCACAAAGGACCCTCTGTACGAAGAGCGTTCTGTGTCCCGGCGACTCATCGCTGTCGAGCCCTGACGCGTTAGTTCTGCGGCCCGTTGGCTCGTTCGCGTTTCGTATATACAGTTATGTATATTTATGGTTGTATCGAGCGAACGGGCGATCCTCTTCACATCGCCGACGGGGCTGCGCCGGGGCTTTCATGAGAGGGGTTGCCTACGGGGCATCGATCCTACGTCCGGGACTAATTGCGTTCGATCCCCGGTCGCATCGCTAATTAAAAACGCCGAAACAAAAAGTGCAGAATCAACGAACGAGCGCATGTGTGAGGGGGACATTATTATTAATCGACTTGTCGATTGCTTCATTAAACGGCAACAGAGGAAATTCACAAAGGCCGCTTCGCTCGATCGTCCGCATTATCGTAAATTCGCGCGGCCGTGATACCGATCGGCGGGAACAGACTGTGCAAATAACTGGCGGGTTATTGTAAGGCTGGTGGTTATTTTCAGGCAGTTCATGCTTTAGAGTCCAGTCAATAGAGTAGTCGGATTTGAAAAGAATTCTTTGTGTAGGTTGCAAAGAGATTTTTGCGAAGTAAGGGCATTTTTTGTGGAAAAAAAAAAAAACAAAAAATGTGCAATAATGAATTTAGAGAAAATTTTTTGTCAAGTCGGATTTGGAATTTTTGGAAGATCTTGACGAGCGTGAGTTTATTTTGTTTGTTGAAATATGTCTCACGAATTCACCGTGTAATTTGCTTCGGTTAGATTCTACGATTGATATTATCATTAATCGTTTACAAATTAGCGTAATTTCGTTTATGAAACAAAAAGCAGAGCTACGAAGTCAACGAAACTTCTCTTCCGATTGACTATCTGTCGAGAAACAGAATGAGCTTTCAGTCGTAAAAATCAAACGAAAATTACAAATTTGACTTCGCAAAAAAATGCGTACAAATATGACCGTGGATTTATTGGCGTCAACTGAGTGATTTTTATATAAATTCATTGTTGTACATGTTTTTCTACATAAAGTACTCTTTCATATAAATTCACCTTAGTTCATACTGATTATCCCTTTAAAATGTGTACTAACCATTTATGAAAACTTGGTACTCGATTGACTTGACTGTACCGCAAGTGCTACCTTAAAGTAAATGAAGGGCCGTTAGATTTATCGAGCAAGCTGTGGGCATGAATTTTTTTTCGTTACTGTTTTGTTATTCGTTTGGAGCAAACGGATCAATTATTCACCGCGCGGCGCAGCGCCGAAGACAGCGGCAATATTGGCCGGTCTTCAGAACAGCAAACAATTTTCGCTATCGTATTTGGAACAAATCTGTCGAGGGGTTTTCCTTTAGTGACATTTTTTATTTTTCAAAAAAATATCATTTACACTAGCTCTTAGAATTTTTGAGATATTTGCCTAAAAAATTGGACTCAAATAAAGTATTATCGATCCATGTTCTCTATTGAATTTGGCAGGAATATATCGGCCCGATAAAATTTTATACCGCGATACCGATCGGAGGGAACAAGCTGCACGTATCGTAAATAACTGACGAGTCATTGTAACGCCGATGGTTATTTTTAAAGTAAATGAAGAGCCATTGGATTTATCGAGCGAGCCGCCGGCATGAATTTTTTCGTTACTGTTTTGTTATTCGTTTGGAGTAAACGGATCAATTATTCACAGCGCGGCGCAGCGCCGGGACAATGGCAATATTGGCCGGCGGACCCCGTCAACACCACACATGGTCTTGCCCGAACTACCCGAAAATTTCAAATAAAAATTTTAGTAAAAAAAAAAAAAAAATGGAAAACGAAATACAAAGATTTTACCGTGTCACGTGCAGTTTTTTGGTGTTACGTCCAAACCGCAATAGCTGGCTCGTATTCTCGTATATCGGACTCGTCGAGGAAATCGATCTGTCGAAAATTCCAGGATGTGCCAAACTTCAGTGAAGCCCCAAACTTCTTCATCCACAAAGTTTAATAAAACAATGTAATACTCATCCCCAATAATAGTAGCGGTAGTTTATTGCCAGACGTATACACGGGGCTAATTTACATACATAGCATATCCTAACGAAGTTAATATCGACAGATTGAAGTACACATATATGGTCGGTTGGCCGTCGACCGACATCTTTCACCCAACCTACTAATATATTATAATAACGAAATGAAATAAATGAATAACTTGAGTTCATAAATCATATTATTATTACACAGATATTAATATTTTAATATTCTGGGTAATTTGCACTCTAGGCTGAGGAATTACTTCAGGTAAAAACAATTTTTTTTTTTTTTTCTATAAATGACATTTTTTAATATATAATTATCGGGGCGCGGTTACGGGAATCGATTATTCGCGGTTTAGCTTCGTAACCCAGGAGAGTAGGGCCGCGCATGCATGTTATATTTACTCACAAGTGGGGTACCCAGAGCTTTTGTGAAACCGAATGACCGTCGGCTTTTCGAACGTTTCGAACCAAGAGCAACTACCCTACTATATAGCACATATATAATACATATACACACATATACGCTCACACACATATATATACACATACACACATACACACACACATACATATACACATACAGACATATGTATATATATAGACATATACACACATATATATGTACTAGGGATGCTGTTGCACAGTACGTACAGCACTACCAGTGGATATACGTATACCGATGCGTGCTGCGGGTGCCCGAGGCTTTATACGTTTCGCAAGTGGAGATTCGTTGTTCCGCGACAGTGGAAGCAAACGCTATACATGGTATAGGGTTATCGGAGAACCCTCGACCACAGATTGATGCGTCGAATTATACTCGTCGAGTGGCGCGCATCTGCCGTATGCGTTCTGTTTAGCGCTCGTCTCGCTTCCTCTCCAGGGCGTTCAGGTCGCTGAATTATGCGCTCGATTTCGGGATACGCGCCAGGGTCGGCGAGCTCCAAAACGCGAGACCCCCCCTTAAAACTCTTCCCTTTATCTGTCCGCTGTCCCTCACCTCGTTTTCCAACGCCCTTCGTTAGCCCACTGCTGGAAACACCTCCGATACTCCGGGGACACGACGAAATCCGATTCAACCGCGATTTTTCAACGCAACCGACGGCGATCCACCCCACTGTGTCGCGCATGCAGCGATTTTGTTCGGATAATTTAAAAAGCTTCGTTCGCTGACATTACAGACATTTTTTATTCGATCCGAATCGAGAAATTTTTAGGGCCGGTCCGTACGGTCTATTTTTGCTGTTGTTTTCCAGTCGGTTTTTTTTTAGATTCTAAAAAGAGTCTGTTCGAGTAAAAGAAAAATCATTTTCGGGCGATATTACTAATAACAAAAATGATTTTTCCGCGATAGCGATTAATAACGTTCGATCGATTTTGTACTGCATATTTCGAACGAGCTTTTAACGATGCGGCTGCAATTGTTTACTTATTATTTATTAACAAACGGCGATCCCCTCTCGGGCATACCGCGATTTTGTTTTGATAATTTGCGAGCTTCGTTCATCGATTTCACAATCATTTTTTTATCCGATCCAGAGCGACAAAATTTCTTAGGGGCTGTTCACGGTCTATTTCTTTCTGGTTAGATTTTTGATACTCTAAAAAGACTCTGGGCTCCGATGACGTTGAGTCTTTGCGCAGATTTATTGTTCGACTAAAACAAAAATCATTTTCGCGCCATATTAATAGCGATCGATTCATTTTTTACCGGATCTGCCGAACGGACTTTGAACGATGCGGCTGCAATTATATTTGTGATCGAGGACAGGATGATGGGGAAAAAACATCGACCCAAGAAAGTCTCAACGAATCTTAGCCGGTTCGTCGACGACGTCGCTTCGACGAGGAAGATCCTCGTTGACGAGTTGTTTACGCGAGGAAATTCGAAGACTTCCGCTCTTCCGCCCTCCGTCGACGGTACCGGTTCGCGATCGATAAGAGAAATAAAGAAAATGAGAAAATTGTCCAACAACTTTGGCTCCCCGTAATTTTATCGACTCGTATGAAAAACTGTCTGAAATTGTAAATCGCGCTCAAAACTTTTGTCAGCTAAACCTACGAGATCGGAACTGATCGATTTGTTTTCGCGCAGGCAACGGAACAAGTCAAGATTAATCTCACAGTCGAAGCTCGATCTTTTAAAATCAGCGCGGCCGGGAAGGTGCCGGGGAAGAGATTACTAATTAAATTAGCAAAGTATGTTTTTTATGATTACATCTTGGATCGAACATATGTGAAAAACGTAAATAGTAAAACATTGTGTTTACTTTGTTGTTTTTACGCGTAAAATTTACACAACTTTGCAATTTCATATACACAAAACTACGCGGTAAATCCGGAAGTTTCGCCTACGTGTGCATCGAAGTTATAGCTATGATACGCCGAAAAAAAGGTTTGATAACATCGACTAAGAGGTTGCGGGTGGCGATGGAAATGTTTGGTCGATTGAACAAAATGTTTGTTCGATTCAAGTAACTATTCGTTGAAGCAACAAAATATCACTTCAAACTACTGAACATTCGTTCAATCGACCAAATATTTCTTTCAATCGACCAAATATTTCCTTCGCCACCCGCAATCGCAGATTAGTTTGATATATTGCCAAACCTTTTTTTCTGTGTACAAAAAAAAAAAAAAATGCAGATTCTTATGTTGGATTTGCTTTCATCGGCGAATCTCCTTAACCTCAAGCATTGGTGCCTTTACCTTATCACTATTGCCCGGCCTCCGTTGGTCGACGCTCTTTCTCTGGCATTCAGTGCAGGATCGCGTGTGTGAAATCTCGCGCGCAAAATAGACGTTTGGTTCGGCGAGGTCTGATAACCTCGGCGGGCGAATGGCAATTTTACACACAAAAGTGTACTTAGCGGCTGAAAGGCATGCGAAAACAAAAAAAATGACCATCGGGCGCGCGTGCCAGCAACGACCCGGAGGTATCGCGTATCGAACCGGGGACGCCGACGGTCGCCACGAGCGACTTAACAACGCCGAGCGGAGGAGGGTTTTTGCGAACGAGGAGGATGAAGAATCTGGACCGAAAGAGGCCATCTTACCACCACCCACTCCCTTGCTCCAGATTCGCCCTCTCCGTCGCTCCCAATAACATCCCCCGCTCGTCGTTTGGTCCGCTCGCTCGAAACTGCAACGGGGCGACGCGCGGGCGTCGGAAAATTCGTTGACCCTAACGACACCGCGGCGCCGTTCGCTGGCACGGAATGACGTCGACGGCAGGTCGCGGCACACTATAAGTTCCTGGGCGCGACTTCAAAGTTCCTCGCGATCCTGGCTGACAGCGGGATGAACGTTTCCGAAGAAAGCTCCGCTGAGAGTCGGAAAAAACCGACGGATTTCACTTGACAAGCTCGAAACTTCATTGTGGAAAAGGACATCATAATATTATTCAGAGGGAACATTCTTCGGGTTCGAATTAAGGGAGCGTCTATAGGCAACTAGTTGTAGGTAAAAAAATTAATTGATTTAAAAAAAATCATACACCTTATAAGTCCTGTGAATGTTTCCGAAGAAAGCTCCGCTGAGAGTCGGAAAAAACCGACGGATTTCACTTGACAAGCTCAAAACTTTATTGTGGAAAAGGACATGACAATATTGTTCGGAGGGAATATTCTTCGGGTTCGAATTAAGGGAGCGTCGAAAGGCAACTTTTTGTAGATACAAAAAAAATTAATTGATTTAAAAAAAAAAAAAAAAACAACAAGCACCCTAAAGTTTCGGACTCGAAAAGTTCCTCGCGATCCTGGCGGCTGACAGCGAGAAGAACGTTCCGGAAGAAAGTTTCGGCGAGAGTCGGGAAACACCGACGGATTTTACTTGAAAAACTCGAAACTTTGTTGTGGAAGAGGACATGAGAAGATTGTTCGGAGAAAATATTTTTCGGATTCGAATTAAGGGAGCATCGATAGGCAAAATATTGTGAACATACAAATCTGTCGCATATTAACTGACGGTCTCGAGTTTTCGAACTCTCAATTGACCAAGTCTTAAATATTTACGCTCTACACTTGAACGAAGTTACGAACCTTTGTAGCGTCTCTAAAATTCCGCCAGCAAAAACAATTTTTTTTTTTTTCTTCTCCGTATCGCCAACTTCCCCGAGATTTCAGAGACGGAAGATAGTTCCGGAAGTGCGGATGCACAGGCAGAGGAGGAATTTCGAGTAGTCACGGAGCTCTTTCCTCAAGATCAAGCGAGAGAACTTGCCGATTACCGGGAGCGGTTTTGCCCGTGCGGAGGTCTGAATCTACTTTGCGAACTTGATTCTCGTGCAGGCACTCGTGTATTTCCAAGCGGATTGTATGCATAACAGGCAAATCTCTCGGATGGCGAGTTCTCGAGCCCCGTGAGCGAGGATCGATACTAAATTCGCGGAAAAGCTACCGCCTCGCGGTTTTGCACTGCCGCTCTGCGTATATCTGCGCCCAGTTTACAGCAATGCCGGTCTATCCACCTACATACACCACTGTACACCCGAGTGGAAAATACATGCTCGGCACGCAAAGACAGCCAAGCGATACACACAACCGGGAGAACGAGGGTATAAGTACAGCCAGCACCCTTGGTACAGCTCAGCGCGGCAACGCTCCATGAATTATGTATATTTTCCACGATATGAGTGGCTGAGCGATGGGCCAACTCGCAGCTCTGACATGCTGTAAATTGGAGTACAACAGCCTTCCGTTACTCCCGTTATTCGCTTCTCGTCCCCGGTGTTTCTCGTTTTTTACTGCCACCTTTCGAGCTGCGGTATAAAAAATAAAGAAAAAAAATATTTATATGAAAAAGAACAAAAAACATCGACGTCTGCCTAATGCACGGGATTGTCGAGCATATAGCCGGACACTCGTGTCGTCCGTACGACGCGAAAGCCCGAAGTGCATAATACTTCATTTCTTTCGCTCCGCTGCGACCCAACGGGGGGGAAAAAACACATCTCAAAAATATTCTGGTATGAAAAAAGAAGGGTAAAACTTAACCTTGCACGTAAAAGTGTCATGTGACGATTTACGACGTATTGTTTTTTCTTGTTCTCGAAGCAACTTACTCGCTTCGTGTTGCTTTTTTGTTTTTTGACGAAGTAATTTTTCAACGAATTTTTATTTTCGCTTTAATCTCCGGGACCTCGAAATTTTCGACACATCCCTCGGGCTATCGTCGAAACGAAAATGTGTGTTTGCCGTAAAGATTTCATCGTAATTCGGCGCACCCGTTGGCACTGCCTGTGCGTTGGGCTTTCAGGAACGACGATTCTGGATGGTGCTCGGCCGATTAAAAATACTGTGTAAATTGAGTCGACGAGTGACGTGACGCATAGAAATTCATAACTCAGAGCCAGAATTTAACGAGGAAGCAATTATCCGCGCGAATTCGATGAACTCGACATCGGAGCCGCTCAATTGCTCGATAAGAAAAAAAAAAATTAATCCATATTTTTTGCTATAAAGATCTCTTCGTAATGCGGCACACCCGGTGGCACTGCTTACGCGTATGACTTTCGGGATTGACGATTCGAGATGGTATTCGGCCGACAAACATTTTTTTTTTTTTTTTAATGTGGAAATTGAGTTGAAAAGTGATGCAGTGCACAGAAACTAATAATTACAAAGGTGCTTTAATGAGGGAGCAATTATCTGGCGAATTTCGATGAACTCGACATCGCAGCAGCCCAACTTCTCGAGAATTAAAATAAAATAAAAATCGATCCATGTAGAATTTGCAGAAAAAAATTCGTTCGACGAACCACTTCGTGGCCCACTTTGTACGGAACGTCTGAGTAATAAGATTGTAAGTAAGGCGGAACGTCGAAGCCCACTTCTGTTATATATATATATATATAGTACTCCGCTAGTGTGCACGTACAGTACGCATGTGTATATTTTTTTTTATTTTGTCGTGGCGACTTCGCGTATGTCCCCTCGCGGCTGGATATTGCCAGCCAATAAGCGTAAAGTGTGAAATATTGCTGATCGGTTTGGAGTGAGGGAGGCAGTCGAGGGTGAGGCAGCGAACTACGAGAGTAGACGTGACGAAAAAAAAAAAAGAGGCAAAGTACGAATTTTATAGGCATCTCGCCCCCTCTGAAATATCGACTGAGGGGGGAGAAAAAAGTTGCCCGAAAAATGGGAGAAATAAAAAGCAGTCCGACGGAAGATCGCAGCCTCCGTGCCACGGAAGTGCTCGCGAATTATCGTAATTCCGGATTTCCGTGACGGGGAGATAAAAATAAAAGAAAAAACCATCGACAAAAATATGAAAAAATCCCTTCTCACATTTTCCCGGATAAATTTTGTCGGATAATTTTTTTTTTTTTAAACGAAGATAGAATGCAATCGATGTTGGTGTAGAGTGCAGTAATCGGAACATCGCTGTGCTTCTGATTCAATGAATTCCACGAAACTTTTTCTAAATTAGGCGTGCAAATGAAAAAAAAAAAAAAAAAAAAAAAAAAAAAAAAAAAAAAAAAAAAAAAAAAAAAAACAGACGAAAATTGAATATACAGCAGAAAATATGGTGGAAAAAAAATCGTGACAAGAGGCGGAGCTCCATCCGCAAATTGGATTTTGCAACAATCGTGAAATACCGCGAAAATAACGTTCGGTGCGAGGTGCATCGGTTCGCTAATAACCGTTCGGTCGTGCGAGCGACACGATCTGCGCTGTTCTCTTCCATCCGTCCGCCCTCGCGTGCACATATCCCCAATCATGCCCGATAGTGGTCGCCGGTACCGGAACGTGGCATGCGCGCTGCATGTGTCAGATCAATCCCCTCGCCTATGCGGAGCTCGTCGCCGATCCACGATACGTGCAATTGTTTGTTGCAAACTCGAATGCCGGACAGGGTCGGGCCGGTGAATTTAACCCTTCAACGTTCAGGCGGAGTCGTTTCGAGCCCACGAGCTCGAGAAACAAAAACGAGTTTTCACAAAACGTTAGGTACGTGTCCGATCGCATGTTGGAAAAAACATTTCACGGTGCATTTTTTTTATTCCACGATGCTTTTACAACGAGAAGAACGTTGCGAAATTTTATGATCCACGAACTTTGCCTTGCAACTTCGATGGCATTGACAAAAGATTGTCAAACGCAATTTGCAGCGTGTTTCGTTAAAAGAAATTGTACTCACCTGACTTCGATGAACGGCACGAGGAAAACTTACCCCGAAGTCGTCGCGCTGCAAAGCGGTGAGAATTCGATTTGCGTCGGCCGATTTTCGTGGACCCGGAAGCGCTCATCGCTGGGCCTCTTACCGGCTCCCTCGAGAAACGGGCAATCTCAAAGACAGGGTCTAGGAATCAAAGCGACTGCCAGGTAGAGTCACGACGCTACCCGCGATCAAACGAATTCGTGTCATCGCGAACGAAACAGTGAATGAAATTGGGAAAACTTCTCTATCGCGGGAACGCGGTGTTTCCGTGAATTCGAAATTGATTTGTACGTAAATTGCACGACAGGGGAGTTCGAACTTGTACATTTCAGAAGACTCGATGAACTACATCATTTCCAGGATGAAGAAACGTCGACACTACGAATATGCAGATTAACAAAAAAAAAAAACTCGGCTATTAATTATATTTATCGTTGATGCTTCTTATGGGCTGTTGCAACACTCAAGGCGGCTACTTCAGGACAATCTTCGATGATACAATTGCAATAGTTTTACTGTAAACATGCAACGGACATGTTTTTCAAATATCAAAAACAGCTTGTGTAAATGAGCATCCAATACCGTTCATTAATTTTCGAACATTTCTTTTACAGTGTAATTATCGCGCACGAGCGATCCCTATGGAATCATTCGCCAAAGCGAGTAAGCCCCCAGTAACGGCGACCGGACGGAAATAATCAACTCCAAGACGGAGGAACATCAGCACCACAAAAGTGCTGATCGGATTGTTGTGACTGTTATTTTTTTTTTCAGAAATTAATTATATTTATCGCTGATGCTTCTTTGTACAACACTGAAGCGGGCTACTTCCGGAGAATCTTCGATGATACAATTGCAATAGTTTTTACCCGACAGCCTGTATCAGGTGTAGCACCACGAAAATGCAGATATATATATATGTTTTTCAGCCGTAAATTGCATGTGTGTGTGTGTGTGTGTGTGTGTGTGTGTGTGTGTGTGTGTGTGTGTGTGTGTGTGTGTGTGTGTGTGTGTGTGTGTGTGTGTGTGTGTGTGTGTGTGTGTGTGTGTGTGTGTGTGTGTGTGTGTGTGTGTGTGTGTGTGTGTGTGTGTGTGTGTGTGTGTGTGTGTGTGTGTGTGTGTGTGTGTGTGTGTGTGTGTGTGTGTGTGTGTGTGTGTGTGTGTGCGTGTGTGTGTGTGTGTGTGTGTGTGTGTGTGCGTGCGTGCGTGCGTGTGTGTGTGTGTGTGTGTGTGTGTGTGTGTGTGTGTGTGTGTGTGTGTGTGTGTGTTTAGCAGTAATATATGTTTATATATATATATATATATGTTTTTAATTAGATATATATTAGTTTATGAGATATATACATGTTTTTTCAGCAGTTAATTACATTTATCGCTGATGCTTATGGGTTGTACGACACTCAAAGAGGCTACTCCCGGAGAATCTCCGATGACACATTTACATTAGTTTTTAACTGGTACCCTGTAGTTATCGCGCTATGGAATCATTCGCCAAACCCAGTAACGCCCAGTAACGTTGCCGCGAAGAAACGAAGGATAATTGATGTACAATTATGAGTGTCTAATGGTCTCGAAGATCCAGTGAATGTGGTGGAAGACGCTGGTGAAGACACCGGGAGTTCCGCCGCCGCAAGGGTTACCGTCGGACAGGATACCGACGAGTTCATTATCATAGACGAGAGGACCGCCGGCGTCAGCCTGAAAGTAAAGAAAAGGTAATTATTCGGTCTTTCCGAACGAGTGTCGAATTTCATCAACTATTGATTGGATTGTCGGTGAACGTACCACGCAGCTACCACGTCCGGATTCGACTGAGGCGCAAACCTGCCCTGCGCCAACGCTGGGCTCATGACGCTGACATTCTTCGGTGGTGATGATCTGCACGCCAATTTTTTTTAGTACCTCGGCATTCGGCGGTTGACTGTAGGTTGCCCATCTCCATCCCGTGAGGGTCGCAACGACACCGCTCGGCGCATAGTGCGACGGCAAATAAAGGTTTTTCTGATTCTTGTTGTACCTAACCACTCGGTTGAGCTGAAAGTTATCGTCCAATAAATCATTAGGGCGAATTTGACCCAATTCTCACGAGGCCGCATAGTTTGCCGGGAATGTACGAAGCGACACGTCCTTGAACGGTGCCGATGTTTTTACGATAAGTTGAACACTCGAACGTTCAATTTCTCCGGGTCAGAGTATTCGACAGGGTAGATTATTCAAGAATTTTCTATTCCAACTTACAGCGATAACGGCAATGTCGTTGGATCCCGGGTTTTCAGAGTCAAAGTCAGGATGGGAGACAATTTTTCGGGCCTTGTAGATTTCACCACCATTGGTGCTTGACAGCGAGCTGGTAACAACGACGAGTTCGTCCTCGTTAGCGAGGCCTTTTACGCATTTGGCAGAGGTCAAGATGTGTTGGTAACCGACGATGGCACCGCCGCAAGCGTGATGTCCATTGATTTTCACAGACACCTGGTACCGAAATTCACCGTCTACGGCCGGTGCCAATGCACTTACACCTGAAAATCAGAAGAATAAAAAATGACGATCAGAAAGTATCAGCGATAACGGAATGTTTCACTGTCGAAAACGAATCGGATACTTTAATCGGCAATCGGTACGCCAGATGGTATTCACGAGTTCACTGTACGTACCTTCCGCTACAAGAGCCACTGCCAAAACGGCGAATAGTGAGAGTTGTCCTATCATGTTGACCAAACTTGGTTACTGACGCACGTCGAGAACACCCGTCTTTATATACCGATTGGATCGTGTCTATTAATTTCGGGTAATCTTATATTATTGTCATACAAGACATATGCGTACATAGAGGCAGCTATATACGCATAAGGAAGTAGATTTATTGACGTACGTGCTTCCAAGGGTATTTTAATGACCAGGGTTAATCGCTGATAACTGAGTCAGACCATACATTTATGCGATACTCGTGTCGACTGATATAATAAGTGTTGCCACATGATGTTTCTTGTTCATTAGTGCCACGTCAACATTAGCTGATTAAATATCTTTCCACGTCTTTTCTGATGACTTATATTCACATTGATTAATACAACTCAATGGAACAGACGTAGAACGATCGGCCATCAGCTAATATTGACATGGCACTAACGAACAAAAAAACATAATGTGACAACGCTCTTATTGCGCACCGTAATATTATTATTTATTACTAAGCATATTATATTATTATTAAGCGGTTAACTTTCTTCAATACCAAAAGAAAACTTAATGCCACTATTACCGTGTTCAGAATTCTTCTAACTGCCGGTATACATTTTTTTTTAAGATAAAAAATTACCGGTAAAATTGACTCACGCCTATCGATTCTATTCTGATCTTACATACTGGGCATATCGAAAGATGGACCGAATCTTGGAGCAATTTCATCTCGGTAAAACAAGTTATTTGAATTCTTGAAGAAACACCGGCATTTCTGTGGAAAAGAAGATGAAGATTCCACGCATGAAATACGCTAGCGATATTATCATCAAACAGTGGTCAATGCCAAAGTTACCAAGATAAACACTCACGAATTTCAATAAAAACGTATATACGTGATCATAAAAGTTGTTTTTTTTAGTACTTAGCCAACAGATTTTATAACCAATTCGTAACGCACGTATTCTGAAGGTTAGAAGCATTATTAAACAGAAAGTATTTATACAGAATAACGAAAAACGAAACTTGACCAAATAATTATAGAATGGAAACGAGACGGTTGGATTTTAATTCAATCTATATCTGTCTTTACTATTGTATTTCGATAAGTCGACTTTGATTAACGCACAGGGCCCCACAATTCGTTTTTCATTTCGCAAAATCGTTTCGAAAGAAAAAAAAAACACGTTCGAAATGTTTACTCTGTTTCTACCACACTCGTACGCATTTACACAGTCTGCAGCAATATAGCGTTCACATTTATTGCTCGCCCGATGGACCCAACTAGAAAAATACAAAAATTCCAACATTTCGTGCGAATTGCGCTCGGAAACACGAAAAACAACGCGTCGCCAAAATTTGAAAAAATACATAAAAGCCGTGATTATTGGTTTTTGAGCACATATGAGGTACAAATCGATAGAGTGTTTGCGTGCACTCATATACACATGCATGCATAGACATAGTTCGCGCGAAATTCGTCTAGAGAGGCGAAAAAGCAGGATTTTCTCCGACTTTGAGAGCAAATATTTTCACATGCGGCAGCGGTTTGTCACTCATATTAGTTGTTCGTTAAACGGACCGTACTCGAAAACGCAAAGAAAAATGTGTGGATCAGAAAAATCATGAACATTATCATAATTATTGTTATAATATAATATTGTTATCATAATAATGTATAATAATTTTACTTCAAGCTCGCTGCAGACATGGCATTTTACAAGAACCAAGCCAGCCTCGCTATAGACTATGGACTTTAGACATTTCTATTGCACCGCATTATTGTTCACAACTCACTGAGACGCAAAGAATAGAACAAGAATAGTATAATAGGGGAACCGCTATCAGACCTTGGAAAGCCGCTAGCGGAATTCCCTGGATTCTTGGAAATTGGGACAAACAAATAAATAAACAAAACACTTTTTCAAATTATATCTATATAAGACAGTGACAGAGATCTGATCCAGATCGGGAATCGGCAGGAAATGCCGTATGAGGTCAGACGGCTATCTTCGAGGTCTGGGTCGAGTTGGATTTCGCTGAGGCTTGCAATATCAGGCGAGCCTGGAATAACTGGCATTAGGTCCTCATCGGGCTAGGATAGGGCAAGCCTTTTGGTCTTCGTGCCGCCCAAAAGTGATGACGCTTACGAAACCCTCTGGGACAAAACAATAGTTTCGTCGCCGAACTGCGACCTGTCTTTTCCGGGCGTGAGTTCCGGGGCGTACTGTAGGCAGTGTCTATAGAGCATTCTATCGGAGATAAGAAAAGGGATCCTTTGTGCTTGGTGTGAAGAGCCGTACCAGCAGCGGCAGCAGCATCAGGTTGAACCTGACGATAGCGAAAGTGAATGAGCTCGAGGGTGTGGCCACCGGTGATACTCACCGCACGGAGCGTCGAAAAGGAAAGGCACAACGGGCGAAGAAGAGTCTCCAACGAAAAGGACGCGAAGAGAATGGGCCGGGGCTGAACTGCGAAAATGCACAGATGTCACCCCACGAGACTCGAGCAAAGAATCATCGGAACGGAAGGGCGACCAGACTCTCTCGCGTCTTATACTCTGTGTTCGGCTCCTGCTGATGCGCCGCTTTCGCTTCTTCACTGACGCTGCTGATGGATAGAGAGAAGTAATTGGAAAACGCTGAGTATACGCGATTCGACTCTTTTTCTTCAAGTACTATGTTCGTCCACGCTTTGTCGTGACCGTTGTGGATCATGAGAGTAGCGATTAGGAGGGAAATATAATGATTAAAGGAAAACCATATCATCTTTGAATTGTCAGACTCAATATCATCAAAGAGGGGCTTGATGAATAAATAATATACCGGATAAAGAAATGAATTATCTAACGGAAGTACCAGATAGTCTTTCAGGAAAGTTGGATTCATGTACGCGAGTTACTCTACAGTAAGAAGCAACCAAATAAAACTCAGCGACCTCAGCCGTGAAAATTGCAGATAAGGATATGTGTGTAATACTTATCAGGCTTGTCCAACAAGGTGCCAGCTTGCACGCCGCGTGCCACAATGTGCCTAATATTAAGCGTGGCCGTCACTGTCGATAAATGATTGCATGATCGAATGATCGGATATATGAAAAACAAGTTGTGGAGGATGAATTTCAAGGTCGACAGTATTTCGATTATTATTGACAATGGACTAATCGGAATAAAGCCAAGCATTAGAAATAAATATTAAGTCAAATCGTCATGACAACAGTAGAAATAAAAGAGCTATAAAATAACAAGTGGAAATAATAAAGCTAATAAACCAACAGGATGTAATGGGGAGAAACAAACAAAAATATGAAAAATAAGAAGGATAAAAAACAATTAATACGACAAATTAGGAAAAGAACACACACCGACAAGAGGCTTAGAGTGGAAATTAAACGAATTTGTCATTACGAAAAAATCGATGAAATTGGGAAACCTTCGCTTTCGCGGGAACGCGATGATTTCGTAACTTCGAAATTGATTTGTACGTGAACCCGCACAGTAGCGGAGTTCGAACTGGTACACTTTAGAATGGATGGAAATCATCATTTCCAGGGTGAAGGAAGCTCAACAACATAAAATTGCAGATCTTTTTTTAAACATTTCAGCATAAGTATTTTATTTATTTGTTTATTGAATATATACAAACTGAATCCATTTACACGACGATAGGTAACCCGTCATCCAAGTATACCATACAATTGCAACAGACGTATAATACACATTTTCACGTAATTCAGATAAATAAATAAGAAGTGCAAGTCCTATACGATAGAAATAGAAGAAAAATACAAGACTAAACGCATAGTGAAGTAAACTGAAACCCGATCAACAACAAATTGTGCAATTTATTGCTGACGCTTCTTATGCGTTGTTACAACATCCAACGGGACTACTTCCGGAGAATCATCGATGATACAATTACAGTAGTTTTATCTGATACACTGTAGTTATCGCGCAAGAGTAATCCCTATGGAATGATTCGCCAAACCCAGTAATCTCCGTAACGTTCCCGCAAAACAACGAAGGATCATTGATGTAAAATTACGTCTCTCTAATGGTCCGGTAGATCCATTTACTGTGATAGACAACGTTGGTAAAGACAGCGGAGGTTCCTGCATCGCAAGTGTTACCGTAGGACAAGAGACCGATGAGTGTACCATCGCTGACGAGAGGACCGCCCTTGTCAGGCTGAAAGTAAAGAAAAGATAACGATTCGGTCTTTACGAACGAGTGTTTAATTTTATCAGCTATCGATTGGATTGTCGGTGAACGTACCAAGCAGTCACCACTTCCGTATCCGACGGAGGCACAAAACTCTTTAAGATCGTCAACGGTAGGCTCAGAACATTTTTTGATTGTCACGGTCAGTTTCATGAGATACTCCATGTCCGACCGGTCACCGATGGGAGCCCATCTCCATCCCGTGAGGATTGCGTCACTGTCGATACGCGCATGTCGCCGCGAAAGATAAAGTGGTCGCTGATTGGTGGTCAAGTCGATCACCGTCTTGAGCTGAAAGTAATAGATTTCGATCTTTTTTTTTTTTTTTTTTTTTTTTATGACCGATAAAATCGTTTCTATTTTTGAACCTGGCAGTATTCGTCCGATAAATGATTAGTGCGAATTTGGCCCAATTCTTACCGGATCTCAAACTTTAACGGAAATGTATAAGTGACACATCCTTGATCAGTGCCTTGATTGTTTTATGAAAAATGTAGCCCTCGGTCATTTAATTGCTCCGGGACTAGAATATTCGTCAGGGTAGATCGTTGAGGAATTTACTATCCTCCAACTTACAGCGATAATGGCAATGTCGTTGGGTCCCGTGGTTCCACGCTTAAAGTCCGGATGAATGACAATTTTCCGGGGCGAGTAACTTTCACCACCAGTGGAGCTTGACAGCGAGCCCGTAATGACGAGGAGGTCGCCCATCGTAGGAAGGTCCATGACGCATTTGGCAGTGGTCACGATGTGTCGGGACCCGACGATGGCACCGCCGCATGTGTGACGACCATGCACTCTGAGAGACACCTGGTGCGGAAATGTACCGTGTGTAGCCGGCATCAAGGCATTTGCGACTGAAAATCAGAAGCAGAAAAAAATGTACGGTCAGATCGACAATCACCGGAGGTTTCAAGGTCGAAACCAAATCGGATACTTCAATCGGCGGATTCTCCGTCCGTACCTTCAGCTACAAGAGCCATCGCCAAAACGGCGAATAGCGAGAATTGTCCTACCATCTTTACCAAACTGCGTTTACTGTAAGACCGACCAAGAATATCCGGCTTTATATACCGATCGAATCGTCTGTATCAAATGAGGATATTTTTTTTTTTTTTTTTTTCAAGCGACACCTACGTGCGTACAGTGGCAACTTCGTACGAGCAGCCTTATTGACATTCGTGGTTTGAAGGGATATGGTTTTAAATAGCATTGTTAACCGCCGGATGGCTGAGTCAGACCAAACTTTATTTTGATACCCGTGTCGATTGATTTATATCAGTCGACATCAGTCGGGGTTAAGAGTGTTGTCCCATGATCTTCTTGTTCATTAGTGCCACGTCAATATTAGCTGAGTGCAGATCTTTATTGCAACTAGCTCATATTAACGTGGTACTAACGAGGAAGAAACATCATGTGACGACTCTCTTACTCTTACGATACAAGTCGACACTCGTCTGAAAAGAACGTATGGTCTAGCTCAGTTATCAGCGATAAGCCCGGGCACTAAAACACTATCTCTTGAAACGACGAACGTCAATAAAACTATTTTCTTATCCGTATGTCGCTGCCTCTGTATATACGTAGGTGATGCGCAAATAAAACGTTTAAACTTCTCGTGCCGATCGCGGAAGTCAAGTGAGTACAAGGTGTTTTAACGAAAGTGGCTGCAAATTAAGATTTGCCATTAATTCCAACAAAGTTCCAAAGCGAAGTTCATGGTTGATAAAATTTCGTAACTGTTCTGTATCGTATAGTCCTGGGAAGATGAGCACAAATAACACGACTAGCTCTCTGGCTAAGTTATATATATTCGACTGCCAAATATCGGTTACACAAATCTGTATTTCGGCTCTCCCCACTCTTCATCCACCCACTCACACACCCACTCTTCTCTTGTACATACACTACAGTAACGTTCTTCTCATTGAAAAAGCATCGTGAAAAACAGTGCACTGTGACGTATTTTCCGGTGACTCGGCTCGAGAGGAGAAAAACGGTAATTCGAATAGTCGTTCGCCCGTTCACCCTCGCCAGTCGGTCGGTATCGTGTCTCGTGATATGCCATGGGCTGAAGGAAGCCCGGATGTGTACACCAACGTTAATCGCTGCACTGAAGTTCGGAGAGATATCGAGAAGAAAGTTGGTGCAGTGCGATGAGAAAAGATTCAAAAAAAAAAAAGAAGGGAAACCCGATTAGGTAATTGACCACGTCCTACTCGGCAGGGAGAGCACCAAGAAAACTTGCGTCGCCGCTGCCGGTGTCAGACACTTCGCCTGATTGATTTTAATCAGTCGCTCGGTATGCGTGACTCCCCTATCGAAGTTCCGTAAGCTTTGATGGCTTCGAACTCTTCGCAGCTTTGATGGTCTTCGAAATCTTCGCAGCTTTGATGGTCTTCGAACTCTTCGCAGCTTTAACTATCTTCTCGCGCAGGGTAATTTGAACCCGGGATCTTGAATTTGCATAATATACAGAAGCGTGTGTTTTTGGCACGGGCGTTTCGCGATCTCGCTATGGACTATGGAATTTAGAAACCGGAAATTTCTACTCTTCGACATTATTGTGCACAACTCACCGAGCCTTCTAAATTCTAAATTTTACTCCAAATTGGGTTTAGAGTAAAATGAAAACGCGGCCATTTGGCCCATTTAAAATAGCTTAACATAACGTAGGTTGACGTGAGAACACATATATACATTGCCAATTGGCCATCGACCTAAGTCCTTAAGCCAGAAAAATTTAATTAACCAAACAATCGTCCTTTTCTTCTAAGTTCCAAATTTTTCAACAAATTTGATTTTGGGAGACCGAAGACCCCAGCCAGCAATGCGCGGTCATTTGGACCACTTAACTGTCGATGGATTAACAAACTTTAAAGCCTCCAATGCTATGTTGCGAAAGTATCATCGCGCGGTGTTTGGATACGATTTTCTGTCGAACGGTCATGTGTAAATATATGTATACAGAATACGTGTCAATGGCCAATCAGTCAATGGCTATTGACAATGGCAGAATACGTGTCAATGGCCAACGCCGGAAAGGCCTACAGGCTAGGCTTGTACGCAGTCGATACGCCCTTATGGAAGCCGGTCGATATATATATATATATATATATATATATATATATATATACACATATATATAGCATTATACTTTACACGAACGAGAGAATGTCCACGCAGTACCATATTGCAGCCATGCACGCGCGTATAACGAATTATCACGGTACATCGAGCCACGGCATATATCGATACACGTTCGACGTGCGGTATAATAAATAGCCTACGGCCGGTGAGCATCGGAGATAGAGTGAGAGCAGCCGGCTCGAGGGTAGGTATAGTGCCCGGGCCGCAACGGATGCATGGATGCTACCAATAGCCCAGGCAGCTCTCGGGGCGCATCAACAACGCCAGCGGCGGGTTGAAACTTCGTTGTTTATGCCGGACCACGCAACACCCGGGATATGATACACCTTATGGCACACTTTACGCTACATTTCCTGGATATTATGTTCTTGAGTTGAAGATTTTATTACGTAAACTGCGCCGAGGTGCACTCTCGGGTTCGAACCCATGCAGATAGAGTGAACGGACGTTACGATATGGTCGTCAAATTTGGGAACAAAAATTTGGATTTTTTTTTTTTTTAACCTTGTCATTATGGCATTAAGTCTCATGAACAAAGTCCCGTCTCACACGGAGGTAATGTAGCGTAGGACGCTAAATTTTCTGGATATTGTGTTCTCAAGTTAAACATTTTATTACGTGTTTTGCACCAAAGTGCATTCTTCGGACGGGCAAATTTTTTTATTTTATGTACTTTTTTTATTTTTGGTAAGTCGTGTGGCATTATAATGTCTGGTTGACAACATCCCGTCTCACACGGAGGTAATGTAGCGTAGGACGCTAAATTTTCTGGATATTGTGTTCTCAAGTTAAACATTTTATTACGTGTTTTGCACCAAAGTGCATTCTTCGGACGGGCAAATTTTTTTATTTTATGTACTTTTTTTTATTTTTGGTAAGTCGTGTGGCATTATAATGTCTGGTTGACAACATCCCGTCTCACACGGAGGTAATGTAGCGGAGGACGCTAAATTTCCTGGATATTGTGTTCTCAAGTTAAAAAGTTTATTACGTATTTTGCACCAAAGTGCATTCTTCGGACGGGCAAATTTTTTATTTGATGTACTTTTTTTATATTTGGTAAGTCGTGAGGCATTATAATGTCTCGTGGACAAAGTCCCGTCTCACACAGAGGTAATGTAGCAGAGGACGGTACATTTCCGGGATATTACATTCTCAAGTTGAGGATTTTATAACGTAATTTGCACCAAAGTGCATTCTTCGGACGGGCAAATTTTTTACTTTATGTACTTTTTTTTATTTTTGGTAACTCGTGTGGCATTATAATGTCTGGTTGACAACATCCCGTCTCACACGGAGGTAATGTAGCGGATGACGCTAAATTTCCTGGATATTGTGTTCTCAAGATGACGATTTTATTACGTAAATTGCACCGAAGTGGTTTCTTGGGATGGGCTCAACGAAGTTAGAGGGTAAGATATACGCAACACAGCAAACGAGCGTTACAAGATAGCCATAAAAAATTGGGATAAAGATGGAGTTTCGAATTTTATTTTATTTAAAAAAAAAAAAAAAAAAAAAAAAATTGTTTCAGTGCATCTGGTGGAAAAATTCTCGTGTCAAACAGACAATCCGTTTTGCCCCGCTCTCCTTCGACCCTTCGAACAGCAATTTTTTCTCGCAGTTAATACCCGACACGAATAACAAGACTTCATATTAATCTCAGTCCCTCCGTTCGCTAATGCGGCAAAGGAACATAATCGCAGGTCATCGAACTCCCGCGCAAATCTCCTCGCCAAATAGACTAACCGTGTATACACACCGAGCGTAATGTTTCAAAATATCACGAGTCAGCGACACGATTTTCCGTAGCGGCGTTAACCCACTTCGGCTCTTTTTGGTGCCGTTCCAGAACGAGCCAGCACGAGATCGTTTTCCATGCCAAAAATTCGCGATCGCCGAGTTTCATCCGCATCTAGGAGAAACTCTATATATCGCCGAAGGACGTTGAGGACGATCGTTCCCATTTCCATCCTATGGATTTTCCGTGTAGATTTCGGCGAACCGTTTCAGAAGCACTTTTTTTCCACCCCCACCACGCCATCAAGCCCCGGAGGCGAGGGACGTTTCAGTTCGAAATACTCATAGCTGCGAGGGGTGGGGGGGGGGGGGGGCGAAGAAAAAATTCTGTGACTATGATCGAGAAACTCGGCCGTCCCCCGAGGGTGAGAAACGTTTTGACGAGCTTGTCCGACTGAGAAGATCGTTTCCATCCGTAACCCGCCCCCCATTTTCATTCCTCCTCCCTCGGTCTCCGTCGTCTATTAAAGTCCATTTAATCCGCTAGCGAAATCGAATTAAAATTTAATACACAAATGGAGCCTATACTTCCGCCCGGCCGGGCGTGCATGCAGCGTGAAAAATAAATGCGTCAGGTCGCCGGTACGCCTTTGTGGAAAGCGGTATATCTACGAAGGTCGCTCGATAACTCAAGAACCCGTGGGCCATCAATTCACGGGAGTCTGTGTACATGCGGTACGGGCCCGGTTCGAATGCAACCCTCGGGGTAGCCGAGCGTTTCGCCTTGCAGTTCTCACCCTGCACTCGGCCCGGACCGCGTCACACACACGTACTCTTCCATCCGAGACGGGCCGCCTCTGGGTAACAAGGGCCAATTCGCAAGTATCGAATCTCCGTAGCGCCTCGGCAAATATATAACTGCGCAAAGAGGACTCGGTGGGTGGGAGGGGGGGGGGGGGGGGTGGAGAAATCAGTGCGAGCTTTTGAACCGAAAGTCGTCCCTTTGCGGGATTCCGTCGAGCTGACTCGCGGACCGTAACGGGATGGACGATGCAGAATCGACAATTGTATATTGTTCTACAAGGGAGGGAAACTCTCGCGTTTCGACAAGTGCGATAGTTTGCTGCCCGAACGAAGCGAGTAAAATGGACTGCAATGTTCTGCATCGCTGAAATTTTAATTACAGCGAACTTGAGGCTTTATAAGAGATAAGACGGTTTATCAATCTGCTTAACCTGGGCCTATGCACTTGCTTCATTGAATACCCAGGAAAATGCAAAGAAAAGTAGTGTAACGGTCAGCATTGCTAAAATTTGTATTGTTATTGGTTTACAGAGAGTGAGTTAACAAACTTATAGTATAATATATAGCAGCTATATCGCAGTATGAAACTAAACACCCAGAGGCCTGGCCAGGGAATCGAACCCGTGACCTCGTGGACTAGTCAAGTATGCTAGCCAGTAGACCAATCGGACCCTCATCATGATTCTAGCGAATCTAGGGCTATATAATAGATGAGATGTTTTAGGCGCAGTCTGCGCCTACGCATTTTCTTCATTGGGTAGCCAGGAAAATGTAAAGAAAAAGTACAGTAGTGGTCAGCGTTGCTACAATTTTTATTGTTATTGGTTTACAGAGAGTGAGTCAACAAACTTACAGTACAATATATAGTAGCTATATCGCAGTACGAAACTAAACACCCAGAGGCCTGGCCAGGGAATCGAACCCGTGATCTCGTGGACTAGTCAAGTATGCTAGCCAGTAGACCAATCGGACCCTCATCATGATTCTAGCGAATCTAGGGCTATATAATAGATGAGATGTTTTAGGCGCAGTCTGCGCCTACGCATTTCCTTCATTGGGTAGCCAGGAAAATGTAAAGAAAAAGTACAGTAGTGGTCAGCGTTGCTAAAATTGTTATTCTGGCGAATTTAAAGCTGGCCGTGCAGCATACGACACTTTCGTTAAAATGACCACATTTCTTGCATCGCAAAATCTTCATATTCGCCAAGGAGCATTACAGCCCGGGGAATAACAAGGCTTCTAGAGTTATGTTCTAGAGTCTGTTACTCCCTAGGGAGCAATTAGAAGGTATTGCGCATGCGCATAGGTCAATAATGATCATTCCACCCGTCTTGCACGCAAGGAATGTGGTTATTTTAGCGCAATCGGAAAAGAAACATTTTCAGAGCACAAAATAATAGCCTCGAGGACAACTGTGTATTTTGTATTGTTACAAAGTGGACACAAACATTTTCTACAAAGATACGGAGAACGAAAACTCTCGTATTCACACTTCCGGAAATTACTTCTTAAGAATTGTGCAGAATTCGGTGAAATCTCTCCATCTCCCCCCTGAGCCGGATGAAGCGCGATAACAACTTTGGGCATTCGTACAGTTTACGATCGCTGTAGATACCTATGGGCGTTTCAGCCTCAGCACGACCCCAAGGAACACCCAATTTTTTTTAAGAAAAAAAAAAAAAAACAAAAACAATTCAACTTTGAATAAGTGTTATAAGTGATGCCCTATTGAAAAAAAAAGTTTCTCCAAAAAGTTACAAAACCACTTATCCAAAGTACCGGAATTGCGACAAGAAAATACAACGAAGTACTGAAAGTTCTCCGATCGCTGGACTTTCTCTGAAAAATTTAAGTCCGATATTTGCATTAAATTCTCAATTTAATATCATAATATTATCTCGTACGACCAACTCTGGCGAGAACGGCGAGCCGATAATTTCCCGAACCTCTGTCGCTTCTTCGCTGTACGCTTTACAACCTTCAAAAAAAAATAAAATAAAATAAATTGTGACGTAGCCAGAAGTGAGATGAATTTCGTCCGAAACGCCCGCAGCACAAGTGCGTTACATTCCAAAACGGACCATCGCGGAAAGTATAATAATTCCTCGTTGATCCATAACACAAACATAGAACAGCGTCGGCCTCCGCTGCCGGTAGTATAATTCCACGAGATACACGCGAGCGGCGCGCACGAGGCAAGGCTAACCTCTCCGCTCGTCCGGCGGGGGTAACGAGCGTCCTCCGAGATTATCTCCGCTCTGCAGGGAAACGGCGCTCTTGTCCCGTTGCCTCACGATTCGCCTCTTCCGTTTCGTCCTCGACGCGGCCGCGGCTCTGTCGAGGGGTCTCGATGCTCGCGTCGGTTCCACCGATGGGGAGAGGAGCTCCGCACTCGCCGGGTGCAAAACCCTATACATATATACGCAGTTACACTTTCGCCACGGAAAATATCGATCTCCCGCACGCGCTAACGCACTCTCGCACACGTTTCGTTTCGTTCCTCGGTTCTCGTTTCTGCGTAGCCGCGCTCGTGCCCGACCCGGCACGTCTGTTTCGTTTCTTTCTCGCTTGCTCGCTCGTGAATGTCCGTACACCGGCGTTTAACAAGCGCATTACGCTGGGCCCCTCTTAAAAGATCGCACTTCTGACTTCAATGGGCCGTGTAATCGGATTAGGAACGGCACAATGCGACTACCGACGCGAGCGCCCTCTAGCGGCAGAACGCTACACACACATTTTAGTTACTCCCCGGCTGCGCCTCTAGCGGTGTGCGCGCGTGTACGTATTTAACGACTGATGTGTAACGCTCCGCGACGTTTCCATCTGCTCCGGATCAATCGTTCGCGTACCGCTGGACACTCTGGCACATGTCCATGACGATATTATGTACATTATAACGTTTTTCGTACACCCTGCATATTGTCCGCAGCGTCCGGCATTGTTGTAAAAAGGGCTTGTACAGGGTGTGTATAGGAGATACGGAGAGCGAACGACACATCGAAACAGCAGCTTCACGAGAGGAGGCCAACAGTCGGGAGCTGCGATCCGATTAAATCGATCCCGGTGAACGCTTCGCACTCGACGCCGAGGCTCTCATGACGTGTATACGGACGGGGGAAACGGGAGTTTTTTTTTTTTTTTCGACGATGCTGGAGGCGCGTTGTGACTGCTGGAGAAAAGTTTCAGAGCTAAAGGCGGACGGCTGAGAGGTCGTATTCGTGTCGACGGAACAGCTGGGAGAAGAATTTTTTTGTTCGGCGAGGAAACAGGTAGACGGCTGGAAATATCGTATCTTTGTTTCATCCGAACAAAGCACTTGATTTGACTTTGGATTTAAAAAAAAAAAAAAAAACGATACTAATGCACTGAAAAATATTCGTATGAAATTTAATGTACACTTCTGTTGAAAAATCAATATAGAGTATATTAAGAACTTTATAAACACTTTAATTTTAATAATTTACTTTAATTTTAGTATGTATGTTAACTCCTGACAACGAACTCAACTACTTCGTATTAACTAAAAGAATTTCTTTGCCATTTATTAATTAAATCGATGAAAAAAAATGACATTTACGCGAAACAATACTGAAGATAAGCTACGCAAAAAGCTGCCTAAGCTAACTTCATCGAATTGTCCGATTGTTAGGTCTCGTATCTAGTAATGCTTGTTCCAATTTCCCAACGCTATATCGTCTATTCTTTAGCAAAATGCAGCATTAAAAAATAATTTAGATTTAAACCTTCTACAACTTTTTTCTGTGCATCAAATAATTGTTGTAGGCACGATTACACGCGCCAAATTGGATTTCTGATTCTCAAATTCTGAATAAATCAAATCTGCACAGAAGCCTCCGAATATTGGCACTGTGTTAACTTACGATGCAACTCCGAACCCGCGATTGCCTCATATTTGTCGAGTTCGAGTATCACGTCAGTGTTTCCTTTGTCTCAATTTCCATCGAATGAAAAAAAAAAAAAAAAAAAAACAAACAACAACAAAAATCCCATTAAACATCCCCGAGCGATATACGAGTTGCTGTTTGCGGTTACTTCGGGGCTTTCTTTTATCGCATGCGTGGAGTCACCGCGCGCCGTTGCGCCCGTGGCCGGCTCTGTAAACCATGAAAATGTTTCCACGTTGAATTAAATTTTCCGTTTCCGGTGCGCCGCCTGGAGCACGTTTGTGTTTCGGCGACTATGAAAAAAAAAAGTGTAAAAAAGAAATAGAAAATAAATAATGAAAAAAAACAAAAAAACAACAAAAAACAAACCAACACCGGGGTAGAAAAGCAAGAACGATCTACGGTATACGAACTGCACAATGAGGCTCTTTTACGAGAAAAAGCGTGACTGCAAGTGTGTTCCACGGTACCGAGCGAGGAGCGCAACTCGACTTTTACCTCCACGGGAAAAAAATAGCACCTACTGTATCCGAGACAAAATACAAACGCGACTGTAGCTTGTTGTTGCTGGATGAAGGTCTGCCCGTCCTCTCTTTCCGCTCTCTGTACTGTGCCACCACCTTTGCCTGCTCGCCTCGGTTCCCTCGGTCCTTTCGACCCAACGACCCTCGAAGATAAGTCGCACTCGGGGCCGGAGCTTCGGCGGCTCATGCACTGCGGCCGCCGCCTTGTGTCTCTTTATTTACTGTCCTCCTCGCACTCTTCGACATCCTTCGCTCTGTCGACGGCGTTGTCGCAGTCGTCGTCGAACTATCGATTCGCGAGTGTCCTCTCTCGCAGAGGGCGAGCGTGTATTGTTCGAATACACCGAGCCTCGGGTCGTCCGACGATTGCCAAAAACTTTTCTTTTCTCCGTCGAAGGAACCATTGTAGATTGTCGCGCGGCCACCCGATCAAGTCGGGGCAAAATGGAACGGCTTCGCGCATCGCGCATGCGCTCATAGCCGTGAGGCGTCGTCGATCTAACGAGTATTACGGTGTTATTATAATGGAATTATTATTCGATAATCATTTTATTCCTAAAGATGTTGGGCATTTCGAGGAGCGTGAAAAGGCCTATAAAACCGCTATAAAATATCGTATATATAGTGCTATACTATATGGCACATATTATATATATTTTATTTCCATCGTATGGCGCCAGTTGTACAATCCAACTTAACTTTTTTTTTTTTAACTCTCGACTGCCCCCCGGGCAAAACGGGAATTATGCGTTTCACTGCGATGATCCACTTTGGCGTCTTTTCGAAGGCGCCAGTGTTTGTCGAAAGGACGATGTATTACTTTACCAAATATTGCATATTGATTCTTTGTATGATGATCTATGTTTGCGACCGAAAAAATGTAAGCCAAGGTGTAAACGCACGTAAATAACCTATATCTTGATAAATAGATTAATAGTTCGTGGGTGTTATAACGATTAGCCAATGAGGAACAAGAATCCTATTTTTTCATTGGCTGTTGTATTTTTCTCATTGCAGGAATAAAAAATATTTATATACGCGGTGTTATTGTTAGTTACATGACATTTATTTCGTTCGTCATTATTATTATTTGTTGTTTCAAGTAGTTTATGCAGTAGCGTAAAATTGACGTTGTGTTATTACTGCGTTCGAAGACAGGTAGACTCGTATTGTGCTCGTTATTGTCAGAAAGGTTTTTGTTTTTTTTTGTTTCTTTTACATATTCTTTACTGATCTATATCTCACTGTTACGTCCACTATTGCGGGAAAAACCGCTATAAAATTAATAGTATGTTATGGTACGAGGGAGGTAAATGCGCGATTTTTGCCGAGTGTGAGGTTTGCTGCCCGGGCGAGACGGGCCCACACACAGAAAAATAATTTATTTGACGGTTGAACTATGCAAATAATTATTTATTTAATTCAAATAAATATTTATTAAAATTAAATATATATCGTGCGGAAACCACACGAGGCGAAAATCCGCTCTCTCCCGTCTAGCGTACGATCCTTTTTTTTTTTTCCGACTTCGTTAAAACAACCATATTTCTTGCGCCGTAAAATCGTCGTATTCGCCAATGACTATTACTCTCCCGGGCGTAATAAAACAGTACTGCGCGTGCGCGTGGGTTAATAATAGTCAGTGGTAAATAATGGGCGATTTTCCGTCCGTCTTTTCAGTCCGAAGGTCTTTGGGATTAATTTTCTCGCCCGTATCCCGGTACTCCGTATTGCCCCATCTGTTTTCTCTACGCTCATGCTCGGAGCGAAGCGCACCCGCCCGGAGGAAAATAAGAGGGCAAAGAAATTACCGGTTCGCCAGTAGTGAGGAAAAAAGGCAATCACAACATCGCGCACATCTAATGGAAAAATATTTCTCCACTGCGATACATATATATATATATATATATATATATATATATATGGGATGTATAGTGCACGACAAGACGCTTTCTAATCGATTGGTATGCCGAAGGAGCGTTGCGTTTATCATAACTGTATATTTATGTCGATACGACGCGACGAAGCTTTTCAATTACGTCGGCGAATGTGCTGAAAGGATGGCGGAACTTTAAGAATTAAGTTTCTCGAGATATATTTTTTTTTTTTTACAGGCACCATTTTTTTTTGCATTCTAATGGCGTTGCTGCGACGAACTGTGATGGACTCATAACGGAGACGCTACAGTGGATATTTCGCCACTTAGTCAACATGGCATTTAAATTTCCTCGTCGTTGACAAGTGCGGTGCATCGTTTTTTTTTTTTTTTCTTTTTTTTTCAAAGTTCATAACTTCAATCATCATAAATCGAGGCATGAGTCTACGAAGGATTTGATAGAATAAAAATAAGCATCACAGCTTCTCATGTAAATGATTAATAACAAGAAAACATTTTTACTGTCGAACCTTTGGTACGTAAGTTCTTAATTTTTTGTTTTTTTTTTGTATATAAAAAAAAAATTGGCTCGATTTAACGGAAAAAGAATTCGTTGAAAATGACTCAGTATAGAGTATCGAGAACGCCGAATAACAACAAAATTACCGTGCGTCATATGCGTCAAGCATTAAAAAAAAAAAAAAAAAGAAAAACAGGAGCTCTGATTCATCTCCTCAAAGAGTTTATATTTGTGACACACGAGAGTTCGCGCGAGCTGTATTTAAATCTATTGACTTGCGATTTATCAATGACTGATGGAAAAACTTCGACGTGTGTATTAATTGATGGGGCAAACACAATCTCTGATGAAAACATAGCAATTTATCGCCATCGGGCGCCGACTTCGAGCTACATTAGTCGAGGCGATACAAAAGTGCGTGGAGCGTTTATCGAGGCAGAAGAAAAAGGTGGAATAAAAAATTGCAGCAAACGTGTAAATTTGCCTTCCGGGTAAAAAGTGTGGCGAGGCAATAACCGTATTATACAAATAGATCACAATGGACGAGCGAATTTGTTCATGTTTCGGGAGCCAGCACGACCGGATAAGTTAGTGCTTTGAGCGCAAGTAGCGAAGGGAAGGTGTGTGCATCGCCACACCGAGCAGTTAAAATCACTGCAACAAAGACCATAACTAATCCGATCGTATATTCTATTAATTGAATTTATTCTTTTGACTTATCCGGTTGTCCGCTGTACTCAGAATTGTGCATATCATAGTCGACGCTTGCGCAGAGCATATAAAAGCGACCGTTTCAACTATCATCACCAGTTTCGATATTTCTTCGGCAGCAAGTCGTCAGTTCGGCAGATCTTCGCTATTCGTTCGGTTGAAATCTCGCTTCATACCATCCTCGATGATGTTGTCTAAGTGCTTGACTGTCGTTTTACTTGCGGCTCTGGCCGTCGCAGAAATACGTAAGTAGTTTGTTTTTCCTAACGCATGGACGTAAAATCCCACTTTACGGCGAAGTGAGCACAGTAAAGAACTTTTTAACATCGCGTGCGAGAAAAATACTGCGCATTCGAACATACTCAATGTGGTATTTTTTTTCTTGCACTAGTGTGAGAAAGTGCCTTTCCGCGCGCAGTGCCCAAAAATGAAAAGCTTGATTTTCGTGATTTTTTTTTTTTTTTTTTTTTAGGAAAAATTATGTGAATGGCCGAGGCGTGGAAAGGGTTGACTTGTGTGAATGTTGCACCGTTCGCAAAGTTTCCTCGATGAGGAAGCTTTGTGAGAAAGCCAAACAAAATATAAAGTATAGACTTTCTTCTCATAGAAGAAGCTCTGCGAATAAAGCAACTTTATGAGAAAGCGATATGAAAACTTTGATTTTCAACTTTTAAAAAGAAAGCGATATGAAAATTTGGATTTTCAACTTTTTAACAATTGTATCACGATCTCGCAGCTTCCTTCGTACCGATATGCGGCCGAAGAAATCCGAATCTGGGCGAATGCGTTAAGGACTCCATACACGAACTTCGCGAGAGGCTTAAAGCGGGAATACCGGAGCTCAACTTGCCGCCCCAGGACCCACTTCACATTGAGCAATTCACTCTCGCTAATACAGATTCGCTGAAGGCGTCTGCCCGTGATGTTACGATCAGAGGTCTCAGCGACTTCGAAACTCAGAGAGTAGACGTCGATTTGATAGGACAGCAGTTCCATTCGCTAACACACTACAGGAAAGTCATTATCGACGCCGAGTACGACGTCAATTCTAAGATAATCATTCCAATAGCTGGTCGGGGACCGATTCACATCGTATCTGGTATGTCGATCGAATGAAATATAGGGTAAAAGTGGTGAATCAATGGTCCATTTTATCATAGAAAAATAATGCTAATACAGTGATCCACATTCATCCAGTTTTACCCTGTAAAACGCCAAGATACTATCGTTTTCATTTTTTTTTTGGTTTTTTTTTTTTTTTTTTTTTTTTTTACTATGCAGTCAATTACGCTAATGCCTGCTTTTTCATCATAATTAATTTGTGCGTTTTCTTTCGTTTAGACGATGTCCTATCTGAACTGGTCATGAAATACAAACTCGTCAAGAATGATGGTGTCGATTATATGCGCATGACTTCGGTGAACGTGTCGCTAACCATCAAAAACTGGACGGCTGTTTTTGAACGGTCCGCGAGCGTCGACAGTACTCTGGTTGCAGCAATAAACGAGGCCCTCAAAGGGGCGCGGGAAGAAATTTTCCACACGCTCAAGCCCAACATCGAGAAAGTCATCGCCGAATTGACGCTCGACCGTGCCAACAAGGTCGCCGACACATTCACCTTCGACGAGCTGTTCCCCGACAGAGAGTAGCTTATTCAATTCATTGAACAACATTGTATAACCAAAATTTGGCAACTGAACGATTGTATTGTATGGCTAAGACGGCATTGGACGACAAATTGACGTTCAGTTTTTTTTTCCTCATTCGTATTGAGTTTCATTTTCTTTGTCGGAATCCTCGATCATCGAGAAATATCCGCAGAGGTCGATATTTTTTTTTTTTTTGCTGCAAATAACTACAATTGATTACATAAATCTACGAGTTAAAGCGATAAGCATGAAACTGCCGAGTAACAGGGTTATTACGATACTGTACAGTTATCCATAAACACGTTCCAATTCTCGCAATTTTCTCATAGATTGTCGTAGCTTCGGTGTAGCTTGGCATTGTAAGTTGTAATTTCGACGACGTTTTGCTCGAGTAAACTGTAGTTTAGGCCTAATTTTTTCGACATCTTCGACGTAGAAAGTTGTAGGTAAAGCGTAGTTTTGGTGTAGTAGGTTATAGTAAAAATTTCGCCAGTGTACAACACGACGATTCTTGTCGCTTGGCGTCGCGTCGATCGCCGTCCGCTCCCGCAAACTGGCGTCAGCTGTTCGGTCTTACGATGCCGGCCGAACCAATCCAAGACCATGTGAATAATAATAATAAACGTCTCGACTACGCCTGCTATTTCGATGAGCTGGACTAAGTATTGCGAGAGACCGAGAGAATGGTAAATAACTGTGCGAACCTTGTCTCTAGTTTCTATAAAGAAACAGCGAATAATTTTATTACAATCCGAAGGCGGCATCTCAGGTGGACACGGAAGAGGTCGACACGACGACAACTCGAGACACGAAGACTGTAAACAGTGAATGTTGGCACGCAAACATACGACTGCGAATGGGCTGTACACCGAGTGAAATCAACATCGAGAGAGTTTACACACCACCAACGGAAGACACCAGCAAAACTGAACGCTCGACAACTCAACGCAAGTGCGGAACACTTCAGGCCACTGAGTCAATTGCCCGTGTCTTATTGTGACAACACAAGGATGCGCTATTTCGCAATACCAAGAGCGCGTAATTCCAGCATGAACATTATTATGACACTTCAGGTATAGATTCTTCTGGGGTTGTATTGCCTGTGTAGTCTTGCCGTAATCTATCATAGGGCTATTACTCGAGAATAGCCCACTCGGAATGCGGGTGATCCGTGTGCAGTTGTTGTTGAGTGTTCAGTTGATAGTGCGGTCACTCTCTTCTCTGTACGAATAGGCTGTACTCGGTGTACAGCCTATTCGTGGTAATATTTTTTTTTGTCACACGTGGCATGAATCGCGGCACTTTACATGGCAGTCTTGCGAGCCGAAAGTGGCCAATTGCATGCCAGTTGTGAACCTGTTGCGAAATGACGGAGTCGCGCATGCGCAGTTCGCATTTCGTTCACTTTCGTCCCTTGGGAGTTTACTTTTCACGTTTTCGTCCCTTGGGAGTTTACTTTTCACGTTTTCGCCACTGGAGACATAACCTTGCTTCTCAGTATTCGTCTCGTGCGACTGCCATTCCAAGTGCCGCAGATTCATGCACTTGTGACAAAAAAATATGATGTGTAACGAGGGTCGAATTGGCGATTGCGACTCGTGTGACTGCAGCCCTCGCTTCGCTCGGGCCACAAACCTCACACTCGTCGCAATCGCCAACTTTCGACCCTTGTTGCACAATATACTATTGCGTGCCCACATTCACGGTGTATACAGTCTTCGTGTCTATTTTTTCTCTGGCCAACTGATATACCGCCCAATATGGATATAGTGCGCGTCTTATTCGTTACGGTCCTCGGGGCGGACTGTCGCACTTTCGCTGTCGCTCTTGCTTCGCGTAACTGTGCGCGTTCCCGGCGTTAGCGTGCTTTTGCTCTCGGCCGTTACCTACGCTCTAGATAATAAGTGGCTATTAATCGCGATTGAAATTACACACTCGCGATATGGTAATGTTAAATCCTGTTATGGATTTTTTTTTTTATTTCCATTAGTCGATCGAATAGCGGATAATTACACGTACAAGGGACGAATCTTGACGCTAGGCGACGCATCGATCGCCGTCCCGTACCGTAAACTGGCGTCAGCTGATCGGTTTTACGATGCCGGCTCGCACAATCCGAGACGATTTTAATAATAATCATAAACTACTTCGATGTTCTGCGGTAAATACGGTGATGGTGAACGCGTTATGGATTTTTTTTTTTTTTTTCTTCTCAATTTCGAAACTCAAAAGGAAGAGACTGCAATGGATTTTGCCCCTTTGTCAACATGTTTAAGTTTCTTTGCAGTACAGTTGTTTTTTTTTTTTTTTTTTTTTTCAACGTTCATAACTTGGATCATCATAATTGACCGAAAATAAATCACCGGACATCACAGTTTCGCTACAGCCGACGATTTAAAATAAATGATTAATAACAAGAAATTTGTTTTATTGTCAAATCTTTAGTTTGATTGTTAAGTAATTGGTACGTAAGTTTTTAATACTCTGTAATAAAAAAAAAAAATTTAATTGTAAACGGAAAAAAAAATCGTTGTAAACGACAAAGTATAGAGGATCGATGAGGCCGAATAAAAAAGTTGCTGCAACATATGCATTCGTCACAAAAAAAAAACCGAAAAAAAAGCTGTGGTTCATCCGGTCTGAGGTTTTTTTTTTTTTTTTTTGGACACAAACGAGTGTCCACGTGAGTGTATTTAAATCTATTGACTTGCGACTCATGAATGACTGTTGGAAAACATTCGACGTATAGGAAAGAAGACTTTGCTGGCAACATCGAACATAACAATTATTGCCCTCGAACGCTGACTTCGAGCTACATTACTTGAGTAATCATAAAATAAAATAAAAAAAAAATTTTCTCTCTCGACAGCAAAAAATCGTACAAAAAGATTGAAATAATTAACGATAAAAAAAAATGGTTGATAAAAAAGTAACATTAAAAACGTACGAAATCGTTGATTGTATTTAACAATAATCAATATACACAAGTAAGTCAGCTGCGGCAACCTTCGACTGAGAATGAATTTATTGCGTGAATCTCTTGAACTGTACTGCCCTATGATCGGAGTAAGTGTTCTTAACAAGCAAGATGTTAGATGCGCGAGATACTCGATCAAGCGAAATAATCAAGCTAAACCTGTTGGATGTTAACTTTAATTTTCTACGCGTTGCAATGAGATTTTCTTAATACTTAGTTTATGTCAAATTAATCCAAAATATCGTGAAAAAAAAAAAATTAATATTGTCAGTACACAATAATAGTATTAATCAATAATAAAGAATAGCATTATTAATTAATCGTGATTATATCAATTCATTAATAATCTTCGCTACAGTCGATAGACGTTTCGACAAATACGAGCGTCTTCGAAAAAACGCCAAAGTCGTTCATCGCATCGCAAAGTCGTGAAACGCATAACGCCCATCTTTTGCCCGAACGGCAGTCGGGAGCTAAAAAGAGGAGCGTTTATCGGAGCAGAAAAAAGGGTGATGTAGACAATTGCCGTGAACGTGCAAATTTTCCTTCCAGGTAAAAAGTGTGAAGAGGTAATATACCGGACTATCCGAACAGATTACAGTGGACGGCCGTATAAGTTGATGTCTCGAAAGCCAGAACGACCACATAAGTTTGTTCCGATTAAGGCGATGGAGCTAACCGCAGGTAGCAAAGGGTGTTCAGTCTCCCCACCGAGCAGTTAAAAGGACAGCACGAACGGGTTCGACCTTAACTAATCTGGTCGTATGTTCCATTAACTGAACTTGTGATGCGAACTTATCCGGTAATCCACTGTACTCAGAATTACATACATATATATCAATGTTGCACAAAGTACATAAAAGCGGCCGCTTTGAGTGTCATCGCCAGTTTCGATTTTTCGTCTGTAGCGAATCGTCAGCTCGTCAGATCGTTTTCATTCGTTCGGTGCAAATCTCGGTTCAGCCCATCGGCAATCATGTTGGCCAAATATTTGGCTGTCGTTTTTCTGGCGACTGTGGCCGTCGCGGAAATGCGTGAGTAAATTGTTTCTACTTTAAATATATATGGGACATTCCCTATCATTTCGACCTGTCTCAAACCCTTCATGCATCACTCAACTAACTCTCAAGAGCGGTCAGATTTTTCATGAGATTTAAAATATTATTTATAATTATTTATGATTAAACAAAAATTCACTTATTATATAAATAAAAATGTGAAAAAATGCTGATCATACGTGAAAAAAAAATATTAAGATTTCAGTAGAATTTTGATTTTGTTTTTGTTTTCGAGTTACAAAAATAAACACTTCGGAATAATATGAAAAAAAAAAATGCCCAAAAATGCAGTGTTACCTATAAAAATGGTCAGGCGATAACCAACAATCGACGGATTTTTTTCTCTAATTCTTTTCACAATTTTTCGAAAAATAAAGAAAAGAAGAAGGTGACGTCGGCTCGCTCCGGCTCAAATCTTAAAATGTTTAATATGTCGTAGTGAATGGTGCATCTATGAATTATTCGTCCATAACACATATGAATATAGATAAGTGAAGAAAATGGTATGTTTATGCAGCAGTGACATCCTTAGAAATCCTTGAAAATTATGAATTCCCATAGCGTAGAAAATTACTGTTGAACAATCATATTATATATTAATTAACCTTTATAATATTTCATATAAGTCAAGCTAATAAATCCAGATTATTAACTACAGCGAATGGAAACATTGCACTCCAGCATACAAACTGGTCGACACGTTTAATAAAACTGATTGTAAATCCAATGCAGCCGCTTTCATGCCGATATGCGGCCGAAGAAATCCGAATCTGGACAAATGCGTGCAGGAGGCCACCGACGCACTTCGCGACAAGCTTAAAGCCGGAATACCGGAGATCGGCTTGCCGCCCCAGGACCCACTTCAACTCAAGGAATTCACTCTCTCTAATACCGATGCGATGAAGGCTTCAGCCCGTGATGTTACGATTAGGGGGATGGGCGACTTCGTAACCGAGAGTATGCACGTCGATCTCAAAGCGCAGCAGTTCACCTCGGTGATGCGCTTCAAGAAAATCATTTTCGACGGCGAGTACGACGTCAATTCTATGATAATCCTTCCGATAAGTGGACGCGGACCGATTCACATCGAGTCAGGTAAGTCGATCTTATGAACAAAATAGGGTAGGAGTCATGAATTAAGGATGCAAATTAACATGGAAAAATAATGCAAGTCATACACAAAACGATCATTGGAGTTCACCATTTTTATGCAAACGTTGTGTACACAAACACGCTAAAATACTATTATTTTTATTGTAACTGTACAGTTAATTACGTCAATCACAGCTTTTTCGTGTAAATTAATGTGCGTGCTTTCTTTCCATTAGACGATGTTGTGACTGACGTGCTCGTCAAATACCAAATGGTCAAGATCAACGGTGCCGATCATATACGCTACTCTTCCGTGACCACGTCGCTCACGGTAAAAAATTGGACGGCTGTTTTCAGTCCGTCGTCGAGCATGGACATTACTCTGGCGACAGCGATAAACGCGGCTCTCGAAGGGGGTCGAAAAGAAATCTTCGAATCGCTCAAGCCCAATATCGAGAAAGTCATCTCCCAAATAACGATGGACGTCGCCAACAAGGTTAACGAAAAATTCACCTACGACGAGCTGTTCCCCGACAGAGAATAGATATCCAATTTATCGAGAACAATGTATATAACCGAAATCTGGCAACTAAACGATAAATGTATAGCTAAGAGGGCATTATGGCTAAAACGGATTTGAATAGCAATAATAAACGTCTCGACTGCACCCGCTACTTCGATGTTCTGGACTAAGTGTAGTTATGTTAAATCGCCTTATCGATTTTTTCGCCCAATTTTCACACTCAAAAGGGCTGCACTGGGTTTTGCCACTTTGTCAACATGTCCAAGTTTCCGGGTCGTTGAAAAGTGTGCGGTTTTTTTACAACCTTCATAAAACTTCAGTCGTTATAATTCGAGGCGTGGTTCGGAGAAGGATTTGATAGAATGCAAATAATTAACCTCTCTACAGCCGGCGATTGAAATAAATGATTAGTAAGAAGAAAATATTTTTACCGTCAAACGTTTGGTACGTTAGCTTTCGACTAATTATAGAGGATCATACATATGCGTCAGACACGGAAAAAAAAAGTAGAAAAAAAGAAGCTCATCTGGTCAGAGTTTTTTTGTTTTGTCACAAACGAGAGACTACATGAATGTATTTAAATCCATTGACTTGCGATTCGCGAATGACTGTTAGAAAACATTCGACGGATATATTAATTGATGATTGAAAAAAACTCTGCTGACAACGTCGAACATAATAATTCTTGCCCTTGGGCGCTGGTTTCCGGCTTGATTAATTGTGACGACATAAAAAAGCGAATCGTTAATCGAGGCTGCAAAAAGATGGAAAACACAACTGCAGCCAACGTGTAAATTGTCCTTCTGGGTAACAAGTGTGTATGGATAATAACCCGGACGATACAAACCGATTACAGTAGATGGCCGAATAAGTTAATATCCCGGAAGCGAGCACGACCAGATGAGTTTATTCCGATTAAGGCGATGAAGCTAACCGTAGGTAGCAAAGGGAAGGTGTGTTGAATCTCCTCACGCGGCAGTTAAGGTAGCCCTTTCGTTATGTCTGACGTCTAAGTTTTAGAGAGGAATAAGAGAGAATTACAGTCTTCCCAAACGACTAAAAATCTGAAAAAAATCAAGCATGTGGAAGGTGATGAAGAGATTTACATAATAATAATTCCAAAATTTTATTAACAAATTACTGGAATTAAAAATTATGCAACAAATCGCCTGGCAACATAATTTTCTTTTCTCGTTAAAACATGAAATTCGAAAAAAATTCATAGGCAGTCTGAAAAATTGAAAAATCATTTTCGTAAAAAAAAAAAAACACTTTGCCGGGTACTGTGCTGCACAATTTTTATTTTTCACTAGCAATAACATTACTTTCAATTTGTATTTGTCAATAACATTTTGGAACTGTTATTATGCTAAAGCAATCTTTTCAGCACCTTCCACATGCTCGATTTTTGACAGGTTTTTATTACATCAAGAAGTGTTTTTAATCTCTCTCATTCCTCTCTCCAACTTAGGTGGCGTTAGACATAACGAAAGGACTACCTTAAACGGCCTGCAGAACAGGTGGCGACCTTAATAAGTCTGGTCGCATATGCTATTCATTTGATTTGTGTTAACTTAATCGGTTCTCCACTGTACTCAAGATTATGTATATTAAAGTTGCACAGAGTACATAAAAGCAACCGGTTTAACAATCATCGCCAGTTTCAATTTTTCTTCTGCAGCGAGTCGTCAGCTCGCCAGATCTTTTCTGTTCGTTCGGTGCAAACCTCGGTTTATCCCATCTCCGATGATGTTGGCCAAATGTTTGGCTGTCGTTTTTTTGGCGACTTTGTCCGTCGCGGAATTGCGTAAGTAAACTGTCAGCCGTTTAAATACATATGGGGCATTCAATTCTGTTTCTAGTACTCTGAATCTCTCGACAAACTGCGAATGTCACAGCACTGTCAAATATAAATTAATATATAAGATAATAAACATTCAATAGCTAATCACAAGCTAGAGCAACTGACGATGAGCGTCGTCAAGCCCGTTTCTTGATTTGTCCCGGACGAATTGTTAACAGATCGCGGCACCGACTGAACTGCGCCGCAGGCTTGTTGGTCAATTGCATCATCAAAATTTTTAAATCTATTTATTATTATTTTATACCGTCGACACCCCATCTCGTGGCAAAACGGGAGACTCTACCTGATGGTAAGGCGTTCCTTTACAACACATTTAATCGCATATAGAGAAAGACTTATATCATATAATTATTTTTTCCGTAAAATCGAGATTCAATAAAGCATAGTTTTCAAACGGCGTTTTGAACCATTTAAAAAAAATATGCGGTTATTGTACACACACGACCGAGTACGTCGATTTGTTGACCGTCCGAAGCGTGATGGAATGCCTCAACATATTCGCCCATATATGAATTATACGTACACAACATATATGAAAACAAAGCTTCCTCTATGAGGAAGCAATAAGTTTCAAAAATGTTACCTTTATTCAGGAGTCACGTAGAGTAAATCCTTTAAAATAATAAATCCGTATTCGGTAAAGAATGATTGTCGAAAAATTATATTTTACATTAGTTAATTGTTTATTATATTCTGATTATATATAAGATAAGCCAATGAATCTGATTTATTTGTTTCAACGAACGGAAACACAGTTCGCAAGCATACGCACTGGTCGATAAATGTTAACAAATTTTTTTTGTTTATTATATCTCGATGCAGCCTCCTTCATAACGGTATGCGGCCGAAGAAATCCGAATCAGGACAAATGCACGACGAACGCCATGGAACAACTTCGCGACAAGCTTAAAGAGGGAATACCGGAGATCAACTTGCCGCCCCAGGACCCATTTCACATTGAGGAATTCTCTCTCTCTAACACAGAATCGTTTAAGGCCTCGGCCCGTGATGTTACGATCAGAGGGCTTGGCGATTTCATAATCGATAGTCAGCACGTCGATCTCAAAGCGCAGAAATTCGAGTCGGTGCTGCGTTTCAAAAAAATCATTATCGACGGTGTATACGACGTCAATTCTAAGGTAGTCATTCCGATAAGTTCCCAAGGACCGATTCACATTGAGGCAGGTAGGTCGATCACGCGAAAAATAAGGTACAAGTGTTGAATTAATTGTGCAAATTGACATAGAAAAAAAAATTAAGGCAAATTATGCAAATACCGTGCGGACGATATTCACAAATTTAACGCAAAAACTCTAAAACCCCATTACTTTTATTGTAACTGCACAGTTGATTACAGCAATGTCTGCGTTTCCGTGTAAATTAATGTCCATGTTTTCTGTCAATCAGATGATGTTACGACTAGAATGACCATCAAATACAAATTTGTCAAGATAAATGACGTCGATCATATACGCTACACTTCGGTGACTACGTCGCTCGAAGTCAAAGACTGGAAGGCTGATTTCACACCGTCCGCGAACATGGACAGTACTCTGACTGCGGCGATAAACGCGGCCCTCAAAGGGGGTCAAAAAGAAATTTTCGAATCGCTCAGGCCCAGCATCGAGAAAGTCATCTCCAATATGACGATGGACCTTGCCAAAAAGGTTACCGACACAGTGAGCTACGACGACCTGTTCCCCGACAGAGAATAGATACTCAATTTATTGACGACAATGTACAACCTACATCTGGCAAGTAAACGATTGAATGTACTGCTGAGACGGCATTAGTTGACAAATTGACGTTGGCGAGATTTTTTAATTACTCCAATTCTCAACCACAAAACAAAAAAAAATGTAGACTTTCGGCCGCGAGATCCGGGATGATTTCGATAGCAATAAACATTTCGACCCGCTGCTTCGATGTTCTGGACTAACTGTGGTAATGCTATCGATTTTTTTTATTTTTTTATTTTATGGTAATGTGGTAATGTTATGGATTTTTTTTTCATTTCTATTAATCGAACGAAAAGCAGACGATTATGTGTATAACGACGAATCTTGACGCTCATCGTCGCATCGATCACCGTCCGAGCCCGCAAATTTCCGTCAGTTGATCGGTTTTACAATGTCGATTGAGATAATCCAATAGAATTTGTATAATAATAATAATAAACGTCTCGACTACACCAGCTACTTCGATATTTCGGACTAAATGTCGTATGGAATTATTTTCATTGTATTAATCAATCGAAAAACAGATAATAATTATGCGTTTAACTACGAATCTTTATTGTAAGCGTCGCATCGATCGCCGTTCGGTCCCTCAAAGCTGCGTCAACTGATCGGTTTTACGATACCGGCTTCGACTTTGGTCCAATCTTCGTGTTGTGTTTTCGCTGCGGAACGATAGTGCAAACGCATCTTCTCTCCTGCGGAGAGGTGTAGATAAACGTGAAAATTGCTTGTTCAATTATTGCACAGCGAGTCATCGAGTCAAAGTGTTAGAGTAATGAAATTAAGAGTTTTGTAGCGTAATGATTGATGTATTTCTGATGTCGTTAGTTCTGAGGAGTATTTCAGTGTATTTTTGCGAAGATTCTAATGGGATATTATGTGAGACGGATACAGCATCGAAATAGTTATTGCGAATTATTTCTTATTTAACAAGCCCAAACCGCCGAGCCGAACGCAGATAAATAGACACGGCTCAAAATGAAATTGTATTTTAAGCCCCTAACGCTAAAAGTTGCGATCCACATTTTTATCACGACGTACCTCGAGTATTCGTGATTAACCGTTTGTAAACGAGAACGCTGCACTGTGTAAACATCGAAACATCTGGAATTTGATCATTTAATTTGACAACTTTCCAAGCGATTTGTTTACAATGTTCGATTAATTATATGTCTACGATGATTAATATTAACTTGTAGCCCGACGTTTGTATTTTGCCAAACGGCAGTAAAATTGTTTTCGCTCCTGGCGCTGATTTTCGTGCAAAATACGGAGCTCGGGAATCGAATGAATAGGTTCGCGACAAACGACGAATAAAATACGTCGAACATAGGCTCGGAGCGCCGACCGAGGAAAGTTTGTTCCAAGACCCATTTTTGCGGAATCGTCGCGATTTTCGCTCTTTTCGAACGGCGATATATCCGCCTCTACGACGGAACTACGGAAAAATCCAATAGCTCGTCATGTCCGAACGGCAGAAACAAAAAAATACACGAGACAGGGTCGTGTTCGTGCGCGTTTCACAATCGTTTTCACGTGTAGTTACGTGGCAATAAAAAAAATAATAAAAAAAATAAAAAAAAACCTGAAGGAAAAAAATCTACATGGCAGACCGATAATCTTGAAATTTTTTTGAAATCGCATCGGAGAATTCCGAAAAATTTTCCGGACGAATCCGATTTAAAGTGGAGATATCAATGCTCCGACGGTTAAGATCATGCCCAGATTCCAGCAGTTATTAATTGGTCGAGAACAAATTTTTTTTGTAAAAGTAACTTAAACTAATGTCAAGCTGATGGTCCCCAGTTTATCAAAAGACATCGATTAATTACAAAAAGTTAAACATTTTTTAAAATTAAAGACCAAAGTACCAAGAGAGTTCAGATGTGCTAGTTTTTGGAGGCGGTTTTTGGCACGTTCCTATATTCGAACAATCAAGGATTTCGAGAAATTCCGAAGGACGAACTTACTAATTCATCTAAACTAAAAGAATTTCTTTGCTTTGTTTATTGGTCAAATCAATGAAAAAATCATATGACAATATTGACGATAAGTTACGTAGAAAGCTGACCAAACTAACGTCTTCAAACTGTCCGATTATTGGGTCGCGTACGTAGTAACCGTTTGTACCAATTTCCGGACACACTGTCGTCTGACTTTCAACAACATGTAGTAATAGAAAATAATTTAGGGACTAAAATCGTATAACTTTTTTCTGTGCATCGCATAATGTTTGTAGATGCGATTAAAAGTGTCAAATCGAATGTCTGATACACAGATTCGGAATGAATCAAAGCTGCATAGGAGACCACATAAGAGTCCAACGACTCGGACGTGTCCGAGCATTGTCGATTTTTCATTAAAAAAGTTCTTTATTTCATGAATGCGCTAGAAACAATGTTTAAAGGCTTTTACAGCGAAATATTAGCTATGCTTATTCTCATCTGAACTTGATCAGCTGATTTTTAGTTAGAGTGTAAATTTTTGTTTTTTCTCGAGCTATTTTACCAGATAGTATCAAAGGTTTGGGGTAAAAAATTCAATGAAATCCCGTGTATTTATGTATGTCCGAGCCTTTAACTGTTACCTCAAGCTACGTTAAGCTTTTAGCCTAAATTCAAGCTGAGCATCGGCGATTGCCGGAAAGATATTTTTTTTGTTTCGGCCCTTGTTTTGCAATTTTTCGTCAGGAACGTCTTCTCAATAGTATTTCCGCATTTCCTCGTCGATCTCCGAGGTTTCGCGACGCTCGCGACCGACGCTCCGTCTCTCTTCGTCGAGCGAAGAGCAAGCAACGTGCCATCCCGGTCTTACCAACGGGTTTCTCATCTAAAGCGCGACCACCGCTTCGAAACCCTTTCCAGCGAGCGGAGGCGCCCGTCTGGCTGCCTGCCGGTCAGGCGCCAGCGAACCTGCCCCGATACATAGAATCGTCGGCGTCGTTCATTTTCCACCCTCTTCTCATCTCGCCTCTCCCACATCGACCGACCGACGGGCGCTTCTCCGCATCCCCTGAAACTACCCTCGTCCGCATTCCGCCGCACCACCAACAGCGGCAGCATCCCCGCACGAATTCGCTACGCCCCGCGATCCTTCTTCGTGCTATTCCTCTAAGTCACCCACCACTCGCTCGCCGTCTTATAAAAAAAAAAAAAAAAAAACTTGGGATAATGTATAATTAATTAAAAATTAATCGATTTAATGCGAGCATTCTCTCCGCTGACATATGTCTAAGATTTTAATCAATTACCAACTTAATCCTCTGAAGTCTCATCTGTCACCATTACTTTTATCGAACAAAAAGCAGCGACCTGTGCTTATGCCCATACGCCGTATGGCCATACGCCGTATGGCCGACCTTGCAATTTTCCTCGAAAACAAACCAAAAAATTGACTTTCATGTCAGTTCAATTAAAAAAAAAAAAAAAAAAAATCAAATCTTTTTGATAATGATAATGATAATGATAGATAGATAGATAGATATATTTATTGTACAATAGGACCTGCGGTCCTCTGGGCACATACAAGAATACAACAAAAACATACCAGAAGTAACGTGTAAACGATAAAAAAAAAATAACAAACAAAACTAATACCGCAGAACATAGCCAAACAGTAACAAAACTGAATAAACTTAAAAACTCAAAGATTAAACTGAACTCAACCTTAAACTTAAACTATAATGACAATAATGATAATAATGACAATGATGATAATGACAATGATGATAATGACAATAATGATAATGAGGAACACTTTCGAACTGTTTGAGACTGATTATATCCGTCAAGAAAGCAGCTTATTCCTTTCATTGAATTCAACGGTATTAATACAAAAAAAAAAAAAATATGTTGACGAAACTCAAGTGACTGGTCGGAATGGTCGGAGTTGAACTGAATTCTGCGAAGTTAATATTTCAAAAGTAATCCGCAATGTACGAGGGTGGTAATTCATTCGGTGCTCTTATGGTGCGTTACCCGCCGCGTCACCGTGATGTACTCGGAATACTATGACACGGAGCTTTTCACACATGTGCCCTTTCAGGTCTCCCTCCCTATATTGTCTCCCGTCGCGTACCGCTCGCGCCCATTCCCCGGCGCGCAACCAGTCTCGTACGGAATTGTTTTCCACCGTTTCGCTTCCTCTCTTTGAATCCTTCCTTCCTTCCTTCCGCATCCTCGTCGCCGTGCGCGCTTTGGCATTCTCTGCATTCGCCACAGAGTCACTCGAATCTCCGACCGCACAAAGGAAGACAATCCCGAGGGACGTTAATTGTTCGTGAGACTCGTGAGCCAGCAAATACTATTCGAATCTTTAAGTTCCTTTTTTTTTTTTTTTTCTTCTTCGTTTCTCTGTTGTCTCTCCCCTCCTCCGCTCATCGTTCCGCACCTTTGACTTCGAAACATTTAACGTACAATTGCGAATGAAATATTAAATAATGGCCACTCTTGGCTCTTGGCTCGTGCGCCGCGTCGACTCTCGGAGCCTCGAATCTCTCGTGCCTCGGATTTACCCACCCCCGAAAAACCACCCCTTCTCGAGCCCACTCTTCTCCCTCGCGCTTCCAATCCCTTCCCTTTTCATCCCTCGCTCCTGTATTACATTTCTTCATTCGTTTGCAGTGGGCTTTGTGTCTCACCTTCTTATGGATCTTGGAAGATTTAAGTGTTTCATAATTCACTTTGTTATAGTGAGAGGGCAGGAGGGAAGCACCGCGCTTACACAGACCGTTTCAGAATTGAAGAACCGTGTTTATTAATGGCGCATTGCGGAAACTGAGAGCTTGCTCCCGAACGGCGGTTGGAAAGCTCGATTGAGCTTCGAATCTATCTTTTTTTTTATTTATATGCATGGCTAGTCTTTCTTTTGCACAAATAACTTCAAACAAGGCAGAGTTTTTGTGCAATCGAATAACAAAAAGTGTCGACAAAACAGCGCGCAACGAAACCGTGAGTTTGGAGCCAAACGGGGGAAAGCTTGATTGAGCTTCGAGCTTATTTTCTTTCATCAATTTATGTGCATGGCGAGTCTTTATTTTGAATACAAAAAAAAAAATCATACAAAGCCGCGGTTTTTGTGCCATCGAATAAATAATGTTGAAAAAAATAACGCGTTCCGAAACTGTGAGTTTGTATCCAAAGGTGGACTTGCAAAAATTGATTAGGCTTCAACCTATTTTTTTTTTATACAACTTAAGTGTATGGCGAGTTTTTCTTTTAAATAAAAAAAAAGAAACTTCAAAACGAGGCTCTGTTTTCGAGCCACTGAAAAAAAAATGTCACTGCTCAAAAAAAACGATACAAGATTTTCCGCCCGGCTTTAAGAATCTGGCTCCAGAGCGAGAGTGCTTGCCGAATATTTTCGGCTCTCGAATCAACCCCTTATCGAGCACCAATTTCGATGGGATTTCGCGTTTCCCTTATCTGTCGTAAAGCGAACTCCGAAACGTGAGACAATTCGAACCGCCCGGCTAACTTTCCTTATCCCTTGGTCTGTAGAGAAATATGGTGAGCCGGTGCCCGGATGGGAGACGACAAAAAAAAAAAAAAAAAGAAAAAAAAAGAACGAAAAAAAGCACCAAAGAATCCCGGGAGTCCAGGCTCTGTGGTGTAAACAGGGGGGTTGACAAACGACAAACAAAAAGAGCCGCGTATCCTACGGGGGATTGGGTGAGGGCCGTTGAACCGTGCGGCCTGCACGTACTTTTGCGTCACGCGTCTAAAGACATGCGGAGGAGACTCGGTAGCGCGAGCTCAGAGAGATCATGCTGGTTTGTTTGAATAAGAGGGATGATGGTTACGCCCACGTCGCCGCCGCTACAAGGGCTGGCCGGATGGCGAGAATCGTATGAAAAGTTTCACGAAACAATCTATTTGAAACGTCCGAAGACAGACGCATGATTAATTATTCGATAACCTTCTGCGCTCAGAAATTCAGTCGTTGCCATATCGTAGGTAAATAGAGTTTGAGTTATTACAAAAAAAAAAAAAACTGAAATTCCATGCGTGAATCACTCTTTTTTCTAAGCCCGTTATCACACTCGAGTTTGTCGACCGAGAAGGTCAATTGCGTAGCTATTTTGCTCGAAACTGTGTACTCGATGATAAACGGAGAATCGGCTCATCGTCGTAAAGGGTTAGAATCCAATTTAGATAAGGCGCCGTAACAAATAATGGCTCTCCTGTGTGACGGTTTACTCGCACGTTGCTCTTGTTCTTTCGCAGTATCACCGTGTGCCGCTTAATATCTCTTGTTTCCCTCGTCTCATTCGAGCACGCGTTCATTTATCGGACGAAATAGTCGTACACCCCATCCCGACAATATTTGCACGAGTATCAACTCTCCCCCCCCCCCTCCGCCCCCCGTCTGGATTCTCATCTCAGCCTCGAAGATTTTCAAAACACATTAATCTTTGCTTGTCGTAAAACGATCCGTACGCCCCGTCGACTTTGAGAAGGTTGGGACGCCTCGTACTAGTCAAACGAGTTTACGCAAATTTGTACGCATCTATTGATTATAGTGTATCGTTATTTTCATCATAGCAGCGTGGTTAGAGAAACATTCATTGCAGTTTGCACATTTACGTTCATCAACGCTCCTATTTTCCGGATATTGAAACCCTTCGCATTGGTCAAATGAGTGCCAAATTTTTTGTCGTTTAATGCAAACTTTCGCGCATCTATTGACAGTAGTCCATGGTTATTTGTATTACAGCAGATGTCATCAACCTAGAAGAACATTAATCGTGATCGATCTGCAAATACATTAACTGGTTTGTGCAAATCGGAAAATAAAAAAAAAATAAAAAAATTGTGGACTTTTGTGGACAATAAAGTTGTTGTGAAAAAAGTACAAACTTTATTTTACTCTGTAGAAATGGCGCGCAATGTTAGCTTGCGCAGAGCAGTCGAAGGACAACAGTACACTACAATACCAGTGCGATAAAACTCTTTGTGACGATTGTAAGTTTGTAGTACGATTTAAGAAAACGTTTATCGCTCGAATATCGTACGAAAATTGTGTTTCACAAGCTGTGAAAATGAGGTTTGTGCGCACGCGAGACATGCGCAAAAATCGCCATTTTCCCACGGATTGATATAAAAATATTTGCCACACTTACAGTCCGCTCTCACTTTCCCCGTTACAAACGGCCCGTCCACTTCCCGAGCGCCACTGCGCGGCGAACAATGTATTACCGGCGCGACGCTGTTTTGTTTATGTCACGTGATTCCCTGGTAGGAAAAACGTTCCGGTAACGATAAACCGCCGTCTATGATACACATCGAGAATTCTAGCGCAAGCGTTTCTTTTTTTTCTCCCTTCTCGACTCTAACGTACGGTCAGCTCGTAAAGTGTCTTCCGTACGTAAACAAATGAATAAACACAATACAATAGCAGAGAGTCGCACGCTTGAACAGTCGCAACTTGCTGCCTCGTCTGTACACCTACCTGTGACGACGATCGGCCGCAGTAGAGCGCCGGGTAGAGCAGGGGTCGGAATCGTCCGAGTAGAGCCGAAGAGCGAGCCGAGCGAGCGAGCAGTGTTCCCCCGTCACAGTCTGAAATCGGCCAGCGTGACGACACGACGCGCACTCTCCACAGTATACGTCGAGTAGTAGCTCCCGATGTCTCGTCACACCTACTAGTTATCTCTGTAGTCGTTCCTGTTTGCTGGAAGCCTCCGTTCCTCGTCAAAGGAAATTTATAATAACTTCGTCGGTAAAAACAATAATAAAAAGAAAGAAAAAAAAAAACGTGTGTGTCAAGTGCGGTATACGCGTGCTGTTTAAACAAGTATTAAATACTTGCGAACTTCGGTTATATCGATAATAATAGTTGATAATAATAAAAGACCGATCGTTTTAACAAGCGGGAAGGAAAAAGAAAAAAGAAATAACGAATCGATCGTCGAATCGATCGAGCAAGGTAGAGACTGTGGCGAAAATCTTCGCGACGATGGCAGCGAGTGGGACCTCGGCTGCTGCGATCATCCTCGCGCTGTTACACCTCGCAGGTGAGTGACAAAACAAACCACGATGATTCCCGCGCGTTATCTTCGACTCTACGAAACATGGCCGCGCGAACGTTCGAGTTTTTTTTTTTTTTTTTGTTATCGTTCGATTCATAGAACAACATCGAAGTATCGTCGACATGCGTTGAAAAAGATATCGGCAGTGAGCGTACACGCGAGAGCCGTGCGAGACGCACAGTATATATACGCTGTGTCGGAGATCGGGAGCGCTGGAAGGCGCACGCGATTGTTCGGCGTCGGAATTTCAGGTACAGTGAGAGTCTCGCACGAGCCGATGCGGTGACTCGCGCTTTATCGACCGAGATCGACGCCCGACTTGTCCACGATTGTTGACAATGCAAAAGAAAAGTTTTCTTCGACATTTTTTTTTCCTTTTTTTCTCTGGGCACTAAAAATCAAACGCAGCGACTTTTGACGGTGCGGTCGGCCATTTTTTTTTTCGTACTCGGAGATTCCGACAGCGATATCATTATTGACACGTTTCGACGAACAAATCGCCGGAAACAGATGCGCCTCACCGGCAACTTGGTTGCCGCGTGTACGAAAAGAAAACGTCGGTGCATAATAAATTCGCTCGAGGCGGTAGCCGAGAAGCTGCCGCGAAGTTCATTGGCCGGGCGCCGGGACGGGCCGTAAGTTTGAATTTTGCGAAGTTCGTTTCGCCGGAGGGAAGCGTCGGGGCGGTTCTTGCCGCAGGTTTCGCGCGTACGAAACGCGAGAAGCAACGAGGCACCGGGTTTCGCTTTGCCGGCGGCGGTTGGGACGAGTCCCCGCGTTCTCTTTCTTTGCCTATCGTGAGATATCGCGTTTCGCGTATGTACCGGCGAGCGCTTCCCAGGGAGAGCGTGGATTTTTTTTTTAGCAATGCGCTCTCGGGGGCTCGTCACGTGACGCGCGCCGGCCAACCAACTGGCCCGTGGCAGCGTCGGGACGATTAGATTTTTCGATGTTTCCTGCACCTGCGACCAGCCGGAACGTTAAAACGACCTGTTCCCGGATATTATAGGAGAGCTTGCGGTGGGAAATTGAATTTCATTATAACAGGTGCACAATGAACATATGGGATCTAATAAACGTTGTGCGCGCCGAGGGGGCCCTCCACTAATAAACCTGCCATTATCTTCCGATGGGGGAAACAAATTCAGTTCTATCTTGATTTATTGATTAAAGACAAAGGGATTTAACGATTTTTATTTGAAGGGAAGGGAATTGAAGGTAGTTTCGTTAAGTCCTTCGCTATAACTGACATACTCGGTTTTTGCAGACACAGTTTAGGCTTTTTCACCTCGCTGTAATGTCCAGTGGAAGAGCCGGAGAATTTCCTTTCTCAAAATCTAGTAAACGTGAGCGTGGAGGTGGCCTTCGACTAATAAATCTGCCATTATCTTCCGATGGGGCGAACAGTGTAGTTCTATCTTGATTTATTGATTAAAGAAAAATGGATTTAACGATATTTGTTTAAAGGGGATGGAATTGAAGGTAGTTTGATTGAATGCTTCTACATAACCGACAAACGCGTTTTTTTTTTCACGCGCAGTTGACTTCTTCACCTCGCTGCAATTTCCAGTATAAGAGCCTGAGAATTTCCTTTCCCGAAACAAACCGTTTAATATTCATTTTCGGTCAGCACTATCGCTATTCTGAGATTAAAAAAAACCTTCCTTCTTCATAAAAAATATCAACCGCCGTTTCGACGCTAAAGGATTAACGATCTTTAAACGTATATATTTCTCTCGGGATTTTTTTTCATTAGCAGCGAACAACACGCCTATTGCTTTACACCTGATACATGGCTTCTGATTTATGGTTTAATACGTTTTTCTTTTCCATCGTACCTTTTTTTTCTATTGATTTATGGCTCGGGTTCTAGACAGTCTGAACGCTCGACAGCCTATGAAATTATCAATTTTCGTGGCAATGAGAAACGAAACTACAGCACAGTGGTTTAGAACGAAAATCGGCACTTTCCGTCGGTCGTCCTTGTCGCGGCACTTGAGCAAACTCCGTGCAAGCTACGCGCTCGCCTGTTCGCCTCTTGTTGGCCACCTGCCGCACGGGGCACCCGGGGGACCCCTTCGTTATTCCGAGCACCTTGCGCTGTCTCCTCGGGGAAGCCACTTCATAGGTATAGAGAAAAAGCCCCGAAGCTTGTTCCGAGTTTCCTCGCACTTGCTGCTCGGTCAACAATAGACCCAAAGTGCCCACTAAAACTCCCGTCGCGACGGGCCTTACTCGGGACATGGACACTTTCTATCCACAGAAAGCCCCCCTAAGGTGGAAGTTACAGAAAAGTTACCTGTTCGAGATTGCGGCGGTACGAGGCTCGGCTTTTTGTTTACTTTCTGCACTGCCTTCGGACGTTTTTTTTTTCTCTCGACCGTGAGACTCACGATTTCCTACCTGCGAACCTGCGGGGCGTTTTTCCTCGTGGCCTGTCAAGCACGATTTAACACGCCCCAGCCAAGGAGAATTGACTCGTTAAATCGTCGGGCAAATTTGGAAAATTCTTTCTGGCAATTTTTCACAGGAAAATCGACTTTAACGGCGCTATGTTCCAAACAATCGCAGGCATCCTCGCCGCGAACATAATTAAATGCAACTATACTAGACACATTGTTATGATTGTGGAATAAAAAAAAATTAATTGAATTCAAGCGAAAAGATTTTCCTAGACATTGTTTTTAGATTGAAATTTTTTATGTTTTAAAAAATTAATTGCTGTTTTGTCAACTTGGCAGATATTTCTCGCCGAAATGCGTTTTCAGCACGGAAACACTTAGCTACAACAATACTGGTCGCATTATTATGATTATGGAATTAAAAAAAAATTAAGTTCAAGTTAGAAATATTTTCTCCGGAATTTTTTAAAAGTGTAAATTTATGTCTTTAAAAATAATGTACTTGCTTTGTCGACTAAGCAGGTATTTCGTGCCGGAACGCGTTTTTGGCACATAAATTAATTGGCGAAATAATTAACTACGACAATACTCGGCGTATTATTACGATTATGGAATTGAAAAAAATTAATTCGTGTAGAAAATTGTCTTCCAATTTTTTTGTAATCTTTCAATCGGAGGTTATTTTGAAGAAAAAAACGGCGTTTTGTCACCTCACGGATATTTGTGGCTGGCAGATAACGGTTTTCAAAGTTCGATCCGTACAACGGAAGTGACAAAAGAGACGTCGATGTTGAGGAAGCGACCTTTGCGACACGAGGAAGTATGCATGAGCAACCGAGGTAGAATTTTCCGCAACATAGTAGTGACTAAAAGCACACTGCTTATGTATATTTCAAGCAATGTGGTTTTGCCCCCACCCCCCCTCGTTGTCGGTGCTATTTATTCCGGGCACTTCTCTCGCTCCGCCGTTGCTTCTCCAACTGCCGGTGCATCGCGAGGATGGTCCGTCGTCTGCCATGTGTCGTGCAGGAATTGCCGGGATCGAGGTGGAATACGGTACGGTACCCGAGAGTTAACCGTAATTGCGTAAAACCCTCGCGAACGGCTGCTTCACTACTGCACTCATCCGTTCCGTTGATTCCGAAGCCCTGGATCACCTCCGGTGACCGGTTTTGCACACTCTACGAGAGCACTATGTTTTTCTTCTTTTCTTTTTTCTCAAAACATCTCCTTCGTCGAATCGTACGTTCCGTCGCCTCGCTCGAACTCGTCGGAATTGAAACTATCCACGTGGAACACAAAGCGGTACTGTTGCCTCTTGCGGTACGTCGGTAGAGTCTTCAAAACCAAAAGTTAATTCGACTGTTAAATAATAATGAATTTTCTTCCGGAAAAAATGTACTTCGCGAACATTATCTTTATCTGCCGAAAATATGAAGAAGTTTCGACGAAAAGCATTATATTTTATTCCGACGAAAAGTATTTTTTTTCTTTATTTCGACAAAAAGTTTTTTTTTATTTCGACGAAAAGTATTATAATTTATTTCGATAAAACGTTTTTTTTTTTAACGCGACTAAAAGTATTATATTTTATTTCGACGAAAAGTGTTCTATTTTATCTCGACTAAAAGTATTATATTTTATTTCGACGAAAAGTATTATATTTCATTTCGACGAAGCGTATTATATTTCTTTACGACGAAAAATATGTATTTATTTTTTCGCCGCGATATACGATTTTTTTTTTCGACATAAAAGTATTACACTTTTCAGAGCGCATAACTGTTTCCCCATACGTTTTTACCGACCGGTAAGATACGTTTGATTTCAATCGGAAGTCACGCTAACGAACCACTCGGCCATTCGGCCGACATAAACAGTCGAGTAAACATAGCTATCTGCGTAACCGTTACATATTCCTCGACCTTATAGTTACGGTTCTGAGAGTATGTATGCAAATGAAGCAATAAAATGATACAACACTTTATTATAAAAATAAAATAAAAAACAAATAAATAAAAACAGATAAAAAATAGAATAAATAAAAGATAAAATGAATAAAAATGTGTTACTGTTACGTGTCTGCAGCCTCCGTAGGGAGAATCGGTTCTATCGAATTCAGAAATTTCTCTCGCTTTCGCGTGAATTTAATTCTCTATCCGTCGATTCTCTTGGCGGGGTCCGTTCGAGAGACCGTTTAAGAAGCGACTTCTCCCGGCGATCCCCCGAGGCCGCTGACTCGATCGCGCTTCTGCGGTCCGGTTCCGACGGCAGCAAGAGTCGAGCAGCAGCCGCGGCCCTCGCGCTGCGGGCAGGGCGCGACTCCGCGTTTTCATTACTTTTTGCTCGAGCTGCAGTCCGCCACGGCTTACTTTACAAGCGCGCCCCTGCTGCTCAACGATCGTAATTTACAAAACAAGAGCAAGACGGGAGGCTCGCGCGGTTGTCCGAGGAACGGCCGAGCGACGAGTGTGCGATAGAGTATAGATGTAGGCCTGGCCGATAGACACACAGCAGCGCGGATAGCAGTGAACGGCGTAGAGCGGAGAAGAGTACCGTTCGACGAGACGGTTTCACTTTCGAGGTCCCCGCTGCGGGCACTCGTCGTCCGCTGCCCGGCGTAAACCAATCTCGAGGCATCCAACTAGACTAGTGTTTTCTCGTCCCTTTTATCCTCTCGACCTTTCCACTCGAGAATTAATTTTCGTTCACTGTTGTGAGGATGCTCTTCCTAGGCTTATCTGCCAAGATGTAGCGGTAAAAAAGAAATTATATTTGCAATTGAGGGAAAACGTTCCTTGAACTGTTCGCTCCGTACGCGGAAGAGAACTTACGAAGAATTTGTTGGACGGGTTATTTTAAGTTTTTTTTGTTAGTCGCAACTTTCGTTCCATGACACATGGATTACTTTTTTTTTTCACGAGGATTCTCAGTACAAGATTCTGGGTGGTTCAATTTTTTTCCAATATTCTTTTCCGATGCACGAAATTTCTTTGCAGAGTCGAGAAAAAAGTTAGACTCGAAAATCATAACAACAAATTTGATTCCGGAACTGTCTTCCTCGTTCGGTTGTAAAATTTCATACAATAATTTTCGGCTTTGGAAGAAATTTTTGAAATCGAGAGCTTTCAAGTTGTCTTTTCGTCTTGAAATCATAAGGAAAAAAATAAATAAATTAATAAATACATAAATAAATAGACAAAGTTTAGTCGAACAATTTATGAAGAAAAAAAAAAATCTTAATTTTTTTTTGTAACATCGCGTCTTGAGTCCCGGAAGGAGCCGGCCTACTTTTCTGCAAGGGTATTCACGCGTTTCACGAGGCTCTTGTACATACTTCCTATGTGAAAGCGTTAAAAAAAGAAGCTTGGTGCAAGGGATGCTTCCTTATGTTCCGTTCGCTTATATTCATCGCCGTCATCGTCATCGTCGTCGGAGAGGTTTATAGAGCCGTAGCGACCGCAGCTTCTGTAGAGGCGACGCGAGCGAACCGACCGGTATGGCACATAAGGGCGATCCAAAGAGATTCTAAACCCGTCTCTCGGCTCCACGGGGTCTTCTCGCGCACGCGGCCGTGGTAACATTAGCCGAGCGAACGAGATGCCGCGTCATTATCTCTGCCAACCGCCTTCTTTTTGCCCGACGAACGAGAATGAGAACGGACGAATCCCGAGCTCTTTATTCCAAAAGAGCCTTGTAAACGGTCGATGGACAGCGCCGGGCCCGACCGACGACGAGCGCGTTTCATCTTTCGCTTAGAAATCGTTCCGTCGGGGCTGCGCATACAACTGTCCGATGAGAGTTCAAGGCAGGTACACACAGAACTATCGGCGACTCAACGCGGAATATTCGAGAAGCTTTGCTCTAACTGGAGCGGCGAATGTCGACGAAAGATTCTTCGGGAGAAACGACATTTGACAAATATCTTTTCTGTCGTCGAAATGGGATATTTTTGTTTTATTTTATTTTTTTCGACTTAATTTCACTTTTTTTTTTTAAAGTTAAAAATACGGCATTTAAAATAGAAAATCGTCCAATGAAAATAGAGAGAAAAAAATAGTGGTGGATTTAGATAATTTTTTTAAATTGGGAAATTCTTTTTAAAATTGTAAGGAACACAATGGAAAATTAATGAAGAAGCTTGCAGTACGAAGAAGCAAAGCGTTGGTGATGGATTTAGATAATTTTGAAATTCTGAACTGTTGAAAAAAATATAAATAGGCACGGTCGCGAAACCGAGACCAGATTGAACTACGACATCCTCGACGCGCATTTTCTTTTTTTAGTTTTTGAAAATTTGAAAAATATTTTTATGATAAAAAAAAACTGAAATATAAAAAACGTCCGATTTAGATAATTTTGAAATTCTGAAAATTCGATACGCCATCGTCCTCGCGCTTTTTCTTTTTTAGTTTCTGAAAATTATTTAAAAAATAAATTTGGATATAATAAATTGTCGTTTTTCGATCATTTTGAAGTTCCGAAAATTAAAAAAAAAAAAAAATAAGTATGCACAATCGCGAAAGCGCGACCAGGTCGGACTGAAGAGTCGTCCTCTGCGCGTTTTCGTCTTGAGCGGCCAAAGAGGACGGAGTAGGTTGTGAGTAGCAGCCATGAGCGGAATACTCGACACAAAAGGGCATAATCGCCACGTATGACGCGACTTCCCGAAGAAAAAGAAAAGAAAAAAGAGAACACGCATCGCGAGACGGAGGACAGTATAAAGGAAAATTTGAGACCGCGAGCGAACGACACACCGGTACTTATTGTCCCGTCCGAGGCGCAGCGCGCATTCCTCCGCTATCGCTCGTTCCCTCCGTGTGCCAAAAAAAAAAAAATCTTTTTTTTTTTTCGATACAAAAGAATCCTTCATGCCGCCTCAAAAAGAAACAACACACATAGAAAAAAGCATATAAAGAAACGTTGGTCCACTCACAAATGGAGTTTGAAGAAGACGAAGCGAAAGAAGAAGAAGAAGAAGGTAATAAAGAGGTGGAAGAAAACATTCCGGCTAGTCCACCGCATCGACCTTTTTTCGTAGGTCGTGTCAAGCCCGGGGTCGATGCTCAACTTTTTCTCCTCCCACCCTTCGCCAGCTCATCTCTTCTTCTTCTCATCTCTCTCTCTCCATCTGCTTCTTCCACTTCTTCCCCGCCTCCGCGTCTGGGCTGGTTTATTTTTTTTCATAACTTCAACTCTTGGCATTGTCAAGCTGACATTCCGATGCACCATTTTCTCTCTCCACCCCCCCCCCCCCCCCCCCTCCTTTCTCCCAAAACCCTCCTTCGGGGGAAGAAATACGCTTCCCGTTTCGTTGATCCCAGAGATAGCGGCACGAGTAGCCCGGAACTAAGCTCCCCGAATACCGTGCTCCACTTGTTCCGACTGCCGGAACACGATGAATAAAATTTCATTACAAAACACGGAATTGCTTTGGCCAGAATGAAATTTTTCGTTTCGTTGCGAAATAGAGCACGGCGACTTTGTCAGTAGAAAAAGACTGAAAACATATATATATTTTTTGTAATCGCTTTAAAACTTAACTTTTTTGAATGACATGAAAAAAATTACTTGCAATAAATACATTTTTTACTATACTCAATGAATATAAATAAAACCGCTCCACTCGTTCCGATTACCGAAACACGGTGAGTAAATTTTTATTGCAAAACACGGAATTGCTTTCGCCAGGATGAAATTTTCGTTTCGTTGCGAAATAGAGCATGCTAACGCTTGCCACTGAATACCACTGAAAAACTATTAAAAACAAAAAGCACTTTAAAACGTAAATTTTTTGATTGAATAGAAAAAACTTAATTGCAAACAATTATTTTCTAGTTACACGCAATGAAAATAAATAAATTTCTGAAAAAAACAAAAATGAAAATAAAACCGCGAAGAACCGAGCGGGGCCTCCCTTGCAGCATTACCAAATATTGTTACAATAATAATTACGCCGGGTCAGCATTAATTTGAATTTCGAAGCCGCGAAGCCTCTTTCAGCGTCGGCTGTCGAGTCCCGAGAGCGCTGCTGCACCGCCGGCGCGGTTTGCGTCGCATGCGACTCGGGGAATGAAAATTGATCGTAAATAATACGAAAGCCGGAGAGGCCAGAGCTCGAGTTCCGTAGAATAATTTGTCGGGTAATTGGGCCGGTGGAAAGCGCGTAATTAGGGGTTTATTGCGGGGCGCGGTGGACACACTTAGGGCACTATAATACGAGTAAATACGTGTGTGCGCATGGTTGTAATAAGTACAACGCGCGGTGGGTTGTAAACTATATTGTAGACTGGCGCCGCTTAATGAGTCGTGACCAGTTGTTTTTTTTTTTTTTGTTCTTGCTCTCCTCCCTCATTCACCGCAGTCTTCTCCCTTCCCCTTCTTTTTCGTTTTGTAAATATATTTATTTCTTCGCCTTGCCACGGACGAGAGAGCATTGAGAGTCGTAGAAAGAAACGACCTCTAAACTGCCGCGCTGTGCGGGTTTGTCATTCACCGTGCGGCGGACTCGCGCCGGGCTATTATACACTACGAAATACCGAATTACGACGGCACGTACAATAAACAGTGCAGTATAGCGAGGAAAGAAAAAGGGTGCGGGCAGTTCGGTGGTTTTACTACTCGCCTTTTTTTGTTTTTTTTTTTTGTTTGTTTCCGTTTCTCGTTATCGATTCGTGAACGAGTTTAACGGCACGGGAAGAACGACCAAGGAGAGCGGCGGCCGCGAGGCGGAGGAGCGGTGGGAAAAAGAGGGGGAAAAAGAAGCGAACGGAAGGGTTGTAAAACGCCGGATGGAGAAATTTTCAACGGTCCGTGACGCGCCCGCTGCTTCATTTCCTCCTTTCACACCGGACACCTTTTCGGCCAACGTCCAATATCCGATATTTCTCTCCGCGATTGTGCCATTGAGAACTCTTCGGCGCGGCGGCGAGTACAAAAATCAGTTCTTCTTTCGCCGTCGGCGATTGAGCCATTGAGAACTCTTCGTCGGCGCTGCGAATGCAACTTTTTTCATTCTCGCAGACTTTTTTTTTTTTTTTAACTTTTATAGTCTTCGCAGCGGATTATTCTGGATAATTACATAAAAGTTTCGTGACATGACGAATTTTACAAAACAATTAGATTAAAATAATAAATTTTAAAAAATGTCTCCATCTTCTAGAAAAAAAAAAAAAAAATGCGGTGAATAAAACTTACCAATTATCTTTTAATGATAATAGTTTAAACACAACATTTTTCCCAACTATCACTATTTCGTCGCAGCTGTGAAAACAGACTTTTTATTTCATTCTCAGGGAGAGATTTTATTTTTCTTTTCACTTTTATGGCCTTCACAGCGGACCGCTCGGGATAATTACGTACAAATTTCAACGAGTCACGAATTTTACAAAGCAAACTACACGAAAGTAAAAAATCGAAAAAAATGTCACGATTACTCGAAAAAAATACTGTACATAAAATTTACCAGTAATCTTTTAATGAATTATCATTTCGTGTTCAAGTAATTAAACACAGACATTAAACACATTGCTAAACAATTGTAGAAAATGTCTCTCGATTATTCGATAAAAAACATGCGGTAAATAAAATTTACCAACAATCTCTTAACGATAACAATTTAAGCACAACATTTTTCCTATCACAACTTCGTCAAACCGACCGAATTGTACCGAAACAATCTATATAATCTCACTAAAAAAAAAAAAAAATCTATCAATCACTTTTTCAACGCGAGAGCTATTCGATAGAGAAAACTGCATTCCATATTACGAAAAGAAAAAATATTATCGAAAATCGATCGACAATTTTTATTTTTTACTTTTTTCTCCGTGCAGCCACGAGATCGATTGAGCGAGCTGCAATATCGCTCGACCCTTTATAGCCATAAACACAAATTGGATATCATGAGCCGTCGATTGATACATAGTTTCATCGTCGCGTCATTGGGTCGATCGTCTATAAATTCACGCCTCGATACGGCGCGTTTCGCTGACTGGACGGCAATGGGAACACCGTTTGTAACCCATTACCGTCCTATCTTATCGAGGCTCGGTGAACGCTTATCGACGCTAAGCTCGCGGAGCTCTCCCGCTGTACGGCGCTTAATCTCGTTGATCAATGAGCCCGAGTACGGAGCGCGGAGGTGTAAGCAGTGCGCTCCCGACGAGTCGTAGGAACGAGGCTCGAACAAAACACGATAGAGTTACCCGCGGGTCTTGTTCTCGGTATTTACGCTAACGTGCCGAGTAGATTGGTATACGAAAGTCCCGGGCGTAAGTTCCAGCTCCGAGAATATACATATGGAAGTCATGAGGCCGCGCGATCCCACCTCCGGGGCGCGCGGGGCAATATGGAACAGCGGGCAAAACGGACCACTCACACTAAACTTTCTCGAGCAATAAAAAAAAAATTCTTTCATCCCAAATGCAAAACTCGTCGAATATAAAGATGACAATTAACGGAGTTCTCACGAACGACGCGTTCGACAATGCAAAACAGGAATTTTTAATTTTTCAAGTGATCTTTAATTTTTGAAAAATCTTTAATTTTTTAAAAGGTTCGTTCCAGTAACATTCGCGCATCGACACTCAACGGATACGCTCGTGTTGCTCCGGCGTTGTACATAGAAAATATAAAAATTGTTCAAATACACGGTATTTTTTTTTTCTGGTGAAGCAAAAACAAATGATTATTATTGATCTTTTTTTCGATTGCACAGGTCCATTTTGCCCCGATGTTCCCTTTTGCCCCGGCCGGCATCCTTCATATCTTCGCGTGTACGCTCGCGCGCTTACAATTTCCCTCGTCCGTAATAACTGCGTATGGCTACGTGCATAGCTACGTGAATATCTACGCGCGGAAACCTATATTACTCTACGCGCATAGTTTGTTGTTTTGCAAGGTAGGCGTGAAAACGAGCGTAAATATTAAGTGCACGTTACTGAGACTCTCCCCTCTCCGTACTAGCTTCGTGTTCTCAAGCTCGCTCGGTTTCCCTTCTTTCTCACTTGGTTGTGCAAAGTGCAAAACTCGACTCGAGACTTCCACTCCGTGACGCTGAGTAATTGTTGAGTCTAGACTGCGAAGTCTCTCCCTCAGGATCCTTGCAATTCGCAACATTCGAATTAATTCACATTTCTAACGACGATAAGCGAGGAGGGCGGAGAGGTGAAAAGTAACGAGACTAGTAATAATTAGTCAAAATATATGTACTGCGTACAGCTCGCAACAATTCACTGACACTCCGGGAATCCGCGAGTCCTGAAATGCATGACATGAAATTTCACCCTTGGTAAGTCTCTGTTAACGCAATGCTACAGAAAAAAAAAAGCTTCCTCTATGAGGAAGCAAAAATTGGTCACTTGTAGAGTTTTACTCTCAAAGTTGATCAAATTTAGTCTCATGCAGATATCTTCACGGTAATTTCGCTTCGAGGCACGGTGCTTCAAATCCAAAGCATCTTTCCAAAGAAAAAAAAAGTTCAAATATATATATATATATATATATATATATATATATATATATATATATAGTTAGTGCATAATTCCCAAGTCTCCGAGAAAAGTGATAAAAATTTTGCGATATTTCAATGAGTCGTTCGAAAAAAAAAAAAAAAGTTCGTGACACCGTGACAGAGTATGTTTTGTGAAAGTCTGAATAAAACATCACCACATTTGCATGACGTCTTTCTAAGGCTGTCGGATAATGTATATCTATACATATTTTCCTTTGAAACATTTTTTTTTTTTTTTCAAGCCTCGTTGAAAATTTTTTCTTCGACGCCTCTAAAAGTGGAAACACGTGGAAGGGTCACGTGACCCGGTTTCGCGACAATCGGATCTTGGCGGTGAGTTGAACGGTAAAATTTTCTAGCGTCGGTAAGTCTGGTCGTTCCGTATGTGCGACACCGAGAGCGGATGGAGTGTCGCTAAGGTCATTAACGATGTTTAAAACGTTACACGCGCTGTGACGTCACGAACGGGGTTAGGAAGGCGGGCACAGCGAGATTAAATAGATGGAACATTGTTGAGACGTTTATTGAAGCCCGCAGTCCGCCCACCCACGGATCTGAAGAAGCTCCCCCCCTTGAAGCCACTTGAATCACTGAAATAACACACGGACTGTATGTGCTTAAGAATTATCTCCTCTCTTCTTTCGCTCCGGCGTTTTCCCATCTTTCTCCGTACACGGTGTCTGCGCTGCGTCCGAGCAGCCCCCCCCCCCCGAGCACACTGAAACAGTGTCTGCACCGAAGCTGCTTCGGTGCATCGTAAAACCTTCGCGATCCGGCGTCTCGAATTATTTAGTCTCTCGCAGCCGAGCGCGCTGGCTCGTGTCTCGGCTATCCGTAAAAGCCCCACCGGACGATACGACGCTCGCTACTTTCGTTGCGAATCGCGGATATATTTTATTCCGTAGATCCTTTTTTCTTTCGATTCCTTTTTTCATGGAACGAAATGAAGGGAAATTGTCCTCCGGGCGAGTCGACTGAATCTACATGACAATCTAGACGAAAGAAAACGAAAAATATGTTGGGAAGATAATCTCGTTTGAGAGGATCCCTTTTAAGGAAATAGAGAAAAGTCTCTCCGGGTAAAAAAATAGAGAAAATGAAAGTTGGATGTTGCGAGGCGATTCGGCGATTGCGATTCAGTCCCCCGAGAGGATTTTTTTTTTTTTTTTTTTCATTATCATTGAACGGTACTTTCTCATATTTTTGATTCTTTATTAAACGCGCTTGAAACTCCGCGAATGTTGCGCAGCCGAAGGAAGAGCGAGCTCTTTTCCTTTACTCTCTCTCACCTTTTGTTGCGACTCGTGGATATACTTTATTTACTTATCTTGTTTCAATTTCTTTTCGGGAACGAAATGAACCGAAATTGTCCTACCGGCGATTTGGCTGAATCTGCATGAATGTGTGTGTGTGTGTGTGTGTGTGTGCGTGTATATGTTAATGTTCCGAAGATAATTCCGTTTGAGAGGATTTCTTTTAGGAAACTGATTAAAAATGTGGGGTCGCGAGTGCGATTGGAGATTTTCCGGGTAAAAATAGAGAAAATGAAATTATGGATGCGAGACGATTGTGTGGGTTCAAGAACTGGGATCGAGACGTCCGAGAGGAAATTTCTTTTTTCTCATTATTATTGAGCGATACTCTTCGGCATCTCGTATTTTTGCCTCTCTATTAAAGGCGCTTGAAATTCCGCGATCGTTTTATATCCAAAGGAAAAGCTACTTTCGGTGGGAAAAGTGGACTTTTTTAGTACAGTTTTTTCAAATTATCGACCTGCGAGCCGGCTCTGCGGATTCATGGAATGGGATTAAGTCCGCCGAGAGGAAATATATTTTTCTTATTATTATTGAGCGATACTTTTTAGCGTCTCGGTTTCCCTTCGTATTTTTGCACCTTTATTAAACGCGCTTGAAATTCCGCGAATTTTGTGTATCCAAAGGAGGAGCGAGCACTTTTCCCACTCGATCTCTTGCCTCGGGTCCGGATGAATTAGCACGCAGGGAATGTCGCGAGGGACGGCGAGGGAAAGGGCGTTATTATTACTCAGCGGAGCCCACGCCGGATGGGGGGAGGGAGGATGAGAAAAGAAGTGCGACGAATCGCGACTGGATACGTCACTCGTCGTTCGATGCCACTTTAGCCATCGAGCGAAAACAGAACGACGTTAAATGTAATAAAACTCAAGTCGACCGCCGTCGGCCGGCAACGCTTATAAAAAGAATTTTTGGTTGAAACAATAAAATAAATTATTTCAGATTTTTCACATCATTTATCGCACAATCGCTATTTAAAATTGAAGTGAAAAAATTTCGAATATAGACCAATTAATGTATCGTTGATAAACGCGCGGATAGCAATATAAAAAATTATAATAAATGATAAAAAATTCGAAGGGCTAATCGAGGTATGAAGAATTATTATTATTATTTCCATTACAATTAATTTTTATTATGAACAAAAAAAAATTATTTAAAATGTCTATGTAATTTATTGTACGATTGCTATTTTCAATTGACGTAAAAAAAATTGCGAATATGGATCAGTTAATGTGTCATTGATAAACTCGCCAACGATAATATAAACAACTGTAAATTTTTCGCAAAATTGTTTCGAGTAAAAAAATGTATTTCGTATCTCTTCCCCGTTAAATTTTTGACCGAAGAAACCCGTCTTTTAAAAAAAAAAGTCCCGAGCAGCTTAAAAAAAAATGCCTTGTCATAGAAAGTAAGAGTAGAAAAAACAAAGGCGAGAGATGCAAAATGGCGAAACGCGGACGGATGCTCGGTGGATGCAGGGAGAAACGGCGAAGAAACCTTTCGCGAGAGTTTTGTGGAAACCTGTTCTCTCGCAGCTACTCGAGTCTCCGCTCTGAGTCCTCTACTCCAGGGCGGCCGGCTCGCCGGTCCCGTGAAGGACCTGTGCCGACGTCGGGAAGGCCCTTCACTCGCCGACGCGCACCTGTGCCTCCGAGCCGGACAAAGGGCCACTTCTTAAACTCCTCAACGCGGAGCACGACACCGCAAACCTTTTCTCTGTCCCAGTCGTCTATTCTAAAATCGCTCCCTCAAACTCTTTCTCCGCAGTCGCCGAGCCAAAAGATAATCGAAAGCGTGGAAAATCGCCTCTATCAGCCATTAATATCGTCCCAGCCGCGCATACATTACCGTCGAGCGTATCTAAAATTATAATTCGATAAAACTATCCCGCAGCAAGGAGCGGCGAGAATGCAATTCTTTGATAAATACAGGTCGATATATAACGTTTTTTACTGTCGCTTTTGTTAGTGAAAAATATTCATAATAAAATAAATTTCAATTTTTTAAAAATTTCTTTTCGGTTATTAATTAAAATACTCAGTCGACAAAATTATTAATAAATTGTCAATTACTACAGCCATTATGATTTATTAATAATTTATTAAACTTTTATGTATCGTAAGGACCGATATTTGTCGAGTTAATTTTCCATTTCGATTTATTGTCTATAATTATCGTTCGATGCTCGAAAACGCTTAACAAGGCACTCTGCATTATATACAAAAAACACAATAGATTAGGATTTTGGAAAGAACATTTTGGCTTGAAAAACGTAAAAAAAGAAAATTGAATTATCAAAGTCTTTCTCCGCATCTGTCAGTAATTAATATTCTCTTGGCCGCGCATACATTACCGTCGAGCGTATCTAAAATTATAATGCGGTGAGGCGCCTTGAAGTTTGCCTAAATTTCGTCAGAACTTCCGAATAAATAACTTCCCTTTAGTCTCGATTGAGTGCCTTTTTCGAGAAAACACTTCATCCATTTTACAAAAGAAAGTCAAGGCTAATTAAAGCTGACTCGGTCGGTAACAAAACTGTAATGAACTTTTTTTTCAACGGATCGAATTTGTCTTTAGCACGAAAAATGTCCCACCGTTGAAAAAAAAAAAAAACAAAAAAAATGCAGACCCCGTCTGCAAACAAAACTGTTAGGAAATTTAATGAACGGTGCGGATTTTTCCGAGATAAACGAAAAGAAGGACTGGAAATTAATTTCCATTAACCTGAAAAAAAATAATAATAATAACACCATTGAAAAAAAGTTCGCTGGAAAATTGAAGCTGTTTTTTTTGCGCTCGCAGCGTTTCACTTCACCTTAAGTGAAATCCCAGAGCTTCGGGTCGGCTAGAAATAACGGAGAGTAAAAAAGGCCCCCGCAACGGCTACTCAAATTTGAAGACTCAATTAGCGTCGAGACAACGCTCGGAGTTGAAGATTTAATGAGAGGATCGCCGTCTTTTCCGCGACCTTGCGGGGAACCGAGATCCCCCGACCCTCGTCGTTTATTCTGTTGAACTAAGAACTTCGCCAGAGAGACATTGTCGTGCGCTCTTTGCCTCGGTCGGAACTTCTGCGGTATTACCGGAGATTCCAATATCGCAACTTCCCGGGCCGTGCAAGAAGGCTCACAGGCGCAACCGACCATTGTTCGGTTATCCGATCGTTGGCGTAAGTTTCGACCAACTTCGATGAGGAAGCGATATGAAAATAAACTTTTTTTTCTTCGTTTTTATGTATCATCTAAAATTATCGTTCGATGCTCGAGAACTTTTAACAACCGACTCTGCATTAGATAAAAAAAAAAATTACCTGCACTAAAAAATATAACTTGTCCAATCGTTATTGCAAAAAGAAATTTTTATTTGAAGAAAATAAAAAGGTTCGCGTCGAAAAACGCAAAAAAAATAATGAAAAAAAATAACATTCCGGGTCGAAAAAAGCAAAAAAAAAAATTGAATCACGATGGAGATCGAGCCTATTTCCCGAGCGGAGAGCCCGAGCTCCCGGTCGCTACTTCCGGTTAGCTCGGTGTTAGCGTTCTGGCGCGTAGCGGCCGAGAACTGGATTATAGAAGGCGTTACTACACGGCAGCGTAGCGAGCAACGCCTTCGCCTCCGACTGTCTTCCTTCTCCCCGAGATATACGGCCGAGGTTACCGGACTGTATATCTCTGTTTGCGGTGCGATGCAGGTTCGTGGGAACCGGCCGGATAGCTATAGACAAAACGTCGAGGGCTCGCCTAGCTGCTAGCGCTTTGCCGCGCTCCGCTCTACACCCGCAAAAATACAGCTACGTGCCGGTAGCTCGCAGTACCGAAACGCTTGCCTTTCCGTCCGTCCTGTCTGCGAATGCCAGCCACGTTCCGTCCCGGTTCTATCAAGCCCGAGCGGAGCGAGAGTTGACCGGTGATTGGAGAAGCCGAACGAATTCGATCTTGGACTCTTCGAACTCTTCGACGAGAGTCAGAATTCGCTCGGGCGTGAAGCTCGTTAACTGCCGCTCCCCGCATCGCCCCCCCGGCCCGAGCGGCGCTCTTCGAACATCGCTGCTGGCTCGAGCCGGGAGAGGGAGGTTTAAAAATAAACAAAGAAAAATATTGAGAAATCATTTCAGAGGTCGATTATTATCCGGTGCCTTCCCAATACACCGTGAAATCTGGACGGGGCTTCGGGTTGAAGATTTTTCTTGAGTTCGTCGATCGCGATCCAACGGGAGAGCCCGGTAATTGCCCTCGGGTTTTCTCCCGGGTCGTTTTATTCTCTGCATATTTGCTTTTCTCTGCTAGCTACTGTAATACCGACTGGCTATTGCCTCAGATGTCTGTTTGTAGGATCGAAGTATGTGCTGCAGCACAAATGCTATATATTGGCTTAAAATTCAATTTCTTTTTTATTCGTGGAAAGAATTATATTTTTTTTTTTATGATCGAACAATTAATCGGTATTATTGGAGGATTTTATCAATTGCGATTCAACGAGAGCCCGGTAATTGCCTTCGGGTTTTCTCCCGGGTCGTTTTCTTCTCTGCATATTTGCTTTTCTCTGCTGGCTACTGTAATACCGACTCGCTATTGCTTCGGATGTCTGTTTGAACTCTCGAAGAATGCGTTGCAGCTCAAATGCTATATATTGTCTTAGGGTCGAATTTTAAGACGTTATTTGAAACTTAAGATCGCTGTCGACATCGAACTTAAGATCGAACCTCAATTCTAACTTGATTTCGTTCTTAAGTTCGATGTTCGAGCTTAAGTCTGAATGCAAATTCGATCGTAAGTTCGAACGTACGATCAATCCAAAGTCCAAACTAAAGTCTTGAAATTGACTAATTTTTTTTTCTTTACAAAAAGGAATGTTATTTTGTTTTTAATTATCGAACGACTAATGGGAATTATGGGGCGGTTTTTATCAATTGCGAGACAATTTTATTCAGTTTTTTTTTTTTCATTAACAAAACTGAGTGTTTTATTTATGATTATAAAAAGATTTTTTTAGATGATTTCAGCGCCTTCGCGAGGCTTATTTTAATTGGTTCGGATCACTACGATAGATAAACTTGTGCTGTAACAAAGGGAAAATAGTCGGGCGAGCGTGGCTATGGGGATTTCTATGCTGCATTTTTAACGAGATTTGTGGAATATAATTAAATAATATATATACCGGGCATAATAGATCGCATAACTACATCTATCTCCGGCGAATAGAGCCACGCACTGCACCCGGCGAATAGATTAGTCACGCGAACGAAATTCCCCGTAACTTCCGCGACGTTAGTCACCGTAACCGTGTGTGCGTACACGTTTGAGCGGAGAAATATAGTTAACGAAACTCGTGGGTGTTGGAAATGCGCAATACCGCTGTGAGATAATGTTCCTTCGTTGCATTGGAATGTTGTGCGCAATAAAAATAAAAAAATGCACATTTCCTTCTTCCTTCACCGAGTTATTATTTCAACTGTATCGATGAAAAAAAAAAAATGTGCTCGTTAACGAAATTGAGTGAAAATAATCATCTTCGAGCTGTCTCGATCGAGAAATAAATTCTAAAAAAAAAAATTCATAATGTACTTCTTCCTTCACCGAGTTATTATTTAAACTGTCTCGATGAAAAAAAATTTGGCTGGTTAAGCGAATCGAGTGAAAATAGTCCTGTGCGAGCTGCCCCGGTAGAGCAATAAATTTTCAAAAAAAAAAGAAGAAATAATTCCCACTATGCATATAAAGCTCTTTTTTCAACTATGCATTCTTGTTATTCGCTTTCAGCACATTGACTGCACAGAGAGAAAAAAGAAAATGCGCTCACTGTGTACAGTCGATATTTGCCGACAAATTTTGCATGTGTGACGACGTCTCTGGAATGGAAAAAAAATAAAAATAATTGAAAGGACACGCGATAGATTATATATTCACGCTCGTTGAGCATCGCAAACACTCTGACGAAATATGATAGCGTCGGACGCAGGCGCCGTACTGATATTTATTCGTTCGCGATTCGCGGAACGTTCTGATTCTAACGATAAATATTTGGGAGGCGCATTCGAGCGAGGACGAGTTAGAAAACTGTTCAACGGGGCGTCAACATCGACGTTGCGTGTTGTCTTCACACCGGGGATAAACGGCGAGGAGGGAAAAGTAGGCGGAACTTTTAATCATGGCGTACAAAAAAAATGTTTCATCAAATAAAAATGTTGATTAAAAATGCAGCATATTTTTCACCTCTGGCAATATTATTCTCGCGAATATTATTATATAATAGACGAGACACATCCGACGCGCAGCACTAATATTTACTCGTTCGCGATTCGCCGAACGTTCTGATTCTGACGATAAATATTTGAGAGGCGCATTCGAGCGTGGACGAGTTAGAAAACTGATCGACGGCGCAAACATCGGAGTTGCATGTTCTCGCGTCAAGCCGGGGATAAACAGCGAAGAGGAAAAAGTAGCCGGAGTGTATGTTCTACTTTTAATCACGCTATCGAAAAATTAAAAAATTCATTAAAGATACGTACAGTTTTTTTAAATCTCTTGCATTGTAAAAAATTTTAAGACTTTCCTTCTTTCCCGTCCAATGATCTGATGTAAAAAAAAGTACGAGAGTAATTTTCAAAGATTGCATGGGTAATTGAACAGATATGAAAAATAATGGCACTTTCAATTTTCCAAATGACACACACATATATATATATATAGGAAAAAAATGTCGAATAATTTCGTTGATTTTTGAAAAACAAAAAGAAAACATTTTTAGCGATAATATTATTGCCGAAATAATTAAAGCATGAGATTATTTTTCTCTCTCGATATTTTGTTTTATCAAACTCTGCTATCGAGCATCAGCGTAATCAGGGGATGAGCTGCGAAACACCCGGTACACAGGCCGATGAGGCAATGGAAAGCGAATATGTATAGTAGATAAACTCCGGGGAACCGCGCCGTGGCATTAATTAACCAGACCGATGAATTTATCATCGGTTGTACGTGGACGCGCGGATGATTCTCGTTGCTGAATTTGCATTGAGTACGCATGCTCGAACGCCGGAAATATACTGTTGCAGTATTTTATAGATGCGACGGGCGTTTCCCCGTGAAAATTGGCTGCGCTGTATTGCGGTTCGGCAAGTATATCGAACGCGATTCCATCCCGGTTTTTGCTCGTAGTGCAGATTGCTCGGCGGGCACGTTCGATTGGCCACTTTTGTGGGCAAAGCCGATTAATAATTATCGCTCAGTGGCCGTACCGATGATCCCTGATTACGGGCTGTACCAATCATTAGACGAGCAGCGAAACCGACGAACCGAACAATTATTGGGCAATCGATTTTATCACGGCTTTCCACTTGTTCTTATCAAAGAAACAAAATTGGAAAAACAAATGAAATGTTAGTGTTCTGGTCAATTAGATTGTAATGGATTTTCGATTGGCAGATGGAATCGATTATAATTTAACGTAGAGATCGACCCGATTATTTTTTCAGATCAAGAAAATTCTATACGTTCGATAATTGCAATTAAAATTTACCTAATTCGAAACAGAAATTTTTTTTAATGTTTTGGTCGATTATATCGAAATTGTTTTTTGTATTGGCCGACGGGATCGACTATTATTTAAGGTCAAGATCAAGCTGACTATTTTCCCGTGTCAATAAAATTCTACAAGTTTAATAATTGCGATTCAAATTTACCTAATTCAAAAAAGGTGTTTCAAAAAAAAATGTAAATGTAGTCAATTATGTCAGAACATATTGCCGAGTGGGCGACGAAATTGGCTGTTATTTAACGTCGGGACCAACCCAATTATTTTTCCTGATCAATAAAATTCTACAAGTTGAATAATTACAACTGAAATTTAAGCAACTCGAAAAAAAAAATATATATATAGAAGCATTTTATTCGAACTTAACAGGATAGACAACCGGTTCGTTCATCCTTTTTCCGATACAAATAACGGCAGAGCCGTCGCTATCGGAAAAAACTTTCCCGCCTATACATGTATATTCACCGACTCAGCATGTTTCTATGGCTGAGCTCGAGAGAGTCACTATAGTCGAGCTCGTGAGAGCGAAGGTGCCCTCTGGCGCGACGGAGAGACAGAGATTCTCCGTGCTTCGCCGAAGATGAGGGTCTATCTCGAATGGCTTCTGTTGCTGATCGATCGCGTTACTCTCGTCGGTTTCTGATCGATACGTTCCAATAACATCGCAACCTGGACAACCTAGATATCCACTTCGAATGTCGCTTTCGTGAGAATTTCTCGAATTGAAATATCGCGTCAGGTTCGTCCGGACGAATGAAGATCACGAAAAGGCACATTCAGCGAATCGCGGCGCAGAGCTCTTCATGTATCATCGCTTTCGATTTTATCCGATACCTATGACGAACCATCCTTTTTACAAAAATACAAAAAAATTAACCAGTATATTCCCTGCAAAAGTCGATACATTTTCTCGCGTCTCTTTCTTGTCGATTTTTCCACTTCCGACCTCTCAATCCACGAAAGGTTGAAGCACTCTTTCGCACTACCTCCGTTCACTTCAGTAAAGACCGGAAATCACGAAAAGCTGTGATTCATATTCTAAAGTAAAAAATTCAATTCGCCTTTGGCGAAAGTTTGCCGACCACAGGGATAATCAAGAAATTGGTGCCTTTCTTTCAGCTAGTTTTACAAAAATCATTTCGAAATTCTAAACTTTTATAAAACCTAGAAAATTAACGACACATTGACGATTCAGTAAAAACGTAACAATTCAAATTCCAATATTTTTTTTACCTCGCAAGTAATGCTGAATATGAATATCGATCCCTAACCATGAACAACGATATTTTCATTTTCCACTCGCCACCCTTTCGACGAGGGACCGTCGATACACAAAAGATGCCAATACATAAAATCAACAACATAAAAACAACCTTACCCACATAGCCGCCGAACATCGTCGATGCTCCCAGTAATGGAATCATATATCGTTTACCCCGAAAAGGGAATTTTCATATTTTTCCTTCTTTCCGCCCAAGACTTTTCCCTCGTCATTCTCGTGCTTCAACATTCCCCGCACTTAACCTCCCAGCGCGTATCAAGAAGGATGATTCATTTATATCCCCATCCGCAAATATTTACCTTACGGAAAGACGCTTGCAGGGAGGGGGGGTTGAAAGGGCGCCACAGAGACTGCGGCTCTAGAGAGTAAAGTGCATCTCTTCCTATACATAGTTATTCACAATACATGCGGTTTGTATAAGAGAGCGAAGCGCCGGGCGAGGGTGGCTTATGATAATTAATAGCCGTAGTTGGAAGGCAGAAGCCTCGCCAGTCATTTCGCTGAATGGGACGTAATTCAGGTGCTCAAGCGGGGGGGCGGAGGAGGAGCGGGGGGGGGGGGGAGTGGAGTTTCTTGTGAATAGACCTTAATTCCTCACCCCGTGTTACGTCGACGCACCTATACATATACATATACATACATCTGCACCATCCATCGCCTCCACGATGCGCGAGGTCACAACGTGTTCGCCGCATCCGCCATCTTGGAATTGCCCCTTGGATGGGGTTGATTTTGATGGATCACTCCCTTAAGCAGCGCCCGTGGAGGCCCCAAAGACTGAAATTTATACGCCGTGGCTAAATCTCTAAAATCCCCCCCCTCCAACCGCCCTCCCTGCCCCCTTTGGTGCTCGGAGAGTTACATCCACAATTCGCGCTATCTGCCGTCATTCTTCGCCAACTTCCGGCAGAGACGTGTCGGAACACGGAAAATGACGTTATAATTATCGGCTGTGAATCGCATCCGTCGGGTGTGAATCCCAAAGGCGCCCGATGGTTCTATATACGTGCGTGTATATATATATATACGCGGTGCCCCACCATCGTTTCCCACCAGTCGACGGCCTCTGGCTACGTCCGCTCGGTGCACGTGCGGGACGCGAAATCTCCGCGTATAAAGGAACTATCGGAAAATTTCCACCAGAACTCTATGATTCCTTTCGCTCTCTTTCTTTTTTTCTCACTTCCGGTTTGTCTTTTTTTTCTGTCCCGGGGCGCCTTCGAATCATGGCTGCTGGCTTCGGAGAGACGTACGTGTTCATCAAGTTCCCCTTCCTGCTGTTCAGTTCTTTTTCTTTTTTTTTTCGACGTCGAAATGGCATTGGGGAAATTTCGCTAAGCCTTCGGGATTCGTCCCTGTTCGGCGGTGGAACGCGGATGGACGTTTCCGTCAATTAAATAATGCTTCTTCTTCGTTGCCGGAGCGCGGAGGGGCGGGAGGGGAAGATGAAAAAAAAAAGAAAATGAGCGGTGACAGGATCGTGACTGAACGTAGTCGGAGCCAATTTGTTCTTTTTTTATTCATTACTTATACTCGTAGGTAGAGAGAGGACATGGGAAGCGAAGTCACATATGCATTGCGGCGTGTTGGGAGTGACTCTGGTCACGTGCATCTCGGGGGTTGATTTTGATGGATCGTCCTTGATTATATTGCTCGCTCTCTCTCCGCATCTCTTAACGACATACATGTATGTGTCACAATAGGCCGTTAACATTGGTTTCCTGCCGGAGCCGTTTCTTCTTCTTTTCTTCTTCCTCGTCTACGTTGACTCTTTTTTTTCCTTCTTTCTCGACTACGTTCACTTTTTTTTTCTTCTTTCTGGGCGTCGTTGGCTCTTTTTTTTTCTTCCACTCTGCCATCATAGATCATCCTTTCTTCCCTCCATTTTTCTTTTACTGCTGTTTATTCATACTTTCCTCGGGACATTTTATAGTTTTATGGAAGAGAGACGAAGTGGCCTCGGAATGACGTCGGCCAAAGAAACTATCCACATTAAATTGGATTTTTTAATGTTGATATTAAATTACATTTTTTTTGTATTCATATCAAATTGAATTTTTCTTTACTGCCGTTTTCTCATACTTTTCTTGGGGCGTTTTGTAGAAGAGCGGTGAAGCGGGCTCGGAACGATGTTCGCCAAAGAAACTAGGCACATTAAATTGGATTTTTTAATATTTATACTAAATCAAATTTTTTATATTCATAATTAAATTCAATTTTTTTTTACTGTTTACTCATAGTTTTCTCGGAAAATTTTATAGAACTGATGCGAAGCCGGCTCGGAATGATGGCCAAAGGAACTAGCCACAAAAATTAGATTCTTAAATATTTATATTAAATTGTATTTTTTTTTTGTATTTACATTAAATCCATTTTTTTTTTTACTGCTGTTTATCATACTTTCCTCGGGACATTTTATAGCCGAGAAGCGAAGCGGGTTCGAAATGATGTGGGCCAACGAAACTATTCTCGTATAGCTGTTGTCGCCCCCTTTGTGTTTACTGGCACTAAACACACCCGTACGACCGCGACAACGACCCGACGACGTAATCATTAGTACAGTTATACCACAGGATGCAGAACGAAAGGAAAAAAAAAAGACAAAGAAAATAAAAAAAACAGCTTGTGAAGACTTTCGCTGAGTGTTTCCATCTTGACTTTTTATCTCGAGTTTCTCTCGATTTTGTTTATTTTTTTCCCAACCACGTGGCTTTGTTTACGAACGGCTCTCGTCGATTTATTTACTCGCCCGGCGGCGCGCAGTTCTGTTTAGGCTTCGTACGGCGGGGGGGAATCCGTTGCGTCTCGCGGTCGCCGGAAAGTAACCTTGAACTTTTTTTTTTTCTTTTCTTTCTTTCTCCTTAATTTCTCCATCCGAGCCGCACAGATGGGCCGCGCTACGCACAACGACTTGCGCCGGCTCTTAAAATTCCACACCCCGGCGAATAATCGGCGAAAGTTGGAAAGTTAATTAGCGGCCTCCCGCCTGCTTCGCCGGCACCTTCGAAGGAGTGAGGCAGATTATTAGCACGGATATAATAGGGAAAGCGTGCGAATATCTGACCGGCAACGGGATTTGCTCGCAATCCATTTACTTGCCAATTTTACATTCGTTCGGCGGCGACGATGTTACGGAAAACTTTAATCTATGTCATACGAATTCTTTAATATGTAATATTTCCTCTTCTTCCTCTTTGAATTTCACGGTGTCTGGTTCGCTTGCGGTTACCCTCTTTAACGGAATCCTCCATTATCCCGTTTCCTGTTTCATTACCCGAACTTGCTGCTCTACCGGAATACATTGAACTCGAATTGTACGTCGCGTCGCGGATATCGAACAGTTACCGTGACCCGACTATTGAATAAATAAAATCACTGGGACACTTTTTTCTTTTCTTCGCCCGGTGAACATGTTGAAACGCTCTGAGTTAGCGAAAAAGTTACTGCAGCTGGAACTTTTCGGTACGTGTGAAAGGTATTTTTTTTTGCCCAGAGCTGTTTCTAGTGTCAACATTTTTCCAAACCCCTTTGACTCTTGAACTGATCGGACAGTCGGCTTCACATTAAATTGAATTTTTTTATAATCATATGAAATCGGATTTTTCAAATGTTTACATTCAATTGAATTTTTTAATATCTACATTCAATTGAATTTTTCATATTCATATTAAATTCAATTTTTTTATAGTCATATTAAATTGAACGTTTTTATCTACACATTAAAAACTTGTTTTGTTCCTCAAATATCGAACTGCCCTATGAATACCCAATGTTTCAAAAAACATATTTTTTTTTTCTTTCTTTGAATCTTCGCAATCACGGACGAACAAATTGTCGTCTTTCCACCGATCGTTGTAGGTTTAGCGCCGTTTTTTTTTTTTAATTTAGTTTTAGGGTTCACGCGGTTTCCGGAACGACCGCGAAATTTTCCTTGGTCCAATTTTCATCGGAAACAATTTAACCGAGTGTTCTTGCGGCCGGAGACGCTTCGTGCTATTCGACCCGCCGTTGTCACCGCCCGCCCCGACGGGGCAACCAAGGAAAACAAGTCGGGCACACAAAGGGACGCCCTTGAAGGACCGTGCCCTTCGAGTGCCGATGTTCCTCGGGGCTCGCGTGCCCGATCGGTTCGGGAGAGGGGGACGTCTGAATAATTCAATTTATATCGAAGGGTTGTTTCGTTCGTGACGTTCTCGGTGTTTCCTCGTCGGCCCTCTTTCTCGTACCTAACCGTAGCATCTCATCGCGAAGTAAACTCGTTGGCTCTTCTCTCCGCTCAGGCTTTCTCGATTAATTTGTGGGGCTTCCCGAACGTGCCGACTCACCCCTCGCACACGCGTCTCGTCCCAAACCCCCCTCCGGCAGAGTCTGTTTCGCGCTCGTCGGTTCATCCCTTGTAAGTCTTCGCTGCTTGGAAAAACACGTCGGAGTCAGTAAAGCATAACAGCTTCGGCTATTTTTTTTTTTTTTTTAGAATCTTATTCCTCCCTTTATCTCTTCAATCGCAATTTATAGACCATTTTTTTTCTATCCGAACCTTAAAAAAAAATTCAGTCGTACTGAAATTTCTTGGTTTTCGTTGTAAAAACATACGATTACGTCGATCGGATAACACTTCGGAGTCAGTGAAGCACAACAACTCTGAGTATTTTTGTTCAGATCCGTATTTTCGTTCAAATTTCTTCGTTTCCGAATCTCTAAAAAAATAATTCTGTCGTGGTCATTTTTTTTTCTTCAAATAACAAAAAAATACAATTAAGAGGATGGAAAAAAGAATACTTCGAGGTCAGTAAAGCACGACAGCTTCGGTTATTTTTGTTCAAACCTTGTTATTCCCTTTACCTCTTCAGTCTCCAAATCTTCAAACAAAATGCACAGTCAAATCTCATTCCGCCCTTTGTTTCTTCAATCGCAATTTTATCGCCAACTTCTTCTTGCCGAATCTGTTGTTGTTTTCGTCATTTTCTACAAAATTCCAATTAAGCCGATCTAGCAGGGATTCAGCTTAATCGTCCATGTGGAGACGCAACAGTCTCCGCTTCACTTGTCTCGGGCCTTCGGTCTGGCAGCTTTTATCTCGTCGTTCCTTCGAGTTTTCTCTTCGCCCGTGCGATCTTCATCCCCGGTGTCTTTCGCGTTGGCTTCTGCTGCCGCTGTCGTTCTCTCGTCGCTCCGGGGCAAACGACGCATTATGCAAACGTCGACCCGACGTCGACGTCGACGGGAAACGTTTCTCCTCGTTATGCTCTCTTCGCCCACGACGTCCCGCCCGCGTTGCCCCCGATAACGGAATCAAAGCTAAGTCGACTTTGCTTCGCACACCCTCCGCTTTCGTTCCTCTCCGTCAGCGCTCCGCGACCGTCTTTATTCAATTTCCTCGTTTGTTTGACAAAAGAAAAATTCAATCCGAGACAATCAGAACGTGTCTCGGTACGCTCGCTCGTACTCTCATCTGTTATCGTTACGCGGCTATCTTTCGTCGGCTGTTTCCTTTGAGGTGATTCCTCTCGGTGTAATCGCGACGTGAGCCCGTTACGAGCGAGCATCATCGTACTCCTGCTTTCCATTGGGTCAGATGTCGCTTGGGGTCGTCAAGTTGATCCTGGGAAAAATCAATCTTTTTAATGCAATTAAAATTTAGCAGACACGCGTTTACCAGTGATAGACAGTGCTTGGTCCATTTTACATAATAAATGTAGACTTTTTGGACATGGCAATAATCACCTGTTTTCATGTTGGCAAAAAATGCATACAATAAGAGATGAGAGGAATTTTCATTCCACCTTAATTTAATCTCTAATTGCATTTAATTTTTATTCAATTATCATACTCCTGCTTTCCACTGGTTCAGATATCGTTTGGGGTCGTCAGGTTGATCCTGGGAAAAATCAATCTTTTTAATGCAATCGAAATTTAGCAGACGCGCGTTTACCAGTGATAGACAGTGCTTGGTCCATTTTATATAATGAATGTAGACTTTTTGGACATGGCAATAATCACCTGTTTTCATGTTGGCAAAAAATGCATAAAATAAGAGATGAGAGGAATTTTCATTCCACCTTAATTTAATCTCTAATTGCATTTAATTTTTATTCAATTATCATACTCCTGCTTTCCACTGGTTAAGATATCGTTTGGGGTCGTCAGGTTGATCCTGGCAAAAATCAATCTTTTTTAATGCAATTGAAATGTAGCAGACGCGCGTTCACCAGCGATGGACAGTGCTTGGTGCATTTTACATAATAAGACAGTGCTGGGTGCATTGTACACAATAAATGTAGACTTTTTGGGCCTGGCAATAATCAACTGTTGCCATGTTGGCAAAAAATGCCTGAAAGAAGAGATTGGAGGAATTTTCATTCTACCTTAATTTAATTTCCAAATGCATTTAATTTTTATTTAATTACCATACTCCTGCTTTCCACTGGTTCAGATATCGTTTGGGGTCGTCAGGTTGATCCTGGCAAAAATCAATCTTTTTTAATGCAATTAAAATGTAGCAGACAGGCGTTTATCAGCGATAGACAGCGCTTGGTCCATTTTACATAATAAATGTAGACTTTTTGGACATGGCAATAATCACCTTTTGCCATGTTGGCCAAAAGAAATATGCCTAAAACAATGGAAATGGTGGAGGAGAGAATTTGGAATGTTATCGCTGAAGAAATATAGAAGAATTCGAGAAAATAATAAAGAGAGTTATGAAGACCCATTGCAATATTGCCAACGGACTATCGACCAGAGTTCTTCAGCTCAAATAATAATATTATTATTTGGGCTTAAAGCATTTTGAAATGCATTATAACGCTGAGCCTAGGCCACTGTACGAGCTGTCGAACGAACGTTATTATTTAGAAAATCAATAATATCATCAAGTTTCGTCGAGTTATTTGAAATTTTGTAACACGATTCGTTTTTGCAACTTTTGCATTTCATAAGACTTCTTTTATTGTTATCCGTTTTTTTTCTCTACTACGGTACAAGCTCATATATTTACTTATTTCTGCGACGCACTCACTTAATATGCTATTTTCCGTTTGCCGATCCGATTACTTATCGCGTTTGCAATTGGCCCATCAATATACCAATAAATAATAATAATAAATAATAATAATAGCAATAAATTAATTAATAATTTTCCAGTCACTACTTGAACGCGAAGCTTTTTAGGTCGACAAAGTCCTAAAAAGAATGTCTTCGTTCTCCGATTGTAAGACCGAAAGTATTATGATTGCCTCGATTACCCCGACGAGAAACGAGCAGGTTTCTTCAGCACCCGAAGAAAAGAAGGCTCTCTTCGGTGTTCTTTTTTTTTCTTCCTGTTTTCCTTCCCCGCCATGAGGGCAGAAGACACTCGTTAATCACCAGACGGTCGAGTGATAGCGTAGCCGAGAAGCTGCACCGCCGTGGCACGTGAGCGTAATCCACCCCAGGAATAACCCACTCACGAACTCCCTTTTCCCTAGCGACGCTACAGCAGCGTTAAAGTACTTCCTGTCTCTCAGTTGAGCGAAGAAACAAGCCAGAGGACGACGTGGATAAGAATTCCGGCGTAACGCGGGGTGGGTAGACGAAGTTCACCCTACGCTTTCACTGGGAACGAAGTAGCCGGAGATATGACTGCGATATAATTCGCGACGTGTACGTAGCGGGGCACGATTAATAGGCGCGCCGAGATCGTTAAGGGACTGCGGGCGTGGGGTGGAAATAAGGGCGGCTTCCGTTACACCGCGGGGTGCAATTCCACGCCCGGACTCTCGCTGAAAACAACGTCGTTGACGAAGAGAAATTTCCGGGTCCATCGGGCCGTCTCCCGCTGCTCCGAACGGCACCTCTCGAATTATAATCGGAAGGAAAATTCGTAATTGCAATTAGGGAGAAACGAATACATTGAGGCGCGACGAGAACGGCGCCTTCGATCAATCGGGACATCGTGCAATTTGAATAATTCAATTAATCTAATTAATAGATATAATTGAATCCATTGAATTGACTGAATTAATCGAGTAAACTCGATCGATTGCATCAATTAAATTCATTAAGTCTGGCATTAATGGCATTAATTGATTGAAACAGTCTCGCAATATTCGCATACGGTCAGTTTTCATGTTTTCTCTGTTATTCATTGTTTTATGTTGTGCAAACTTTTCGCTTCGCCTCGTACGAGTCTTTAGATATCAAATCGGTCGATGAGGTTTTTCATCGACGTGGAATTTGGATTGGTCCGTTGTCATTTAAATAAATCAGTAAACAAATAATTGAACAAGTGAATTAATCGGCCTAATAAAATTAACCAAACGAAGAAAACTAATAAAATTAATCGTACCGATAAAATTAATCGAATCACTCGAATTGTAATCGTGCTTGGTCAGTTTTTTTTTAACTTAAAATAAATAACTAAATAAATCGGCGTTAATAAAATCAACCGAATTAACAAAACTAATTGAATTAACCGAACCGATTAAGCCGATCGAGCCAATTCAAATCGATCGAAGAACTAAAATTAAATTAATCGACAAAGTGAATCCAGTTAATTGGGTGAATTTGATTCGTCAGCCGACTGAAGCCGAGCGAAGACACCCTTATGATTTTCAGCTCTGAATCGACGCGTCGGCGTCGAACAATGTTCCCGAACTAGTTGCAGTGTATCACAGTGGGCTCCCGACAAAGGGCGGTAACGCGAGCTTCATGCGCGAATGAAATCTCGCAATGCCACCTCGAGCTCTCGACATTCGCGCACCGGAATGATATTAGAGGCAACGGTAGCGGAAGCGAGTACACACCGTGTAGGAGAGCACTGGTTTCGGTATAAAGCCGGAAGCAACCGAGACCACCCCCCAGTCGTCGCCTTCAACCCCCCGGCGGCGTTTTGTTGACTTCTCTACCCCCACCCCCACCGAGAGCCAAAGAGAGCTTCGGGAAACTGGCTCTGGCTGCTTACACACCGGTGTACAGTGTTTGCTAGAACGCCGACGTTAACCGCTTATCGCGGCCCAAGCTGGTTTCCTCTTACCTTACGTGTATCATATCTTCGCGAGCCGAGGTAGACGCACGCACGCAGGCTGCACACGAGCTCTCTCTCGGACACGAGCGGTTTCTGTCGTCATTTCGTCGTGCCACTCGTCTTCCTGACCCGAAGACGAGCAGAGAGGCTCGAGAGCCTTTTGTGAAACTCGAAACGTCGACTAACCCAACGACCGTTATTACTTATCTCGCAATGCACTCGAGGTATTATCGCGGCGCGGTGGTATTGCCGTAGCCGCGAGGCACGAGGGACCGACACCGATTTTTTTGTTTTTTTTTTTTAATTTTTTTTTATTGATGTCTCCGCTTCGACGACACGATGCGCGTTATTGAACGGGACTTTTTTTTTTTTAGAGTGGAATCTCTGTTCGTGAAGACCGATACGAGTCTACCGTTAAAATATCGGTATTGCGGCGTTAATCAAAAGTAAAATACACTCTTCAACATGCCGTCAATTTCTATTGTATGGAATAATAGCTGTATTTATTGTTATTATAAATTGCGTTCGATGGCAGAAACTGTCCTTAGATTGGGGGGGCGCTGAAAACGACAAGCCCATTCAGGCACGCTTCAATTAGGCTTGGGAGTAAAATAATTGTTATATTCGCGGTCAGCGGGAAAAAATATGTCGAATATAGCCTTGAAAAAAAAGTCGAGTGAACAACGATTTTTCAATTTTTGAGGCACTTTTGAAAAAAATGTCGATTTTCGTGATTTTCAAAGGTCGATATCTCGGGCGCCCAATGGAGCTAGGGAGAATCCGAGGTTCTCGCCGTGTTCTACGAGAAAAAAATACACGAGATAGGGTCTTGCCCGAAGTTCTAGAAGCGTTTTATCGGGTAGTTTCAGAACATTGAAAAACGCGAAAAATGGACTCGAAAGGGGTAGCCTTGGAATTTTTTGGCGAATTTTTTTTTTCTTTTTTTTTTTTAATGAACTATCACGTATTTCGACGCATTTTTTCCCGCTGAACACGAATCTGCTGGCCTTTTTGGGGCTAAACTACAGTGGGACATTGAAAGTCTCGATTTTATGCGCGAAAAATCGTCTATTTTTGGGATGTAAATGGAAAATATCAGGTTGGGAGTGAAGTAATTGTTATATTCGCGATAAGCAGGAAAAAATACGTTGAAATACAAAATGAGCATTAATTATGTTCTCATCGTGACCTCAAATATAAATTTCTATTTATTAGACTATGATCGCTAGAATTAGGAAAATTGGCTTTGGAAAAATAATTTTATAACGTATTATCGAATTTTAATATTTTTTAAAAATAAAATGTTGTTTGTTAAGAAAGCAAAGAATCATCAAGTTCATCAATCAGGCTTCGCCTGATTGTTCATCAATCAGGAAGGACCAGTCCAGCCTTTGCAGGGTTTAACTGTGCGTACAAAGTTCATAATGTTTGGAGAGTGGCAGAGCGTTGTATATAACGGACTGTTGGATGGAAATGCGATTACAGTGTCGGAGCGAGGCCCGCAGTGCATAGTTTCATCAAGGGACATCTTGAATTACTCCACACTCAATTAGAATTAGTCAGTTCTCCCCCCTTCCCCCCCCCCCCCCCCCCTCACTCCCACTATGTCTCGTTCCACTAATTGGACGGACTACTGGCGAGCGTCGGGAGTCAAGCCTCGACGCACCAGTGTCTCTCTCTGTTTGACTCTGAAACTCGAGAGACTTGCGAATATTAATTAACAACGATCTTGCGGCGACTAAAGCGCATGGTAACGCGAGACCATGTCCCACGATATCGTCCCACAGGGTCCGAGGGTCCGGTCTCCTTTCACCTGCTGCACACGTTAAGATTGGGCAAATTCCGCCGGTAACGAAATTTGCCCCGAGCAGAAGGACCTTGTAGAAATTACCATAAATCTGGTATAAGGAGCATTGGAATTTTCAGGTATTTGGAAACGACAACGACTGGCAAACGATCTTATTAAGCTTAACGCACTCCACTAGAAAACATGGGGTAATTTTCGCAGTCGCAGATGGTACCCGGATATCTTGCTATTTTTTTCAGAAGTAGTTCTTACTGGAAATGATAGTAATCGGTATCGGTCACGAACGGTCGCGAATTTTATGTCGATCAAATTTTTTTTTATGTATACATACATAAAAAAATTGATTGACCAGATTCTTGGTTTCATTCATGAAATTCTTAGTTTGATTCATGAAATTAGATTTATTCGCAAAATTCTTAGCGAGATACGCAAAATTTTGCCAACCCGCCCATCCGGAAAAAATCATCATATGTGTTGGATAAAAATTGCTGTGGCGTCTTTGAAGACGTCGCAAATCGCTAGTGGCAGCGCTGCTGTGCCATCTTGCGTGGTCGGAATTTAGCCTACGACTTGTTAGTTTTTCCGAGATCCTTCTCTCAGTGTGCAATCAACCCCGTTTTGTGACCATGAACAGCTGAGAAATGTAAAAATTGTCTTTCGCCAGGAAAACGTGAGACGCGGGGAAAGACAATTTTCCATTTCCTCGGCTGTCAGCGATTTCAGAACGTTGCGCAGTACAGTTTTTGTGACCGGCTGAGCGCCGGGTGAGTGGGCGGGAAACTACACCACGTCACCTTGATCGCAGGCATTTTTTTATCCGATCGATATGAGTTAAACATTTTCGTAGCTGCGGCTCGAGAGATGAAAATAAACGGAGCTTCTTTCGGGACCACGTGTTAACGGAGGTTGCGCAACACTGCCAATAAACTCGGGACAGTGTTGTGACGTCTTTGACACCGAGGCCGTGTGAGAACGAGGCTTCCGCGTTTTCCCAAACATCCCGACGAATCTCCCCCCACCTATGTTGAACGCGTTTTTTGGGAGGCTCCGCTGTCGTGTCAAATGAGTTTGACGCTGCTTTCACATCTCTGCTGCAGCTATCCAGCTTTCTTTCCACTGTCCGAGCCAAAATTGTCTCGACTCTGACAACAATTTTTCCAATGTCTCAACTTCACTTGTTCAGCTGAACGGTTTGCGAACAAGTTGGATGTTTCGGTAAAGTGAGAAAAGATTTATTTCATTTATTTCATTTATTTATATTTAAACAAATTTTAGTTGACCCTAAACCATCTAGTCAAAAATATTGCGACATAAAAATGTTGACAAAAAATATTCACTCGTCTCAAATTTCGTAACGATAACTAAACATTCATTTTTCCACATCCAACAATACATTTCTTAAGGTTAAATAAAATTTCTTCTCGGTGAAAAACGCCAATGCAAAAAGGGCCGCAATTTAGCTCTCCCAATTTCTGACTCCCTGGAGAGTTCAGCAAGTTTCCCCGCTCGCATTGGGCATGTGGTCCGAGCCTAGATTTCAGTAATTGGTCCACGGTCAACAATGCCATATTCGCCTTATGCTTTCCACGGTGCACCACACTTTTCAGTGGTAATCCGATTTCTCTCACCTAATAATCCGACCATCCTATCTCACCCGGCAATGATCGCCGCACAATGATTTTCGCGTACGCGTCCACTCCAACCGGCGATCAGGGCACTCGGTCATGAGAATACGGGATCAGATTTCGCTAAGTACACATTCAAGTGAAACCCGCAAAAAAAAAAAAAAAAGAAGAATGGATTCTCCGAATCGGCGCTCAAGGGCTGTTCAAATTAGGGATTACCGGTTGACAAAGAACTGAATAGAGGACTGTAGAAACGATGTCCTACGATGATCCTGGATCAAGAGCCATTCGCCCTCCCTTCGACATTCCCTGTTCGCCGTGCCAAATGTCTCTCTCTCTATCCGAACATCGCCGAGGCATCTGTCGATCAGCGCGGGCAAAAAAATGCCGGAGGTCCTGGCAAAATATGAGGGGCGGCACCGCGAGAGGAATAACAATGTTGATGATGATGATGATGATGATGGCGGTTCGGGCCGGGCTCGGAAGTGTTCGCGGTACGTGCGCACGTGCAAGGAATCGAACAAGCAGGCGCGGCGGAAAAAAATTGCGGCAATTTTCACTTCATTAGAGAGAGGAAAAAGGGAATGAGGGAAAATGAGGGACTTCACTCCGGTGGGGTTTTTTTTTTTTTTTTTTGTCGCTCGTCTCTTATCGTACCTTTCCCTTCGTTCCTTTTGCAGAGGGAACTTGCCTACGCTTTTTTCTCGTTTCTTTTTGCTCCTCCAACCCGTGCGGACTTCCGCTCTGCATCGCGCTATCCGAAACTCACGCTACTGCATGCTGGAAAGAAAAAGGCAGTTTGTTCACATGATACACTAAGGGTTGGAACGAAAAAATGATAATGTTGAAAAATACGTTACTCGAAGTAAGCAAGTCGCATTTTTAAATTATTTAATACTTATCAATAATCGCTTTAAAGTAACCATAATGATAAACGATTTAACAGCTTGTCAGCAACAATAGGAAAAAGAGAAAATGAAAAACGTAGTTTGTTCACTTGATATAACAAGGGTTGAAACAAAGAATGATAATGTTGACAAAAAAAAACATTACCTGAAGTAAGCAAGTCGCATTTTTTAATTATTTAATGCTTATCAATAATCGCTTTAATGTAACCACAATGACAAACGATTTAACAGCTTATCAGCAACAAGAGGAAAAAGGGAATGAGCGAAAATGCGGGACTTTCACTCCGGTCGGCTTTTTTTTTTTGTCGCCGTCTCTTATCGTGCCCTTCCCTTCGTTCCCTTTCCTCCTTTTTCAGAGGGACCTTGCCTACGTGTCTTTTTCTTCCTTTCTTTTTGCTCCGCCAACCCGCGCGCACTTTCGCCATACATACCACTATCCGAAACTCACGCTACCGCGATCCCCGGGGATCCGGGCCTCCCGTCGAATTATATCCTTTGAATCTACAATTACGGAGCGGTGGAGTAGGCCTCGGTCCGTCGAGCTCGGAGAACTAACGGAGGCAACCGGCCTCCCGGATTCTCGTCCTCTCAAACCGCCCGCGAGAAATGCCGCGCACGTTTCGCAAAAGTTTGCGCGCGGAATACTAAAATCACGTGCTGCCTTTGCCGGGCTTTCCTGCGCTGGCAAACAGGATCAATACCGCGAACCGGTGAGACTCGGAGCCGACGAGGGTGACACCAGGGGTGTTGCGTGGCGAGTGAGTTTTCTTCGTTTCCTCCTTCCCGGCGCTTTTCATGCTGCTTTCATCCTCGTTTTTTTTTTTTTTTTTTTTTTTTTTTTTGGCTCTCTTAAGGTTGCGCGATTCGTTGATGCTCCTGTTCGGTCTCGTGAGAGGGATGAACGATCACGAGAATCCCAATGTTCTACGTGTCATCCCGGTCCGCGTGCGAACAGGCCAGACTTTCGCGTGTCACGCGCGCACCCCATTTGCTTCATCTTCCTCGCCTCCTTTCTTCATTTATCGGGGCAAAATACTCGCTTGCGGGCGGAGAACTTTCCGCGATTGTTCGCTTGTTCGCGAATGGACTTATCTTGTTGCCTTGAACGTCTGCTATGTGCGGTTTTGGGCTAGACGATCCGTGGAGCTTCATATTCTTAGACGACGCTCCATCTGGCGGCGAAAAATGAAAGATGCATTTTGTGTAAAAAAAATATATATTTTATTTAAAAATCAATTTTTAGAAAATATATATATAATGTGTAATCAATTTTCCACCCTCCTTCATTTATCGGGACAAAATAGTCGCTTGTCTGCGGCTAATTTTGGGCAAGACGATCTTTGGAGTTTCATATTTTCAGACGACGATCGATGAAATCGGCATCTGACGGCGAAGAATGAAAGATGCATTTTATGGTAAAAAAAAAGAAAATGATTCTAATTTTTTTTTTTGTATATATACACATAATTTATCATACATTTTATAAAAAAATATATTTTATAATAAGATTAGAGAAGCACAGAGAAAAATTATTATTAGGGAGAAGCAAGGACTGGTTCGCAGAACTTATAATTAGTACAAACCCTTTTTTTTTTTTTTTAAAGCCGACCTCGTTTACTTATAATTTGTATCAGCAAAACCGGAACAACCGACTTTCAGTCTCTCCCCCTGCCGAGACATTATTACTTCTCGGGTTTCGCTTTGATATTCTTCCCATCTTTCTTCGCTTTTCCTTTGCTCTAAAACAAGCCTTTTTTTTCATCGAGCTTATAATGCGAACTTCTTCGATCTTGCCGTTTCGCGATGGACGTTTTCCTCGGAACTCCCCTGTGGGTCCTGAGAGGGCGCCCTCCGAGGTCATCTTCGGTTTCTTCGCCCTTCCTCTTCGCATTCCCGGCAAAATCGAATTTTCACTTTTGCGCAATCGAGACCGGAGGCTCGAAATTCAGCGGCTCGGAAAATTAAATCTTCGCCTCTCGCCTCTCGAACAGTTTCCCTGCCGCCTCGTCGCGGAATAAAAAAAAAAAAAATGGTAAAAAAATTATATTTTTAAGCGCCATTTGCCCTTTCCTGATTTACGGTGGAGCAATATTCTCCCCGGAGTTCGTTGATTGATTAATCGACTTTTCGACTGGCTGTTTTTTTTTTCCTTTCTATTAACGACCCGTTCCGCCGTATATATAACCGTCGGGCCGAAAATATATTCGCAGCTTCGCGCGAATATCCTCGACGTGTGTTCATATTGCGATCGTAGATCATAACCGGCCCGCTTTGACAAACACACGTGTAAAAACTACACGCGTGTGTGCACTGGCGGACCAGCCAGGGACGAGATATCGGAACGGTGTGTGCACAGATGTTGCCGATGTCGGATTATGCTCGTTTTTTTTTTTCTTCATTTTTCACTCTCGTTCTTCAGCTGTACAGGGCGTTGCCAAACACTTAAATTTTATATGTTTTTCTGATCGAGGTTTTTTTTTTTTTTCAAATGCAACAAATGCATCGGTTTGCAAGAAATAGCTCAATCGACACTTTTGGCTTTTTGGGCTTTTATAAAAAAGAAAATTTAAAGAGTACACAGTTAAAAATATTTGTACATTTAACAAACCTTTTCTGTCCACAAAAGAAGTCCACAATTATTTTGTTGTTAATATTACAAAAAGTATTCGTAAAATTCACAGACATTTTTGTAAAATGGACAAGATTTTTTTTTTGTGAAATTAACAAGAACATAATTGTGGACGTTTGTGGACAAGAAACGTTCGTACCATTTTTACTGTGTATGTTTCGAATTCGAAGATATGTGTTTGTAGATCAAAATAAAAAAAAGATTAAATTGCATTTTTTTTTCTTGGTCTTTCACGCTTGTTATTGAGCTGTACGGGGCGTCGCTAAAAACATTAATTTTACGCTTCTGATCTAGTTTTTTTTTTTTTTGCAAATATAACAAGTGTGCATAGATTGGTAAGAAATAGCTGAAAAAATTGTAGAATTAGCCGAACGAAGTATATTTCGAATCCGTAGATATGCATTGAACGAAGTAAAAAAGAGTGTTTATCCAATATAAATGTTTGTCAAAATTTTGGTTGTAATCAGAAAACAAATTTCATTATCAACGGGTGAATTTGATAATTTTTTTTTTGGAAGACCCAGTATAGTTTTTGAAGTATGGATGGCGTAATCGAGCACGCGTAATAGTTGGCTTGTTGATGTCGGGTCGTTGAGTCAAGTCGGTTCGCCGGATAAAAATAACCATCCTTGGAGAAAAAAAAAAAAAAAAAAAAAAAAAAAAAATGCTTCTCAACCTCTCTCTCGAACCTCAACATCTCGGTGGCGCTTCTTACCCGAGAGGGAAGAACGATTTTTTTTTTTTTTTTTAAGTTTTTTTTTGCTTCTTCTCTCTGCTCTATCGCGCTCGAGACTGAAACGCTCGAAGCCGCGGGGCTTTCGCGAGCGATGAGATAACACGGGCTCTCTATTATTCCTCGTCTCCCGTGAAGCGGCGAGCAGACTTTAGCAATAATCTTTTGAAAGATCCCAGCGGGCTGACAAGAACAAATGCGATTTCGTCGTAAGGGCACCAGCTGAATAAAGTTTCGCCGATAAACTCTCTCAACCCGACCTTGTTCCAAGATTCGTCGAAGTTCTCACCCCGGAAGTCTCGGCCGCTTTTAACGTTAAATCGTCCACTACCGATTCAAGACAATTGCAATAGAATTGCAGTTTCCGTCACCGAGTGCGGTGTTTCACACCTTAGCTACAATAAACAAAAATTCGTATGAAATTTAATGTACCGGGCTGGAAGTTTGTATGCAAAAACTTGTATATCCAATTTCGTGTAAAATTCTGATGAAAAAGTAATGTTCTGTGCATTAAAAACATTGGAAATACTTTACTCTTAATCATTTACATTAATTTTACTACGAAAGTACTTTAATTTCAATGAAAAAGTATATTCGCTTTTCACCACCATCGTACATTAAATTTAATGCACCAGTTTTTGCATTCCAATCCGGTGCATTAAAATTGACAATTTTTTTCTTTTTTTACAGTGTCGATATTAAAACAAATTGCCATGAGAAAGTTGAAAGCCAATTATTCATTCGAGCTATTTCAATAGTTTCCACTTCCCAAACATGCGACAACAAAAAAGCGCGTATAAAACATATCGACAAGTGAATTAAATTTCATTTATCCTTATTGCTTATTGCTTATTGCACGAAATAAATTTTCTCCTCGAAGCTTCATCGTTCGTATTTCACAATAAATCGGCAATATATTTGCAAAAAACATAAACGATAAAAATATCTGAGAAAAACAAAGTCGCGAAATGCGCCGATCATATTCAATAAAATACTCTTGAGTGTATTTAATTTTCGTGCGGTCTTGCCTTCGCGCCGACGAACAAAGGGCCAAAAGGGCCGAACTTGAAACCTCCGGAAAAAAGGAGAAGAAAATCGCTCTCGTCTGTAACCGGAGATGCGATTCGAGAAGTAATCCCATTATCAAAATAATACGAATATCGCACTATATCTCCAATTACGATTATCGAATATCAGCGAGGAGGGATCGTATTGTAATGTTCCCGCGAAGCCCGTGGACATTCGTTTGTTCGATTCATCGGGCGGTCCCGCTCACGAAAAAAAGATCGATCGCTCTCCGGCGAGCTGCGTGGAAATTCGATATCTCTGCCTCGTCACTCGAAAGAGATTCGCCTCCGGATCGCTCTGCGGTTTCGTGCTATGCTGTTTCGAGGAGCCACTTACCCTCGGAGCTAAATCACCCTCGATCCTTCATTCTTCGTGAACGAAGAAAAAGAAAAACGAAACGCTGAAGAGGCCAGAAAGGACACGGAGAGGTCTGAGAAGACCAAAAGAGCACGTGTGGAGTGAAGCGCGGTGTATATAGATATACATATGGGGCGTTCCACGTCGAATCGGCAACCCATTCATTTTGTGGTATAAAAGTTGTCACCGACCCATAAGGTCGGGATTTCGGGATTTTTTTTCGATGTTTTTTTTTTTTTTTTTACACCTCGATCGAAATTTTTTGATCCTAGAAAAAGCAAATCCGAAAGGGTCCTTTTGAAAAATCTTAAAAATTTGGACCGATTGTGTGATTTAATATACGATTTTTAAGCACCACCCGATAATGGCATCTCAATATTTACTATTTTATTTTTACATATCTTTTAATGATATCACTTGTATTCGGGCCTTCTGGTATTTTAGTAAATTTAAAAAAAATGCAAATCCTTTGATATTTGATAGTTATGACTGATAGAAACAAAAATAAAAAATTTCAATAGCAGGAAAGAAACTAAAAACTTGCGAAAGAAAGATAGTAATTCTTGAGATTCCATTATCGTATGCTGCTTAAAAATCATATTTTAAGTCACAGAATCAGTCTGCATTTTGTTCAGATTTTTTAAAGTCTTTTTTCAGAATTGGTCCGACGAATAAAAAATTTCTCTGGTGGTAAAAAAAAAAAAAACCGAAAAAAATGTGGAGACTCTTACGGGTCGGAAACGACATCGTACCAAAGAATTACCAAAATCGAGGGACATGCCCTGCTGATTTGACGTGAAACGGCCCATACACATGCTATACGAAAAAAGGTAAAAGGAGAGTTTCGAGTTTCGACATCGATCGAAAATTTGTCGATGCACGACGCGCATCAGCGCCGAGCTTCCCACATGAAACAATGGGGACCCCCCATTGCCAGTCTCTATGGAGGGTTCGCGACTGGTCGAGAGACATGTCGGAGAAGGGTCGGTGTGGAAAGCCGTCTCGAATTTCGCTGAATCAAAGGCGATGCCCGGAACGGGATCGAGTGCCGGAAGTGCAGGCCGTGCAGATCCGCGCTTCTGGTCCTGAAACGTGCGCAACGTGCCAAGGCCGGGAGGGCACGAAATCGATTTGCCGTAGGCACGACGCAGCCCCCTTCCGGAAACTTATCCGTGCCTGGCAGGTAACAAACATGTTTCCGACATATCAGTCGAGAGACGCCAGTCCGGATGCAATGCTTGGTGCTTAATGTCGGCCGGAAAATGCAACCTGTTTCGAGATCGAGCGCCAATTACTGAGCGCTGCCGATAGAATCTCGTATATTTGCCTTACAGCGATTACTCGATCGTTTGGTCGAGACTCAACATTTTTTATTTTCTTAATCCCAGACACTAAAATATTACCAATGTCAATTGAATAGTAAGAATATGATTATTAGGATTGATTTTTTTTTTTTTTTTTGGGAATATGAGCACTGTAAAAGAAATTCTTATGAAATGTTGTGCACTGGTACTGGTAGTGTTTATGTATAAAGTGGTGCATTAAATTTCATGTGCAATTGTGATGAAAATTAACGTACGATATATCAAGAACTTTAGACATACTTTGCTTTTAATAATTTACTTTAATTTCGCTCTGAAAGTCCATTGATTTTCCATGACAATTGTACATCAAATTTGGTGTACCGTTTTTGCATAAACACTTTCAGTTCGGGACATTAAGTTTACAATTTTTTTTTTTTTTTTTTTTTTAACCGTGAGGGGAAAAAATGCCTTCAATAGAGTGTTCGCGTGTACTTGCACGCATACACACGCGCAAATGAACATATTTCGCGTGCAATTTTGACCAAAGAGCAGCATTTTTTCCAACTTTGAGAGCACATTTTTTGTTCCCTAGACGAAGTGGACTTGAAAAAATCACGACCATTATAACATATATAATATTATAGTCTGAATTATTTCGCTGCATTATGTACAACATAACATTATAATAAATCAACAAATAAACCATTACAAATAATGATCAAAAATTGAAAAAAAAAGAGTATCAAAGTTTTTGAGAAAGCGATGCACGTTCCAGTCGGAGTTGCTGAAAGATCGGCGAGATAGTTTAAAGAGCGCAGCAGGGACAAATGTCCACGAGTGCTCCGTCGTAAATTTGCGACTGCCGGAAATTTATCTGGCAGCGGCGAAATTGCCGGCGATACAGCGATCGTAAGTAGAGTTGGCGAGGGGTTGGTCGGACGCGTTAGTGCCTCGGAGCTGGGCGGCTGGAATTGGAATTGCCACCACTACTGCTCCGCAGCGCGCGCGGAAGTGGCGTCAAAGCCAATGGAGACTCCCAGTAGCCTAGTAGTGCGTCTCCTCCGGAGTGGTGGCGCTTCGATCGCGTAATACTCTTTTGTACATAACACAGAGCTCTCGGCTCCTTTTTCTTCCGTTTTTTTTTCACTCTCTTTTCTCGCCTCCTCCTGTCTAACACTCATTGCTATCGCTCGGCTTTGGCACCCTCCCACCTCCTTTCTTCATTTCGCTGGATCCTCGTGTCACACCGGCGCTCGCCGACGGTGTCATTGTTGTTAGAACACGCCGCTCCGGCACGACTACCGGGACGCGCTACTCACGTCTGAAGTGGCACCAGACACAAAGGCCTCCTATATTACGTTTCCACTCTGCTCTTCCGGGGTGTCTCATCTAGTCTTTCCCGGAAACGCTCCGAGGGCTTCCTTTCCGCGGGTTCTCGCGATTCTTCCTTCTCACTTATGCTTTTTTCTTTCCTCCCGGCCCTCTCTCCATCTGCTCTTCAGCTTCCTCTTTCTCACTGCCCGCGCCCCTGCAGCAGACATATTATAACGCCGTTTAAAGCTCCGAATGGCAACCTCGTTCGATAATCTCCGCTCACGTACCGGGCTTTCGCGCTCGCTTCGAGCTCAAAGGCTAACGAGTGCATCGTATCTAAAGTCGCCCAATTAAACTTTCGGCCGATGATAAAATGTCTGAGGGGGACTTCGAAAGTTTAAGAAATAAAGAAATTAAAAAATGGAGGGTAAAGACAAATTCCCGGTTAATGGCGCGGAATGAAAAATCCTCGCGACTTCCATCAACTGAACGGCGGGGGGGTGGAAAGTAAATGAAAATTATAATAATAAAATTGGACTGTCGCCGAATTAAACTTTTGGGCGATGCTAAATATCGGAGGGGAATTGAGAGAGTTAAAAAAAAATTAAAATAATAATAATGGAACTTAAAGACAAAGTCTCGGAGAGTGCACTTCCGGTTAACAGCACGAGATGAAAAGCCCTCGCGACTTACATTAACCGAACGTTGCGAGAATGGGAAAAATAAATAGAAAAAATAAATAAAATACGCAAATAATAAAATGACAAAGTTTCCGAGTGGAGTGCCGGAACGAGCTTTCTCGCCGAGACGAGGAAGCTCGAGGAGCGGTATCGGAGTTTAGTAAATCACGTAAGCGAGAAGCTCGCGCGGGACGGAGGAGGCGGCGAGGGAAAGCGCTTCGGGCCCGCGACCGCTGGAACTCTCTCTCGGTTCTCGTAATTGAATCCCGCGATATTCGTTTAGCCGATGGGCGCGGACGTATCAGGAGAGCCGTGCGCGACCGAGCCCTCGACCGTGCACGGTGCGTAATGCGGACTCTCTTACTCGACGGTTTCCGTTTCCGTGTGCGGGCGTAATTGTGTATCAGCGGGGCGGGCGGAGGCGCGCAGGTGGAGAGACAGCACACACGTCAAAGGGTCGGAGCAGCGGCACGTTGAAAATCGAGTTAAAGCCGTCCCGTCGCTCGGAAATCCGACGGTTGTTTGAGAGACTCGTCGGTGTACATGCACCGTATTCGTGTCTGCCCCGACGGGCCTGCCCGCCGTTATCCCGCCGTTATCCCGCGAGCGAACGCGATACGGACGGGGCGGGCGGGCGGAAAGTAGAGAGCGAGACCGAACCGAGGAGACCTCGGGCGAAACATCCCTCGTACCTCGGACTCCCGCGCAACAGTGCGAAGGGACGGAAATTTCGCGGGCTTTCAGGCGATTTTCACTCAAGTAGATACACTTTTCTACATGTGTTTCTGGTTTTACACCGCTGGGCGTACATATACATACGCCTTGTATGTATATGTATGTATAGGGCATTTATGGGGCGGTTTTTGCTCGGGTCTTACTCTACGAATAACTATAAAATTTCTTTCCAAATTTCTCCATTCGCGGGCTTTCAGGCGTTTTTCACTCGAGTAGATACACTTTTCTACATGGGTTTTTGTTTTTACGCCCCTGGGCGTACATATACATATTTCCGGTATGTATAGGGCATGTTATAGGGTGGAATAACTATTAAATTTCTTTCCAAATTTCTCCATTGGCGGGCTTTCCGGCGATTTTCACTCAAGTAGATACACTTTTATACACACGTATGTCTGCTTATTTCATCAATATTTTTTGTTCAATTAACAACAAAATAATTGTGGACGTTTCTGGGTAACCACAAAATTTGTTAAAAGTGCAAATCTTTTTTACTGGGTATCATTTCGACCTGGGCCTAACCCATCGCATCTTTTACACGACTGAACTAACTCTCAAAAGCGCTCAGACATTTTATTAGATTTTTTGGAATTGCTTATAATTATTTATGATTAAAAAAATAAACTTATCGATCGCCGCAATCAAAGAATCTTTTAAAAATCTGAAAAATCTTGTCTCACATATAAAAAAAAATGTAAGATTTGAGCCAGACTGGATGTAACTTTCTACTTGTCTCTAATTTTTTTTCGAAGGAAAACGGTGACAAAAAATAGAAGAAAAAATCCGTCGATTATGGGTTACCGCTTGACTATTTTTATACGCAACATTGCATTCTTGTGCACTTTCCAGATTTTCCCGAAGGATTTTTTTACTTAAAAAAAAAAAAAAAAAAAAAAAAAAAAAAAAAAAAAAAAAAAAAAAAAAAAAATCGGAAAAGTCTGAAAAAATTCTTTATAAAAATTTAGTCATATGTAAAAAAAATTTAGAGTCTGAGCCGTAGCTAACCTTTTTCCTTTATAATGAAGGGAAAAAGGCTCAGCTTCCCTTTAATGAAGCTGATCCCCCTTGCCCAAGCCTGAAATATTCCGCGTCAAACAGCCGCGAGATTTTAATATATTACACAGAGATATATGTTGTAGAAAGGGTCGTAAGCTTGCTTCCCTGTTTTTTTTTTTTTTCATTATTTTTTAAAATCCAACTTTTATAATTAACGTGGATGGATGCAGGTGCGTATGTGTCAGGATTTGCGGGGCGGCTCCGGCCTACGTACAGACGCGGTTTTAATTAAAGGGCCGTGTGATGTGACGCTCGCGGCTCGGTCAGAGGTATCATAGCGTGCATTGGACGCGTATGCATGCATCGTTGACTCGTGCGTTACGGGTATGTGCAACGCACGCGGCACGTGGCCACTGCGGTTCTCGTTTGCAATGCGGTTTTAGCGTGTACTCGAGCGGTGAAAGGAGCCGGCCGATGGGACGGGAGATACGACCCGGAGAATTGAATTAATTGCGAGACATTTAATGCCCCTTTGACGTGAGATCAGACTAGGCCGCGGATGAGCACACCGAGGATTGGAAGATTGTTGCTCCAAAATTATAACGAGGATTTTATCATTCCTCGACTTTCTGAGGTTGAAGCAAATTCCGACGATCGTTAGGCAATCGCTAGGTTTTTTTTTTTTTATCTTACGTATGTTGTCCTTGAACATTTTTTTTTTTTTACAATATGTTTTACAAGTTTACACTTTTCACGGTATATGTAAAACCCTCCCGGATGCGACTTTTAGTAAATGAGAAATTGACATATTGTCGTGCGAATATGTCAGATGGTTTGAAAAATTGGTTCAAAGAAAGGGCCTGGAAGTATAATAAGAGAAATAACGAGATAAGCGTTATGTGATTGGTACAAGGAAATTTGTAGACAAGGGGCATAATGTACAGTGTAAAAACTTCTTAAAGAGTATACAGAAATAAAGGTTTTTTTTTTGTTTATCTATAAATCCCTCCTGCTCTTATCAAATTTTTATCACATTTTTGCTCACAGAATGTACACGTAATATGTACACATAAATAATATTCCACAGCAGATAGCGATCTGCTGCGTGATACTTATGTTTACATTCCGTAAACATAAATGTGATAAAAATTTGATAAGAGCGTGAAGGACATCTACTATGGAAAGTCTGAACACATTTTTTTTTTTTAAAGCTTAAATGGGAAAATACGTGACAAATGAAACGAATATTGAACAAAAAAAATCAAGCTTTTTTTATGTCTGCTGTGTCAGCGCGTTTTTCTTTTTCTTTTTTTTTTTACATTCGATTTAAATCCCGTGCGTCCAGCGTGGGATCTCCTGTGTTGCCTACGATGTCTCGGACACACGAAAGAAATAAGAAATTCAATATCGAACCCCAGCGATGCGAGCAGCTCGAACTACGAGGTTTGAATTAGAATGCGTACGTTGTCGGCTTGAGCCTCGTTTCTTTCCCGGTACGAGATAAAAAACTGGGTTATACTAGCACGTATCGCGGGGCCGAAGGGTCGTGACTCCTCTGCGGATGAGCCGAAGAGAGGAAAAGAAAACATGAAAGTGATACGGCGAGGCTTTGTCGGGACGGCGAAACGAGCCCGGGGGCGAGCGAATAAGGGCTAGAGGGATACTTTGCGCGGCGTCTTATGTATCCTTGAGCATTGCTTTTTATATGAAATATAAGTGAAGTATAGAATGATTCAGAATAGCGACATGTCTCGGGCGCGGAAATATTAATTTTTTTGTTACATTTTTTTTTACTCGTTTGTAATATTAAGAAATATTTTGATCTAAAGCTCGATCCAAAAACCGTTTTTCGGCTCCGATGTCGTAATTAGTTTGTATCAATAAATAATATGTTTCCGTTCCGAAAATAACACTCAGAACAAAGTTGAAATACGATTCAATATCTACAGATATATAATCCTTAGAAGGAACCTAAATTATGGTAAAAAAATAAACTTGTCGAATTTTGTCAATTTTTGGGCGCACAAATATTCATAGAAACTTAAAACAACAAAAATATTATCTGTTTCGATAACTGCAAAAATAAGAAATAAATAGATAAATAAAGTCACATTTAAGTGCTAATAAATCACAATATAATATATTACAATATGCATAATATAATATAACAATATTAATAAAAATACTAAGAACTTAAAAAAAAAAATTACATGTTTCAATGACTCTAAAAATCAGAAATGAAAATCGCCAAAAAAGTAATATTTCAGTGTTAAAACGATGTACATTTGATGCGAGTGGTTTTCGGTGAAAACGCGCAGCTTCTGCGTCGCCCTGTACGCGCTTTCCTCCGTGCAAGAAAGCAGGGACGCGACGAGGGTTGCGGGAAAAGGGTCTTTGTATTCGATTCGTATACGTCACGGCGTAATATTATCTTGCGACGACGCACACGGGTCGGGGCACGTGCGTGCAAGATTTAGGGGAGGGTTTACCTTCGTCGCGCGAAGAGAGAGAGAGAGAGAGAGAGAAGCCGGGTGCGGGGGATAAACTTTTGGACCCCTCGCGATACTCCGAGGCAAAGTCGTTTTGTCACAATAGTGATAAAAGCCTTCTGGAGCTGAAGCAAGAAACGGAGCGAGCCGAGTATCGTCGCCGTCGGTTCTTGGCCAACCCCAGAACAGCGTCGAATCCCCGCAGAATCGTGGCTGCTTCTTGCTCGGCGTACGTCGAAATGCGCCCCAGCAATTACGCTGTTTATGTAAGGGCGTGGTTCGCCCGGGCACTAATTCCGTAGCGGCGCTTATATGGAACACCGTGGAGCAGCGCGGTGGCAGTGGAGATCGGGGCGACATGGGACAGTTGAAGCAAAACTCCGTTTTCCAATCATTTTCGGACGCCCCATTTTGGCCCATCAGGATTTTCAAACCTGTTTTGCCCCACTTGTCATCACCGTCGCCATCCAAAAGTTATTGGAAAATTGCGTTTTCTCCCACTTGCCATCGAAAAGTTATTGGCAACGATACATCGAGATTTTCAAGCCCGTTTTGCCCCATTTACCATCACCATCGCCATCCAGAAGTTATTGGAAACCATTTTGCTCCAACGATGCATCCGGATTTTCAAGCCCATCTTGCCCCACTTGTCATCCAAAAGTTATTGGAAACCGTACATCCAGATTTTCAAGCCCGTTTTGCCCCACTTACCATTACGGTCGCCATCCAAAAGTTATTGGAAAATTGCGTTTGTCCCACCAAACCCTTTTGCCCCACTGTCCCATTTTGCCCCGTTCTCCCGTAGTTCGACTTCCGCTCACCCTCCGCGCGGCCGCTAAGTCTGCTCCGTCTCGCCTTTGGTGTACAAATAAAGTCGACCTGTATCGCTTTGAAGATCGTCGGAGCTGACTAATGGAGGCACCGGTTAGAAGAGAGCGCGAGAGTCAGCTTTGCACGTAAGGGGAGGTTCGGGGCGTGTTGGTGTTTTGGGGTTTGGGCGTCGATGGTCGAATCCAGGACGATATCGGGGCAGAAACGGAGACAGCAGACTGCAATATCGTTAACGGAAGGAGTTCGGCTGCAAGACCCCAAAATTACCCTCACTATTTGGCGAAGACACGGACGAAACGGACTCTATCGGAGTCATTCTACCGGGCGATTTGAACCCTCCGATCCGAGGGTATATTAATTTGAGTCAGAGGCGGTATTCCCCTGCTCGTACGAATAGCTCATCGTTCCTTATATGTACCTTATATGTGTACATTGTAGTTCTATATCCAGCCGGGAGATCGTGATGTAATTAATTCGTTCGCCTCACCCGCGCGGCTTTCCTTGGATATTGTGTTTCATCATAAAAGGCACATAAAAGTTCGTTATGAAACTTTGGGAATAAAGTTAAGGTGACAACGCTCGGAGAGTTAAGAGCATCTTCGGATTCCAACAGTTATTGATTAGTCAAGAACGCATTTTTTTTTGTGGAAATTACTGAAACGAATGTCAAACTGATCGTTTCCTGATAGAGTCTAAATGTACCAGTTTTTGGACGCGGTTTTTCGCCACGTCCCTATTTTCGGACTGCGTGTACCAATCTTTCGGACAATCATAGATTTTGGAAATTCTGAGGTACGAACTCAACTAAGTTCATATCAAGTAAAAGAATTTCTTCGCCACTTGGTACTTAAATCAATGAAAAGATTATGTTTATGCGAAACAATACTGACGATGAGCTACAGAGAAAGCCGGCCAACCTAACTTCTTCGAACTGTTCAATTATTGGGTCGCGTATTTAGTAGAGCGTGTACCAGTTTCCGGACACTATATCGTCTGTCTTTTAATACAATGTAATAATTTAGGCTTAAAGCTTGGATAACTTTTTTCTGTGCATCAAATAATGTTTGCAGATACAGTTAAAAGTGTCAAATTGAATTTTGAATACGTAAATTCGGAATAAATCAAATCTGTATAGGAGTGTCCGACAACTGGAACGTGTCCGAGAAATCGTACTGTTACTTTAGTCTGTAAAAAAAAAAATGTAAATTTAATATACCGAACTGGATATTATAAAGGTTTATGCAAAAACTGGTACATTAAATTTGATGTACGATTGTCATGAAAAATTGATATACTTTTTCATTGAAATTAATGTAAATCAATAAAATTAAAGTACTTTTATGGCAAAAGTAAAGTAATTTATTAGAAATATAGTATCTCCAATGTTTTTAATGGATCGAACATTAATTTTTCATAAGAATTGTACATGCAATTTAATTTACCACTTTATCCATAAAAACTTTCGGTCCGGCACGTTAAATTTCGTACGAATGTTTTTTACATTGTGGTCATGGATGAAGTATATATTTGGCAGTCCGGCGGGGTTGTTTGACTCGTGCTTCAGCCTCTGGCACGGGTGCAGATCGCGAACTCGTTGAAGTTGAAAACTAATTATAAAGTTGATTTTATTTTTTTTTTTTTAATACTGAAACTATATTAGAAAGAATTTTAACAAAAGCGACTTTTTTATATTCTGCTCATTTGCCTTTACGATATCTCATGCTAATTCGCGGAGCGCGAGAAGAAGCAATTTACTCGAGATATGTTTCACGTTATTGCTATGAGAAAAATTGTTTTAATAACTTTCCTGCGGAAAATGAAGCGCCGTTGAAAAAACTATCGCGGACGTACGCGATCCTCGCTGCATTCCGTATGACTGTGCGATTATGCGTTTTCGCCGGATGCGAATATTCTATAATTGGACGAGATCCGAGAACGCCAGTGAGCGGACAAGGTCGCCGCGCAAATTCCCAGGAAATAGATTTGTATGCGTTCAGCCATGAGTCGACGTTTCCGCAATTTAGCGTTTTTTTTTTTTTTTTTGTTTTTTCCCCAAGAGAAAACAAGACAGGTTCGAGTTTCCAAATTCTCGCGTTTAATCTGATCTCTGCACTGTAAAAATAAATTGTTAATTTAATATACCTGAACTTGAAAGTTGCTTACATTAGTTTCATTAATAAAACATTAAGGTACTTTGTAAAAAAAATAAAATACCAAGTATTAAAATTACAAACCTTTTGCCTGAAATTTACAATAAACCCATAACTAAAAACCCTTTACCTCTAACCCACAACTAACATTCTCTTTTATTTCTGTTTCAGGTGAGTCACAAAAGTCAATTTTGAAACCGCACCCGACCGAATCTCGCCAAAAATGATCGCAAGTATTATTCCGAAGCATCCAAATCGAATTCCACCTCTTCGAAAAAAAAAAAAAAAAAAATGCATTCCGTGCAAAGCTCCCGACCGAGTTCCGGAATTCCTCCGGTCCGTTCCATCGGAATTCTAAATATACGTCTCTGGCATTGGGTCGGGCGGCACTCTAGACGATTCTCCGTGCGAACAAAAACGCTCATAACAGTGAATAGTCGAGGGAAGCTAGGAAATTCGCACGGCCAATAAAATTCAGGGACGCGGGCAAACTTCCAGGAAGGCTGCGGGACATTTGATAGCCTCGCGCAAATACGATACGCAAACGCATTTCGTCCGTGTGGATTCGATCCTGGAGCCGCTCGGCTTCCGGCGGAATAGTTTTTAAATAACGGAAGAAAATAACAAGAGAGTCCAAACGTACCAGTTTTTGAGGACAGTTCTTCGACGCGGCCCTATATTCGGACAGTGTACGTCTCAATGTTTCGGACAATCATAGTTTTCGAGAATTCTGATGTACGAACTCAACTACTTCACATTAACCAAAACAATTCCTTTGCCACTGGTTAATTAGATCAATGAAAATTCTTCAATGAAAAACTTCTTCGAACTGTTCGAAGTCAATATGATTCGTCGATATTTCTGAATCCCTATGAATTTTTTTCAGAATTTTTCGTAATCTTCGAAAATTGCGATTTTAAACAAATTTTTACACAAAGAAAATGCAATTTTTGCAAAAATTGCCTAAATTTCTGAAAAAATTCATATGTGTTCAAAAAAAAAAAAATTAACAAATCATTTTCACGAGAAAAAAAAAAAAAATCTGCTTGAGTAATTTTTTTTGCATAATTTTGTATATCAGTAATGTCTTCATAACATATTGAAATGATTATTATGCGCAAACAATTTTCTCGGCACCCTCCATTATGCCTGATCTTTTTTTCGGACTTTTAACCGATCGGCTTTGTAATTCTCTCTTATTCCTCTCTCAAACTCAGGCGGTCTCAGACACAATGAAACGATGACCTTAAATACGGTATGAATCAAATCTGCATAGGAGTGTTCGAATGCACCGTACGATTCTACGTGCGAACAAAAACGCTCATAACAGCGAACAGTCTACTGAATCTAGGAAATTCGCACGGCCAATAAAATTCAGGGACGCGGGCAAACTTCCAGGCTGCGAGATATTTGATACCCCGGCGCAAATACGATACGCAAACGCGTTTCGTCCGTGTGGATTCGACGGTTGGAATCGATCCTGGAGCCTCGGCGTCCGGCTGAATTGTTCCAGGCCAAACAATGACGTCACTACGGCGCCATTAGCCACACGGAAGTATGGCGGGGAACTATCGCGAGCGTTATTATTGCCCGGCGAGAGGCGAGAGGCTGCGCCGGAAGCGGCAGAGCCCGGCCTTATCCTAAATGACCAGCGACAGCTTTTGGCGCGCCTAATTCTCCCAAAGCTTTCGACCCCTCGGTTGTGCGTCGCCCGGCTTTCCCCGTCTCGTGTCTCCTCGTGCCGTAGCGCGCACGTCGATTCTCGAGTTTGCACTGCCAATGCGCCAGCTACCATAACCATATCACTCCCCTTCCGATAATACGCAATACCGTACCGTGATTTAGCGTAATACGCGCGCAGTTCGACGGGCTCCGCGCCGGGGGAGGGTGGAGATTCAACGAAAATGGGATTTACCGGGTGAGACGGCGTACCGGGTGTTGCAAAATTCATTGTATTGGAGCGATGAAAAAGATACTGTTGTCGACGGTGTTTGATGTCTCGGAGGATCGATGGAACGGAGCTGCGAAGGCGTAGTCACGTCTTCGTGCAATTTTCCACCCTTGACTTTGGGGTACTATTTGTGTGACGATTTCATATAAATTATCAGGCATTAAACATGATTAAGGCATTATTTTACAGTCATATAAATATATAAGGCATTATTTTACGGTCATATAAATATATAAGGCATTATTTTACAGTCTTATAAATATATAAGGCATTATTTTACAGTCATATAAATATATGAGGGCTTATTATTGAGCCGCTTAATTCAATACTAGCTTCTTGGGAAGGCTTGACCATTTCGTTTCCTAATCGATATATTTTTTTTTTTTTTGTGAAAAAGGTACCAACATACAATTCTCGTCCACAAAGGTGCACAGTTTTTTTTCTTTTTGATTTGGGTTGTTCTTTTTGTCAAGAATTTTGGCAAAACATATGGTGTACAGCGGTCCTTGAAATCCTCGGTATTGTTCTTGAATTTTACCTGTCCTTGAAAAAGTCCTGAAACATCCTTGAATTTCTTCTAATGTCCTTCAATCTTTTATTTCCCGCAAATTTGAGCTTGTTTCAACATTTATATTGCTAACGACCATCCTCAAAAAAATATGTTTCTCAGCTTCGCTAAGATACAATACATTCGTGGATAGTGAGAAGTTTTTTTCTGAACCGATTCAAACGAAAACGAAAATCATTGTCGAACTAAATGTTATTTCATTCGTCGAGGCGCACGATATGCATATTTTTAATGTTTGTAAATGTTCCGACACAATCTGGAAATGTCCTGGAAATGTCCTGGAAATGTCCTGGAAATGTCCTGGAAATGTCCTGGAAATGTCCTGGAAATGTCCTGGAAATGTCCTGGAAATGTCCTGGAAATGTCCTGGAAATGTCCTGGAAATGTCCTGGAAATGTCCTGGAAATGTCCTGGAAATGTCCTGGAAATGTCCTGGAAATGTCCTGGAAATGTCCTGGAAATGTCCTGGAAATGTCCTGGAAATGTCCTGGAAATGTCCTGGAAATGTCCTGGAAATGTCCTGGAAATGTCCTGGAAATGTCCTGGAAATGTCCTGGAAATGTCCTGGAAATGTCCTGGAAATGTCCTGGAAATGTCCTGGAAATGTCCTGGAAATGTCCTGGAAATGTCTTGGAAATGTCCTGGAAATGTCCTGGAAATGTCCTGGAAAATGGCCTTGAATTTCGTATGGACTTCTTATTGGACACCATGCAAAAGTTCCGATAATGTAGTACTGGCTGTTTGGAAAGCTCAGACAATTGTCTTTCCAATCGATACTTCTTCGGCTCAAAAAGGTACCAACATACAGTCCCCCTCCACAAAAAGGTGCACAACTTTTTGTTTATTTTACAATTTTTTTTCCCCCTCAATAATTCGTCGCAAGAGCAAAACAGTCCAGGATTTGTTACGCGTGATCCGACACTGTTCCGCGGGACGGCCGGTAGAGACCTTTAAGCCCGAATTCCATGTCCGCTATCGCCAAGAGCCCGGTCGAGTGTTTTTGATACATCGCTTTTGCCAGCAGCAACCGAATCAACAGCGGGTCCGTCGCGATCTCGCCGGACAAACGCCCCCATCCAGTTTTCCCGTTTTTTTTCCCCTCGATGCAGGCACGGCGTTGCAGCGAGGAGATAATTCCGGACTGTTGCCCTCCCCATCGGGTGCTCGCGGATCCCTTATTTCCCCTCGGTCCACCTCGGCACGACCCCCATCGTTTCTTCGATCGGGCTTCATTGGGATCGAAATCTGAGGAAACGGCGACCGAGCGTAAAGCGAGCGGGCATTTGTGCGATACCCGTCGGAGCATCCGAGCACCCACGTGTGGCTCTCTCCTTTGCCCACTCACCTCGAGACCGCGGGCCTCGGGCGTCGGAGCCTACGCGAGAGCGAAAGTGTATCCGTGACCTTTCGTCGACGGTGCGACGACACAGGGGAAAGGTCGGAGGTGAACCGACGACCTCGGCCAGCGCGCGGACCCTTGCAACCCTTTTTTTTTCTTTAATTTCCTCACGCGAGGTTAATTTCCCTCGTCACTTCTCCCACTCGTGTCATCGCTCTCGGTCGCGTGTCGTCCGGATGCGACAAACGCGGAGCGCGTACATTGAGAAGCTTCTCGGACAATTTTTTAAATTTTTCATTTTTTATTGCAACGATGGGAGAGTCGAAAATTAATACACCTGTTAAAAAATAGGGTTGATTCAACTGAACTTGCGGGCGGGGAGATTCAAATAAATATTTTTTGAGTAAAGCTAAATGATTGGACGGTTCAACAATTTTTTGGATGATTTTTTTAAAAGATTTTTTGAAGCATTAAAATATCTTGTTCGACGAAGTACATATTTATTCGAACGACACTGCCTGAATATTTAGTTGATTCGACTGCATTTTTTTAATCAGTGTAGGCCACTGCATGGCAGATCAGCAGCGCTTTTTCCCGCGGAGAACAACAAAAATTGCACGCATTTTTTTGGTGTCAGGAATATCGATAAGTCAGGCAAACCAGGGCAACTGCTTGCTACCAAGCGCTGCTATTTGCTTGCCAGCAATGTTGCAACAATAGTTTATAGAACGAGATTGCTGCATATTGGCAGCAAAAATCCAACAACAGTTGCTATGAGCTGATTTTGTTATTCTTGAGAGCAGTGAAAGGGATCGAAATTTCTCCTCATCAGAAGCCTATGTCTAATTACAAAGTTTCTCAAGCAGCGTTACTGCTAATGATAACGAAAGATTATTTTTTCATGCGTTGAATAATTCCGGTAATGGGTTGATAATGAGTTACGTTAAATGATAATGAGTTATTTAAGAGTTTGTTTGCCTGAGTGTAATGTTTGATTCATAATGAGTAACGCCACGATTATTGTATTACTTATAATGCTGTGCAATTAATTTTTTTTAAACAAGAGTGATTTAATTGGTTTAACGAACGATGTAAATTACGTGAGTCGACTCGCCGAAATTAAACCTCTAAAATCATAAAAAAAACAGCCAGTTTTTGGATTTAACATTTTTCAGAACATTGTCTTAAGCTGTAGGTTCGCTCAGGGTCGTTAGGTGAGAGTCGATGAGGCACTCAAATTTTGTAACAAATCTAATTTTTTTTTTTTTATTTCACCCAAAATAACCGTGACTCGAGTAAATTAATCTTCGTAGTGAAGAATTTTCGCCATTGAATGCCGATCTGTTGAGCAACTTTTTTTCATTAACTTACTAACAACGTTTTCGAATTATTTTTATGCAAAATCAGTCTTTTCAGTCCCTTCTGTACGCTCGATTTCTTTCGCATTTTTATCCCATCGAGAAGCCTTCGAAATTCCTCTCTCAATTCTCTCCGAGCTCACGGGCGTTCAGATTGTCCGCGAGGACTACCTTAAGCTGGGTAATTTTTTAGAGGTCTCGATTAAAAAAGAAGAGGAATGTTATCCGGCCGAAGTTCAACGAGGGAGCCCCTATGAGAAGTCTTTGCCGCGGCTCTCGATCTGGCTCAAGAATCGCTCATTCAGGAGAGCGCTCGAGGGAAGATGCGAATCAGACGGAGGGGCGATTGACGCCGTGACGTATTTTTCTCGATTCCGATTCGTCCCGATCTCCCCCGAACATCGCTCCTCGATCTTCGCCATCGTCGAGATATCCGGCCTTTTTTTTTCGTTGTTGTTGCAAGAACCCCGGCAATCTTGCTTTCCTTCCTCCGGAGAGCTTCGCAAATATCCATCTCTCAGCTAGGCGCTTTCTTCGCGTAATTTATCTCGAGGCACGACCCTGGAAATTTAACGTCTCGTCGGTCACGTGTCGCGATATCTCAATTCGACGAATTGTCTCCCAATGCATTTTCGCGCTACGGCGAAGCCCGTTGATTTATCAGCGATCCGTATCCGACCCTGAATGACGGATAAGATAATTGTCGATGCCGTTCCGGACGACTAATTCTCGACCGAGAGTCAATTGACAATTGTCCGCACGGAAAGACGATATTTTCGAGTTACACAGTAAAATCGGTACAGACGTTTCTTTGCCACAAACGTCCACAGTTCTTTTCGTGTTAATTTTGCAAAAAAAAATATTTTCCATTTTACAACAATGTCTGTCAATATTACAAATATTCTCTGTGCAATTGACAATAAAATAATTGTGAACGTTTGCGGAGAATAAAGTTTTGTTAAATTTACAAATCTTTTTTACTGTGGACAGTTTTGTAGAACGAACTATGCGTTTCACAGTTTTCTTCTGCGTTGTCGTAGTTTGGACAATCATTTTTTTAAACAATTTTTTAGCATTGTTTTTATTTACATGAAAGATTACAAGGAGTTCTCTTTAGGTACTCGGGATACAACGTTAATTGAGGGTCGATCAGACTGATATTAATTGGGCTTCTTGTCCAATTGAAGGTGTGCTCGTATAATTATAATCAGGATTAAAACTGATATAAGGAGACAAGTGTATAAATATTAAACATTGGCAATAAATCTCTTTCCCTGCTAATAAATAAATAAATAAATAAACAGAAAAATATAACTGGCGAGACTGCATGACTGCGTAAAAAATGATGCCTCAATCTTGAGCATCATCGAGAACCCCAGCAATCTGGCTTTTCCCTTCTCCGGAGATTTTCTCAAATATTCATCTCTCAATCGTCCGCGTAATTTATCTCGAGGCATGACCGACGAAATTTAACGTCTCGTCGGTCACGTGTCCTGATATCTCAATCCGACGAATCGTCGCCCAATGCATTTTCGCGCTACAGTGGCGCCCGTTGATTTATCCCCGTCCCGTATCCCAGCGAAAATGATTGATAGGATAATTGTGGATACCGTTCTGGGCGACTAATTTTCCACCGAGAGTTATGACAATTATTGTCGCACGCAGTCCATATAACTGGCGACGCTGCATGACTGCATCGAAAATTATGCCTTTCCCGTGCTGCTCACCCTCCATCGAGCATTTTGGCCGGGAATCACCCTCCGCACAATATTGTGAAAATGTGTATACGATCGAAGGAGAGACGCACAGCCCAAATGTTTCAGCCACGTGACAACTGCAGCGCAACTTGTCACGTGCGACCCGTGACGGATCACGGATTATCACATCGTACGATGTTATGTATTATATATATATATATATAGAATATTGAATAGAAAAATATTTGACGCCCTTCGAGATGCCTCGTGTTTTTTCCTGTTCGTGCGAATATTGCTCTTTTTTTTCCCCTTCGTCTCAAACTCCCTCCGCGGAATTCGTGGATATCCCCTTTACCTCGATTTTCCACCCTTCCGAAAAGTTCGATGGTGGAAGAGAGAAGCTCTCGGGAGGCGTCGAATATGCTTTGGCCAACGACGTTGCGGGAGCCGACAGCTTTCGGAGAAAGTGGTCCAGGCTGTACCTTTCTTTTTATCCAATTGGGTGATGGATTATTTGTTTTTCATCCTCTGAAGAAGAATTGTGATCAATAAATGTCACCAACTTTGGTGTCTGAGAAGCTGGTGCTAAATTTACAACAAAATCGGTATCGTTTTACAAAAAATGTTTACAGCTCAAACTTACTACATGACATTTTGACCGTATAGCACAATTGATAGAGTATAATTCCGCCGTAACTTCTTCACTACCATCTGCATAAAAATTCTTCGACTTGGGTTGCACCCTTCCAAAGCAAAAACCAAAAATACCCCCCCCCCCCCCCCCCCAAGAAGCAAGCTTCGAAGTCGTCAAACATTACGACAAATAGTGTCACGTCCGACAGTGAGGATCCCTCATGAGTGCAATACCAACCGCTCAGATGTATTAAATAACCTCGAAGGGTCACGTGACGCCCCGGACGTTAAAGTCGCGAATATATATTCAGTGAGCGCGTGACCGCGCACGGTCAGGGTTGAGCCCAAGGTTTATAATTGACACGCGGTGCTCGTATTCGGTGGTTCCCTCCGCTAAAGGGGCAGGTTGCAAGTTGCTCTCTCCGCGTATCTCATCTCGCTCCCTCCTGCAATCTATACGTGCGGTGAGAGCGAAATGGGAACGAGGGAGAAATTGAGATTGACAGTTAATTTCGGTCTCCCCCCCCCCCCCCCCCCCCCCCCCCCTCTCCGACGTCCCGCGCCGGCAGCCTATCCGCGCTCACTCCTGCTTCCAGACGCCACCGGGGAGGGCGCTCGCTGCGCATCCATAACAGCGCTAGGAGCGGTGTAGCGGCACCGGTCCCAGTACACTTCCCTTCTCGTCATTCTGCCACCGGGGAATCCCCGGCGTATCTGATCCTCCCGCTCGTCCGCACGATTCGGTCGCCTCCTCTCCCTGTCTCTCGCTCTCGACACGTTCGTTTGACGAAGCGAACTGAAATTTCGAGGCGGCGAATTGAACTTCCGCTCGGATGGAAGCCCCGATGTCACGCGGCACGGAGAAATCGGCGCAGGAAGAAGGACGACCGGGAACCTCAGGAGAGAGGGGGGTTTTTGATCCTCTATCTTCTTTGCCTTCCGCCTCGCTTCACCGGAGCGGCACCCTTCGATTCTTATTTTTTTTTTTTTTTTCTTACCTTGATCTATGTATACATGTATACATCCGCAAATCTGGCCATCCTTTCGCGGGAGGAAACGCGCGATCGGATTGATCTTCATGGGGTCGGAGCTAAAGGGATCTCGACTAGAGGTTCTGATTCGGGGATTAAGAGCGATGGGGCTACGTGGCACGAGAGCGATCCGGGTGCATTTTTCTATGGGAATTGGGATTCTCTTCGTGGGGTTTTCCGGTGTTGGATCTTGGTTTCGATTTGGGTGAAATAAAAGCATGGCGGTTCTGATATTGTTTTCTTTCATACCAGGATTTGTGTATACCAGTAGAGAAGCTCGTGCCCTCTTGATTTGGAACTCGGGTCCGATTTCGCTGAAAAAAACATGGCAGCTTCGATCTTATCTTTTCTCACCTTGACCTATGTATACATTTATTTATCTACAAATCTGTCTACCCCTTCGCGGGATGAAACGCGTGCTCGAATTGATCTTCGCGGGTTTGAAGCTAAATGACTCTCGATTCGTGGTTCTGATTCTGGGATTAAGAGTGGTCTGGCTGCACGTGTTGATGGCAATTGGGATTCTTTTCGTCGATGTTTCCAGTGAAAAAAAAAAAAAAAAAAAAAAAAAAAAAAAAAAAAAAAAAATGTCGGCTCAAAGTCATCAGCGACGGCAATGCGGAAGAATGGACAATGGTCTGCATTGGCCCTCAGCCGATTTTTCACTGGCAGCGGACATATTTGCTGAGCAATGGTCGACGAAACGTGCGTGTGCCTTTCGTTTCTTCGATTATTTGGTCCCGGACAGATATTGATGGGACGACCGATACGGAATTAATTGGGAATTAATGCTCTGTTGGGGAGACACTTGCCGTCTCATCTTCCGAAGGCGGTCGATGAGGGCCGTGAGTCTGCATCTGGGAAGTGACTCTGCTGCCTATGCAGAGCCGCGACTTTCCTTTTCAACGGGACTCTCGGCTACGGGGCGCGCAGTCTGCATTTATACTACGCACGCGGCGCGTTATCCGTACGGTAGACGTCGCTCAGCTGTACACAGTGTGACAGCGTACACAGGCCGGCGAGATATTCTGCACGTGCAACTTTGACGAGGGCAAGGTCCTTTCGCCTTTCACTCTCGACGATCCCTCGCGGTGTGCGTCACACAGTAGTAACTCCGCCTCTCTGATAGAAAGCGTACCGGGGAACTAGCTGTTGCTCCCATGAATTAATGGAGCTTAAAGCTCACTTCCACAATCGATAGACGGAGAGCTTGTTACCCACGAGATTGTCTCACGGTCGTTGCACATCGGGAGCACCTCGATTTCATCCGCCCTCCGTGCAGCTCTCGGACGCGCCGAGCCGAAGCTCCCTGGCGCGATGCAAGCTCGTAAGGGTGATTCGTTTTTTTTTGTTTATTTTTTTTTTTTCGTCAAAAGTTTTCGTATCGGATTCGGGTCGGCAATATAATTTTGCTGAATACATTTGTATCGAAAAGAGTTTGGTACGAGATTGGGATGAAATGAACGAAAATTGCAGGGTTAATAATTATAATGAAATATTCATGGAATCGCATGCGCAATTTGCAAACAAAGTATTCGAATGTAAAAACTTTGGAACGATGGAAAGAGAGCAATGTTTACGACATAAATGAGCGTGATAGTTTTGACTATGAAAAACTCTTATTAAATATTCGTAGAATCATATAGAAAGTTTGTAAATGAGTGTGCAAATGTAAAAACTATGAAAATTTGAAGCCTCGACAATCAAAATTTGTTATAAAATATTCCTGCAATCTATTTATTTTTTATATATTATATATTATATATTATATATTATATATTATATATTATATATTATATATTATATATTATATATTATATATTATATATTATATATTATATATTATATATTATATATTATATATTATATATTATATATTATATATTATATATTATATATTATATATTATATATTATATATTATATATTATATATTATATTGACGATGTAAGCATTTTTTGTATTTTCAATAAGATAAACGGGTAAAATCCGTGTCAGTAATCAGGTCGTGCGTCCCGCTAGGAGTGAAAGGGTTAAGCGTTTTTTACAACTCGATGGAAGCTTCGACAGTGCGTGTCGTCGCTGGCAGATAGTCGACGTTTTGTTGTTACCGCTGCTGCTTCCGCGTCGTCCCGTCACAATGCCGAGGGTTAAAGGGTGGGTGTGTGTGAGTGACACATCTCCGACAGCACTAAACCCTCCGCAGTCCCTTCGCAGTTTCTTCCCTGTTCGTCTCCCGTTCATTATCTATCGGTCTCCCTCGACTAATTCCTACCGGCAGTAAATCGGTGCCTGTGAATCGCTGCTCGGCGGACTGACGGATGGAATTTTCATTCAACAGCTGCCACTGCAACTAGTGCCGCGACGCCGGATAATTCATTGATCGTCGATTAACTCCGCTTCCCCCGTTCGCAATTCTCTCCGCTCGCCGGTTGACGCTATCGCGCTAATTCTTTAATTGTTTTATTCGACTCGATCTATTATCGTCGGGCACAAGCGCGAGTCCGTCCAACTGTCGAACGGTGATCGGTACTGATCGATGCTCAATTTCATCCGATCATCGAGTTTGCCACGAACTCGCTTTTTTTCAACCTTCGAATATCATTTTTTTTTTTTTTTTTTTGCCACGCCGCAATTCAATTTCGTTCAATTTCGCTCGACCCGTTCGCTTTTGCAGCGATAGCTTAAAATCACTGTGGCGGTTGTCGGCCGTTCACAAACATAGACGTTAAGCCGAAAAAACCATGTATTTTCGTCAGGGAAACAATCGAAAAATGCTGCAGAGTAATTTGCACATGGCTTCCTCATTTATCACAATTTCACGCATTTCTACATGAAAAAAATTTGTTGATCGATTTCGACAGAAACAAAATTGGAGAAAAAAAATTCTCAATTACCGTATTAACGCTCTCAGGATATCCGAAAAATTCGGTGATATTTTATTGAGTAATTTGGATGACTGGATGATGCTAATAAAAATACGATACATAAAAAAAAAAACTATGGATTTTCTTCAGGAAACAAAAAAATTGAAAAAATATTTCAAACACACGTATCAACCCTCTGAGGATATCGCGAAAATCCGGTGAGATATATTTTGTTGAGTAACTCAGAAGATCCGTGTATTTTAACGAAGCAGCGTAACTGCTTCGAAAGGTTAACTTCATTCCCATGAGGAAGCTCGCCCCTTTGCCGGTGCATGAAATTGCTAACCAAAAGTATTCGCAAAGTCGCTCAATCGTGTTATCCCAGTTAACAAGTTTACTTTCTCTCGCCTTTACTTATTTACTACAAGTCTTGCCTGTATACGTAGCCAATGGCTTTCCTTCCTTAATTTTTGTTCGGTTAATTCGCGGCCCCAAAGGAATTTCCACCTCTAATTTAGCGAGGCCGCGGCAAGTTCTCTCGGTTAGGAGGGGTGTTCCGAAATTCCACCTGCTGCCCCTCTGAATAGCGCGCTCATCGCGGAAACCCCTCACCTTTAACCCCCTCCGCCCCTCCCAACACACTCTCTCTCCACCTTCACCCTACGCCGACGAGAGTTCGCCGACTACGCTCGCCGACAAATTATTAACCTTCCGGTCTCCCGTCGGTCTCCCGACTTGCCCCCTTTCCGAGCAACACCACCGTCACGTTGACGCGTCAGCATGGAAATTATTAACGCGCCACGGGACGCTTTAATGACGCGTCTCGGACCACCCTGCCGGCTCTCGCACCTTCCATACACTCCGTCACGCTCCTGCTCTTCTATTCTCGTCTCGGAATTGTCGGTGACTTTCGGGACGACGGTGTGTGGCGTCCCCTTTAATCGGGAACGACGATTATCGTCCAGAATTCGAGAGCGAATAGATCGAGACTTCCGGCAAAGTCAACGATGCCCGGACTAACTCGAGGATTCTTCCGGGGCATTTTTCTCAATCGAAAGTCGATGAATGTAGATTAAAGTCTCAACGAATTCGGCGAAAGGACGAAAATCTGATGAATATCGATTGCTTTGAAGTTTTTGAGAATTACGATAATTCCGAAAAGTTATCGACAGTTGAATCTACGAAAATCGTTCGGAAAGTTATGAAAAATGTTGATCTACAAAAATTATTCGAAAATTCATGAACAATTTGATCTGCAAAAATTATTTGAAAGGTTTTTAACAATTTTATCTACAACAATTTTTGGAAAGGTTTTTAACAATTTGATCTACAAAAAGTGTCCAAAAAATAATCATGACAAGTTATCGTTTCAATGCAAAATTAATCTCTTGACTTTCTGACGACATGAGATTTCTTTCGGAATGACGTGCTTTAGGCGAGAGACAATGAAGCGCGGGGCAGAGTAAATTAAACTCGGAGAAGAATTCATTTTAAAGCCTCAATCTCATTCCTCCGCCCTGGCAATGTTTCCCCCTTCCCATCATCGCGACATTCCATCGCTACCCGCAACTTCCGTGTATCCCGCCGCCGCCCGCGAGTTTAAAAATTCATAAAAAAGATAACGTTGATTTACCGCCCGGCAATATTCTTTTACCTGGGACCGGGTCTCGACCCATAAATCCTCGAGTCACATGAATTTCAGCCGGTCCGGCGGCAAGGGACCGCTATTAAAAAGCAACGGAAAAGTTGTTATCAATCAAGTGCAATTAGAGGCAGAGTAAAGAAAAAAAGAACATCAGTTTTTTAAAAAATTTAGAGCGTTGCAGAGTTGGGGAAAAAATTCAATCAATAGTTTCACTCGTTTCATTTCAAGCTTCGAGTCTTTGATCTCTCGTTCGGATTAGCGGACAGTAAAGCAGCATCTGGCCAAAAGAATAATTTTTTTTTTTTTTATGGGGGTAAAATATGAGAAAATCTGGAAGAACCGACGGATCTGACGGCGAGGAGGCGATGATGAGGTGGTTCGGGCACGAAGTGAATTTGGCTGCTAATCAAAACGGGGTCAAAACGATAATGATAACATAGCTTCCTCTACGAGGAAGCAAAAGCAACGCAAAAGTGGTTGTCAATCAAGTGCAATTAGGGGCAGAATAAAGAAAAAAGAACGCCAGTTTTAAAAAATCGAGAGCGCGGCAGAGTTTGGGGAAAAATTCAATCAAGTGCAATTAGGGGTAGAATAAAGAAAAAAGAACGCTAGTTTTCAAAAAAATCCAGCGCGCGGCAGAGTTTGGGGAAAAATTCAATCAATAGCTTTATTCGTTTCATGATAAGCTTCGAGTCTTTGATCTCTCGTTCGGATTAGCGGACACTAAAGCAGCATCTGGCCAAAAGAATTATTTTTTTTTTTTATGCTGGCAAAATATGAGAAAATCTGGAAGAACTGCCGGGTCTGACGGTGAGGAGGCGATGAGGAGGTGGCTCGGGCACGAAGTGAATTTGGCTGCTAATCAAAACGGGGTCCCCCTTCAAACGGAAGTCCGGATTACCGGTGGAAATCGAGTTCACCTAGCGCTCAATTTGCCTCGCTTCCTATATATGCCTTCTTACCCTCTCTCATCCCCCGGTTATATCGCCCCTGCCCCATCTCTCTGTCCCGCGCCACTCGTTTACCCTCGGGAAAATTTCAACGAACGAGAAGGGACCCGAGTATACACCACTCGCCCTTTATTCGAGTTATACTGGAAAAACGATGTCTCTTCAAGTTCCCCCGCTCTTCGCGCTCCGCAAACTCGAGCTAGTCAACCGGCTATCCGAGCCACCCTCTCTTCGTCATTTGAGGGCTGTCGAGTGGCGACGACGCCGGCTTTACAATATTTCCTCCGAGGATACGTCCTAAATTCTTCCTCCCCGGCCACTTGCCGCGAACTAACGAATTTCAAAACTGTCGTAAAATTTATCTACCACCGACCGACGGGACAGAATGAACTTGCCTCGTTCGTCGTCGATGTACTTTTTTTTTTTTTTTTTTGGGAACAATACCTTTCGGCTCAGATGCACGTGCAGGGAAGAAATTATGCGAGCCGAAAGTGATCTGGCAAATTTTGTGGAAAAAATACGAAAAAGCGGACCTGTTAGTTTGACTCGAATAAATTTGTACCAATTTGCCTATCCAATTAATGGTTCGCTAGGGCGGTATTAAAATAATCGTAAAAACGTATATTTTTCAAAATGAAAATTGAAAACTCTGTGAACAGGTGAAAGCAATCCGGACTTTTCCAATAAAGCGACAATGATTTTTTTGCCTCGACCTAACAAATTTCAAAACTGTCGTAAAACTTATCCACAACTCCGGCAAGCTGCGGTCGACGATGGAAGAGTACGAACTTGCTTCATTCTTTGTCGATGTACGATATTAAAAAAATATATATTTTCTGATACGCGCGGGAGGAAAAACTGCCAGTCGAAACTGATCTGGCAAATTTCTTGAAAAAAAAGATAGTAAAAAAAAAATACAACAACAATACACCAATTAGTCCGATTCCAATAAATTTTTTGTTCTCATTCGCCGATCCAATCGAAGGTTTGGTAGGGCGATATTGAAGTAATTTCTTCAAATCGATTTATCCGAAACTCGTTTGAACGAAGCAAACCGGTTTCAACCGTTTGCTTCGCCGAAGAAAAATAACCGCGTCAACGGGCGAAAGCCCGTGCTTTTCCGATAAAGCGATAACCATTTTCCCGGGCTTTCCGCCATTTTCGACGAGGAATAAACGTTTTCCTTCGTCACGCTTTTTTACCTCGGCCGTTTTCGACCCCGTCGAGCATAAAGTGCCCGGGTAACTTTCAACTTTCTTTCGCTCAAGCCCCAAGTTTTTGCCACCTATCCCTCGATTTGCCTATACGGCGCTTCCACCCTTCCGCTACATCGGAGAATGCCGCCGTGATCGATGGCGGTCAGCCGCAAAAAAAAAAACTGCGCTATGCTTCACGAAGGACGACGCATGTCGGACGTTCGTCCATTTGGCTGCTCCTCGCGCGTCCGCAACGGTTCCCAGCTGCAGACCGATGGCCGCATTTTAGGGCCCGAGAAAAGAAGGTGTGGGTACGATCGCTAAAAAAAAAAAAAAGAAACATTTGATACTCCTGCATTTTCGTCGTCATGGAAACGCGACGCGCCTCAGGCAGCGTTGGCAAACTATCGACGCGGACATGCTCTCCGCTTAGAATATCCTGCTGGGAATCGACGAAAGCGAGGATCTCTCTCCGACTCGTTCCGGGGATGAAACGGCGCCAGCGACAAACCCGAGCGAGTCGCGTTCGTTTCGCGGAAACGTGGAGAGCGTCCGGAATACCAAACGACATAGAAACGCTAAAGGAGGGGTGGAGGGGCATCTACGCAGGGTCGTTCGGGACTGGGTTGTAGGGGAGAGCGGGGCAAAATGGGACAGTAGGGCAAAACTCAATCTTCGAATAATATCTGGTTGCCCGATTTTGTCCCAACGGTCGGCGTCCAAAAGTTATCGGAAACTGGCGTTTTGACCCATTATCGCGTTTCGCCCTACTGTCCTATTTTGCGATTTTGCCCATTTTGTCCCAACGGTAGATTCGGATTCGCCGCACTTAGCACTACGGTCGGCGCCCAAAAGTTGTTGGAAAATCGCGTTTTTACCCATTATCCAGTATCGCCGAACTGTCCTGCCATTTTGCCCATTTTATCCCAACGCTAGATCCGGATTCTCAAACCCCGTTTTGCCGCACCTAGCATCACGGCCGGCATCCAAAAGTTATTGGAAAATGGCGTTTTTACTCATTATCCCATTTTGCTCCATTGTCGCATTTTGCCCCGCTCTCTCCTAAGGACGAAACCGAGAACAGCAAGTACTCGGGTTGGAGAGGCTCGTAGGGGAAAAATAAACTGAATGCCCAAGACGGAGGAGATGTTCTTCTGGTCGAGAAGCGAGCTTCGTTCTTGGCGAAAAAGCTCTTGACGACTGAATTATTTAAGTCGACCCTCAACCGTGCTCGCCCTCCCCGCCACTTACATCCACGAAAACACTCGAGGACTCGGTCGCGTTTCGTTCCTCAATCTCTCGGTCTCGTAAAGGGAATTTAATTTCGTTCGTGATGCGGCCGCGGAACGAAGGGAACGAAAGGACGAGGCTCGGTTCGCTAGGTTTTTGCGCTGCGCGAGCCGGCAGGGGGAAGAAAACGGACGAAGGGCTGAAGACCCACCCGAATCTTCCTCATTCTCATCGCCCGGCCGGAAAACCCCCCGCGGACCGGGCGCCAGAGCGTGAATAAAGAAACGTTTTAATTGCGGAAAAACTCTGCAGGATTGCCCGCTGCGGCGATGACGAGATCCTCGCCCCGGGCAATCCGGCGGGTTTTCGACGACGAAAGGAGGAGAGAGCTCAGTTTTCATTCCCGCGGTGTCTGCGTCTGCCGAGCGCTGTCTGCCGGATCCTCTTCCGCCCGAAGCACTCCGCAAGAACCCGCGACAGACTACGCTGGCAATTTTTCCTTCTTTTTTTTTTTTGCGTTTTTTTTTAAACCACTTTTCTCTATTTCTTTCTGAGTCAGCTCTCGACTTTGCTCTTCTTTTTGGGCCTGTTTGCAGTCGGGTTTTTTTCATCTGTGTGTGTGTTTTTTTTATTTTTCATCAACTTCTCTAGCGCAGTATTCATTCATTTTCCTTAACCGAGAGCATTCGCAAACGTTCTTTTGCAGTCGGAGCCAAGGGTGGTTCTTTTAACTCGGTAAGTTTCCTCTCTGCGTTATTAAGCACGTTGGCAGAAAGCCGCCGGGTTGCTCCGCGCCGACCAACGAATAACCAAGTTACGGCTGTGAGTTACCGTTATTCGCGTTTGTTAATGTTTCAAGCAACTTTTTCCTTCTTTCGACTACTCTTTGTTTTTTTTTTCCAACTTCCTCGCAGTTGTTTCCATCGGTGCTTTAATTGCTTAAACTCGTATTCCCAAATGCGGGAATTTATGAGACCTTTCTCGTTTTCCCGATCCACCGCTCCGATCGCGTTTGGAGAACTGGAGTTTATTTGGTGCAGCTTTACTGGATAAGGTAAAATTGCTGAACATGGTCCATGCGTCATCGATGCGCGTGTTGAACTGGGTTGGGCCAAATTCCCATTTTTACCCAATATCGGAAATTTTCAGTTTCTAGCAAATACATCGTAACAATAGAAACAACGAACTATTTTTTCACCATCTTCGTCACTCTTCCGAATTTTTATTAACATATTAATAACATTTATTTGTTTGAGATAAAAACCTATTGCAAATTGCTAAGATTCTCTCAGCCTTTCTTATAGTAGTATGGAGTTTACACATAATGTTATAGATAGCTCGCATAGCTAAAGTCACTCTGACATAACGAAGGCGCGGTCTCGGAAACTGGCTGTTACGAAACGGAATGACTTTTTAATACTGTCGGCACTTAAATTCCGAGAAATTCCCTCTGTGTGGTTGGAATGCTGAAAATTCCACGGATAAATATGGTGAAACGATTCGTTTTGCAACGTCCGCATCCATTACTGAATCTATATAGGGCAAGCCACAGTGATATGGCTACCCTTAATATCTTTTAACGTAACAAACGAATGGCGCTGCCGTTTGCACAGTTTTTAGTGTATGTGGATACAATATGATTGCACCGAAAATTGTAAGACAGATGTGGTCAGTAAAACCGTTTTCTTTTCAGTTTGGTATTTGAGACATTTGACGGAGGCAATTATTGTCTTTCTGTAGTTAATGACTATATGGCTTGAGAGATATTACCACAGCACATAGTAGTAGGTAATTAGGGCGCCACCTGTGGTAATACCGGATTTAAAAGATTTTTTTTTGTAGATTTCATGGTAAAAATTCTTGGAAAATCTGAGAATTTCCGACATAGGTGGCGCTCTAGTGTCTCACTATTATGTGCTATGGTAATTTTTCTTAGATGATTGGTACTTTTTACTAGGTCCTTCTGTCAGTGTAGGGCGCCACCTGTGGTAGGAAGTACCGAATTTAAAAGATTTTTTTTTTTGTAAATTTCATGGTAAAAATTCTTGGAAAATCTGAGAGTTTCTGCCATAGATGGCGCCCCAGTTCGCCATTACTATGGGCTACGGTAATTTTTCTTACACTGTTAAAAATGTTATGAAATTTACAACCTCAGTATATGAAATTAGAATTCATATACATTGTACTTGAATTGTAATAATTTAATCTTAAATGGAATATCTGTATATTAAAATGACCGATGATGGCATTGAAAATTAAGACATCCGTATATGAAAATTGTATTATTACAAATTCTATACAAATAATATTGTCTTTAATGTATCCGTAAATAAATAATCTTACATACGTGTCAATGAAATTTCATATACTCTGTGTGCATAAAACTTCATATACATTTCATGAATTTTCAAACAGACATTTTTAACATTGTAGATGATCGGTTATTTTTTTACTGGATCCTACTCTCTCAGTGCACTATCGCAAACGCTTCGACGAGTTTCTTCCCGGGGTCCCCCGGTGCTTCGGCCCCCGGGATGGCACGGATACGCCGGAGCACTTTGCACTTAACGCCCTACCTGAGTACAGCAACTGCGAACGACGGGGATGACGCGATCCGTTTAATGCGAGCGTGGAGCCGCCGCTAGGATTGCCGTCGTTCCATTCGTCGTGGATCATGGAAGGAAATGGCTTTTAGTTGAGACACGGAGTCACCTGGTGCACAACGGCGGTGCACACACTCGTTTAGCCGTCCGGTGGCGTGGATGTATAACCCCGGGCCGCAGCGCGCTCCCCGGACTAACCGGGAGAGAAATAGCAAAACCCTTTTACCAAAATTGCCCTCCCCCCTCTCCTGCGCCGCCCTTTCGCCCGCACTTCCACCCCGGATCGCTCCGCTATGCGGGATAACTGCTTTGCGGGTTCTTCTCCGTAACTCCGACGTTATCGCCGTGTCTCGCATTTGTCGCTGAGCGACCGTCGCATCCGTTGCAGGCCTGTAAAACTTCCCGTACAACGAAATTGCCTCGGCCACCCAGAAAGCCGGCTCGAGGAAGTCGCGTCGCCCCGATCGAATCCTCGGAGAGACTTTACGATCCGGAAACCGCCGAAGCAATCGCCGCGAAAGCGCTCTAACGCGATCCGCAAATAGCCCCGAAACCATTCGATTACTTCAATTTATTATCATCTCTGATCCTGAGATCCTCGGACGGTCCGAATGTGACGTCTCTCGCTGCCGCGTCTGTCGTTCGCTATCGGAGCGGTGGATTTTTCGGATCGCGTTTCACCGATGGAGACCAACAAAAAACATTGGCGGGTTTTCTTTTTTTGGTATCGTATCTTTGGTTTCACGGATGCTGCGGCGAGATAAATCAATGCATGGCCAAGTCGCATCTCACGGCACTAAAGAATCAAATTTAATCCGCGATTGTCAACGTCAGTTTTGTCTTATATGAGTAACTTTTATTTCATGACAATTTTTATGATGAAATAATGGAATTCACTTTATTAAATATTTATCTTGCCTTGGTCAGGAAGTCGAAACCATTCGTTTACTTGCAATTTATTATCCTCTTCGATTCTGAGATCCGCGGACGGGCCGAATGCAAAATCTCTCGCTGACGTGTGTCTTGTCTGCAATCGGAGCGGTGAATTTTTCGGATAGCTTTTGATCGATGAAACCAAAAAAAAAAAAAAAAAATGTAGGTTTTCTTTTCGTTGGTATTGAAACTTTGATTTTGCGGATGCTGCAGCGGGGTAAATCAATGCATAGTCAAGTCGCCTCTCACGGAATAAAATTGAATCGTCAATTGTCAATGTCAGTCTTGTCTTATCTGAGTAACTTTTATTTCGTGACAATTTTGATGATGAAATAGTGGAATCGATTTTTTGATTTATATATTTTTCTTGCTTCGACCATCCAGGAAGTCCACTCGAGAAATTCGGCTACCCCTGATCGAATCGTTGGACGGACTTTACGATCTGGAAACCGCCGAAGCAATCGCTCCGAAAGCGCTCCTCTAACGCGATCCGCAAATACCCCGAAACCATTCGTTTACTTCAATTTATTATCCTCTCTGATCCTGAGATCCTCAGACCGACCGAATGCCAAATCTCTCGCTGCCTTGTGTCTTGTTTGCTATCGGAGCCGCGGATTTTCCGGATACGGTTGCGATCGACGGAGATCACAAAAAATTGTAGCGATGCACATTTGTTGTTTATTTTTTGATACTGAATCTTTGGCTTTGCGAATGCTGCGGCGAGATAAATCAATGCATAGCCAAGTCGCGTGACACGGCAGTATTAAATAAAATTACTTCGGCAATTGTCAATCTCAGTTTTATCTTGTACGATTAATTTTTATTTCGTCACAAATATGATGAGAAAATAATGAAATCAATTAAAAACATATTTTTTCATGCCAATCGAGCAATCAAGAATCTCGGGAAACGATTTATTGTTCACAACAGAATCAAATATATGAATACAAAAAAAAGGCACTTGGGAGTTTCTTATTTCAAGACAATTATGATGAGAAAACAATGGGATCAATTAAAATAATATTTTTCATGCTAATCGAGCAATCGAGAATCTTGAGAGACAATTTATTATTCGTAGTGTTTTATTTGCAGCGGAATCAAACATCTGAACACAAAAAAGGCACTTGGAGTTTTTTTATTTCATGACAATTATGATGATAAAATAATAAAATCAATATCAATCGAGCGATCAAGAATCTCGTCAAACGATTTATTATATAAAACAATCATATGCAACAGACTCAAACATCTGAGCACATAAAAAAAAGCTCTTGGGAAGCTTTTCCATTTGCAGCTTTTGCATTTTCCGTCGGGAACCTTGCATTCGATGCGGGTATCGTTCCTGATAACGATCCACCATTTTTTGTCCATACGATCGGAAAAAGGGCAGATTAACCGATAAAAAAAAAACGTCGAAGGGCGAAAAAACCACTTCGAAACTTTTATTTATTTTTCCTTCGTCTTTCTCATTTTCCTCTTACGCTCGTCTACGCTGCGGTTCGATCTATCGCATATACCTGGAGGTATCCCTACGGATAGTTTATTATACCTTACTCGCAAGCACTCCCGCCCCTTCCGAGCTTCCATACACTCGATACGGAGCTCTTTCCCCCTCGTGCCGTCCGGCTTTCCCCAGCGTACCGTCATTCTCCGCGCTATCCTTCGCGCACGTCTTCGTTTCCATTCTCGATCTCGTTCTATCAAAGCTCCCGGCGCCGCGATACACGGCCGGGCGTTTATTACGGAAAATTTATTGGCCGGCTTTGTAAGCCGGTTATGGCGTCGCGAGTTGTTTAACTTTGCTTTGCCTCGAGCACGAGCCGGAGAGCGAATTACTAAATGTGGAGCTTTTACGACGTGCGTTGCGTCATTACAACGCGCTGTGTAACCAACACCAATCGCTCCGGTTTCTTCGCCCGCAATCTTTCCCGCAGAGATTCCGAGCAGAGCGTACCGTCGAGATAAATTTTTCGTAAACACATTCTTTTTGGTTGTAAAAAAAGTTTTTTTTTTTTTTTTGTTGCCCTTGCGATTAGAAACGGTGAAAGATTTTTTTTTTGATTACGAACATTGTGAAATGTGATTTACGATTCCTGTCTTTGAGTATGAAATCATGTGGAAAAGTACTGAGCGAAGGATTTTGGAGTACCACGAAGTGGTTTCCGATTGCGCAGTCTACGCTTCTATGAATATTGCAGGTTTTTGCAGACAAGTAGTTTTTTTTTTTTATCGGCAATGTACAAACGCAATGAAATCTAATTTTCAAATATGTTGTTTGAAAATTAATGAACGGTGTTGAAAGCTTTCTTACATAAATCGTTTCCGAAATTTCGATCGCATGTGCGTTTTTAATTTTACAGTAAAACTTTTATTTTCAATGACAATGTCAATTTCAGGCTAAAAATTTGTAATTTTTACGTATCTTTTATTTTAGGAGAAAGTATATTGATGTTCAATTGATGCAAGCAATGTAAGCAAATTGCAATTTCCAGTACATTCAATATAAAACTTATTTTTACGGTATAGTTTAGAGGATTAAAACGCTCCTTAACTAATTAATTTACAGACTGAGAAACTCTTCATCTCCTCAACTGAATAATCTTAATATCTGATATTTTAATGTTACGAAAACATTAATTAATCATCAATCAATATAATTAATGCAAGCAAAATTCAAGTTCCAGAGTATTCAATTCACAGTATATCTCTACAACGTGCCTTAAATAATAAAAACGCTCTTCAACGACTATAATTTACAGATGTCCCAGAAAGCCCAACAAAACATACGCAAAAAAAAAGAAACATCTTTCGCCTGCTTGTCCTGCGGATATGCTATTGAGTTTTATTGCCACGAGTAAAAAAGCGACAAGTGGTGACAAGCGGTGACTAGTCTTCGCTCTCTTTCACGAGACGACCACGCCCGATCGCGCGCAAAAAGAGCGCTAAAAAAAAATGAAGAAGAAAAAAAAGGAGAACCCATTGAAAAAAAAATAAAACAAGAAAAATCTTTTTCACCTATCGGGGTGAGGAGAGAAAAAAAAAAGCTGTAGGCCATAGGCACACATGCCGTTGTGGGTATTACGGCAGTTCGGAGAGAGCCACGAGGATCGCGATACAATAGAAGTGTACCGACAGCGACGGAGGCGAGGGCCGTCCCGGGGATCGAAATTCGTGTTCAATTATCGAAGAGCTTCGGGGCATAAAACGTTTTCCAATATCGTTTAGCATTCGTGTTCCTCCATCCGTTCGTGCGCTCGTTCGAAATTCAGGCTTTTCCCGACAGCCGAGTTTCCTTCCTTCCGTCGCGGTGTTCCGGTGTGTCCGTCGGCCGATGCACACACAAGCGCCGTAGAGAGTTGCTCAACTGCGTACTCGCTGAAAAGCTGCTTCTGCAGATGCCTTTTTTTTCCCTCCCCCTCCGCTCTATTTGTATCTAATTAACTTTTATTTTTATTTTTATTTTTTTTTTACCCAATTCCCTTCCACGTTCATTCCGGCACTTAAAATTCCCTCGAAGCTTTTGAGAAATTGATGCAAGAGACTGCCGATTGAACTTTTTAATTAAATTACCCGGACAGCGGTTCGAGCGGACGGGCCTTGAAATTCTTACGAAACACTGCATAGATAGTTGATTTTCAATAAACTCTGAAAACAAGCGTGTTCTTTCAACATGCACGAGCCGACCAACACGTGTTTTATTAATGCATCTGGATGGCGCAAGACATGCAATATGTGTGTTATAGGGTTGTTTTACCGCACTTGACAATACGCTTGTTTTTAGAGTCTATCGAGGAGAATTTTGCTGAAATATTTTAAAGTTTCGATCCGTGCTCCAATTTATCCTATAATATACTATAGATTCCCCCCTCCTCCTGCTCTATTTTTATCTGATTTACTTATTTTATTTTAGTTTTTTTTTTTTTTTTTTTTTTTTTTTACTCAATTCGCTTCTGTGTTCACTCTAGCACTTAAAATTCGCTCGAACCTTTTGCCAAATTGACACAAGAGAGTGCCGATTGAACTTTTTAATTAAATTGTTTTGATGCCGGTTGGAGTGGACGGCGGGGCCTTGAAATTCGTACGGAACGCTGCATGGATATTTGATTTTCAATATCGCAGAGAATTCAGCCGAAATGTTTGAAAGTTTCGGTCCGCACTCAACTGTTTCCCGTGTACAGATCGATGGCAACTATGTGTGTACGTGAGCCTGTGTGCAAGCACACTCGCGAACGCTGTGGCATTTAATTTGTAAGCCACGAAGCACCGTTCATCGTATCGCTGCAACGATAAAGTACCGCAACGAAGATAAATTCACTCCGGTTCATATAATTTTCCACCGAAGGAATCTCGATTCGAAGCAATTTATTTGTTTCGTATGCTGTTTTTCGATTACAAATATGTAACTATGCACTTGCAAGTTTTCATGGAATTTAGAAACCGGAAATTTAGATTTTCGAATGTCTACCGAAAATACGTCACTTCCGGTAAAACCATGAGATTTTCAAAGCGGAAGTGACGTATTTCCGGGTGAAAAAAATTAAATTTTCGAACCGGAAGTGATGTATGATTCTTGGTGGTGACGTCACTTTCACTAAAACAATGAGATTTTCATACCGGAAGTGATTTTTTTTTTGTCTGACGTCACTTCCGGTTCAAAAAATGAGTTTTCCGGAACGAAAGTATTTTCGGTCGTAAAAAAAAAAAAAAAAAAAACTCTTTTACCGCGATAAATGGTCGTAAACCGTAGAAAAGAAGAATACGCCTTATGGAATCATAATGCGAGAGGAGCGTTACGAGTACTATTTACAGGGTTGTAAAAAATGCAGACTCGAGGAATCGATACTCGGTAGTTGAAAGAGGGGTCTGTCTCTAGCGCTGCCGTGTGTGAATCGAAGAGGTCGTCGACGTTCAATTCGTTTTAATTGCGAGTGCATCGTATCCCACTGTACCACGTATAACAGCACGTACAGCGGCTATTGATGTGTTCAGCTTATGGAGAACGGTGTGTAGTCCCTCCAGTACACTCGTAACTCCTCGCGATGTTTCCTCGTCCGGCATGAACTCGTAATACCGTACTCACTTTTTACGATACACACACACACACACACACACTACCGGCTATAAAAAATTTTTTTTTACGATTCCTCGCTAAATTCCGATTGGTCGGATGCATTGAATTTTTCGTTTTTACGATCGATCCTCCACTCACTGTACGTGACTTCACCCGAATGTTGTACCGTGTTTATATTTATTACCCTTTAACGGAGACCCCATCCATGCGGATGTACGACAGTTATCGTATTTTCAAAAAAAAAAATATTGCTATATTCGTCTGTAGTTTTTTGCACGATTTTCCGGCCACTTTTTATTTTACTTTTTTTTTTTTCATACCCGCCGGTGTGAAATATCCAGAAATGTTGTGTTCTAGATTACGAATAACATTTTTTGATCGTTACCTTCGATATTTTCGATGACAACAAGTGAATCATGATTTTTTTAATTTTTGTGGTAATTATCGTAAACTTTTCATCTTAACGTCTTAACGCAAGACCCTTCGCTTGACGTACGCTAATTCCACCGAATGCACCGTGTTTATAGGTACTACCTTGTAGCAGACACTTCCGCAATGCGGATATGCGACAGTTATTGTATTTTTCAAAAAAAATATTGTCGTATTCGCTAGGTTTTGGCGCGTTTCCGTCCATTTTTTATTTTATTTATTTTTTTTTGTTTTCGTGCTCTCTCCGATATGAAATATTTAGAACTTTCGTGTTCCGGATAACGAATAAAATTCTTTAATCATTACTTCTGATAATTTCGATTCCAGCAATTTAATAATGATTGTTTTTGATTTTCAATTGTCCTGCCAATTATCGTAAACGTTGATGTACATATATGAATTTTAATATGTCCATCCGCCGAAATCGTTTTCCGATTCCGTTAGCACGAAAGTAGAAACGTTTCGTGCCGCTAATCGACAGTGATTAATCGAATTTGTTTGCCAGCCGAGGAGGCGCCGAGAGTGAGCCGGCGGAGAGTCGAGAGAGCGATTCGGAGAGTGATTCAAGCCGCTCAATCTCGAATCGTGACTCAATTCCGCTAACGAAGCTTTATTCCCGCGGTATCTGCCGGTCCGTTCTCCTCGTCGTCTCTCGTTTAATCCCTCCCTCGGTTTGCGTTTCATCCCTTTCCCCGAATGCGGAGGGAGGCGAAGGCGGAAAATATTGTAAAAAGAATTGCCTGACCTCGCGGCAGTCACGTACAGAGATGCCTGTGTACGAACTCCGAGGGCAACCAGCGCGCCCTCCGTTTTGCACCCTCCCTTTGACGCATGGTATATTCCATTCGCTGTTTATTTGTCCAAGTCATTTCGCATCCAGACCGCAATCTGTCCTCAAACCCTCCTCGGCGGCTCGTCTGCGACTTCCCTCTCAACGACTTTATGTATGTCTCTATACGATCCTCTCTCTGTATAAATTATTCTGTCTCCATGTATGTGCATGGGGCATTCCATACCACTTCGACATGAACTTAATTTTGCGCCTTGAACTGGGCCCGTGATTTTTTGTGTTACTGAACTAACTCTGAAAAGCAATAGTTTAAAAAAAAAAAATGGTTTATCATCATTTATGATTTAAAAAATTAACCTATCGATCGCCACAATTTAAAAAATCTGAACAAATTCTGGAAAGTCTTGTGGCATGTATAACATTTTTTAAAGATTTCTCCGCCTTCTATTTTCTTCAAATTTTTTTGTTTCGAAAAAACCTGAAAAATATAGGGGCAAATGAAAAATTTTTGTACATGCGACAACGAGATTATCAAAAAATGTTAAGATCTTTTAATTGCGGCAATAAGTTTATTTTTCTAAATCATTAGTCCCACAAAAAATCCGAGAGCTCTTCGGACTTAGTCGACTCTCATAAAAAATGGCCCAATCCAAGCCGTGAAAGAGTTGAGCCCAGGTCGGAATGGTATGGAATGCCCCATATGTACCGACATTATCTACGTCTCTATACGATTCTCTCTCTGTTGACATTTCTCTCTACGCGTGCGTTTAAAAATATATATATATATATATATATATATATATTTAAACGCACGCGTAGAGAGAAATGTCAACAGAGAGAGAACCGTACAGAGACGTAGATTATATGTGTGTGTGTGCGTGTGTGTGCGTGTGTGTGTGTGTGTGCGTGTGTGTGTGTGTGTGTGTGTGTGTGTGTGTGTGTGTGTGTGTGTGTGTGTGTGTGTGTGTGTGTGTGTGTGTGTGTGTGTGTGTGTGTGTGCGTGCGTGCGTGCGTGCGTGCGTGCGTGCGTGCGTGCGTGCGTGCGTGCGTGCGTGCGTGCGTGCGTGCGTGCGTGCGTGCGTGCGTGCGTGCGTGCGTGCGTGCGTGCGTGCGTGCGTGCGTGCGTGCGTGCGTGCGTGCGTGCGTGCGTGCGTGCGTGCGTGCGTGTGTGTGTGTGTGTGTGTGTGTGTGTGTGTGTGTGTGTGTGTGTGTGTGTCCGGTCCTTCCCGTATACTTAACGAACGTAGAGCGAATGGCCACGGAGCGCAAGAGGATACCGTACAGCAACGTGGAGCATTTAATTAGAACGGCTTATCCGCAGCCGCGTGTTCGCCTTTGTCCCCTCGGGCTGCTGGGAGGGTGAAACTTTTTTCCGACCTTTTTTTTTATATCTATTTTTTTTACATATCCTCCGTCACGTCGACGCCGGGGAGAGAGTTTTCGTACGAGTTTGCGGATAGTACAAGCTACCGGCAAAAAAAAAATGCTAATTCGTCCAGGGACTTCGGCGCGCATAGTGGAGGTGGTAAATATGGCCCACGCAGATTGGAACGTAAATCAATGATACATGAACCGGGGCTGTATTCACCACTTTAATCATTTTTTTCTTTTTTTTTTATTCACGTGCCGGACTCAACGGTATTAAAACGTGGGATGTTGCGTAAGTCGGTTCCCTCCGGATTTTCCGGATTATTTTCCACATGTCCAAGGGCGATTGCTACACATCCAGGACAAATAATTGACGAAGTACCTACAGTCTGGTATAGGTCGCGGGGCTTTATTCCCGGTGAAATAAGGGGATTTCTTGCGGAGACCTTCCCGAACGATTCGACCGACCCCTCGATGTCGGGCTCGCTCTCGCGCCCGGGCTTCGTTATTAGCTCATTTCCTGGGACCGAATTCTGCGCCCCTAATTGCCGGGGCTCATCGTCGGATTATCGCGAGCGCACCGAGAGAATCAACCGGATAGCGAGGGGCCCTCAAGTCGCGTACCACTTCGGCAGAGAGACGGAAATACTTTGGATAAGAAAACTTTCGATCCGTCAGCAAAATTCGTCCAACATCGAACTCACTCGGGCGGATCAAAGTTTTTTTTTTTACATTTCAAAAGTCTGTTCAGACTTCCATTGTGTTTCTATCATACTTGTAAATGTGATTTATATTTGTTTGCGTCTTCATGATTTTTTTTTTTTTTCTAATAAAAAAGTGGATTCATCGAAAAAGACGAAACAGACGAAACTCAGACTGACGAAACAGAGTTTGTTTTTTTACAAGTCAAAAGTCAGTTCATACTTCCATTGATACTTATAAATATGACTATATTTGTTCGCGGCTTTGTGATTTTTTTTTCCACAAAAAAAAAAAAAAAAAAAAAAAAGATCCGACTTCTTTCGATGGTTGATGGATCGAAAAAGTTTCGAAGCATCAGTAAAGTTCGGCGAACTTCGAAATCAGACGGACGAAGCAATGTTTTTTTTTTTTTTTGCAAATCTAATGTCAGTTTATTCTTCCACTATATTTCTATAACATCTGTAAATATGATTTATATTTATTTATGTCTTTATGGTTTTTTTTTTTTCTAAAAAAAAAAGATCTGACATTTTTCGAATCTTGGACTGTTAAGTTGGCGTGCGAAGATAAATAAGCTTACCCAGGCGTCGTTGAATTAATCCGCTTTTATATAGTGGCCACGACCGCATGATCGTCACGTGCGCAGAAAAATCCGAACAATCTATTTGTCCTTGGGATATCCTTAGTCAACACAAATTTCGCTCCCTTTTCGTTTCTCGCCCGCTCCCCGGATGACTTCGAGTGCGGCCCGGCACGGCCGGCGCAGAGGAAAATCCTTAATTGCGAGGGTGGATTATCGGAACGCGAGATGCACCCTAAATCCTCTCTCGCGCCCCCCGAATCTCGCTCAACGCCCCGCCGAGCGTGTATCCTCCGAACGCAAAAGTTCCAACGAGTTTCTGATAATGTTCTTCAACGGTAATCGTTCGCCTCCGCCCTTCAGTTTTCCCCCGCGCAGCATCTTGTACACGTCTTACCGACACTTGTACTCACAGATCCGAGTTTCTCGGGAAATAAGCCTCCGCCCTCCCCCCGAGTCGAGTCTGCCTCTTCATTATTCCCGAATTCCCCGGACGCCGAGATCGAGACTAGATTTGAATCGGGCCTGAAACTTGCTCTGCATCTGTATATCTATATGTATTCCAGGGTTCCCGAAGTATTATAATGGTTGTTACTAACGCCCTGTTGCGCAAGTGCCATTTTCCTTTAAAGATAAATTGGTCTATGCAAACTAGTCCAGATGGCATCGCGAATTGGAAATTTTGAAGAATCAAAGCTATAATTGAAACGACTTAATGTTCTCTCCAAAAAGAAGAAATACATTTTTTTTTTAATTAGCCAAGATCAGAGTTTCTTCAGAAATGAGCCTCCGCCCCCGAGTCGAGTCTGCCTCTTCATTATTCCCGAATTCCCCGGACGCCGAGATCGAGACTAGATTTGAATCGGGCCTGAAACTTGCTCTGCATCTGTATATCTATATGTATTCCAGGGTTCCCGAAGTATTATAATGGTTGTTACTAACGCCCTGTTGCGGCGCAAGTGCCATTTTCCTTTAGAGATGAATTGGTCTATGCAAACTAGTCAAGATGGCATCGCGATTTGGAAACTTCGAAGAATCGAAGCTATACTTGGAACTACTTACTGTTCTCTCAAAAAAGAACAATTGAGTCTGCTTCTTCATTATTCCCGCATTCCCCGAGCCGCCGAGTAAAGTTAGCGTCGCGAATTCGAATCTTCGAAGAATCAAAACTATACTTGGAACGACTCAATGCCCTCTCAAAAAACAACAAAAAAATTACTTCATGTAGCAAACGTTATCCGATTTCAATGAACATCGTCCAATTTTGGTTAGTTAAAAAAAGACTATCTCTAAAATCAGCTCTTGGAGTATCTACAATTGGCCACGTGGTCGGTTTCATTGGGAGAAAGAATGCCTCTTCCCCAATTTCTTCTGCAAAATCCGGGCGTGTAAAAAATATTGATATAGTATTTGGTCTATATCAATATTTTTTACTCCAATCGACATCGGACTTGATGCACTTTCTTCCTCCTCAATTCCCGAGGAAAGTCTGTCAAGGATTTAAGCCGTAGCTAGCCGGATAGACGCTTCCTCCTCCCCTCGATTCCGCCATAGATGCAAGATGCCGTCCCGCACAGAGCCTCGGACTTTGCCCGCAAATCCGATAGAAGCTTCCTTCGGCAACCTCTCCGGAACCATAAATATTCCACGCGACAGTAGCAGCCCGGCTCGAGAGTCGCCCCGCTCGATGGAGAAGCGAGAATCGGCATTATTCCTCTAATATCAGAAAACTTTTTGGGCCAGAGAGCCCGACTCAAAAATTCCGCGAACCGTGGAGAGCGCGCAGGTACCATAGAGAAATATCCCATTCGGGTATTGCCCGCCAGTCGGTACGTTAAAGATATCCCGGCTCTATTTTCAAAGCCCTAAGCGAGAGGGACGGTAAAACTACCCCTCGGCCGAAGTTGCCGGCTCGAGCTCCCGGGCCAATTCGATATCGGAATTCGATCAAATCCTCCGAGTGAGGAGCCCTTATCCCCTCGGCGTAGACCCTTCTTCGGTCGTGCGCTTCGCTCGACCGTTCGCCTAGGCGAACGCAACGACTTCGACCTCCCCCGAGGATCGAATTCTTCCGGCTCGAGTGACATGTCGCCAAGTTTACTCGACGACGGAGTGCGGCGCTCGGAAAACCACCCTTATTCCGCGAGTTTCAGCGGCAAAGCGGAGGGACGAGCCACCGTGCGTATCCCTCGTCGAAGGGTTCCTGGCGGATGACGCTTTTTAGGACATTTAGAGCGATGGCACAGTGATTGGCAGCCTAGGGAAAAGTGAAACAAGCTCGTCGTCCGATGTGACGAGGTCGCTGTGTTGAGAACTTTTATTGAGTATCCGTTTTTGGATTAAAAACATACTCTCAAGACCCCTTTTTGAAGAGGGTTCAAAGTGGGAGACTCCAAATAGCCGCCGTTTGAAATTAGATTACCGGGACCCTCTGTTGAATTTTTTACATGGCTGGGGCTTAGCCATTGGGAATCAAAGGACCTAGAGTTTGACCCCAGCGGTTTGGACCTTCAGCTACGCTGAAGCATCTTAGTAGTCCTAAGTATGCGACTGACAGCGCTCTTCTTTGCATAGTAAAAAAAGGTTCGTACATTTGAACCTTTCTTGAACACAAAATGCCATTTTTTCTTGAATCTTCACATCGTTTTTTACCTTTAAAAAAATGTAAAGGTGTAGATAATATTTAAAAATTTCTGTGGCCAGTTTATGAAACAATTTACCCAATTCATTGAACTGCTCGTTAAATACAATTCGGACGTCTTTCCAATGTTTCATTCACGATTCCCTCGCAAGTCTGCCAATGTCTGCGCCGTTTGCCTTGTTACACGACTAGGATTTAGCCATTTGGAATCAAAGGATCTATAGTTTGAATCTAAGAATTTGGAGCTTGAGCTGCGGCGAAACATCTCAATAGTCCCAAGTATGGGACCGACAATCATCGTTTTTGCATAGTAAAAAAGATTTGCAACTTTGGACCATTTTTATCCACAAAAATCCACAATTTTTTCTTAAATCTTTGAGTCATTTTCTTTACCTAAAAAAATTGTAAAAAATTACTAAAAGAAGGTTCGTGAGCAGCTTATGAACGAATTTACTCAATTTAATCGAACAACTCGTTAAATTCACTTCACAAGCCTCTGCTTTGCACAGTAAAAAGAGTTCTTACACTTGAACCTTTCTCGCTCACAAAAGGCCGCAATTTTTTTTTTTTCTGGAAATCTCCGAATTGATTTTTTCTGCTAAAAACAAAAATGTCACTTTACACAATCTAGATAGTTTAATCAGTCTATGAAGCAACTTTATCCAATTTATCGAACCACTTGTTAAATTCAAGTCGGGCGTCTTGCCGATGTTTAATGCACGATTTTCTCGTAAGCCGGCCAATGACTGTGCCGTTTATCTCGCTGAGGAGGATTGCATCGTGTATATGCGTATCGCGTGACTGCGTTAACTCGTGTATCCGAATACCACCTGTTCCCTTGTCTCTATTCCGCGCTATCTGTCCTTGTATCGTGTTTGCTTAGCGCCATCGATATTGGGGCTCCCCCCGACTGTCATCGCCCTCCGGCACCGTAAATTCAGGTGAACACGCTCTCAAAGGGGCTGCTCGAGAGCGAGGAGTATATCAGAGGTAAATTTATACGAGACGCTGGGAAGAACCTGCCTGCTGCATGATTGACTTTCGTGTGATTCGGCTTACGGTATTCCCGGATGGTATTTCACGCTTTGTAGTCGGCTCGGTCGACTAATAAGGGTCGCGTTATTCAGCTCGCGTTCGGCCGAGGGACTTTTGAAAATGAGGTATTTTCACACTAAAAAAAGAAAACCTCTGCGTCGCTGAAAGAAAAAGTCCGAAACAGGGTCGTAAATCCTGCACAAGACTTACGAAAATATATTTTCTAAGAGGAACATTCAGAGGCCTGGATTTCATTTTTCTAAAATACATTTTGTACAATCTGTATTTGACGAGTTAAAAATCATATGGAAACAATGGATCCATTTATTTTCGGATGGAATACGCCATAAAAAAATATATATAAACAAACTTTGTCATGCCTGACAATTCAGAATTACTTCCTAAAAATAAATCGTCCCTCTACGGCCACTTCCCGAAAACGAACCTACGCCACATCGACGCGGCTTCATTTTTTCCAGTGCCTCTCCCGTCACCTGCATAAAAAAAAAAAAAAAAGAAAAGTTATCACCAGCCGGCAATAACGGATACAGGAAACCTTGTGTGCCTATTGGAACAATACCAGGCGCGATTCGGCACTTCCTACTATACATTTTCTACGATCTACATTTCGGGAATTTTAACATCCTATCCAAACAATTCCATTTATTTCCATACGAGCTACGTTATAAAAAAAAAAATTAATTTTGCCATTCTTGAAATACAGAATTCCTTTCGAAAAATAAATTCTCCCTCCACGGCCACTTACCGAAAACGAACCACGCCACTCGACGCGGCTTCATTTTTTCCAGCGGCTATCCCGTCACCCGCATAAAAAAAAAAAAAAACGAAAAAAAAAGAAAAGTTATCACCAGCCTGCAATAACGGATACAGGCGCCCCGATGTGCCCATCGGAACAATACCAGCCGGGATTCGGCACATGCCCCTTCACTTTCCGCTTTTCGCATTGTTGTGGTAGAGAGTCGTTCCATTCCGTGCGGTTGGTAGTCCCGCGGACAGCGGGACACGCGACTATCCGGACAAGAAGAGGCACGTGAAAAGCCCGCACAGTGGTACGAAGCCGTGAAAACACATTTTCCCACCGGCAACCCCCGGCATGCCGGCGCACCGCTCTAAACGACGAGGCGCCGGGGTGTTTTCCCTCTCCGCATACTCCATCCTCATTGAAAGCCCACTCTGCGCCGGGGTGTTCGCCGTACTCGTGTACTCACATTCCCGAGCGAACAAATGAGTCTCTCATCCTGCGAACGCTCGTTCGAAGTGTGTCTCGTGCGTGTGCGCCGAGTTGAACACGGAATAGGCGTGCAAGCAGGGCGAGAAAATATTCTCGCGGATACCGCGCGCACCGGAAGTCTCGGCCGGTAATGCAGAGCGGGTTGAGCAATACGCGCGGAACTATCGGAGGGTGTTGAGGCGAAAGGCGCAATTCCCGTACGCACGGCTGTACAAAGGAGGAGCGGAGTTGTTGAGCGCTTTGGTCGCGGATGGGCCAAAAAAAAAAAATCGCTTGCGGGTTGCCAATGAAAAAAAATTCTTATTTCGATTCTACTTTCAATTCTTACAATTATATGTGATATTGAAACAGCGACGGCGAGACTGTGAAGGTGACATGTTATCGTTTCTGTCCCGTATGGAATGGTGAGAATTAAAAGTAGAATTGAAACAACCTTTTTCGTCGTTGGCAGCCCGCGAGCGAATTTTTTATATATATATATATATAAATTAGATAGGTCACTATAGGCCATATAACATAATTAGATAGGTCACTATATAGGCCATATTACAAAATTAGATGCGTCACTATATGGGCTATACAACAAAATTATAGGACACTAATCGGATCACTTAAAACAGTGCCTATATTTCGAGTTTATTATTATTAAAATGATCAAAGATAATGGAATAACACTTGTTTGAGATAGTTACGATTAAACGTTCCTTTAATGCCGGTCATTTCAATACCTCCGCTATTAACAATCTACTTTCATTTTCAATGCCATACGGAGTTTGGGTGGTCAGCAATCGGGCCGTTCGCTTTGTCACTCGTTGCACCACAAAGGACCCCAGAGCGAAGTGGTGGAGTCCCTCCTTCGGAAGATAAAGGGCCGAACACGGCCGAGGGAAAACTTATATGGCTATGGGGTTGTTAAAGGTGTATGTACAGCTCGATACAGCGGGGTTTCCTGCTCCGGTCGCGTGTACCGTGGGTGAGGAAAGCCGGGGCATTGTGGGCGGAAAAGCGAATGGCCCCTGGGGCCTCTGCGGCAACAAACCCTCACTAACGTAAATAAGATGTCCCGCGGACGTCGTTTGGGGGTGGGTGGGGTCGAAGGGTGGTCTCAGGGATTTGGCCAGGGGTCGAGGGAAAAGCATCTTCGATTTTCGCACCGCCCGGCGATCGCCCCCTCGCACAGATGGGCACCTTTAGCGGCATTATGGTACTACATTAATGGTGTAGTATATATATATATGGGGTATAAGGTCGTATATATGGGATAGCGCGCAGGGATCACGTTAAGGAAACGCGTGGACGGACTCGACGAAAGCCCGGGCCAATTACGGACCCGGTATCTTTAGCGCCCACCGAGAAAATCTTTACCGGCTTCGCGTCTACGATGAGCTTGCTGTATAGAGACTTTCTTCTTCTTTTACTTCTTCTTTTTTTTTTTGCTTTTTTTTTTTTTTTTTTTTTTTCTTTCGACGACCCCTCAGTGGCCCCAGTGGGCGTCGGCAACGCTTCTCAAATTACTCTTCCGGCGCTCGTGTGCAAACGCTTTCTTCCTCGTGCCCGGTGTCCGTCCGAGCGAGAGTCTTGGGCTCACTTGACCGGATAAATTAGAAGGCAGACGAGCGCGCACCTACGCACCAGGGAGAGAGACGACGGTAATTAGGACCCTCGTTAATCTTTCTTCATGCGTTTACGACACTATCGTCGATTCTTCGGTGAATTTTTTTGTACTTCTCTTTTTTAACCTGGCGTATCTGACTCTGACAGCGACGTTTGCAATTTTTTTTTTTACCTACCGGGGAGTTTATCGCTCAAGCCAACTGGCATAAAAATTGTCGGTAAGCTTATTACAAAATTTTGATAGTATTAATGTTGATTATTGCTGCTTTTATTAATATTGCTAGCCGGTTGTGGCTCGAACGCTTCGTTCCAGAGGCCTAGGGAGCCTCCAGAAGGAATCTTTCGATTCTTGAAAATTGGGAAACAGAAAGTAACAAACAAGCAGTTTTCCAAAATATATGCAAGATTACTTTTTTCCATTTTTTACCGCGCCAATCTCTCTTGCGAATATTTTTCTTAATGGTCCAACCGGCGTTCCGGCCGCGCGTATGCTGGACCATGTAATTCATCACGGTGTTATAATCCGAGCGGAAACGATGAGCCCGCAGATTCGCCGTGGCGTTGCGGGGTGATTACTCGGGTGCTGTTTCGGTTCGCCGCTATGCCGGTATAAATTTCTGGCAAGGTCGGGAAAGTTAACGGGGCGCGAGAATGCTCGCGTTCCTCCCGAGACCTCACGCGTCTCGCGCTCCTCCCTCTGTAGTCTCCCTCGCTCTTAATCTCTCACTCCCCCCCCCCCCCCTCTCTCTCTCTCTCTCTCTCTCTCGCTCTCGCTCTCTCTCTCTCTGACTGTTCGTGTGCATATACCGTGCTTCGTTCTCCCGGCAAAGTTAACTCCGCGCTCGAAACCACCCGCGAGACTGGGGCTCCAGGTGCAATTAGGAAAGTTACACGCGGAATCGAGGTGGAGCCTCGTCCTCTCGCGCTTCACGCATCCTCGACCGGCTCGTCGAAGTGGTAACGATTTATCCGTGGATTAGCGTTCGAGACTTCCGACGATCCTCTGACGATAGTTTACTGCGCGCCAGAGAGAGAGAGAGATAACGAATAGAGTACGAAACCGCAGAGGGAATATTGTATTACGAATTCCATACGTTTCCTGACTCGAACTTTACCAGAGAGCTTATATCAAAATACAGCGTCACATTTATGAAATTTAATAATTAATAATAATAATAATAATACCATTAGTAATACACTGAGAGAAGGATCTAGTAAAAATTACTATATCACTTGGGAGATACTACCATATCACATAGTAGTAGAGCAATTAGGTCGCCACCTATGGTAGGAAGTACCGGATTCAAAAGAATTTTTCATAAATATTATGGTAAAAATTCTTGGATAATCTCAGACTTTCTACCGTAGGTGGCGCGCTGGCACTGTACTACTATACGCTATGGCAATTTTTCTTAGATGATTGGTAATTTTTACTAGATCCTTCTCTCAGTGTAGGAATAATAATAATAATAATAATAATAATAATAATAATAATAATAAAGTTTATGTCAATTGGACACACATACAGATACTCACAGATACTCACGGATACTCAAAGATACTCACGGAGACTCACACGGATACTCGCAGACACTTATAGACACTGACAGATACTGTCAGATACTCACAGAGATAGTGCGAGCGCGCAAAGCGCCGCGAGCCAACATAACCGCTAGTATATCAATAATAATAATATGGATAATAATATCAATATAATAACGTCGAAACGAATTGATAATGAAAGAAATGGAGATCTAAAAAAATGCTTACATTGTTCCATTGTCCTGCTAACGAGACGGTTCATGTCTAATCTACGTTTATTCGCGCAAAATTATTATATTTATAGTCCGACGTTTCTTCCCACGTGACGATGGTAAAAAAAAAAAGTGTTCACGCGTGCGGACGGAGAGCGAGCCTACAAAGTGTATTGCCCGGAAGTGGGTCTCGTTGTGCGGGCGAACTTTTTGCCCCACGGCTCGTTCAATTGAGTGTCGTTACGAGCTATCCACGTGTAGAACGACACGCCCGCCTGAGAGCGGCGGCTCGGAAAGAGTTTCGTCGGTTTTGAACTTCCTGAAAATTCTGTGACGGTCGCGACGAAAGTAACAGTAAATTTGAATGCATGTTGCGATACCCAACTTTACGAGAACTAAGAGTAAATTCGACCAGGCTCCGATCCAGATCGGATTAAAGAATAAACTTCATATTTGGCGTTAAATATTAAATTCCTTAAGATCGGAAAAAAGGAAAAAAAGGTCCGACGATTATTTGAACTGCGTTGTTCAAGGGTCATTTTTTAGTTTTAGTTTTTTTTTTTTTTTTTTTTTTTTTTTAGATTTTCGGTAATGCTTGTGACAAACTGAAATGAAAATTGCATAAAAACAATTTGACCAGATGATTTTTATCCGAGCATCGGAATCTATATAAAACTGAACCGTTTAAAAAAAAAAAAGAGACGATAAAAATACATCCGGAAAGTCGCACGAAAAATTCCAGAGATTCATATCGGAATGTGAAAATAATGTTGCCGATCCTGTTTCGGCCGAACAAAAGATGTTTCTTTATATTGCCGTCGATGCAGCGTGAAGAGCGAGAGTGTAATTTTTATTCCGGAATTGGCGCGGAGGAAATGAAAATTGTACAAGCGATGGAAACCGCCGGAGCAACGAACGGGAGAGATTCGCTCGAGTTTTCTCTCATGAGCGCTCTCGAGTGTTTCCTAGTTACGGCAATTTCCCATTTTCGCCGAAACATTCGCAATTAAACCGCTTAATTCGAGCTTCCTGCTGTGCTCTATCGGACGCAGAAGCAAATTTCACATTGGGCATTTGATATTTGATTCCCTAAGGTCAGAGAAAAGAAAGAAAAATTTCGACGATTGTTTGAACAGCCTTGCTCAAGGCTTATTTATTTTTTTTTTTTAAATCAATTAAGTACACTGATTAGAAATTAGTATAACTTGTCACAAATTGAAAAGAAAATGACATAAAAACAATTCGACCAGACAATTTTTATCCGTGCACCAGAATCTATATAAAACTGAACCGTGTAAAAAAAACGGAGATTATAAAAATCCGTTCGGAAACTCGCATGCAAAATTCCAGAGATTCTCATCGAAAAGTGAAAACGATCGAAGTCAAAGATGTTTCTCTATTGCGACGTCTTCGATGGAACGCGGAAAGAAAGGGTGTAATTTTGTTCGGGTAATATGATTGAAAATTTGTTTACATATAAATTTGTTTTTTTATGTAAAATTTGTTGGCCCCGAGGAAATGAATATTACATAGAGAGAACGGCGGAGATGCGCTCGGGTTTTCTCTCGTGAGCGCTCTGGGGTGTTTCCTAGTTGGGGCAATTCTCTATTTTCGCCGAAACATTCGCAATTAAACCGCTTAATTTGCGCTTCCTGTTTGTGCTCTGTCGCGTACGTGTCACGTACTTCGCACCGACGGAGACCGGCAACAACGGCGATATGTGCGACGCTGTCCACTCCGAACAGTCGCGGAATAATTTGGTCGTCCCACCACGATCAGAAACATCGCCCCGGCGGTTTATGCAGCCGCATAGTCGATCCAGTCACGTTTCGCGTCACATTACGAGTATAATAGCGTGTACTATCATGCGGCACTCGCGAAAATGACCTCAGGTGCATCCGTCTGTATATCGGTCCTGTGCATCGCGGTCCACGTGTTCAAGGGACCGCAATACTATTCGCCGGAATCACCCAAAGGTTTTGCGACAATTGAATCAACTATCGCCGGTGGTTTCTAACGAAAATTCGTTAATTCGAAAGCGAAAAAATAGTGGTTTTTCTTGTATGATGTATGTGACAATAAAAAAAAATACGAAAACGATTTTTTTTTTCGTTGTAATGACGCAAAAGTGTTGCGACAATTAAATCAATTATTGCCTACGATTTCTATCGAAAATTCTTTAATACGAAAAAATTCGTGGTTTCTGTAGATGACGTATGTGATAGTAAAAAAAAAAAAAAAAAAATTCGGAAACGGATTTATAATTTCATGTAGCCAGTAAATAAAATATATAATTCTGATCCGTTTTCTTTGACTGGAGTAAAACTAATGTTTGAAAAATTGTGCCGGCTTTCCAATAGACGTTTATCGACAAGTGAAAATGATTTTTGAAAATTAGCAGTATTTTGCCCATGGGACGAGTAAATAACTTAGAAAAATAGAAAAGTGTTCCAAACAGTTGGAAAATAACTTTAATACGCAAAAAAAACATTACTGAACGATTTTTGTTTATAAAAAAATTAACTAACGGATGTTAATCCGAAACGCAAAAAAAAATGTTTTTTTTTTTCGTTTTTCGCGCAACAAAAAGGGATTTGGAGTAACATATTTTTCCTTTTTTCGTATGATTGCAGTTGGCGGAAATGCAGTGTCCCTGGATATACTGCCGAGTGGAGACGTGCAGTCAAAGCCGATTGGCTCGAGATTTCTGTTGACGTGCAAGCCGGACGTCAGCGGACCGAACTTAATAAGCGACATGAAGTGGCTGACTCCACTGAACCGAACGATCGAACCTCTCAGGTGAGTTGTCCACTTTATGGATACACAATTTTTGTAGCCGAGTAGACACACACGTATACATACGATAAACTCGAAGTGAGCGGTCCCTTTGACGAGCGCCCAACTCGTCCGCGAATGCAGTCGTTTCGCTTCACATTTATTTATTTTTTTTCCTCTCGACGAAGCGGACGGAAGGCCTCGTTGTAGTTTGAGGAATGCGCAAGCGACATTATAGCGTATATATGTATATGTCTTTTCATAATTTCTTTACATCTTGTAAAGCGAAGGTAGAAAATTACACACCAAGCTGAGCGGCACAGTCATTGGCCGCTGTAAGGAAATTGTTCACCGAGGCGAAATTCGTTTGTTTTCCCTTCGAACTCCAATAAATACTCTGTGAAAACATTTAACACTGATTTTAATTTTTTTGATAGGACAAAACCATCGACAAGATAAAAACATGGACAGTGATCTTTTTTTTTTTTTTTATTTAAGAGAGTTTGATTTTAGGGGAAAAGAAAGAAGAGGTTTAAATTTTTTTCGTACTAGTGCCAATGACTGCCGCACTAAAAAATATCTTTGCCTTGTCGTAGTTTGAGGAATGCGCAAGCGACATAATACCGTTTATCTGTTTATGTATTTTCGTAATTTCTTTACAACTTAAAAAGCGAACGTAGAGAATTACACACTAGACTGAGCGGCATAGTCATTGGCCGCTGAAAGGAAATTGTTCGCTGTGACGAAACTCGTTTGTTTACCTTTCAAACTCCAATAAATACTCTGTGAAAAGATTTTGATTTTTTAAGTGGGATAAAAAGATCGACAAGAAAAATCAGCTATTTATTAAAAATATTTCTCACTGATTTTCATTTTAAGGAAGAAAATTAACTAGCTTAATTTTTCATCGTACTAGAGTGCCAATGACTATGTCGAAAATATGTGATATCGAAAAATATCTACCTAGTTCTAGTTTGAGGAATGCGTGCATTTTCATAATTTCTCTGGAACTTAAAAAGCGAAAGGAGAAAATTACACACCAGGTTAAAGGGCACAGTCATTAGCCGCCGAAGGAAACTCTTTCACCGCGAGAAAACTTGTTTATTATCGGTTCGAACTCAAACAAATATTCTGTGAGAAGAATTAACACTGATATCGGTTTTTCAAATGGGATAAAAAGGTCGACAGGAAAAAATCAGTGATTTATTGACAAATTTTAAGAGGGTTCTATTTTAAGGGAAAAAAGAACCGGTTTCATTTTGTTTTTCTTATTAGAGCGCCAATGACTGTGTCGCTCCAAAAATACCTCCACCTATCAATACCGTATATTTATAAATGTATTTTCATAATATCTTTCCAACTTATAAAGCGAACGGAGAAAATTACACACCAGGCTGAGTGGCACAGTCATTGGCCGCTGATGGGAACTCTTTCACCGAGAGAAATCTCGTTTATTATCAGTTCGAACTCTTCAAAATACTCTGTGAGAAGCTTTAACATTTACTTCGATTTTTCGAAGAGATGAAAAGACCGACAAAAATTCAGTGATTTATTGAAAAAATGTTAAAGGGCTTCGATTTTAGGGGAAGAAAGAACCGGTTTATTTATTTTCTCCGCACTACAGTGCCAATGACTGTGCCGCTCCGAAAAATATCTTTACCCGCACCGGTCGATACACGACACACGCAACAGCATCGAGAGCACTAATTTTTAACGACCTTCTCTACTTGGTTTTTTTTTTCTCTTTCTCTCCAACCTATCGTCTCGCACACAAGCCACACATACAGCCTCCTCGTGTTGCCGATCGAGAGCGACAGGCGAGTATAAAACAAACAAACCCTCTAGACTACCCAATCGTAGTACTTTTTTATTTTTCTTCTTCACTCTAGAATTCTTCATTACACCAACATAAATATTCGTGTGAGATTTTTGCCTATGTGCCACTGTTCGTTTCTTTTCCGATGTTATATCGATGACTCAACGTGACAAAGGCGTATCTCGACTGTGTATAACCGCAGTCGATATCGCGCCTTTGAAGTCAGACGATATTTTATCACTTTTACAATACAAACGACATTTTTTAATGAAAATTTTGGTTCGATTTTTAAGTACAATTTTATTACGCTGTTTTGCAAACTCGTACTTGCCGCTGCCTTTTTTTTCACTTGCTTTTAGCTCAATTTTTGTATCGTATTTTTTTTCTTTTTTAAATTCAATTCCCAATATGTCTGAGATCGAGTCATTTTTTCGGTGTCGAGGAAGTAAAGCTATCACGGTTGCCCAATTACAGTAACATATTTCTTTTATCCGACTACAACTTAACGCACAATATTTATAATTCTATGATTTAAAAAAATAATTTTTTCGACTATAAACATTGATTTGCCAGTCGTTTAGTGACTTTCGTTAGCTTATCTTTGCCCTCGTTCGAATAATTTCGAGTTTGTCTGTTATCGGGATTATGGTTTTATTGATTTATCTCATTAGTATTGCTTCGTTGGTGATCGTGAATTCAATAAATTTCTGTAAATATAGTGTACAGCACATGACATTCCATTTAATTTGTGGTGGATTTTTGCCTATGTGCCACTGTTTTTTTCCCCGACGTTTATATCGATGGCATAACGTTACAAAGGTGTATCGACGGTGCATAAAAGCGTCGAAAACCTTCCTTTGAAGTTAGATCAATGATATTTTTAATTAAATTTTTTATTCTGTTTTTAAATACATTTTACCATGCTGTTTCGGAAACTTTTATTTGCCGCTGCCGTTCTTCTCCGTTTTTTTAGATGAATTTTATGTACCGCAATTTTTTTTCGTATGGCAAAAAAAAAGTTTCGCTATTCAATCCTGAACGTGTCTGAGATCGAGGATTTTTTTCGGTATGAAGGAAACAAATGATTAATTTCAACAAATAGTATTGACAATTTGCAATAACATATTTATTTTATCACTACAATTTAACGCACTATATTTATAATGTGGCAATTCTATAGTTTGTTTCGACAGCTATCAACATTTATTTGCCAGTAATTCAGTGACCTTAGTTAAATCATTGTCCGTTATCGAGCATTTGGTTTTATTGACTTATCTCATCAGCATCGATAAATTCCCGTAAATATAGTGTACAGCACATGACATTCAATTTAGTTAAATTGTTTGCTTCGCATTTTTTTTTTTTTCATTTTGCCATTCAACCCCGACTCTGTCTGAGAACGAGTAATTTTTTGGGCATTAAGAAAATAAAGTTATTATTGGTTACCAAATTACAATAACATATTTCATTCGTCCGACTACAATTTAACGCACTATATTCATAATATTATAATTTTATAAATTTCGTGACGTTCGTTATTTTATCTTAGCCCTCGATCGAATAACTTAAATCTTGTCCGTTATCGCGCTTATGGTTTTATTGACTTACCTCATTAGCATCGCCTCTACGTTGATCGTGAATTCAATAAATTTCCATAAACATACTGTACAGCACATGACATTCCATTTAGATAGTCCCGTGAGAGTGGTAGAGACTGTCGTAGCCTTTTTTTTTTTCTCTCCACGTCATTCACTGTGTGTTATGTATGTGTTTGTCATTCATCGAGAATTTCACTCAACTCCTGGGACATACGTAGACGGGGAACGGGACAAAAGCTATTCGCACTCTCGTCGTCGCATAAATTACATTCCTTTCACGTTTAAGATTCACGGAGAGCACTATGGGCACGACGAGCGATACGATTCGAACACGAGTCTCGTCTGTCATACATAAGTTATTCACCCGGGAGACAGAACAAAAAAAAATATCGAAAATTCTATTCTTCTCAGGTCGAATCGACTCGCAAATTGTCTGTCACGTATTTTCGGATACGTGACGGCGCCTGCCTGTATCATCATCTTCATCTTCCACGCCAGCATCAATGAATCATCGCGACAACGCAAAGTTACTAAAAAAAAAAAAAATGTCGCACAACAATGCATTAAAACTGATGAATGGTCGGTTTTTTAAAATCGATTAGTATTCCATGCAGCTGAATCCTCACTGATAGAAATGGAAAAATTATTTGATAACCCGACTCGAGATAGATTGATTTTTTTTTTCACTCACGCGACATTTTTTTTTAGTACAAATATCATTACTTCGATATTGAAATTCATGCATCGATGCACGCAATCGATTATAGTGGTCAATAAATCATCGCGAAGTTAATAAAAAAAACGTCGCACAAAAATACATTAAAACTAAATGAAATGATAAATGAATGATCAATGTTTTTAAATCGATTAATATTCAATGGAGCGCAACTCTCACCGATAGAAATGGTATCAATCATTCAATAAGGCGACATTTTTTTTTTAGTACAAATATCATCACTGCGATTAGAAACTCATGTATCGATGCACGCAATCAATTATAGTGGATTTAATTTTTGTGATTATTTTAATAATTATCTTATAGAAATAATTTTTTTATTATAAATTGTTGTTCTCTGCAGTGCGAAAAATTCAGCGGCCGTTAATCCGGATATGTACATCGAAATGCATAACGACAACAGCCTAGCGCTGTACTTCAACTCGCTCAAGGAACAGGAGGCTGGTCGTTACACCTGCGTCGCTAATTACGCGACTACCGAAGTTCTCAGCAAAACTGTAATGATCGAGACTATCGGTGAGTTAAAAAAATATATATATATATCTACGCAATAGCTGTTGTAAAAGTAGAAAAAAACTTGCAAAGAAGGAATACATTCGGCGAGCCTTAAAAAAAAAATATTTTCCCAAGTTTTCCGTTTATAGAAAAAAATATTTAACGAACATGATATCAATTTTGTGAATTTCCTGTTGTAGATGCTATAAAGTGGATCGACGCACCGGAAAATCAGTATCCGATACTGGGGAAAGAATTCAAGATCAAGTGTCACGTAAGTGCGAGACCATCGCCAACGGTTGACTGGCTTCACGATGGCAAGCTCATCACCACGAACGATCATTACATTATCGAGACTCATGCATTGAAGATCAAGAAGGTCGTGGACTCGGACGAGGGAGTTTACACGTGTCGCGCATCGGTACTAACTACCGGTGAACTCGAGGAACGGACGATACGCGTTGAGGTACGTGTTCCCAGATAAATTGTATGTAGATCTGTAGAATGGAACGGTGCGTTCATAGAAATGTACTGAACCTTCAAACCTTGGGGAATTTTATTGTGCTCAAATTAGAGTTGAGCAAAAAATTAACCCGTTTTTTCTTCCCACAACGTCTATCAATTACTGCGTACAAATGGTTCCTAACTAATTTGTATCCGGATCTGCAAAATGGAATAATATGATTGTAGAAATTCACTCAAATATTCAAACCTTGGGAAATGTTAATGTACTCAAATTAGAATTCAGCGAAAAATTAGTCCGTCTTCCCCCCCCCCCCCCCAAATGTCTATCAACTACTACGTGAAAATGGTTCCTAACTAATATGTATCCGGATTTGCAGAATGGAACAATATGTTCGTAGAAATTTACTCCAACCCTCAAACCTGGGGAAAGTTTATTGTGGTCAAATTAGAGCAAGGCCAGAAATGACCTTATTTTTACCCCCTACAAAGTCTATTCGACTACTACATCAAAATGATTCCTAATTAATTGTTTATTATTTAGGTCCTCGAAGAACCAACGATCGAAGAAATAGTTTCCGAGAAGGAGATAATCGAGGGTAGATCGGAGACGATAACGTGCAAGGCGAACGGCAAGCCGCCCCCAAAGTACACGTGGGTCAAGTACATAACCCGCGAAGATTTGTCGACGACCGATCGTTTCGGTGTCGACAAGGATACCGGAATACTGACGATAACGAACGTCAAACGCGAGGACGACGGGGAGTACCAGTGTATAGCGAACAATACTGCCGGCGAGGCTCAAACTTTGATCAAGGTGGTCGTTATCGGAAAGCCCAAGATAAGCGAATTTCTCAACAGAACAATGCCCGTCGGCAAGAACGTCGAGATGACTTGCAAAGCTTTTGGCAGGCCCGCCCCGCAAGTTACTTTTCGCAAGCAGACGTCGAAGAAGTCTTACGTCGCCGGAATTCAGCCGGACGACGACAGAATAATCCTGAAGAGCATTCCCGACAACGCCAAAGGCGAAACTGTCGCGGTTCTCTTGATCCAGAAAATCCTGCGCGACGACGACGGTCTCTACGAGTGCATCGCCATGAACAAAGTCGATACTTCCTACAGGAACGGCCATCTGACCGTTGAATTTCCGCCGTCTTTCGCCTCGATGAACAACAAGACCGTCTTGTCGTGGGACAATAAACCGGTCAATCTGACTTGCATAGCCGAGAGCATTCCAAACGCGACAATTCGCTGGACTTTCAACGGCGACACTCCGGTTAATCTCGATGGCAGCATGTACAAGCAACTCGGCAACGGACCCATCTCCACTCTCATGGTCACGACAATCGATCGAAGGAACTACGGGATCTACAAGTGTCACGCGGAAAATATACACGGACACAAGGAGCACCTCATAGAACTCAAGGAGGGGACCAAGCCGGGATCGCTTCAGCAGTCAAAGATATCGGAAATCACCGCCACGACGATAGCGTTCAATCTCGTGCCGCCGCCGACGCAGGAGGACCTGCCCCTCAGAAGTATCACCGTTCAGTACAAGGAACAGAATCAAGCGTGGCAAAACTCCAAGAGCAGGACTTGGTCCGTCGGTGAGTTGTATTCACTTTGCCTTTTTTTCGTCTTCTGTTGTGAATTGTCCCTCCGAGGAAGCTCAGATCGTTGTGCTGCCGATACTTTGTACACATTAATTTTTTTGTAAAACTCATGTTCTTTTGCTTCAAACGATCAATTATCAAATCTTTAATCCTGATGATTAAATCAAGATCAAGACCTAAATCAATACCTGAATCATGATCAATTAAAAAAATCATACCATACATAAAAATCGTACAGCAGACGCACGTTTCTGATTCAAATATTGAGGTAAAAGCTAAATGAGCGGCGGATTCGGGGTCAGTGGGAAAAAGTAAATCGGACGTGGTCCCAAAATGACGGATAACGAACATTTTTTATAGGGATTTTTTTTTAATAAAAAATGTAATCACGAACATCAGAATCTTCAAGGCCGCAACTACACTTCATGTTCTTATTTTACATAATAATTCAAAAAGTATATTTAAATTACCATTGTCTTTTAAAAATAAGTTTTTTTCGCTTCACAGCGAAAACTTGGTTTTCGTAAATATCAAAAAAATTGTGCAAAGTAATTTGGACATGGCTTCCTCATTTATTACAATTTTGCGCACAACTTCTGTGAGGAAGCCAAGAATCGATCAACGATCTTTCTCATACGGCAAGCTATGCGCAATTATTTTTTTGTTTCCATCGATTGAATTCCCGTGTTCTTGTTTCAGGTTCACCGTACATAATCGAGGGTCTGAAGCCGCAGACGTACTACGATTTCCGTTTTTCGGCGAGGAACGACGTTGGCGACGGCAACTGGGGTGCGATGATAAGCGAATCGACGCCGATGAGAAATTCTCCGAACCCGCCGTTCATTCCGAAGAAAAATCCCGACACGCTGTACGAATCGTCGCGGTTCAACACCCAGTATCAGCTACAATGGCTGGCACCTCCGGACAACGGCGAGCCCATCGACATGTACGAGATTACTACGTGCCAGGCTAAACGCAACGGACAGGAGTGGCAGGTGTTCGACGAAACATGCAGGAAAATCGAGATTAAAGGGCAGCGATCGAAGGAGTTGATCAAGGATCTCAACTCCGATACCTTCTACAAGATCGAAGTCAGGGCTCACAATATCATGGGTCTCGGTAATCCCGGAGTTGTCTACGTCAAGACTGCAAGAGGTAAGTTCTATTTTTTTTTCCTCCGCTGATCAATTAATTTAATCGATTTCGTTGTCAATATACTGACAGTACTGTGCGAGCAACGCGGACTAAAATTCACGATACAAGGCTTATTAAAAAAAAGATCGAAAAAATGCCGAATTAAAATGCCGAGAGTGATCGAACAGTTAATCAGTGTTGTATCGCCGATTGCAGATCGCGAATTGCCGAACTGGCTCCCACACAGATTCTCAATTTTTAGCGCTTTCCAACCAAAGACGTGTGTAACCGTCCGATAATGCAAACGAACGTAGATTTATTTTTTGCTTCTCACTATTTTTTTTGTTCTTAAATCTCTTTCCAATCGTTCTTCCGGTACTCGAATCGGAGAATCGGAAGAGTTCACGCAAACTTTTGTTGTAGCGTAGTTAAAAAAAGATTATTTGAATATCTTCAATACAGACATAATGCTTCATTGACCCTTTCGGCTTTCTCCGATCTAGTGCTCGCGAGAATAATTCGGATTTTCAATTAATTGAATTCAATTACAAAAACAGTCTACAGGATTCGTGCACATTTTTATTCGTGTGCAAGTCATCAGTTATTGATTTTTTTTTAAATTTGTTTTTATTGTTCTGTATTGTTCTGTATTTATTTCTGCTGGTCTCTACAGTCAATTTTTGTATTATCATTCAGAATCAGCTGGCGCGACAGTGGACTACAATATAGTGAATGCTGGCGAAACCACCAAGCCCGTCGCGATCTATATTGTCGCAGCAATAGCGATCATGTCCCTAGCCATTCAGAGTACACCGAGCAAATAATCGGATCGGATTAATTGTCCCTTCTCCGAGGGTAGCGCTCGTCTACCTCGTGCACTCGGCGCGACGTTTTGGTGCGAATATAAAAAAAGAAAAATACTCCGCAGAGCACTGCGGACTGTCGTGATTTCAATTTCACAGTAAACGAATGAGCGAATCCGAGGGGCCGAGGAGACCTCAACGAAAACTTAAAAATAACAAATGTAAAATAATAACATAGATCTTAATAATATTAGGTGCATCGACGTATACATTCCGGAGTAAGAATTTCAGATTTTTTTTTCGTCCATTTTATGAAAAATTTCACGCAAGCTTCGCGCAGCGAGAGTTAAGCGCGAGACGATTATGTAAAATGGCGCTAAATGTGCGGTGTTATCGGGAGACAAAAGTGATGAATAAGAGAGGAAAGAAATTATGAGAAAGTAGACGAGAGTCAACGAGTGGAACGGAGCCAAACAGTGAACGAAACTGTATTTATATAACGTAAAAAAAAGGAGAGAAAAAAAAACATTGTTGAATGCTCATTGTTAAAAACGTACTGGTACGTTTTTCCTTTTGTATTTTAAGCTAAGAGCATCGTTTGTGGATTTTTTTTTGTACTATCGTCAGAGCGCCGTTTAACCGCAAACTAGCTTTACGGCCGTACAACGACGGAGGCAGAGATTATTGAAAATTACGCGCGATGCATTATTAACGAACAGCCTGATATACTTACTGCCTTACATTGCCAAATGCCTCATTAGAAGGATTGAACAATATTTTTATAGAATCATACCGATCAAACGATTCTTCCGTTTCGCGGTTTTCGAACGAAAGTTAACGAGTGGATCGTCACTAGAGGCAAGACGACACGTGCGCAACGACGGAGATACTCGATCTAAAATATATTTAGGTGTACTCGTGTCGGTGCATGATTTTTTTTTTATACCAATTTAATGTTTTAGCGAAAATCCGTTTTTATCCGGCCTCTCTGGCCATCGAGGTGAATTGGGTTTTACATGTTCTTCCTTTTCTTTAGTTGAACTTTTTAAAATTATTATTTCATTTTTTTCTTAAGTTTACACTCACTTTTGGGCATAGAATTCAGTTAGTCTTGCTTGATTAGTTCGACGATATAAAAATCCAAAAATTCTTTTAAAAAAGATACGTGTTTAGAGCGCATGATCTGTGAGTTATGAGCATCATTAATTATTATTGTTCATTACTGTTAGACTATTATTATTATTATTATTATTATTAATTATTAATTATTATTACGATTATTAGATAAATATTACGAATAATTAATTTCAATATTATTATCACCGTTATTAGTAATTTTAGTATTTTCATCGTCACACCTCCCACCCTGTCATGTTCGCCATCATCGATACTCTTATAGAATTAAAAATTAATGCCTGGGTTTTCTAGCGTTTATAGATTATTTTTTTTTCAATAGAAACTCCATCGCATGGCATGCGCTTTTGTCAAACTTTCGATTTATCCAATTGATTAATTTTTTTTCGGTCTTTATATATATATAATATATATATTTTGTTAATTTCGTTTGAGAATGAAAACATTTCTATGTGGATCATGAGAGAGAGATGTCATTAAAATTTTTTTAGCGCCTTGAAAATTAAGATTTACCGTGCTCTGGCACGCGTGTAAACACACGTACACACACTCACACAACAGGTGACAATAAACGAAAGCTTAATTGGAAGGGTGAAAAAAATAAAGAAAACCGGTAGAAAGACGGAGGCGCATATAGCCATAGGAGCGTGCAGCGACGCTTCGGGAGATTGCATTTAATCGCGGAATGGGTTGAAAGGGGTGAAACACGGACGCTGAACCGTTTGTCGTTCGAGAACGCTCTTCTCTCGGTACCAGGTAATGACTGCAAAACAGAGAGACGAGGGTTTGGACTAAAAAAAAAGAAAAAAAAAGAACCCTCGGTAGAAAAAGGAAAAAAGTGCAAGCCTTTACATCCGAGCTGGTTCAGCTACCCCCCAGGTGTTTGATCTTTCGTGGAACGCATCGGTAACGTGAAGACCCGTATAGTTTTTTTTTTTCTTTTATTTTCTACCGAATAATTTTCACCGTTGTTTGGACTCGTTTGATCCTCGAATCTCTGCGTTTCAGGCATTCCCGCAGAGTCGGGATTTTTAAGCGGTACAGTCGAATCCGCACTAAATTCAAACCAAGAGAATATTTTAACGAGCTTTCGAATATCGAACTTAAAAATTCGCATTAAAAAAAAATAGGTATACGTGTATCAAATCAACATGTGCATTTTTAATGTGTCACTGAACACGAGAGGAATAAAGTAAATTAATAAGTGTGAAAACATTAAAATGTAGCCTGTAATGCGAGATTTCCAAAAAATGTTGAACATTGACAATTACATTTTTTTTCATTTTATATTCGAGGACACCATGCCGTTGAGAAGAGATTTATTTGAAAACGCAAGAAAAACGTTCGCGTACCTAAATTCGAGCCAAAAGAATTATTTAATGAGCTTTCCAATGTCGATACTAAAAATTTGCATTCAAAAAAATACATATATGTATATCAAATCTACATGTGCATATTGAATGCACTGAACACGAAAGAAATAAAGTAAATTGATGAGTCTGGAAAATCAGAAAAATATAGCCTGTAATACGAGAGTTCCAAAAATTCGCGACCATTCACAATGACATTAAACTTTATTTTTATTTTATATCCGACTACACCGTGCCGTCGAAAAGAGATACAATCGATAACGCAAAAAAACACTCCCGCGAACCTGCAATTGGTCGGTGCGAAGCTCCTCTGCCCAGAAAAAAAAAACAAAACAATTAAATAAAAATAAAAACCAAACAATAAAATCTCGTCTGGATTGTACACACACGCATTTCTCATCAACGCCCATTATACATACATATAGGATACGTTTCTGTACTCACGTTTAAATATACCTAGATATTACATGTGTGTATGCATTATAGTTGTACAACGCTCGTATTTATGAGAATGAGGGGTTTACATAGATTTCCTCTTTTTTTTTCTCTATGGAAATATATATTGTACATAAATATATACAACGCCGAAAATATACGTGAGTGTCAAAGGAACAAATTCGCATTACGATTAGCCAGAGGAGAAGCCAATTTCAAATTGTTGACGAGTTCTCGCGCCGGCTACTCGGGATAAAACTGATGAAGCTATTCGGCAAATAAAGAAATTATCGAGCCACTAAAATTGAAACATGCGACAACAAGTACCCACTTATTTTACTTTTTTTTAAATTCGGTTTTACCTTCTGTGGAAACTTTGCGTCCAATTTGAGATGGTTTCTTTCGTGATGGCTTTGTCGTTTATTTTTCGCTTGCCCGCTTATCGTCATCCGGGAATACAGCTCGAGCCGATACGAAACGGTAAATATATACAAATTTCAAACAAAAACGAGAGAAAAGCACAGCTTTATTAACGTAGCGATTGGTTTTTTGAGTGAACATTTAATAATACTGTATAGATAACGAGTAAAACTAATTAGCTTTTGAGTTGCGAGCGAGAGAATAGGCGAGCGGATTCTCAACGTCGAAAATACGCTGAAAAAGTAAAGAACCGACTACTGACGTTTCACTTTTTTTCGACTCCTATGCGAATTTTTTATTTTATATATTTTTCGACTCTTTTGTGTATCACATATGATAATTGCTAACTTTGTTTTCCATATTATAGCTCAAACTTCCGACTTAAAATGTTGTAAATTGTTAATTAAAAAAAAAATAACAATGCTCATTTCAAAGGTAAAAGTGATTCAAAAAGCTTCCAATCGATACACAATAAATTCGCGTTAAATAAAAATTTTAAAGGCGCGATTAGACGGCAGGTGAACGCAAATCGATGCAATCCGCTCGCCTGAAAGGTCGAGTGAGCGATGTGGGAATTAAAACTTTTTTAGTTCGCTATAACAATAGTGTCGGCTAGACTAACAATAACATACATAACACGAGGGAAAAAAACTGTAAGATCTGGGCTACTTGGTTCTTGAGCTTCTTTGGCACTCTATTTTAACAAACAAAAAATAATACTTAAATATTCTGTGTTTGCATGATTAACTATACGTTGCAATTTATGTCTTCTCGAATGAGCTTTATGATCGTTTATGATAAAGACGGATTTTTTTGCACTATTTTTTTTTTCACCCACTCGACCCACTGTTTTTTTCTGCCCCGTATACTTTTTTCCAGGATATTAATCCTATGATTAATTATTGATTAAATTATTGAAAGAAAAAAAAACGGGACGTTACCGAGGCGTGTTTGGTGATGTCACTGTCGAAGGTTTTTTTTTTGCACGATGTTTTTCCACAACGCTTTCTCACACGTTTTTTTGTTGTTGTTTTTTTTCCCTCTCTGAAACACTCTACTTTGTGATCCGTCATTTGGCTGGCGACACTGAGAGTCGAGTGACAAAAATGTACCAGTACGTTTTTTTTTTGTATACGAGTCAGTAGAATCTCGCGTGTCTGTCGACGGTAAATCGATCGAGTTCGCACTTGATTGGCTACTTGGTTTTGGGAAAGTTTATTCTTCGTGAGGTTCACATTACCTTTCGATGGTTAAAGCCATCACCAAACATTCTATCGATAATTTGCTTTTTGCACTAACCGAATTGCAACGAGAGACTCGGCGCTGGATCGTTTTACTACTTTCGTAATAAAATTGTTATTTGTGTTCTTCTTTTTAAAGGTGAAAACTCGCTGCTTCTTCAGGAGAAATCTCTCATATCCAGCGCAACCATCATCGGCATCGTCATCGCGATGCTCTTCCTCGTCATCGTTATCGTCGACGTTATCTGCTGTTGTACGCACAAGACAGGTGAGGAAAATAATATTGAATTTTTTTTTGTTAACATTCACCTGTACAGTGTTAACCGTTAATACTTGAAATTCAGAGTAAAGACGTTGGCGAGATTATAGGTAACTAGGAGGTTGGTTATGGAATCTAGAAATCGGAAATTCATTTCCAGAGATTTACCGAAACTACATCACTTCTGGTTTGAAAATCTCATTTTTCGACCGGTGGTGATATATTTCCCGTATAACGTCACTTCCGCTCGAAAAATAAGTTTTCTTGACCAGTAGTGGCGTATTTTGGTATGACGTCACTTCCGGAAAAAAATAACTTTCCTGGACCGGAAGTGACGTACATTTGGCAAAACAATTAGTTTTCTGGACCCAAAGTGACGCATTTCCGGTCGAAAAGTCAGTTTTTTTGCATGCGGCGATAATGCACAGCGCTATTGTATACCGCATTATTGTATGCAACTCACCGAGATGCGCAGTATAGAACCACAATTATAAAATAGGCGAATAGTTATCAGAACCTTGGATTTTGGGGGTCCTCCAAAGGGATCCTTTGGATTCTTGAAAAATCGCACAAACAAATAAATACATAAACAAACAACTTTCCAAAATATATACAAGACAATTTTATTTATTCACAATTTGTTTGCAGGAATAATATTCTACGTTTGCGAAAGATCGCGAAAGAAGCCTGTGGACGAGGAGGACACCAAGCTGGGCAGGTGAGATTCAAGTTTCCTCACATTCCTCTCGATACTGTACGCAGCTCTCTAACACGAATTCCCCCACACTTCAGAAATTTCTCTTTTCTTCATCAATATTTATTCGTAACAGAAAAAAGTAAACATGGTATACTCTATACGGCTCACATTCTTCACACACACTCTATTTACACTACTTATACTATCGTATACATTGTGCTTTGGCAAGTCTGGCGCTATCATGTCATTGAATTTTTGGCAACGTTCATATTTCTTATATATACGTGTTGATGGAAGAAAAACAAAAAAAAAATCAATCATTGAGTTAATACTTATCGTTTGATTCATCACGGTGATTGATCCTTTTCATATTATTTGTCTGTCTCTCTGAATCAACTGTTTTTTAATTATCGCCGACGCTATCTACGCCCGACTTTCGATATTCAAAATCTGCACGATATCTTACGTGTAATTTTTTTTTACGGATTACGAATCGACTCATCCAGAGAAAAAAAAATTATGTCTATTTTCCTTACCCGGTACAGACGAAAAATAATAAAAGTACGCTACTACTGCGAAAAAAGCGAACCAATGATGTCCTTGTGTAGATCTTGAATTTCGAAGTCAACTCAGTCGAGCGTTAAATAAAATAATAATAATAATATAAATAATAACAATACGTAAAGTAAACAACAGTGAGTGTGTGCTGTGAATTTAGAGTACAGTTGAATCACTTCATTATTCTCTCATCTCATATCCCCATCGTATATTTTCTTGTCTTTTTTCTGACCGTTATAGTCTTTACGGTTGGCGGTTCCCATTGCCTTATTGCGATCAAAAAATGGCCAATGTCGCGGGTGTCACGGCCATCCAAGACTCGGGTAGTGGAAAGAATACCATTAAATTGGTCAAGCATACCGCCATGTAAGAGATCACTTGGATTTTTTTTTTAAATATTACTGAGAAAAGCTAATGAAAAAGTATGAGCATGGCTCCGATCGCTGAATTTAACAATGACATGGCTTTCCACTTGGCATGATTTTTTCTCTTTCGTCACTACAGTTTTTTTCTTGTGGTTTTTTTTTATTTATTCGATTCCACTCTGTTTTTTTTTGTTTCCTTTGGTTTACTCCCCTGTCTGTCCGGAGGGTGGAATTAATTACACCCTCGTGTCCTCTGTTTCTCCTCTTTTTTTTCGTCGTGCCCCTCTGGGCGTTTGGTCGTCTGTCACCGCGATCCCGCGGGACGTCGAGTTTCGATAGTAAATCGAGTCCACAACTCGAACCGGTCGGAAAAAGCTGGAGGGTGGAAAAAAAATGAAGAAAAAAAAATGAAATTATCCATTATTGATTAATAAAATAGTCCATAGAGCATGTAAGAAGAAAAAAAAGATTGAGATCCCCCCGTCGATTTTATGTTTTCGCCTTCTGTGTGCCGCCAACCATTCGAGCGCATTAATAATTCACAGGATTAATAAATTCAGAGGATATCATTTTATTATTTTATTCGTGATCTCATAGTCAACCGTCACGCATTATACTTTGATTTCTTTAAATTTCGAATCAATCAATTCGCATACTTATCGAATCGTCGTATTTTGTTTATAAAACGCCATAAAAAAATTGTAAATTGTAATGTATCGGACGGAAAGTTTTCATGCAAATAATGGTACATCAAATTTAATGTCCAATTGTGATGAAAAATTAATATACTTTTACAGTGAAATTACAGTAAATGATGGAAAGTAAAGTATTTTTAAGTTTGTGAAATACTGTACATTCATTTTTCATCACAATTGCACATGAAATTTAATATACCAGATTATCCACGAAAACTTTCGGTGCCAGTACATTGAATTTTATAAGATTTTTTTTTACAATGTACGTATAATCATCGTATTTTGTTCATATACGTATAATCATCGTACGCTTGAAGCTTTGGCCATGCTGCATGAACTCACACTCGTACCCTCGACGAAGAATAATCACTGTAAACACTCCGATGCTTGCGCATCGTGTTAAATTTTTTCTCGATGTTTTTAATACTTTTTTTTGTCGATTATTACTCGCCTTATTCAGCCAAATGAAATTTTCACATTCGGCGTCGTGCAGACTGAAGTGTCAAAATCACGTCTTTTTTTAATTCGAAAAAAAAAATGTTGGCATGCGTCACGTAGTAATTCTCGATGTTCTCGTAACGATTAATAACTCGTCATTTTAGTTTGATTTAAATAAGAATAATAATAATAATAATTGCATTACGTGAAATTTAATCGCACGTTGGTCGTGCTTATTTCCTTAATCCTAAGAGGAAAAAAAATATTATCGTTAATGTGTTTGAGACATAGTGATAAATGTTGACACTTGTGTTTTTTTTTCTTTCTACGTTGTAGAGAAGAGAAGGAGCCACTGAAGGAAGAAAAGAAGATAACACCGATAATCGATTCCGGACTGAGGCGCGAGACTTCGATCACATTCGACGGCAAGAGATCCGTATCGAAGACCGGATTCGTCGGCAAGGACTCGGCCGTCTAGATATTCTTCCGGCGTACTAGATTGTAAATTCTCTCCCGTGGCCGTGAACAAAAGAAAAAAAGAAAAGAAACCATTGAGCTATTCAGGCCACCAAGTTCTCGGAAATCGAAGAAACCGCGACTTTCCATAACGTCCATCTTCTCGATAAACAAAAAAAATCAAGAAAATCAAAATAAGAATATTGATAGCGCATAATTTTTCTCGATTTTTTTTGGCCTCGAGCCACGTGGACGTTAATATCGAATCGCCGAAAACTTTCGCTCCAGTCCGTACGGGACAAATGTGCACCTGCCAGGATAAAAGTTTAAGAAATTCACGAAAGACAGATATACGAAAGGGAAAGAGGTTTAAAAACAAAAAAAAATGTTTTCGGAAAGTTTTCAATTCGCAAAATTAGTCTCTGAGCGTGAAACGTCGGGACCGCGAAAGGACGAGAAAATTGTCCAAATAAAAAAAAGATGAATCGCTGAATAATAAATAACGCCGATACGATCGTTTGGTACAAATTTCAAAGGCTCACAGTAGCGTCGAGTGTAAGGTTAAAAAAAAAACATAGAGTGTACAGGCAAAAGAAGAAATGAAAAAAAAGAGAAGACAAATCGTTTATTCTACACGCACATAGTTTGCCTTCGTTTCCGTTGTTCCTTCTCAATTGTCGATCTGATCGATCTTTGGCGAAAAATCAAATCAAACGTTCCTTCTTTCCCCGTAGAGCTTAGCGATTCGCGCACCGTAGCAAAAAAGAAAGAAACGAAACCATGACAGAAAAGAGTGGATTGTACAAAAAAAAAAAAAAAACAGAAAACGAAACTAACGAAAATGTGAAAACAATGAGGTATATCGTAGGTGTATTTATCCGTCGGATTGCGAAACAATTTAATAGTGGTCACTTACGCTTCGAGAAAGCTTTTACAACCTCATAGACAATCGCGGTTCTAGTACGCTGGATTTTTTCCTCCCCGTGTTCCCCGAAAATTCCCCCGCCTGTGTTCCCATAACTGCAAGATCGTGATTATAAAAAAGTTAACGAAAAAAATTGTATCGAATTTGAGATAGATAAAGAAAAAAAAAAGGAATCGACAACTTTTTTCCAATCACCATCTTTCGCTTATCACGGATAACCCGAGTGACGTTGATGTTGTGCGAGGGGTGGTGGATTTCCCGAGCCACGCGAGAAAAAAAAACCCCTCGGATATAGAAAAATTCAACGCGGTATTCGTGAAATCGCGCGATTGCTCTCCTGCCCCACCCTCCACCCCGTATGTATATAATCTATATATATATATATATATATAAATATATATATTCAAGATAATACTTTCGATTGCAGCTCTTTCTTAATTGTCGCAAATATTTTCTATTCAAAATCCTCGCTTTTGAGTACGCGACGTTTACTCGAGTGCGAGGAACGTCAAATGAACGTTCGTCTCGTCCCTGTTTTTCGATTATATCATCGAAACACTCTGCCAATCGACACTTTTGTATCGTTTTTTTTACTTTTTAAGACTGATTCATTTAAGACTCGAGCACACAAACAGATAATCGCATCCCTGCCCGCCGTTGTACATTGTACCGGCTCGCGAGTCTGCACTTGCCTGCCGGCCCTTTCGAATCGTTTAATTCGAGCTATCTTTTTTATTAACGGACAACTTCACCAGTGAAAATCTTTTAAAAAAATATTCCCATAATGAAAATTTTTCATTTTTCGTCCTATCGAGCGTGTTGTATATTTACAACTTTTAAGCGAGTCATCGAGATTGCGGGAGGCGTAACGATGAAAAAAAAGGAAAACATGAACGCAACTATGCGTCCTTCGATTCCTGCGATTCCTGCGATCTCGATCGCTCACCTTGACACGAAAAAATCTCTCTAAATATACATGTATGTATAGCGTAATCGAGGAAATAGATTTTAAAAAAAGGAGGACGGTGGATGTTTTTTTTCGTACTGCGCGAGGAATCTTCGTCGTTTGTGCCGGTGTTGGCGATTAAAAAAAAAACGCCGCAAGGAAAGAATGTCGTGACTCGGAGACGCACCGCAACCTGCCAAAAGTAAATCGTTACTAATCTTAATGAAGATTTCGGACGCGGTACGAAAATATCGTCCGCCGAACAATAGCGTAAGAGGGCTTATTGCAAAGAATGCAGTTTGAAGCAGAAAAAAAAACACAATGTGATAAGTTTTTGTAAATGCTTGTAAACGTTCTCACCTATGTCCCTGCCCCCGATACGTAATTTTAAGGAGTATTCGATCTTAGGCTTAGAACCAGTCCTAGTTAATAATTAAATAATTGAAAGCGGATGAAGAGAAAAACAAGAAAAAAGTAAATGGAGGACGTGCACACGAGCGCGGATAACGCGTTTGCCTTGCCCGAATCTATACTTGCGTGAATTTGCGATTGAAAGAAGAAAAAAAAAGAGAATAATCTTTGAAAAACTACGAAAAAAAAGAAAATGTAACTATGCGGAAACGAAAAAACGATGTGCGAATCTTGTAACGAGCATCGTGACGATCGCGTCTTTTCGTTGGGAGTGAGAGACGTTTTGAGATTTTTTTTCCAAAAGCACGACGAAAAGACACGATCGACGATTGATCGACGAATCGATCACCCGCGAACGCTTTTTCCGCGCGGGTAGCTTTTTTACGTAAAATGTGACAAGAAGTTTTGCCAAATAATAATAGTACTTATTAGCAAAGTAAGCCGAGACAAAAACTAATCGTTATATGAGAAACTTAGCCGTGAACCTCGGGCTGTTTCAATTTACCTACCTATAATTATCGTGTGGAGGAGTTTCGTCAAACGAGGAGGCGCACTTTGATTATTAAAAAAAACGCGATAGCCGAATTTTTCTGCCAAATCAGGATATAGAAGAATGATAGAGAGCGAGAGGCTCGAGGCGCGTCGCATCATCAGACATTGAAGTAGTTTAAGGTAATACACGCTATTTTGTATTCGTTGCCAAATCATACGGAGATAAAGATGCGACTCATCTTGACTTAGCTTCCCATGATGTGACACAACAAAGTAAACAAAAAACACAAAAAAAGATTTACGATTAACGAAAGAAAAAAAAACACTCACACACACAAAGTATTAACACGCATCTTCCACTTTGAAGAACATTTACGATTAACTTACCGCATACATACATATACGTTATATATATATACATATATATATATATATTATCAAAGTTCGTAGGTATAAGGCATATTTTTTATGTATGCTTTTTCTGTACGCGACGACAAAACGAAACTCGAATAAAGAGGAAGAAAAACAAAAATTACACGATATTTGTTGTATTAAACTTTATTTATTCGCCATGGCAAATTATTGTCTAATGATAATGTCAGTTTGCTTATTGCAATGGCTATCGCAACCTATACAGTGTCAATGACTTTTTATTCGTTGAACGATCGCTGGGACAAAATAATTTGTTGAGTGGAGTCGCGTGTGCTGAGTAAAATTGTATGCGAAAACATCTTCAGTAGTTTCAGGATCGGGTGGGATTTTTTCTTTTCATTTTGATCCAAACCGACACGTTACGACTCTTCATTCGAAAATCTCGCTAAAGATGTTTTAACATTTAGAAAATCCTTATATTTATTAGGTCTCAATAAAATATGATTTCCCTCAGATCCTTCGTTCTTCCGATACCACATCTATACAATGTCAAAAGAGACTCGTACATTTTCATTATAAATGTATGTACATTTATAATCATGAATTCATTATGTACATTTTCATTATAAATCTCAATAAAATTCCTTCGCCGTTCCCAGCGACCGTGCGGTAAAGTTTGACAGAATACCGATGGCACTAAAGTTAAGCATTACACTATTATGTAGTTTTTAAAAATTAGCTCTTGATAGGAACGTTTCACTTCCCCCCGCGCGTATGGCAGAATCATGTTTATTATGCACTTTTTCGGTTCAAAATTTCATGCCATTGACCGTCAGTTCACACTTCGATATCGACGTTCGATCTTCTGCCCTTCTTGATCAAACGCTGCTCGGCGTTCAATTGAGGAGGTTCCGTTCTCGTGTGCCAGACGTAAACCTGTGAATCGAAACATTCGTGTTCAGTTTCTCGACAAAATGATCATTTCCTTTCCGACTATCGGTGATGAATTTTATATTACGATAAAACACTTGTTTTTTTTCATGCCACACTGTAAAAAAATGTAAGTTTAATGTATCGGGACTGGGACTTTTTATGCAAAACCTGTTGCATTCAACTTAATGTACAACTGCAATGAAAACTGACCACACTTTTTAATTGCAAGGAAAGTAAATTATTAAAAAATTAAATATTCCCAGGTTCTTATAATACTGAATATTAATTTTCTATCACAATTTTACATGAAATTTAATATACCAGTTTCTGCATAAAAACTTCCAGTCCGGTACATTAAATTTTATACAAATTTTGTTTGCAGTGTATGTTATAGCGAACGGCTAAAATTTACCTTTGTACAAGCATCGGCCAGTGGTTCCAGTTCATTTCTGGTAATCATCTGCTCCAGTATCTCGGTTTCTTGATACCCACCGCGTGTCTCATATGAGAACCATGCGTCCTTCTTCTCAAGGACTATCCTGAGGTTTATAGCGAAACCGGCCATGTCTACCGGAAACGCCCTGTCGGGTTTCCACGCCGCGTTGAAGCCGACCACCTTGTTCGTCGAATTGTCGCAGATCGGTTTCTCGACCATCAATCCGCCGACGAGTCCAACGGGCCAAACGCCGACCTTCTTTATCTTCTCCATCTGAAAATTTAGTTAGGGTTTTAGTTTACATAATTATCCTATGTTCGACGATTATTTGTAGAATAGCTCTCTGAACGAGATATCCAGAGACAAAAAAAATCTCGTTAATGTTCGATACACTATAAAATATAAACCGTAAACAAATTTTGTTTGAAAATGAATGAACGGTATTTGGAATGTTTTTTGCATAAAACTGTTTCTGAAGTTTCGAACACACGTGCGTGTTGCAATTTTAGAGTAAAATCTTAATTTTTCAATGTAAAGTTTTTAAAAATATGAGGCAAAAGGTTTGTATCTTCAATATCTGATTTTTCAATTTTGCGAAAAAGCACTTTAATGTTCAATCAATGTAAGCAATGCAAGCCAACTTCAAGTTCCAATACATTAAATTTACGATTCATTTTTATAGTGTAGTTTGACGATTACTTTTATAATTGGATATGCTCTCTGGACAAGATATGGATAGTGGAAAAAAAAAATAAAAATAAATTCTCGTTGATATTTAAAAGTGAGAGTGCGGGATGCTTGCGGCGTGATCTCACTTCGCGAAACAGCTTTACTGCATAGGTGTTGTCATCGTCCGCGAAATAAACGACTCCCTTGACGCTGTCGTTAAGATTCTCTCTTATCCAGCGAAGAGCCGCGTTGCGTTGCTCGACGCCGCGCGGTTTCTTCCAGTTCGGATCGTTTTTACCCAATTTGTAAGTCGACGGTGTGATGGCGTTCAGATGCTGATAAACGAGGCCGCTCTCCTTGAGGAAATTCGTCACGAGATTTGTCTTGGCGACGGAGTCCTCTACGACGATCCAATAAAAATTTGGCACATGAAGGAATGTTTGAGCGAGTCTCGTCAATTCGGCCTTTTGTACGGGTCTCGCGAATGTCGGAGTAATGGCGAATATCAATGGTCTATCTTTGTCGATAGGCTTTCCATCGCCCGATGACAAACGGGACTGCATCTGCGCGACGAGATTGACTTGATCGGACACAACCGCACTGATGTCGTGCAGAGTTTCCATAGCGCTTTGCCATCGACTTCTCTCCAGGTAAACTGTAATCATAAAGCACGAAAATCATTAACGATTGGGCTGTGACTTTCTCTGGGCTAAATTGGAACAGTTTGGTTTAGTAAATAAAATAAAAACAGGCGTCCACGTAACGAAAATAAATACGATAGGATATCGTCGATTATATCGTTAAGAGCACGTGCAATACCCCAGTCGGTAATAAAAACTGCAATCAACTTTTCTCATGCATTCTGGCATGTACGGTCAAAAGACTTTTGACCGTACATGCGAAAGCCGAGAGAAAACTTGATTACCGTTTTTGATACCGACTGAGCCCGGGATGGACGGGGAGGAGCTGTTTCATATGATCTTAAGGGGATGTGTACGGACTCAGTCGGTAACAAATTGGTTTGCCTATTTTCTTCGCGACTATTAAGGAGGCTGGAGCGCTTCTCAGTAGTCAAACGAGTGCTACATATTTAACCCTTTGCTACGTTTTTTTAACTTCATACTATTTTCATTCAAGATTATAGATCGTTGAATTCGAATCTGAACAAAAAATTAGGAAATTCAAGATGGTGGACCCAATATGGTGGATACCAAATTTCATGTGAATATGTAAGGAAAAATGTATGCTTCAAAGGGTTAAAGATGTTTATACAAGTTTATACAAACTTTAATGCATCTATTGATTATAGTGGGTGGTCATTTATATTACAGCAAATGTCGCTAACCTAGAAAAACATTAATTGCAATGGATTTGCAAAAATATTAACTGATTAGTGCCAATTTTCGGAAAGATACGTATTCGTTCAATTTTTTCAAAAACAAAATCCGTACCTTTTCGTAAATGATCAGAGCGAAGTTAATATTTTTACAAAGGCATTGCAATTAATGTTTTTCTAGGTTAAGGAAGCCTGGTGTAATACAGATAAAACCATCCACTATAATCAATAGATGCATAAAAGTTTGTATAAACGACTTAAAAAATGTAGCACTCATTTTAATAGGGAGAAGCGCTTCAGTCTCCTTAATATTTTGAACAAAAACAAATCAGCTTTTCATGCATATTCAACGATAGGCTATGAAAATGCTAATTTCCTTCTGTTCGAAATATTAACGGTAGCGGAGAAAATATGAAAATCGATTTGTTACCGACTGAGTCTCTGTCACATGTCGTCAAACGAAAATTGTAACACAAGTGTTTCAAACTGCCCGGCCACCTGCGCAGTACAAATGCGCACCATGCGTCGCCTTCACAACGTTCTCCACATAAACATAGAGACGCCTCAGCAATAAATACTCGTTAATCAATTATTTGTTGACACTCACGCATCACACCGGAGAATAATATAACGTAGATAACTAATAGAAGCGGAAAGCCGCGGCTGCATCGAAAACCGTTCGACATTGTATATCTGGGCGTCGGACGATCGACGAGAAACGCGTCTTCCGTCATCGCTGTCACGCCATGACACTCCACTGTGATCGGCGCGATCACCGTGATGCTGCGTCGTCTGTGCTACTGAGCACGTAGGAAGGGGAAAATATTGAAACGCGCGTATAACACTGATACATTAAAAAAACGATTCTGAGAGTGGATTCCAATTAGATATGTAAAGGTATTTTCGAAGAGGTAACCCAGGCCAGTTCTTTTGACAAGTAAATTTGAGAAGTTAGCGCTGTGATCGAGCGTCCATTATTTAGCAGCAAGAGACTCAACAACCGTGAAAAATGTTCCGAATTTAATAGTAAATATATTCGCAATTTGGTTTCAAACAAATCATCGATTATATTTATCAAGCTTTCTTCCGACAATTGTAGACAATGATGCTTGAATTTTCAATTGAATTTCATTCTTCAATCGTCATTTGATCTAAAAATAAGACTCCACACTAGCTGGGATGGTGATTAAAAATGAATAAAAAAAGTTTACATGGAAACAGAAATTTCTGAACGATTTCCTGTGGAAACTCTAATTGAGATGACGCGATACTGATTCAGTCGGTAATACCTGCTGGTGCTCTCAAAATCTTCGTGTATCCATCCTTTTTATCCGCGGAGTAAATTCGCGTCGAAAGGTAAGACAGATGAAACGCGAGATGGAGCCATCGTGTTAGACCGGAAGCTTCGAAATCTCGATTCACTCCTGTTTTTCGTTCCATGCTTCGAGTTACTTTCTTTTTATCGTTTTTTCGAATCGTTACCTCTCCCACCAACACCCACGCCGACAACTTGTTGACGATAATAAGAGCGAGCCCGCTGGAAAAAAGGCCCGAAAAAACAGGCAGCTCTATAGCTCTGGAAACATATAATTTACAAAAAAAATCGTAAAAAAAAATAATCTTACATCGAAAATCTAATTTCTAGACGGTTTCATCTGGAGCCTGTTATTGAAATGATGTGATACTGGCTCACTCGGTGATACCAGCTTAGCGCTCTTAAAATTCTCGTGTATTCATTCGTTTTATCCGCAGAGCAAATTCGCGTCGAAATAAGACGAACGAAACACGAGATGGCGCCACTGCGCTATACCGGAAGCCTCGAATCTCGGTTTGCTCCTGTTTTTGGTCCATGCTTTGGATCATCTCTTTTTGTCGTTTTTTTTTTTTTTTTTCCAAATCTCTACCGCTCCCACCCACACGAACGCCGACGACCTGTTGAAGATAATAAGAGCGGAACCGGTGGAAAAAGCAGGCCCCAAATGAAGCTCCGTCATAGAAATATATCGTTCTCGAAGAGCATCGAACTCGTCGCTCACCCGGGATTTGAACTTTGCACAACTGTTACTGATTTATATATGTCAGAGCGTGTCGGGCAAGCTGTGGTGCTGTTACAGCAGATAACGGTTAGTCTGAGACACGAGCTTATCGGCTCACTGCCGCGAAATGTAACGCCGCGAAGAGCCGAAGAGAACCAAGAACGATTTCTAACCTCGAATAGCCGAAAACCACGAAAATCATTGCCGTGTAAAATTTCTTGTGTTTGGTGAAATCATAAAAGAAATTAAAAAAAATGAGTTTTCGCAAGCCAAGACGCGACTCGGACGTCATTCTGTCCAATTTCAATCACAAAGAACTGTTGTTCAAGTTCCTTATCATCGGCGATTACGGGGTCGGTGAGTAAAACCGTGAAATTATCTCGAATTCATAGTAGGTGAGATCGGTCACGCGTGTGTATGTCGCGGACCGTCCGCACTGTAGATTCATCGTGCAGCCACGACAAAGTATAATCCGTGTGTTTCTTAATTCATCCGTTTCTGTCCCTCGCTACATTCGAGATACGTTTTAGAGAGAAATAATTTTTTAAATCTCTTTAAGGTCACTTCCGGTTTGAAAATCGCACTTTTAAACCGAAAGTCGCGTTATGCACAAAATGTTCTTAAAAGTTCATTGCGACGTCACTTCCTGCTTAAAAATTTTATTTTTCGACCGGAAGTGACGTCATACGGGAAATATGCCACTTCCGGTTTGAAATCTTATTTTTCGACAGGAAGTCACGTAATATCAGAGATACGTCACTTCCGTTTTGAAAATATCATTTTTTGACCGGAAGTGACGTAATACCGGAAATACGTCACTTCCGGTTTCAAAATCTCATTTTTCGGCCGCAAGTGACGTAATACTGGAAATACGTCACTTCCGTTTTGAAAATTTCATGTTTTGACCGGAAGTGACGTAATACCGGAAATACGTCACTTCCGGTTTCAAAATCTCATTTTTCGGCCGCAAGTGACGTAATACTGGAAATACGTCACTTCCGTTTTGAAAATTTCATGTTTTGACCGGAAGTGACGTAATACCGGAAATACGTCACTTCCGGTTTCAAAATCTCATTTTTCGTCCGCAAGTGACGTATTTCCGGTCGAAAATTGAGATTTTCGAACGGTAAGTGACGTCACAACGAAATGTCTCGAATGTTTCCGCATTACGTCACTTCCGGTTCGAAAGTGAGATTTTCAAACCGGAAAATGAAGTCACTTGTTTTTTAAATTGAAATTCACTGACAATCATGTTAATGACAAAATAATTGAGTCGAATTACCGTACTCGTAATTAATTAACCAGGCTTCGTTATTTTTTATTGTAGGAAAGACAGCGATAGTCAGGAGATACACAGAGGGTAAGTAAGCTCCACAAGGATGTTTACGTTCGCGAGGTACTTCTGTTATTAAACACAGTTTGCTTCCTTTCTCATTACTCGTTTATACCTATGCTTGTTTTTATCTTCTCTTACGTTTCGCCTTTTTTTACATTTTATTTGTTCTATATACGTACCATGTTACTGTAATATTTTGTTTCACTAATCTTTTTGTATTTGTAGTTTTGCTTATTTTTTTTTTTTTTATTATTATACCAATGTCTCGAACGAAAAAACGTAATCCCGCTGATCTTCGAGATCCGTTCTATGACGACACTGCTCGACATACCGCGATCTGTGCACATCCATTTAGTGTAATACGTCCACGTATACGGATTTACATTGATTTGCATAATGATTCAAAACGAACGTCTGTAAAAGTGCTTTTGACGTCGTTGTATATATGTGTATATATATATTTATATATATAAATATTTTTCTTCTTAATCTACCTTCACCACAGCCTCGCACAAAACGACACGCTATTTTTTACAGGCAAATTCTCCTCGAATTACAAGATTACCATAGGCGCTGATTTCGCTATAAAAACGCTCGATTGGGATCCTCACACTAAAATAAACTTGCAATTATGGTACTGCCTGATAAATACATTACTATTATTACATATCTCTCACGGAAAAACAGTATTGCGGCTGCGACTTCGATCCTATAAATATCGGAGCAGATGAAAATATCTACGAGCATATGCAAATGTTCGATCGCTACTGTAAAGAAAATATAATTTATGAAGATAGATTTTGCTGTAAAAAGATTTGCCATTTAAGGACATACACATGATATATGTACGTCCTCAAATGGGAAATCTTTGCAGCAACTTTGAAGCAAAATTGATTTACAAAAATTATCGTTTTCTTACAGTAAAAATCGAACCATCAAATATTTTTTATCCGAACGACATGTCCTCTAGAAGCTAAAGGGTTAATAAACGGTGCCGATAGTGTTTTTTCGGTGTGGGATCCGTGCGTCCGGCAAAGAGACCGTGTAAATAATAATCTTCATGTGTAAATAATTTATGTTCTTTGCGGACCTTTTTGCCTGGCGAACGGTATACGAACAAATTATTGCTCAGTGTTGTTTCGATTTTTCAACTTTCGCTCTTTAATTATAGGGACATTGCGGGACACGAGAGATTCGGTTACATGACCAGGGTTTACTATAAATATGCGTAAATATTGCTTATTTTTCATATTCTCTAATTTTAATGATCTATGCACAGAAAGGTATTCTTTATGTAGCGCTCTTTGTTCACCCTAAATTTTTCGCCCTACAGAGTAAAAAATAATTACGTAAAATCGGCATACGAAGTTTCGTAAAAATAATTTTGTTAAATAAGTGACAAACTCGTTTGTTGAAGTTTAAGTTCACATTTTAGTTTGTACTTTCGTTTGTAAAGGTAGAATCGAATCGTGCGATCGGAAGATCAACAAATGAAAAATTGTGGATCTTTGTGGACAATAAGTTGTAACAAGTACAAACTTTTTAAACAGTGTATCGTAACGAGAGAGTAAAATAATAATGCAGTTACGATAGGAACTGAGAATGTGCTTAAATTTAGAAGATTATTGAATTCCGCTGCACAGTTAAAATTATAATTGTAAATAATAAAAAATAAATTGTAATTTCATCTAAAAATTCAAAAAATTCTGTTTGCATTCACGAACTAGCTGCGAATCCAAGAATCGCTTTTAGCAGTGACTAACATCGTTGTAAAAAAAATACAAAGCCACTTGAGACAGTATCGGCCGCTTTTATATCCACGATAATGTACGCGATGACCGATCGTTGATCTGTGGAAAAATTTCAGGGTCGCCGCAGCCCTGGTTTTCGATATATCGCGAGCCGCGACGTTTCAATCGGTGAAAAAATGGCTGAGCGATTTGCGCGAGAAGGTCACGCTGCCCGATGGATCGAGCATACCTATCGTGCTTCTCGCCAACAAGTGCGATATTCATACGGCGTCGGTGCCCACGGAGCAGATCGTCAAATTCTGCAAGGAAAATAAAATTGGCTCCTGGTACGTCACGTCCGCCAAGGAGAACAAAAATATCGGTGGGTAATCAACGATCTTCTTATCCGAAGACGAATATTTAAAAGAAAGTTAATTAAACCCATTTTTAATAATTGAATTAATTAAATTCATTTTAATAATTTAATTAATTTAATTTATTAAATACATTATCGATGATTTAATTAATTAAATCGAATTTTTAAAAATCTTAAAGGACTAATATACTTAATTTCATTTTTGACATAAAAATTTCCTTTGATCCAGACGATGCGATGCGATACCTCGTAGAGAACGTACTCAAGGCCAAGATCGAAGATGAAATAAGAGATTCCATAAAGCTCCGCGAAACGCCGCTGGTCCAGGAAAAGGCCGGATGTTGTAAGTCTTGATTCACGTTATACACAAGTATGAAAAAGCCAAACAAGAGATTGATTGGGTGTCGATGCATGTCAAGGAATAAAAAAAAATTCCCGGACATAAACACCATCTGTCAGTGCTTCGTAAAGTCAAAGTGTCGCGCTGATATATTGCCTGCCGTGATAAGTATTCTAATAGCTATCGTTTAGTGCTCCACCGAGATAGACGGCGCAAAATTTCCATAGAGTTATAAATTCACTAGGTACTTTTTTTTCACTCCCAAAATATCGTACAAAAATCGCGATGATCAGAGATTATGTAGGGAATGTGTTCTTTGTATATTTTCTTTTCGTTGGTTTCGTAAAATTGCCTTTGAGTTATAAATTCACCAGGTAACTTTTTTTGTTCGATTCCAAAATATCGTACAAGAATCACGATGATCAGAGATTATGTAGGAAATGTGTTCGTTGTATATTTTCTTTTTTGTCGTTATACACACGCCTATACATTATACATAGATACATATATATATAAATTTGTACATACACGAATACCCGTTACTGTATATAGGTATATATCGTTTCGAAACATTAAAAGTAATAAAATGTATAGTGCTACACATCTATATTTACATGCTTGCGGTCAGTATCTTTGGTGACGAAAATTCAATACCTCGCTCGAATAAACGTCGATGTAATTGTCGACTCGATCGTCGAGCTGAACAAAAAAATAAAATAAATAGCTTATCAAACTAAATCTTATAGCTAATTTTTGAGCGTGATCACAAACGCTCTTTAACAGGAATCTACAATGGCTCGAGTTTTTAAAAAAATAATATACGACAATTGGTCCCTTATCGAATGGCTATTTTACCGACTGAGCAGACTTATGACTCTCGTCCCGAATGAAAATATTTTGGACGGTTAGTTGCTTCGCGTTCACAGTTGTTCATCCTCGAGCTGAGAATTTTTTACAGCGTTCATGGCTATCGATACCGTTGACACCATCGTCTTGCTGTACTCCTTCGAGTAATCTGAAAATACGAAATTACAACATTTCACAAACGATCGTCGATCATTTCATTATTTATTAGCAGAAAAAAATTAAATAAGATGAAAAATTGTTAGAGATAAAAAATAAAAAATTTTGTTTAAGCGAGCGTTAACCCAGTCGGTTTTGCTTTGGTGCGCAAGGAAGTTGCACCGAATTTTGTCGTTATCGTTTAAGACAATTCGTACAAAAAACAGCGAAGAACAGCGAATTCTGTATAGAGACAAAATTATGTGCAACTTCCCCGACAAACTAAACTGGTCGAAGTCTGATGGTGGCTTATGAAATGGGAGTTATAGTTAATAAAAAAAAAAAAAATCCAAAATGCTTTTGAGAAAAATGTAAAATAAATGATCTTGAGTTTCAGATTCTATTTTTTGAATGAAACTTAGGAATCAACGAAAACACGATATAATTTTCGTGGCTAAGCCACCACACGACATCGCTCCGACTCCCGAATAACTCGAGAAAATCCGGTTAGTATTCCGGTAAATTTTTAGACAAGCCGGCACGCAGTTACCGTCTAGCAGATCCAGGATTAATCAAGCCGCGTAAATACATGTTTGTCAATAAGAGCGAAAAGAATTGGCATCGCTCGACGAAAATTAGAAGGGCCATGCTTTACCTGTATTTAAGCATAGAAGCGAAGATCCCCCTGATTTTAGTCTCGCGATATGCTGTATTGCCGTTATTTTCGTCGTAAATAGGAAACAATTAGTACCTATATAGTTTTTTTTCATTCTCCGATCACTTTATACGCATGCTATCGCTGATCCGCGTTTAGTAGTAAAGTGTTTGTATGTGTCTTTGCGCGCTAAATTTTCGTTTAGCTCGCATCGGGTACCCCTGAAAAACAGGTGAAGACAGAAAGTATCGTAAAGTCTCGAAGAATTAGTAGTTCACTGATTTTGTGCGTTATCGGCGGGAGGGAGAAAAAAAATGAAATTTTTGTGAAACGCTAATTTTTCGGGTCACCGCTCCTCAAACTTGTTCTATTATCGAAGTGATATTGCGTGCGTTTATATCATAATGATGAAGGTAGTTGAACAAAATATCCATCTGGATGAGAGTTATGGGTTGAATGAAATTTTCGTAATCCGCTAATTTTTTTGGGTCACTCGTTTCTTCTTGTAACTTGTTAACTTGTTCTAGTATCGAAGTAAGATAGTGATAAAAGGTAGTTCATACTGCAGTGACAAATACTATCCTATAGTAGTACTACACTGTACAGTATTCTACCACTATACTATAGTGCCTTTATACACAGTGATTTAGGTTCAGATAAGAGTTAGTGGTTAATTGAAATTTTTTGAATTTACTAATTTTTCGGGTCACTCGTTCTTCGAACTCATTCAATTATCGACGTGATATAGCGACAAAAGGTATTTTACACTATAGTGGCAAATCCTATGCTATATTAGTACTATACTGTACAGTATTCCACTACTATACTATAGTGCTTCTACGTCACAGTGATGAAGGTAGTTAAAGAATACAATAAAAATATACATCCGTCTGGCTGAGAGTTATGCGATTAATCGATCGCCACGACCGAGATCCCCTCACTCATGCCAGGCCCAATCTTAGAAACGAACAGTGTGCCCATCACTTACGACGCAATTAGCCGTGCTGATCGTTTCGGTCAGAGCTTGGTGACCGTAACGAAGTGGTGGTTACCTTGGCCGAAGTTGTTCTGTCCGGGTGCGCTGCTTCCGTGGGGTGTCAGACTGGCCCGAATCCTCGAGCAGCTTATCACACCCGCGTACGCCTGTCTGTATTGCTTATTCATGATCACGTAGATTATTGGATTCACGCAGGAGGCGAAGTACAGCAGAAGATATCCCATCACGTGAGCCTCTGCGACAGACAAATAACCAGTCAACGTCATCCGTCACAAGCCCATTTACACATTAAACATTTTTTTTAATAAAATAAAATTTATTAAACATTAAATTATTAATTCATTGATAAATTTAATTTATTGATTTATTAATAAATTTAACTATCAATTTATTTTATTTATTAAGATGTTTTTAATATAGCAAACAAATTTGTGTATAGAAAGATTCGCGGGTTCTGAGAAAATAGACTCGGTTGAATGAACCGAGTATCTGACTCACCTGGATATTGAACCTCCGGATCGGTAACTTTGACGATGGTGATGGGCAAGTAGCAGGCAACGAAGCTGAGAAAAATCGCCAGTACCATCTTCGTTATTCTCCACTCGCTTCGTCTCTGTTTCATTTCCCTCGTGTCTCTGCCCGGCGTGTGTGGCGACTTGATCGGAGGATTCGCGTGCTTTCGCATTCTCGATTCGGAGCTGCGAGTTGAAAGGATTGTAATTCATCGCCGGGATAAATTCGTTACCATTCTATGGGAATTATCGTAGACCAGCGTGAAGAAAAAGACTTTGGTCCATAATTAATTACCTGTGGACGACCCAGAATATCTTGGCGTAGCAGCCAACGATGACGATGCAAGGTATGACGAACCCGGTGACGAAGAGGAAGGTCTTGGAACTTCGTCCGTTTGAGTCCTTTACGATAGAGCAGGTCTCCAAGTTTGTGTCGTAATCGAACTTGCCTGGGAAAACGAATGAGAGATGTTCGAAAGTTCGTTTATACGATTATCATGCACTAACAGCAGCGAAGAGAACATATTTAAAAAATAGTTACCCCAAACTCCGATCAATGTTGGCAATTGCATTCCGTAGGAGAAGAACCAGCAGAAGATTATCATCATCGCGATCCAGTGTTTTTTGTAAACTTTGTTGTACAACCCATGATGTGTGATCATTATGTATCTGCGGGCGGTCGTGATGGGTGATTAATTTTTCATTATCAAATAATGCCTTACAAAAATTGAAAAAAAAAATAGGAAGGGGGTAAACAATACCACCAACCGGAAGTGGCTCTGGCGGAGACAATGAAGAGATTATTAATCTGTTCATTGTGTATTTGCGAGCGGTCGTGATTACTCATTAATTTGTCGTTATCAAATAAGACCTCATAAGATTAAATACAAAATGGATAGGATAAAAACGACACCATCGACCGGAAGTGGCCATGGCGGTTGACGATAAAGAGTTCATTAATCTGCGTGAACTGTACATGCCTGTTGATCGTTATGGCACCGACAGACAAAAGACTGACTCCAACATTCCCGTATCTCAAAAAAGGCACGAGTGCGCACAGAAATCTCACATCCGCCCAGCCTGCATCGATGAATCTTATAGAATCGAAGGGCAACACCAGCAGACAGAAGATAAAGTCGGCCACGCATAGACTGCAAAAAAAGCAGTACAATTGAAAATCTCCTTAACATCGGTTGCTTAAAAATTTAATTGACATCGATTAATTTATTAATACTATCATTATTTTTTTTCTATTTTTTTTCATAATTTTATTCCATGATAGATCGACTCTTTATAAGGAGTCGATCCGTCGTCGATCAAAATTTTCATGGCATCCTGCAGTCAAGGACTTCTTTCTGCACAAATGACAGGAAAATACCGATCTCCTGACTCGTCCGTATCGTTTTACTGCGAAGGAAACAACGCTCTCGAGTACTATATATAGAGAGAATTGTGTTTTCGCCACGAAAGAATCGTATATCGCAAGTTTAGTGATTGCTTTTCTGACCAAAATTGGCGCACGTTTGCTCGCGCTGTAACGGATATCTCGTTTATACCAAACTTGTCCATCGGTTCGCTGAACAAGCACCTTTTTAAAAGGAGCTAAAGCGCGATCGATCTCGAGCCGCGCCAGTACCGAGCGAGAGCGCCATATCAAGATTATCGAATGTTATAAATTTCAAAATTCACGAAAAAAGAAAAAAAATCAACAAAAATAGGTCATATTGTGGGGAAAAAATCCTTTCGAGATAAAATTCCATTTTCACAATTTTTTTCTACACATTCAATGTGTGCGATTTTCAATGGTGAATTACCGATCGAAAAAATGTGAATAGTAAAATTTGTCTCTGCACTTCCGAAAAATCAAATTTTTTTTCATCGAGAGAACTTTTTTTCATGAAATTTATCTGGACGGTGAAATGAAGTGCAAGACTATCTAATCTATTCTTGTCCGAAGGACTCGTTCTAGGAACTTTGAAGTAATTTCCTAACGCAATTTACAATCTCTCGAGCTTCCGGGGTTTTTTTTTTTTTTTTTGGAGCACAAGTTTTCGACGTCGAAGTTTGCACGACGAGAGCATCAATAAAATGAATTAACGCGTTGGTATGCCATCGCGAAGGCTTCGGATGAAAATTCATCGGACCATCCTTCAAGTTACTACTATAGTTCGACGACGAAGTTATCTGACTTTCAAAGCGTCTCGGCAGCGGGAAAACCATCTCCGCACCGTGCTGGAGCAGTCGCGTCACGTTTTCCCAGAGCGTCTCGTTATCGAGGCAAAAACTAGGGACGGCCGTGGATGATATCGATTTCACCGGAGGGGTGCACCGATTCAATCACCCTCCGAGTCTATCGTTCTTTCTTCCTATCCTATCTCACATCTTCCCAGCGTATCCCGACGATAACTCACCTTATTATGAAAGCTGCCGCGACGTTTCGCACCTTGGGATATCTGGACAGCGCGATTATCGTCAAAAGATTACCCACCAGTCCTGTTATCATTATCATGATCGCTGCAACGGCGGCGAATGTCCTCAGAGGCTTTGGAAATCTGCGTAAAAAAAAAAAAATGTTTAACGATAGATACATTACAAAGCAATGAAGTCATTACGATAATGTGCGATACGATCGTGACAATACTAACTGCATGTGTGATATTTGGAAATCTGTGTTTTTTTTTATTCCATTTTTTTAAAAGTAAATCATACTGCAATGCAATGAAGTTATTAAGATAATGTGCGAGACGATCATAACAATATTAACTGTATCCGCCATATTTACGAAATCTGCGTTTTGTATAGCTTACGAGTGGAACAGAAGAGGCTTTGAAAATCTGTGATATTTTTATTAATTTTTTTTGTTTTCAAGGAAATTATATTATAATTTAATGAAGTCATAACGATAATATGCGATACGATGGTAACAATATTAACTGCGACTGTAATAATGAGATTAAACATTATCATATGTATTTTTTTTTGCTATTGCGACTTTTTCAAGAGAAAAAGTTAGAGTCCCGAAACTTAATTTCTTTCCAACCGGAGCACGATGTCCATGATTGAGACGACCAGTTAACTTTCTGGTCCGCGTCGCATATGGGGCAGCGTCTTGAAGTTAATTCTCGTTCGAAACTGCCGTGAGAACTTGTGAACGGTAATAAAGACGAGTGGGATAAAAGCCTGTTAGGAGGTCTTAGATAAGATCTCCATACCGCTGCGAGACCGAACTAAGGCGCGGTCCTTGATACCAAACTTTGTTCGTTTCCGGTGCGAGGCATGTGTTTCCGGATGGTACTTTATATCGTCTAACACTTGCGAACCCAACACCGGCGCAAAGTTATTATCAAATCTCAAGGTCTCATGTCCCGTATATTGCCCAGTCGGTAAAACAGCATTTAAAACAAAAATTTCTCCTCCAAGAGAAATAAAAATGAAAAAATTATAAAAAAAAAGAATACTGAAAAAAGCAACTCACCTCGAGATTTCCCCGTGTGTGACTTCACTGTAATTCGCAGAGTCCATGACGTGTGGCAACCAAGTGGCAACGTTCTCGATGGCCAGGGATGATTCCGTCCGAGTCATCTGTGTCAATTGCAAATTCATCGAGTCAGTCATGATTTCACGCATTCGCTCGGTTATTTTATAAATCTACTTCCTTCCTCGAGTTCTCCTTGGACAGTTCGCGGTGTCTCGTATTCGCAGGAGCGTTATTGCGCGAACGAAACTCCGATAACTAAGAAATACGCCTCGGTAACTACCGAGCATTATGGCGAAACAAACTTCCGCCACGAATTGGAGCGCGTTTCCAACGAGCTCGCCTGTGCGGTAATAATACGATGCAGGATGTGACTGTGGTCGTGAGATAAATGTGCCTCAATGAAAAATCTTCCGCGCTTAAGGAAAACGCTCCCGAGAATCGTCCCGAGTTTCATGCAACTTGTGTTTCTAAAAAGCGATTCCTTTGCTTTTTCAAAGCACGGCGGTGATTTTTTTTTGTTTATAAATTAAATGAATGAATATATTAATAAAAACAAATTTAAGGAGCAACGAGGGAAGGTGTCTATTCTGAACAATTTTGCATACCGGCAGAAGGACGATAAACATAATCCGAATCTCCCGAAGAATCTTCCGCGCGTAAGAAAAACGCTCGTGAGAATGAACACGAGTTTCGAAGAAACTTTTTTTTTTTTACCGATTTCTTGGCTTTTTCAAAGCATCTCGGTGAAAAAAAAATTCTTAATAAATTAGATATATCAATGCATGAATACATGAATAAATAAATAAATAAATTTAAAGAGGGGTCTATTCGGAACGAATCTATAGCCCGACACAAGGATAGATAAACATAATCCGTGCTCGGCTACTCGGTCATTCCGCCCGCGGCAAAGATTAGATTGTGTAGTATTTGTATAGCGCAAGCAACTCCGGAATAACTCTCGTCCCGTATCGAATGAAAGAACCGTGTGTGTAGTAACCGAGAGACACCTATAACTCCCCGGCGAAATCGTGGTCAGCGTATGTCATCTCTTATCAAATTTCGAGTCTCTTCCTCTCCGACCATTGTACACATGGAATTTGATACGATCGAAATGTAGCTCGAACCACAAAAATTGCCGCAGATAAATACTCATCGGATGCTCCTTAATTCATCCGTTTCTGTCGCCGCTTTTTGAGACCGGAAGTGACGTCACAAAGAAGTTTTTTTATTCTACCTTTCTGTGAGTGTATCTTGAATGCGTTCAGCGTCAAAAAAGGATGAATGAAGTAGCACACGGTACGTCTGCGGCTTACTTTATCTGGTGCGAACTTGGTCATACGATCGTGACCAATTTGGTCACGAATAAAAAGACATGAATGAAAATATCATTCGTGTCTTTTTCAACATATTTCAACATGCAGTTATGCAGTTATGCTTTTCGTTCTAGCTGCATTCATGAGCGAATTTCCACGAAATAAATCATTTTCGGTATGACAATCGAGCTATAACTCTTGATCTGCGGAGCTGCGAATATAGCGCCGTTCTGCCAACTTTCAGCCCTTTCCGTTTCACGACAATAGATCTGTCAGTGACTGAATGATCGCAGACAGAGCGGCTTGTCTCTTTTACCAATCTGTTTCCCCAAACTAATCTCCGAACTACGGTGGTGCACAGTTTACAGGATAATGCATGAGTTCACGCAATTCCAAATTTCGAAGGGCACACAGTAGGTATAATTGAATCCCAGCAGGCCCTGCCGACGCGACCCTCCAGGTCGTGCCGGCGTGACGAACGACGGGATAGACCAGTGCATCATGAAAGTTGGACGCACGTATAGGGGTTGCATCGGGGCATCGCGCATGAGGGCGCATAAGTCAACATGGGGGTGCCCGATGTTTCGGTCCATTAGCGATGCGTTATAGTTCACCCGATAAGATTGAAATCTCCTCGGCACACGGTTGCTCGAACATAATCGTGGGGGGAGCGTTGGATGGCGTTTCTGTTATGAAACATCCTAAATGATCCTGCCAACACAAAATCCACCCCGCTGGAGTACACAATAGTTTGAACGCTTTTTTTTAATCCATCACCGGATGAATGTCGCTATGAATTCATTATAGGCGGCTCTCTGATCAGCATGGATTTAAAGCGACGCTGGGAAAACAAAATTTGAGTACCAAATTTATTGGTAAAAATTAATCATCGGGTATTTTTGTTCGCATTAAAACTGTCGAACTGCACTATACTTTTAACACATTTTTGCTTCAGGTCCAATTTTCGTTTTGTTTTTTTTTTTACACTCATTACTGGATGTATGTCGGTCTGAATTAACTACAGTCAGCCCTGACCTCCGATCAGCATTTACACTCGTAATTACACTCGATGCAGACCGAAAAAAATTGAGTAACAAATTTACTCGTAAAAATTATTCGTTCGGTGTTTTTGTTCGAATAAAAATTGTGGAACTCTACTGTAATTTTCACACATTTTTCGTTCAAATCGCATTTTTTTTTTTTCATCCATAACTGGATTTACGTCAGTATGAATTAATTACGGGCAGCCCTGAGCTTTGATCAGCGTGCATTAAACATGATCCAGACAAAACAAATGTTTAGTATCAAATTTATTATTCGCAAAAATTATGCATTCGATATTTTTACTCCAATTAAAATTGTCGAACTCCACTATCATTTTAATACATTTTTGTTTCAAGCCCCAATTTTTGTTTTTTATTTTTGCTTTTCCGTCTCTTACTGGACATACGTCAGTATGCATTAATTACAGTAAGCGCTGACCTCGGACCAGCACGGATTAAACGTGATCCGGAAAAAAAAAAAGATTGATGTATCAAATTTATTGCTAAAAATGATTAATTCGCTGTTCGTATTCGAATAAAAATGATCGAACTCTACGATAATTTTAATACGATTTTCTTTCAAGTTCATTTTTTTAATATCAAAGATTTTATTGATAAACGTTATCTTCGCTAATATTGGGCGCTCCACTGAACGGCCCTAGCAGTAGAATTCTATCAATGCAACAACGACGCTTCCCTCCCCACCGGCCAGATAGAATTTAACTGTTTTAGAATTTAGTTTTTTGGGGTCGTAATCCTAGCTGTGAGACGAATCGGGATCGTCGATTGAAATTTCGTGGAAGCGGTCGAGCTGCAGAGCTCCGCCGTACCAACGAGCATACCGGTAGGATGTAGCCTCAAATGACCGAGACGCGTTAATTGAATCGCCCCGAGGCCATCGCGCGCCGGACCGCGCCTGCATTCAGGGCGGCCGTCCGTTAGTTGCACGCTCTGTACGCGCAAGATACACGCATGATACATTGTACTGCGTCGGGCCGGCGCGCAGCGTGACAGAAACGCTCGTTCGTTGCTTCTTTCGTTTCGTTTCGTTCTGTTTTTTTTTTTTTCCCCACTCTATCTGGTCTGCCCTATGAGGGTGCTGGATTTGGTAAACTAGGGTTAAACACCGGAGCATTAACCTCGATTGAGCTTAATTAAAGAAAATTAACCAACACCCGGTACCCTGCGCAGCCTCGCTACGTTCCCCCTTTCGTGGCAGAAGAAAAAAAAAAGTATAGAAAAAAAAAGAACGAATAATAATAATGCAGGAATAACGCACGATACGACCGTCGACCAGTCATCCGACAGGCTCGGAACAACAACGATACGCGGAGATGCGCCAGATATTAAATTATATAGGATATGTGGGAAGACCCATTTACTTAGGTGGGTCGACGCCGACTTTTGGGTTATTGGCGGAGATCAAATCTGCTCGCGCTAATTCAGTTCGGGAGATAAAGAAACGGTGCGCCGGTCGGAGAGATGTTTCTTTATCACTTCGAATTTGTTAATTTTATGCAATAACATTTTATTTTTATTTTTTGGTTCCATTGTCAGTAATTTGATACTTTAGGTAGAAATGATTTTACTTTTATTTTTATTATCGTAATGTAGAGTAAATTATTTTTTTCTACGTTCTGTTATGTCGTAGCTGGTATCGCGAATGAGGAGGGTAACCGGAAGTTGATTTGAAAAGGACGGTGAACCTAAATTTCAATGATCTTGTTCGAGGTAATTCGGATTAACTTTCAAATGTCACTTTTAGGTGATATTTGCAAAACGATGATGGTATGTTTTTGCATGAAATAAAATTCGAATCGAAACAGATATTTGTACCTCAAATTTATGTCGGTATCGCGCAAAGATCAATGAATAACGGAGCGCAGATCTTCGGAGGCGTAGCGTGAATTCCTAAGAACAGTAATACAAATATTTTATATTAAATTCAGTTATCTCGAAGCTAGTGTCATACCCAGAAAAATAATTTATTTAACCGGTGCGCCGCAAACAAATGGACATTTAAATGAAATACATATTTATTTGATTTAAACAAATAATTATCTGCGCGTCATAGTTCAAATAAATTATATTATATGGATGACCGGAAGTGGATTTAAAAAAGGCGGTAACGTTGAATTTCAACGATCTTATTCAAACTAATTCGGATTGATTTTTAAATCTAACTTTTAGGTGATTGTTTCAAAACAATCGTACTTTTTTCATAAAATTACCTTCGAAGCTAAACTCGAATCTGTGCAGCAAATTTGCGTAGAGATTAATAAATTCCTGCACGTACACCTACGGAGGCATATAGTGAATTTCTAAGAACAAACGCCGTTCCGAGTAATTCCTTGCGGCAACGCGCATTGACGTCACCGAATGATTCCCGAGTTAATCACACCGTCGCCGCGACCGAACGTCCGAACGAGCCATTCGCGAGAGTGAGTCAACTTGACTCACGGTGAAAGTGCCGTAGTGTTGAGGTACACAACACAGTTCACGATGCTCGCGAAGTCTCCGGAACAGCTGGACGTGACGTCACGATCTTGGCTCCGATGTGTTTTACATCGATTCTCGGCACGATCGGCGATCTATAGATCGCGCAAGTGCGCCGGGAGGGATATCATTTCAAATTACGTCAAAGTCAAAAATACAGTGGTTTTATCGTTCCTCGGTATTCATTAACGATACTTCGGGATAGCATCGAAAGCGGAATACCGGAAATAGGAAATTGAGCCATTAATTTCGTGCCGATACGTTGAAACTAAAAAGTGCGTTCATTCGTAAATCAATCGATCAATGTTTCGAAACCCAGGTTCGAAAAATAATCGCCCCCAAATCCAGTCCACGGAACGATATTCATTGATCTAGCAATGGGAGTTCCGGTGATTTATTTTCTTTGCTTTCGAAACGAAAAAATAACTTTTTCCAAAGATTTAAAGATACGTTAATACTGTTGAAAAAAAAAAAAAAAAAAAAATTGCGTTAACTCGTAAATTAACCGATCAATATTTCCTGCAATGACAATTAAACGGGCCGTTTTCTTGAAAAGCCTACACAAATTAATCTTCCCCAAATCCAGCCCACGAAATATTAATTGCTGTAATAATGGGAATTCCCGTGATTAATTTCAGTGACCTCGATTTATTTCGTATGCTTCTGCATCCAAAAGAAAACTTTTTTCCAAAGATTCGAACCTACGTTAGCACCATTGAAACAAAAAAAAAGTTAATTCCTAAATTAACCGATCAATGTTTCCTGCAATGATAATTAACCGTTCCGTTTCCTTGCGAAGCATATGTTAACAAAAAAGGTCCCCCGAAAATCCAACCCACCAAACAACATTAATTACTATAACAATGGGAGTTCCAGTGATTCACTTCTTTGTCCCGATTTATTTTGTTTGCCTTTGCAACGAAAAGAAAAAACGTTTTCCAAAGATTCGAACATGCGTTGATACCGTTAAAGTATTTCAATAGGAGGGGGAATTTGTAGAGGGGGAGGGGCCGAATTACGGATTTGCTGTTAGTCACAGCAGCAGCAAAAGCTTTTATTCTGTAGAAAGACAGAAATCCGACGTTGCGTGAAAGATCGAACAATGGGCGCGTGAACCGGAAATGGAAGATCCATGGACACGCAGCGACCCTCCCCGCGCCGGTTTCCTGTTTACCGTGTAGCAATTGCATTGTTTATCCGCGTCCCATTTTTTTTTTTACCCGTATATGAAATCGTCGTTAACGTGTATTGTATGGTGTAATAATACACGGCATTCGTCACGGCGGTTGAGGGAATTACGCGTAAACTATTCTCGGAAATATTCGTAAGGAAATCCGTGGTGCGTCTACGGCTCGGAGTCGAATCTAATCTAACACAAATATTTGGATATCGAGGATCGCTACCACCGGGAGCAACAACCCGCGGCGTTTAATACCGATGTTCGGTGCTTCGAAAATATTACAGTAGATTATTTATTTTACACACACGGTCCGGTGCAATGAAACGTTAATCCGTAACTGTGCTGTACGAGAATCTCTTATTTGCATACAGACAAGTTCTTTTTTTTGGTCATCGCATCTTCCCCAAAGAGGCTTCTGGAGTGGATTATTTTTATTCATCGAATCTATTCACATCGACTAATGTATAATAAGTCGTCAACATAGAAAAAAAGATATATCTGAGAGAAATTATACGAGAGATGTAAAAGGCGGTCAACGACATATAGGGAATAAGAAAAGAACATCGTATCGTATGATATTCGTTGGGGGATTTGTCGTGTGTTCAAAAATATTGAAATATGTTTTCAATCGATTTTCAATCTGATAATAATAAATCAATTTTTCAGGATAAATTTTTCATTTAATGGAAATGAGCCCAGACAAAAAACACGCGAGATTGCCTGTCTGGGGACAAAGATCATAATTGTACGATATACTTATATGTATATATATATATATATATATATATATATCTTCCCACAGTTACGCCACTACATTCTCCCGTAAAGCCTATCCGATTTTTATTTTTATTTGTATTTAAAAAAAAATCTTATCTCTTCTTTCATCGTTCGATAACATCGGGCAAACATTGCAAAATACATTACAAAATTGTAGCCGTACTTAATAGTTTTATCAATCGTTGATTTTGCATGTATTTGTAGCGATACATTTTTTGCGTATTTGAGACACATTCGCACGTCGCGAAAAAAATTTTATTTCTCTGTACATCCGCGTTACCGATATGAAAAGAGAACATTTAGGAAATCGGCACCCTCCTGTAAGCACGATGGAAAATCGACGGTCAAAAGAAGAGTCCAAAAGAAAAGTGGTCCAAAGTAATCGATGAAAAATATGTGTGCGGGAGGTCCCTGCTCCGTTTCATTTTTTTTTTTTTTTTTTTTTTTTTTTCATCTCCAAAAAACTTATCACCAACAACATCTCGATTAGTTACGGAGATCTATACGATTTTACTACTCCAGCCGGACCCGATATTTCTCGGTGAGGGTGAAAGTGAAAGAAAAAAAAAAGGAACGAAACACGTGTAAGAAGAGATCTCACGAGTGGCCGTATACAACACGCCCACGACCGCCGCAGCATTGGTCCTAGACCTTGACACGAGAGAAGCAAGTGCCACGCAACATTCCCTGACCCTCCGGATCCCTTGCAACCCCGAGTACTATTTATATATATATATATATATATATATATACTCACTTTGACTATTTTTTTCCTTTTTACAGCCTCTTAAATCCAGCTTCTTCCCGCTGGTCTTTTTTTCAGCAGTTTCGACCAATTTTTTGTTTTCCTTTTTTTTTTTTTTTATAAGGTGAAACTGGTCGACAGGTAGTTCGAGTTTTCCCGATGGAAAATTTTCGATCCCTCGAGAAATTAGCGAATTCGCTTGCTACCGCAGCTGTCTTGTTGTCACGTGACGAAATAGTTGTTCGTTAAGCACCCTCTTTTTTTTATACAGTTTCGGTCAATTTTTAGTTTCTTCTTTTTTTTATGTTACAGGTTCTAAAATTCAGCTTCTTTCCCGCTGGTATTTTTTTAATACAGTTTCGACCAATTGTTTTTCTTCTTTTCGTTTCATAAGGTGAAACTGGTCGGCAGGTAGTTCGAGTTCTCCAGATGGAAAATTTTCGCTTCCTCGAAAAATTGGCGAGTTCGTTTACTGGACGATGACGTCGAAGCGACAACAATTCTACCTCAGCCCTCCCGTTGTCGCCTGACGAAACAGTCGTTTTGTTAATTCCTCTTTTCAACAGTTTCGACAAATTGTTTAGTGAAAGAAAAAATCAATTTTTTTTTCTTCTTTTTTTAAACGAAAGATGGAACTGTTCGTTGCTCCCTCGAAAATTTAGCGAATCCGTTTACCGAACGATGACGTCGTACTCGACGATAACACTGCCGCAGCTGTCTCGTTGTCGCGTGAGAAAATAGTCGTTCGTTAATTCCTCTTTTTTTGTTGTTGTTGTTATTATCTTCCTCTTCGTCTTTTCGCCCTGCCTCTTCATCCGTTCGCGATATATATATATATATATATCACTGGGTCGCAGTGTCTCCGAGCCGGAGCATGTGTAAGTTTCGCGGGATCTTAACGTATAGCGTTCGTCAGCCGGCTTTCTCACTGATACCGAATAAACGAGCGTGGAAGCTCAGCGGCAGCCAGCAGTCATCTTTGGTCGTCGTCCGCTTCTTCGTCTTCTCCTTCTCCTTTACGATTCGCGAACGTCCCGTTTAAGTGATCCAAGTGATCCTGAAACGACCCCTTAACTCACTGCGCTACTCGAGCTTTCGCAGAATAGACGGAAGTGGACGAAGAAGCGCAAAAAAAAAAGTAGACGAAAAAACCGCGTCTGCTTCGCGCAAGTGCTTCAACTCCGACACTACGGGCAAGTGTCTTTTTGCCCGGTACTCCGACGATCTTGTGAAAGCCACTTAGGTTGATTAAAAAAAAAAAAAAAATCAATTTTACACCAGTAAATAAACAATCGATATAAGTCACATAAAACAAACTGTGTGTGTGTGTTTTTTTTTTAAATCACTCACTTATGGTTATCAATTAAACGGTACGATAATTTTGATTCTATAATAAATTAATCGTTTAATAGGCGACCGATTAATTTTCCATCGATAGGCGCGTCGATTTGCTTTGATTTTTGTTTTGCTTGTTTTTTTTTATTAACCGACGTCAGTGATATTATCGATGATGTTGTTGTTTATTGAACTCCGAGTTCAAGCGAGCGTCATTTCGCTTCGATATTATCGGCTGTACGCCGCAACTGTCACCATTGAACTGCTTGCTTACCGAGCATTCTGTCAAATCGTAGTCGCTCCAGCGTGCCGTCGCTGCTCCTGCTACTGGCGGTAGCTCATCGGCCTGGTGGGGGATGCCCCGATGACAAACGCACCCACGTCGACTCACATACCGCACGGTGCTCGCTCTGGGCCCCGCCGCTCAAGTCACACTCCGATCCAGGAGAGCGAGGAGTGTGCATTTTCATTATACAGTACGTATGCATAGTAGATTATTGCTGGCTATACGCGCACACGTGTGGGGACAAATTATTGCGCATACCACGTGTAAAGTGTGGAACTCATGTGTAGGCACTGCCCAAGTATGCCGAGTGTCCACACTCGATTGCGCATTGAATTGCGTCTACTGCTTCATTAACTATAATTGGCAATTCGTAAGAATATCTGAACTTATTGAAGATTTAATTTTTTTTTCGAAATTTCATTCTAAACAGTCACGTATTATTTGTCAATTTGTCACGTGTGCCCCTCCCCCCCCCAACGTGTGACCTATATAGTGATAGGCTTAAAAAAAAATCTGTAACAACTCTCCAATTCCAGTAAAAAATTTTACGGGAAGATAACATTTTTTATTTCAGTTTAAGTCGTTTAACAATTTTTTTTTTAAACTATGATAAAGTTTAAATGGGGATGGACGCGAGTAAGATAGGAGAAGTTGAAAATTGTAAAAATAATGGAATGATTCAATTTAATGAGGCAAACATAAATAACACTGTAAAAATAAATCGGAAATTTAATGTACTGGAACTTGAAATTTGCTTACTCTATTTATATTAATTAAACATTAAGGTACTTTTTTGTAAAATAAAAATACCGGATATTAAAATTACAAATTCTTGTCTGAGATGTCCAAAAAATTTCATAAAAAAGAACAATTTTACTTTGAGACGGCAACGCACATATGTTTGAAATTTCAAAAGCAGTTAACGTAAAAAAAGTCACCAATACTGTTAATCAATGTTCAAACAGAATTGTTTTTGAGGGTGTGTAATTTAATAAATGCAAGAGATACTCGTTAATGTTATTGTTAAAAACATTATTTTGTGCTATACTATGTGGCAACCTCCCCGAATTTTGTTTTCCAAAGGTCACACACAGCTGGGATTTTTTTATATAAAAAAAAAAACGAACACTAATCTTATGGCAGCGTTTCCGCAGTAAAAGGGACTGTGCGGGAGAATGCAGCATCCAGTGTTTCCAATGGTTTACTGCCCTCCCTCGAATATGGGTACTACACCCGGGATTAAATAGCCAGGTGTGCCTCTCCGCGGGAGCTCACAAAAAAGAGCTACCTCCACTTCGGGAAAATGAGCCGAGAACTCAGGATAGCGCACCTGGTCACTACCGGAACCTTTTACACGAGGGAACTTTCAGCACTTTCCTACGATCTACGAAGAACGTAACTATAAATTGAGATCAAATCTGTACGGAATGAAGAATCTATTCGTGAGACCGGAAATGACCGGTATTGACTTCATACCGGAAATACGTCACTTCCAGTTTGAAAATCTCATTCTTTCGACCGGAAGTGAGGTCAAACTGGCAAAATAAAATATGCAACCGGAAGTGACTTCATACCGAAAATATGTCACCTCCGGGCAAAAAAGGAGCTTTTCAAACCGGAAGTGACGTATTTTCAGAACCCTCGTGATTGGCGCTGTGGTTGAACTTAATTTCGTGAGCGTGAATGCTTCATCGAGTGATGGCGTAGATTAGTGATTTCGTCGACAACAGAATTTACTTCGAAGAGTCTTTCGTCGCGTTCCGTCAGTTTTTTTCGTGAATGAGTCAGAAACCGGAGACTCCGGTTAGCCATTACGGTGAGTCACTGCTGCGAGTCTGGCGTTATCACGGTCGTTATTGAATTATAAATGTCACGAAGATGTAAATGACTCTCCTCGCAATTGTCGATCGGAAATAAGTAACAAATCAGTAAAGAAGTTTGCAGCGTATAGTTTCCTCATTAGTAGTAATCGTTGTCAATATTTTCCATGGTACGTACATGTAGAATTGATCCATGTAGAAGATTATTTACAGTATATATTTCTATTGCCAACGGGTCATCGACCCAAGTTCTTCAGCGCCTTAATAGTTTATTTTTTGTACTAGGGCGATTTGTTTTTCGTTGGAAAAGATTTCCTCACTATTTTTCCGCGTTACATTGATTCACCTCCGTGCAAAGTCTGCACATCACCACAATAAAGTGCGTCGATATGTCAAAGCCTGCTCGTAGAGGTCCTACGGTTGCGAATTACCAACAACAAAAATTACTAATAACTCTACTCTTAACCGAACTCCCCCATAGCCGATTGAAACGAGTCAGTGCGCAAGTCTCAGCATGCCAAAGTGGTCCAGTAATTATTCTTAACAAACTCCGAACGAGCGCCGAACTGCGAACGAGAAATGAATGATATCTTCGTCAGCGATAGTTTCGAGTGGACTTCCAAATGACTCGAAGTACCATCGACGACGGTGGAGCCAACGCTGCCGGCCCGTTCAATCTTCAATGGAATGGCTCGACAATAGGCGAAACTCAATGAAATTTGTCGAAACAAAAATGGGAAATAAGGAAAGAAGTCTGCACACTGAAAAAAAAAAAACTAATTGAGTAAATAAAATGAGCGCTTGGAGATAGTGAAACAAATTTATGGTTGATCGAACGAAATAATCGTCGCAGCAAGTAGAGAAACATTGGATTCGACGACCTTTCAATCAACCAAACATTTGTCTCGTCACCCGTAAGCGCAAGTTTTCTTGACACAACAGATTTTATTTTCTCTGTGCAGCACTTGACTTTCGCGTTATCTTTCCCCGTTACATTGAATGCCGCCCGTGCTAAGTCTGCACCGCAATAAAGCACGCCGATAAGCCAAAGCCTGCTCATAGAGAACGAGCGGTCGGTAATTACCAACAAAAAAGATCACTAATGATTCTAATCTTATCCGTAATAACCCATCGCCGATTGAAACGAGTCAGTGCGGAAGTCTCAGCGGACCAAAGTGGCCCAGTAATTATTTTTAACAAACCCCGAACGAGCGCCGAACTATACGAACGAGAAATGAATGATATCTTCGTCAGCGATAGTTTCGAGTGCGCTTCCAAATGATTTGGAGTGGCCACAGTTGCTGGCCCGTTGAATCTTGAATGGAACGGGCCCGACGATAGGCGAACCTCAATGAAATTCCCAATGAAAATACCCAACGAAATTGAGCTCGGTGAGTTATTCTCGTGCCGTTAGCTTCGGCATTTGTACTCCGTTGTGAATTAATGAACGAGTGAATAGCCAAATCCTGATAGATCTCAGCGGGCCGAAACGACGAGGCCGCACTGTAAAAACAAGTTGTAAATTTAAAGTACTGGAACTTGAAATTTTCTTACATTGCTTACATTAATTGAATATCAATCTACTTTTTCTGTAAGATTAAATTACCATATATTAGTCACAAATTTTTGGCCCGAAATTTACGAAAGATTTCATTAATGATCAAAATTTGCCGGTAAAATTGCAACCGCACATGTGTTTGAAATTTCAGAAACGGTTTATGGAAAAAAGCTTCCAATACCGTTCATTAATTTTCAAACAAATTTTTTTTACAGTGCGCTTACGAGGACGCCCTTCGCTCCGACGGCTGCTTCGCGTTGATTTTTCTTCTTCCCCGTGCGCGTTCGGCCCTCCCCGTGTAACGTATAATAATACCGGTAACAAAATGTAATTATTTTTAAAAAGGATGTAGGGGCGGACGATCCACGGCCCACATCCCAGTTCTTCATCCGATCGGTGCAGGCGAGCAGCGCCGAGCGAGAGACCGTAGACGAGCTTCCACCGTCGCGTGTACGTACACCGTACGAACACCCTCGTACGATAAATAGTACAATGGATAGCGCGTAGGAAAGAGAGAAGCCCACCGTAAAACGAAGGGATCGACCCGTTTCATTCATCGGGCGCGCATATAGGTATGCGCTCTCTTATATCGCGCAGGATATGTGTGGTGGCTGCGTGCGATATGTGGGCAACTAGCCCGACCGCATATACAGGGTGTATAAAAATCAGGGGACGAACGGGTTAATGGCGAAAATTCGAGCGGGAACTCATATTTTTTTTTTTTTTTCTTTAAAAAATTAACATTCGCTGAGCCGAGCTTTCGAGGAAGCTTTGAGGCGTTGACTGGAAAAAGTTTGAGAGTTTCTTGAGGGGAAATGACGAATCGATAGCTTATTTATTGATCTAAAGTGAATGTAAACATTCTCTACGAGAAAGTTGATCGATTGTGGCTTCGATTGATCGATTTTTACTCATAGAGGAAGCTGTGACCAAAATTTTTACAAATGAGGAAGCCATGCGCAATTTATATTGCACCTTTTTTCGCAGCATCAAAAAATGCTCACATTTCATACAATTTAAACGGTGATAATTTACCGAAAAAATTTATCGTAAAAAATCGCTGACTGAAATTTTCGTCATTTGTAATTTTGGGGCTATTTTTAATGTATCCTTCATCGCTGATTACGAAACGCATTATCTAACTCATTTTACTCTTAGCGTGATATTCCATTCACAAACTCGTGTCCGACATAAAATACAAATTTCACGAAAATTTCAAAATCTCCTTTTCGTTCTTTTAATAAAAAAAAAAATCTTTAAAAAAATGAGTAAAAACAGTTAATAAAAAATGTCAAGGGTCCCTTTTAGTTTGTTATCTATTAAAAAACATTTATATATATATTAAAAAAATCATAATAAATGAAAAGGATTTTTCTACAAAATTTATTGTAGAAAATCAATAAATTTGGAAACTTTTACGCCTTGAAAAATAGAAGTATTTAATGGAGTGGCGTAGTTATCGGTTACGCGGTAATTAACGACTTCGGTACACCCTGTATAGCTTTTTTTTCGTAACGGATGAAAGGTTGACGATTAACGAGGAACCCAGCGAAGGCCGGTGGAAACGATCGCGTACGCCTCTCTTACTATCTTTCGTTATTAAACACCAACGCACTTAACAGCCGGCGACAGCGGAGACGCACCGATTCCGGCGGGGATTTAAGTACTGTCTCGAATGAAATACGAGACTGAGACAAAGACGAGACGATCAGGAGGCTACAACGACACGCGATGATTGTTCGAGCTATTATCCGCTGGACACTGCACAAGACAGCAATATCTTTCTACGAACGATTAGCACTTGATGAGAAAATTGAGCACCCAAGTGGCAGATATTGGCAAGAAGACTTTTGAAAAATATCTAAGAAGAAATGAAACTTCGTGAGTAAAAATTTAATCAAGGAAGGCAACATTTTCTTTATGTGCTGATAAAACGTTGTGAGTTTCTTTTTCTTGAGAAAGATTATACGACTGCGAAAGATCTGAGCAAACATTCTTTAAGAAAATAAAATTGATGTATCGATCATTTATTGAAACAAATTTCCAAGCGATTCCGATTCCACGAGAATCGTCGATATATTTGATTAGGTATTTTTACGTATGTATTAGGTTTAGTTACACATTAATTTTTTTTTTTCAATCACGTTCGCAACGAATCTTCTTAATTTGTTTTATACCCCTACTTTCATCCCTCGTACCAGAAGTCAGCATTTGTCCAAGGTGGTGTGACTCAACGCAAGCTCATCTTTAAACATCTGTTCGTCGGTGTGTCTAACGCCGCTCGAGACAAAGGGTTGATGAGTATAAATCGTGTGAGCAGGTCATTTGAAAGCTATCTAAAAAGAAAAAACTTTAACCACTAAGAATCGATGTAAAAAGTATTCACGATTGTTTGAAAAAAATTGCCAATCGATTCAGATTCTGCGATAATCGTTGATATATTTCATTAAGTATTTTCTGTTTAACGCACAAAGTGTGAATTATGGATTTTCTTTATTTTAAAACATCAACGATTTGTCATGTTTTTTAAATGTAAAAGGAATTCGTTTCCCGTCTACCGATAAATAAATAAATATTAGCTTAAGACACATATAAGGAATTTCTTTTTTCAGCCACATTCGCAACGGAGCTCATTAATTTGTTTTCCACTGTTACTTTCATCCCTCGCACCGGAAGTCAGCATTGTTCCAAGATGGTGAGACTCAACGCGAGCGCATCTCCAAACATCCGTTCGTCGGTGTGTTTAACTAGGCGCGAGAATAAAGGGTTGAAGAGTATAAATCGTATAAGCAGTCTTAAAAGAGCAATACAAGGAGTTTTCGAAGAAGATGAGAAGCACGAGGCGGATCGCGACCGAGAGAAAGAACGGGGTGAGCACGAGGCGCGACCACGTGTGCGCGTGTATGTGTGCGTGTGTGTATCTTTAGCGTATATTTTCCCATGCGGGTTGGCGGCAGCCTTAGGTTTTCGGGACCGACCAAACGTGCCACGTACGATTATAAAAGTTTCAACATATGTGTCGCGCATATGCGCTTCGACGACGATAGGTTGACCCCCGACCGTCTTTTTGTTGCCCAGCTAGCTAGCTGAACACACGAGACGATGGACCTTCGTTTATTTTTGTCTGTCTTGCTCTATTTTCGGCGACCAACAAAAATTTAACTGTCGTTCACGCCCACGGCAACGATTTCTAGCTAGATTCGACCTGAAAAAAATGTGTCGAAAATTATGGGCTTGATATATTTTTACTTTTATTTATTTTTTTTTTCATAAAAAGAAATAAAAAATTATATGAGAAAGTAATATTTTGTGCGAGCTGACCATAAAAAAAAAACTGTGCATGTTTCGTTAGAGTGGATTTTCTTTTTTTATCGGCCCTGTAGAAACGAGCGAATGTAAAAGCCTGCTTTGCCTCCGGAGATCACCGACCGACTGTATACATCGGTAATAGTCCGCGGCTGTGCTATCTGGGACAGCTATCGTCATCGACGGAGCACAGGCCTTTCGGTTCGGCCACCTGTACGTCTCGAAGCGCTGCGAACCGTTTGAAATGTTTTATTGTGAAGAAATCTATTTTTTTTTTCTACAATTTTAAAAAAAATATTAATTTTGAGCGTAAATATTTTCTGATAATCGTGATAGATGTTTTTGGTACTTCATATGTGTCGCGAACCGTCATTTTTTTTTTTTTGTTATTTTTCTGATCGAAAATGTTGTCTCTAATCTAGAATTTTTTTTTTACAGTGAACATCGAGTTCAGCTGCGAAGACTAAAAATGACAAACACACTTTACAGGATCTGTGAGGCGACCAAAGTCTGAGGAAGTGGACGGTCGACGATAAACGGTAATTGTTGAAATTCATTGCAGTTTTTCTGTAACTGTTCGAGACATTAAATGCGCGATATCTTTGAAAAGATACGATCGCATCACTCAGCATTTATTACAGTAGGAAAGTCTAACTTTTTTATGAATTTATGTATATATATAGATATATATATCTGCTATAGTTTTATATTATTGCCACGGCAATAAAAAAATGTATTCGTACATTCAGTGAGACGCTTCTTCTGGCTCAAAAAAATTAACTATTTCTGGGACTCGAAAGACGTAACATTTTTGCGACTTCAGCGAGTGGTTGGCTCTTCTAGTTAAGCGATGAAATCAAAATAGAGTGGAATACTCGATCGATGAGGGAGAAACATGCACTCGCATATTCAGTCTTACAGAAGGGTAAAAAAGTTATTATGTTTTTTGCATTTTTTTTTTTTTTTTCATCGTGAAGAAAAAAAAGTAGCAACCCCTGCCAAACGACCGAAACTAGGAGGAAACTCTTGAACGGGTGAGAGAGAGCTTTCTCGTCAGTGATTCCTCAATACGAAAAAAAAAAAACGTCGGGAATCGAAGTGTTCTGGACTTCGTGTTCCTGCTTAAGAAACTTCATCTTTCCTCGTTGTTTTTTCCGTACCGCATACGACCCGTGTAACTTTTCGAGTCTCTCCGGTCGAGTGGAAAAAAAAAATTGAAATTTTTCGTGACAAACAGATTTATCGTTTGTGGTAAGAGTGTCGGTGAGCGGCGATTACTTCCGATGCTTCTGCCAATTCGTCACGATGCACAGTCATGATATTTTGTGGCTCTTATAAGACATTCAATTCTCGAAGCGCAAAGATCGGCGGTGATCGATTGTTACGTTTATTGCCGGACGTGTACACCAACGTTTACTACTACGTGATTCCCGGACGTGTACACAAACGTTTACTACTACGTCAACTGGATAAGGAAGATAAGGGACTCTCATTAACCTTTTGATCTAATTCCTTTGCCTAAGTAAATTTTTGCTTAAACAGCGGCAGAGGGAAAAGCAATTGACAAACGCAAATGCACGATTCCACGGGACAATGAACGACCGAAATTCAGAGGGAATCATTGTCATCCGTCAAATGTTAATGTATTCACGGCAATTATTACTCAATATATTTTATGTCACTGGGTGCGAAAATGGCGGTTTTTGCGCACGCTTCGCGTGCGAAAACCGCAATTTTCACAACTCGTGACATAAAATTTTGTTCGACACTCGTGCGAAAAACGTTTTCTGAACTCGCGTGATTGCAACACTCGCCTTCGGCTCGACCTGCAAACTCACACTCGTCAGTCGTATCGAAATGTACTATTGTTTCGTGGGGCTCAGTAATTGACAAGCATTATTAAGTTGTTACGAACGAGAATCTGTCACATACACGCATACATCCGGACGCCAGCTAAAAATCGCATTTCTCGGCGTTTTAGACTATTTTAAGTAGTCTGAAATTAAGATTTCTATTTATTTATTTTTTTAACGAAACCATAGATTACATTTGCTTCCTCTATATGAAAGCAAAAAGAAAAAAAAAATAGTGCTCAACAGACCAGAGCCGCGGATCCTTTTTAAGGACAAGCGAAAGCGAAAGCCTCGGAATCTGGCGCGTTCTCCACCTCGGTCGGCTCTTAAAAAAAGTGTCTTACGGTCTTAAATTACGGGCTGTCCTAGGGTCGAAGATCACCTGGTACCAGAGTCGAGCTGTATAGAGTGAAAAAATGGCCAACTTGGTCGTTACAAAAAACAAAAGGAAAAACCAAGCGTAAAGCACACCTGAGCCGCAGGTCTGTTTTAGGGACAAGCGAAAGCGCATGCGCCACCCTCTTTCGCGGAACACCGCGAGAGCTCATCTCGGGACTTTCTACGCTCCGTTGTGTCAGTCGGTTCGCGAAGCTTGCGCGACGTGCTCACGGACGAACCTTGCGCTATCGAATTTCGAGAGGCTTCGAAAAGACGCGCGATATCACCGAATTCGTTGGCGGATTTATTTTTGCAGGATTTAAGCCCACTAAAAAAAAAAAAAAAAAAAAAAGAAAAAAAAATGTTCTAAATCCCTGGACGATGTTATCGCGCAGGAAGAATCGGTTAAAAAATAACAGTAAAACTATAAATGCGCTCGGCCGTGATGAACGACGAAGAGTCGCGGTGATGGCTCGTTCGAGGAAGACATCGATGAATTAAAGATCGTTTTCGCGACCGGAGGAAAGCTCTTCGAAACCGGCGCGGACGAAGTTCGGCAATTTCGAGCGAGCTATAAATTGTTGCGATAAATTATGTAGCTTAATTGCTTCTCGCCGGTGTTCGCTGTTAGCGTACGCTGTGTCGGGCGCTCCGGCGACGGTGAATTACGCGACCGCGGGCCTGTTTGCTAAATTATGCTCCGGCCGCGTGTCGCTAAAGCGAGCATCAAATAAACCGCTATTATTTCGTATTTGCCGGGAACCAACGCGAGTCGCTTGAACGAGCGCGTGTTCGAAACGGACCGACCCACGCGCTCTTGGATTTTAACCGAGGGGCGAAGGGGGATTTCGACGCTCTTCCAGTAAGCAATGAATTACACCTTGTGACAAATAATTCAGAGACTGGAACACTCGACGTCGCAACGATACAAATTCTTTGGATGATTTTTATGGTCCTTTTCCAATCGTTTTGCCTTACGTAAAAAAATCAATACGAAAATTAAAAAAAAAACAAAAAAATTGGAAAGTGTACGAGGTCATTCACCTTTTCACTCGATTTATTTACAACAAATTCACGACCAAGTTCCAAAATCTAATCGCCGTTATTAATTGTTATCTTAATTGTTAACAATTTGAAAAAAAAAAATTGTGTATTTGATTCTCTACTTTGCGTGTACAATAAAATATCAATTATTGGCAAAAAGTGGATAAGTAAATTAAAAAAAAACCTGGTAGCTACGAATACGAGGTCATTGACCTTTCACTCTATTTATTTACAGTAAAATCGCGAGCAAGTTACAAAAATTAATCGCCGTAATCAGTCGTTGCCTTAATTGTTAATCATTGAATTGAATATTTTACATTTTTTTCAAATTTTTTTTTTGTACTTTCCGTACACAACAAGATATAAATTATTGGCAGATCCAACTTGTCGAGGTGCAAGTTTCGGCTCTGCGCGACTATAAGAAAATCGAAAACTCCCACGTGTTTCCCGGGGTCCGCTAAGCTCTATAGAAAGTCTTGAGACTCACAACCTTTGTTTCCCCATCAAGCATTCGCCACTCGATAGTCTCACATTGAGAATTCCGATGGTGAGGCTCGAGTTTGTGAATAAATATAGAAACGCGGACAGCAAGTGTTGGACCGCACGCGCGTCTTCGCCTCGCGGGACAAAATTCGTAAAAGAAACGATGGAAATTGTCGTCGCTATCGGCGAAAGTTGCGAATAAGTTTTGCGCCGGTTTTTCAGAATTTAAAAAGAGAGTCGCGGAAGCAGAGGCGAAAGAGGAACGAGTATATGCGCCCTCAGGAGCACCGAAAAGTTTTCGCAGTGTGTTCCGGAGCTTCGTGTAACCGAGGGAAAGTTCGTACGGGATGCAGCCGGGGCTCGATTGGTCGTAACAAACACGCCATCGAAGTCATCTAAGTCGCGAGCTCGAGGACCCTCGATCGAACACGGAGCGTCGACGACCCCGACGAATTTACGATTTTACATTTCGCTCGGGACGAAAGATGCTTCACCTTCGACGATTTTCTGGACGTCGTTGAACGAGTATTTCATTAGCGCGGTATGACGCGCTGGTTAAGGAAACGCTGACGACAACGAATTTTCACCTTTTCACAAAGGTGAGCATGCAATCATTTATAAATAAATAAATATTCATATATCAGTTTATTTGTGAGGTTTATTTACAGGAAAAAAAATAGATTATAGGTTTACGTAATCGTGGACTATTACACCGAGGTTATTTTTTAAAAATGAGAATTTAAATAAAGAAATCAAAACTGTAGCCAAATGCAATAATTTGTTATAAAAAATATACATATAATTTGTTTTATCAGGTTTATTTGCAGGAAAAAGAGATTATGGGTTTACGTAATTGTGGACTATTACACCGAGGTTATTTTTTAAAAATGAGAATTTAAATAAAGAAATCAAAACTGTAGCCAAATGCAGTAATTTGTTATAAAAAAATATACGCATAATTTGTTTTGTCGGGTTTATTTGTAGGAAAAAGAGATTATGGGTTTGGGCAATTGTGGACTATTAGAGCGAGTTTATTAAAAAAAAAAAAATGAAAATTTAAATAAAGGCCCGAGGATTACTTCGCGTACGAAAAATTGTTGTCGAGGAAAAGAAAGCGTCGAGTAGAATAACTGTTTCGCGTAATATTCTAAACCTATCAGTAATAGGAGAACTGGCCGTAATGGGAACAATTATCTTATAGACTGTGCGGCTCCGGCAAAAACGGTTTGATCGATTTTCAGCTCGACAATGAACGTAAACGTTTGTGTCTGCGAGAGGTCGAAAAAGTTTATTATCAAACGTACCGACGCTGAAACCAGAATACTGTAACGCACCCGGAGCAATAGTTGCGACCTCTTTCGCGTGCACTTGCTGCAGACGTGGGCATAGTCTCTTACGCAGTGCCCGCTACTTTGTTTATTTATCCTCAAGAACCAACAATTGGCGTGCATAAAAAAAAATCCGATATACATTGAAGATATAAAGCCGAAAAGATATTTTTAGCCAGTGTTACTTTAATGCAACATTACGAACGTAATTTCTTTGTACTTCAGGGTAAAAGTGGTAAATGTGTCCCGTCTCGATTAGCACGTATGTCGATAATACATGAACGGGCTCATATTCACTACTTTTACACACAATTATGCATTTATATTGTTACTAGCAGATCTTTGTTGTCTGAGGCGCTTCGCTCCGTCGCTATGGACTACGGAAATTTGAAAACCGGAAAATCAGATTCTTGGAAATTTAGCGGAAATCCATCACTTCCTGCCCGAAAAACTCATTTTTCGACCGGAAATACGTCACTTCCGGTTTGAGTTTAAAGCAACAATGCCAACGTAATTTCTTAGTACGCCAGGATAAAAGTGATAAATATATGCCACCTCGATTAGCACGTATATCGATGATTCATGAACGGGGTCATACCCACCACTTTTACACCTTTATGCATTTATATTATTACTAGCAGGTCGTTATGGCCCAGGCACTTCGCACCCTCGCTATGTAGCACAGAATTTACTAACCGGAATCTTGGATTATCGGAAATTTAGTGGAAATTTGTCACTTCCTGTGGAAAATCTAATTGTTTGGTCAGGAAGTGAGATTCTGCTGGAAATACGTCACTTCCGCTCCAGAAAACTCATTTCTCGACCGGAAATGGGATTATGCCGGAAAAAGTCACTTCCGGTTTGAAAATTTCATTTTTTGACCAAACGTCACGTATTTACGGTATGATGTCACTTACCGTTGACATAGTCAACGGTAATTACAACGGCGGAACAAAAACAATAGAAAACTTATCTATCATGCGCTGCTAGATTGGGTAGTTCGCCTTCTCTTGGCCGCATTCATTCGGAAATCGTCCGAGAGTTTTTCGACTCTACCGCCAAGACCTTTCCGAGACTACCTCACTTCTTGTGTAAGAGTGGCGCGACCATTTCCGCAGTTTCTGTGGTACACCGCGCTGAAATATATAAGGCGGAAAATTGTCGATATATTATTTTTTTGCCGGCTGACAAAAACCCGGCTTAATCCACACGGCTCCCGGTATCTGTAAACACACGAGTGCACGCGATCTTGCGGAAAAAAAGTCGATAAATAACATTCGAGATAAAAAAAAAAAAAAATAGGGATGGAGAGAAAAATGCGGTAAGTGATCGTAGCGGCTAAAATCCGACCCTCCCCTCAGTCAACTCGACGTTCTCGAAGTAGTCCGGGATAAAAAAATCTAGTGGATAAGACCACAAATCCGCGCATAAGTAGAGGACGATGTCAGTTTTTTTTTTTTTTTTTTAACCAAAAGTAAGCATTAGTAATGAGCATTCATGTCGTCCCAATATTTCGTCCTGTCGCACCGACAGGACGACCCCTATAACGCGAATAGTAACGGTGAAGGAAAATAGTCAATGTCCGCAGCAAACGAAGGGGGAGTTTGACAGGAATTCGGAGGGTCGTACACATGCAGCCTCTGGTATTTCGCTTTCATCATTTTCACGATCAAATCCCTCCCGATAGACCAATGTCAGCCACACAGGCCTATATATCCCGGGTACCCTTTCGCAATAATCCCTTATTGGTGGGGTCACGCACGAGTCGACTTGACCAAACGATCTTTCTTCACTCGCATGCGCATGCACGCACATCCATCCGTATGTGCTTGTTACATCAAGCCGAGGGCAACTCTGACAAGCAGTAAGTCCAAAAAGTTCGCGAGAAAAATAGCACGTCCGTTTAGCTTTTTTTTTTTTTTTTTTTTATGAAAGTCTAGATTTGTAAGTGAGGTCAAAGTTCTCCGGGCGAATAACCGGAGAACTTTGGCCACCGACTAGATACTCTGTATAAAAAAAAATATCCTTGAAGCGAGGCTCCGAAATAAAATACGCCTGCGATTCGACAGAGACATCTTGAAAATGAAACCGAACTGACCGAAATGTTGGTAACCCGAGAAGTCCCCTGCTTATTGACAATTTTCTCTCCGCCCTCTTTTTTTTTCCCGATAGTGTCTTTTCGTGAAATTGGAATCCGAGCCACGCGGAGGGTGCATTTTTCCTTGGCGTCGCCAAGAAAATCTGCTTTTCTACAGAAATCCTGTGATGTGGTAAATACAGCAAATATCCTGTCGTTAGTTTACTATAGAGCCTGTTTACTATACTCTTGTATACTGTTGTATGCCGTTTACTATAGAGCCTCGAGGGGATTTAAATTACCCCGTTCGGTAACAAATCGTCTTCCTTATTTTCTTCAAAAGCGTCGATATTTCGCAAGGAAGAAAATTAGGTTTTCAAGCCTTCAGCCATTTTTCGCGAAAACCTCATTTGTTTTTGTCAAAAGAATTAATAGTGTCAGGCGGAGCTCGGGGAGCGCGTTTCATCATTTCAAAGAATCACCCGAAGCCGAAACACCGTTCGGACAGTCAAAGTAGTTATCGGGCAGCACAGAATGTATCTCTTGCCGAATCATTGAAACTTTAGGCAGTCATTATTAAGAACTGGATGAGCCTCAGTCGGTCGAGAAGGATGAGGTTTCGCACCGCCTTACTGCGAGGTGAGAGATCTAAAGTACACCCACGTATAGCCTCGGAAACCTATAAATACGTGTACCACCTGCAACAACTCGTACGATGAAGAACCTAACGAGACCAGAGGTCTCCGGAGTTCCCACGGGGGTATTGTGCTTCGCCACCGGTGGATTTATGGACGATATGCCAGCACAATCCTATACATTCTTTAGTATATGTGTTTCGGGCTTAACGACACCCGGCTCGACGGCGTCAAAAATTGTATGTCTTCTTATTTTATGTCTTCTTATTGGTCCGAATCCTTCGCACGCTCTTGTTGCCAATTTCGTTCCTGCCCAATGTTCCACAACGTCACAATGTCGACTGCGGACTGGCGAAAATAGGTTTCTTCTGCTCCGGTGGACCACGAAATTGGAAAAAATGTTCCCGTTGCGCATCTGCTGCAAAATTTCGACAACCCTTTGGACTCTCGTCGTTTCACCGCACCCCCAAAAACAGATGGTAATATCATTTTATTTCTCTTCGCATTTACAGATGTTGGAATATTGGATGGCCAACAACGGCACTACGAGTAACGGGAGCGAATTCCATATCGAGGAGGTCCTCGAAGATCCAGGCTCCGCTATACTTTTCGAGGGATATCCACCATGGCTGATGTACTTTGCAGCTGGTTGTTGCTTACTCTTCATGCTCATCGGAATTCCCGGCAATCTTATCACGGTCGCTGCACTTTTCCGGACCAAGAAGGTACGTTGATGTCTGATGGAATCGCTGGGGAAACAGATACTTCCGCATAGATAGGAACTTCCACTTGCTCCATTGGCCACAAAATTGAATATCAAGTTTAGGCTCTGATAGGGGAAAAGGTTAAATTGTGTTGCTCTCGATCTTGCACTTTAGCTTTCCATTACGTAGGGCTTTGAGTATCCGTTATAAAAAAAAAAAAAACTACACAAAGTAGGAAAGACCGAGAATAAAGGTACAAATCATTTCACTGCATAGAGAAGATTCTATGCCGATCTCTTGTGGGAGAGCGAACGACCGCCGAAATAGCCGACGTTGGTGCTTGAGGAAATTGCTGAAGAAACGGATACTTTCGTACAGATTGGAACTTCCACTTGTTTCTTAGGCCACGAAACTGAATGTCAAGTTTAGACTTTGATAAGGGAAAATGTTAATTTAAGTTCCTCTCGATCCTGCATGTCACCCATCTCTCCCCGAAAAGAACTGCTAGGCGTCCGGTAGTGATTAATGAAGGTTCAGCAGTGACTACTGGCATTGCAGTAGTTTCTACACATATAGTTACTACTTCTTAGTAGTTGCTCCTCAACAGTCTGTGATTATTACTGACGACGTAGTGGTTCCTGCATCAGTAATTACTACTTATAAGTAAGAACTACTGAAAATTACAAGCAATACTCAGTAGTCAAAATTGCGGGAATTCCCACTAGTTAACTGCTGGACAGTCATAGTAATTTTGAGTATTTAACTGGTGGAAATTTATAGGAATGTCGGGTAGTTAACTAATCAAAATACCCAGTAATGTTCAGTAACTACTCCAGATTTTCAGTAGTTTTCAGTAGTCCGCGAATTTAGCACTGGGCAGTGCTTCAGTCGTTTTTTTAGTAGTTATCGAATACTGCCAATAGTATTTTTCAGTAGTTTTCAGTAGTTCTTTTCGGTGAGGGTTGCCTTACGTACGGCTCTGAGTATACATTATTTAAAAAAAAAAAAAACAAAAAAAACTATACAATGTAGGAAAGGCCGAGAGAAAAGGCACAGATAATTCCACTGCATAGCGAAGATTCCATGTCGTGCTGTTATGGGGGAGCGAACGACCGCCGAAATGACCAACCACAGAATTGTGAGAGAGATCACGGAGCTTCGCGAAAGACTTTCCGGCTCCGGAATTTCCTAATTTCGTAATGGTCGATTCGCGCCGAGAAGAAACGGCGGCGGAACAGAAGAAACTGCGAGGCCCGAGGGGATGGTCTGGATTCGAGGACGGAAAGATGGGAGGGTGGGTTGGGGAAGCTAAACTCGAGTGCAATTACTATCAAGTTTTATTGGTCTTATAATCCGTTCTGTTCTACAGCAGTCGATATATATATACGTGCGCGTATGCAGTTCAAGATATCCGCTCCGCTATTATCGAATCGCCCTTTCCCTTTCGGGTTCTTTAGTTCCGCCGTCTGCGCGAACTTCGGAAGTACTTGCGGATAAAAGCCAATGCTGAAAACAGTTGAACGAAGGGTTATGCGGGGGGTCGCTCGCTGATATTGTACCGCAGGCGTTGCAGTTGCTCGGCTCTTCTACGTTTGAAGTGCGTGACGCATATTCACTTATCGCGACATGTGCTGCGAAACGCAATTAGCATAAAGCAGAGTGTGTACTGTATCGCGCGGCGTGGAACTTAATAGTCCCGGGAGAAGGAGAATGAATGCGTACGCTTTGAGCACAATTAAATAAAGGAAAACAACAAAAGCCGAAGAATACTCTTCTTTTTTCCGGGCAGCTGCGTCGTTTCGCATTTTAACGACGGACTCGTAGCAACTCGAAGCTTGGCCGAGCGTCCAAAAAAGAACAGCTTTTGTGACTTCTGCGCTATCCTATTCAAACAAAATTGATTGAAATAAAAATTATATTAAAAAAGCTCCATTAACTTGTTTGAACTTTCTTCGTCTTTAGAAAATCGATGCCCAATTACGCGAAGTCTGGGCGAAAACGTATAACGACGAATAAGAAAAGGAAATTTGATCGTAATCATTTTTCATTATAGCCGTCTCGAAGGGTGGGTTAGACGAAAGCGTGAGAGACGAGAACGACCGGAGAGGGTCTCGGAACTCGAATTTCCGGTGAAATTTTTCGCGAGCTGGTCGTTCCTGTATGGCGTGAAAATGAGAAAAAAAAACGGTGATAGGCCGGGAGGGTTCGTCTTCGCGCGGCGCGAAAGACGCGTCATCGGCGTCCGTAGGGGCGGTTCTGAATAAATTTTGTTTTCCTCGACCGTCCGGAACTGTGTACAACTGGGGTTGGCGATATTTCATTTGATTGCCCATATTTCGTCGAGTGTAAGACTTTAACGGCGATCGTATAACTCACGACAATATTATAGTACACTGAAATATAGTATAAAATGTATCGCGTATATAAATATCTACACTGTTAAAAAAAAGGTGCACTCAATGTACCGGACTGGAAGTTTTTATGCGAAAACTGGTATATTCAATTTAACAATCAATTGTGATAAAAAATTAATGAACTTCTACAGTGAAATCGAAGTTAATTATGGGATTTAAAGTACTTTCATTGCGAAATTAAAGTAAATTGTTTCTAAAGTTTTTAATATACTGTATAGATGGACGGGTTATTTATCATGATCATTAATCATGATTGTTGCACATAGAGTATGATACAATATGTAAACGGTGACACGGAATACAAATTCGTAGTACTGTTAATAGTTCGGCTATTGTTGAAATCAATTTTGTTTTCCTCAACTGTTCGGAACTACGCTGTAAAAAAAATCGTATGAAATTTAATGTACTGGTACTGGAAGTCTTTATGCGTAAACTTGTATAATAAATTCCATGTACAGTTATAATGAAAAATTAACATACAGTATATTAACAATTTTTTAAAAACATTCAATAATTTACTTTAATTTTACTATAAAAGTACTTTAATTTCATTATAAAAGTCCATTAATTTTTTATAACAATTATCCATTAAATTTCCAATGTTTTTTTAAGAGTGCATGTGTTCGCGATATTTTATTTTATTCCCCATATTTCGTAAAGACTTTATCGAGGCTCGTCTGACTCACGAGAATATTATAGTATTATAAAACTTACACTACAGTATAGTATAAAATATGTAGCGTATATAGATATATAAATGTTAAATTTAATTGAATAAAATATAATATTCGATAGAATATAAAATTCGAGGAATACGCGACACCCCACGAGTCGTTTAACAGACGATAAATGGACGTGTCATTAATCATATAATTGGATATAGAGCATTCGATATACCGACGTTGACGATGAATATGTATTCGTATTACCGTGAGTAGTTCGATTATCGTCGAAATTAATATTGAGCAGAGTGTCGGTTCAGAAATCGAGGTCGGTGTGCCGAGACGCCAATTGCACGATGCTAATTAATTACTCGGCGAACGACCGCAAGTGCCCCGCCCTCGCGACTGCAACACCCCCGTGAAACTCGCACGTTATACCGCAATAATCATCGAGCACGCGCGGCGAGTTCGATGCATTACGACTTATATCCAATGCCTGATCAAATGGGTATACTGCCCCGAGCCCGTTATCCACTCCTCGTTCGTATCGATAATAATCATCGACATTAACGGCTCGTATAACGTCTACCGAGTCGAACGTATATGCGCGAAATCGTGGCCGATATTATCGAACACCGGCTGTAAATTTTAACGACTGTACGATTTATTTTTTTTCCCGTTCGGTTCTCTTTAGTTTCATCTGAACTTTCTAACTGTCTCACTTTATATTCCCTTTATAATACCCTCTTGAAACGTTATAATTTTATGTGAACTTTCAAATTTTGACTACCTTAGTACATTTGTTTTAATCGATTTTCCGACGCGGACAATGTAGAGGAGGGTGAGAGGAGAATTTTATATTTGGAGCAACTTTATAATGTTGATCCAGGGCTTTTAATTTCGAAATACGACAATCGTCTAAGTTTACAGACCATAAAAATTACAATTGTGATGAAAAATTAATATACTTTTTCACTGAAATCAAAGTTAATTATTTAAAATAAAGTATGTCCAATGTTTCGAATGCATTGAACCTTAATTTTTCGTCACAAACGTATATGAAATTTACTATACCAGTTTTTGCATAAAAACTTCCAGTCCGGTACATTAATTTTCATACGTATTTTTTTTTTTTTTTTACCTTATGTAGTTTTGAAACACGACGATAATTGGGGTTAAAATTAAACATGTTATTTACAGACGTTAAAAATTACAAGTTTTTCGATGGTCACGTATGTATTACAGTCTATTTTTCGGAAACGCCATTTGACTGGGTAGACTCCGAAAACAAGTTGCCCAATTGTTATGCGTTTAAACGCTCGAGTTTGATATTCCGCGAATCGGTTAGCTTCTATATGCGTTGCGTTGTACGCACATAGTGCACGTTGAATGCTATTGCTGGAGGTTGGAGAGTAAAGACGAGTGATTTCGGGTCGACGTTTCCGGGAGAGCAGCAGAGAAAACACAGCGGCTGAAAGTCTTCTCGTCCGAGTCCGAGTTTAAACCCTTAACTACCGCGGTTTCTTCGACTCCGTCTCTGCCTCCGTGCCCGCTATGTCTACCACCAATTTTGCCACTTGAAGAGGGACACGTACACGATAAATACGTAAGCACTCGTACGTGGGATTTTTCGGGACGAGGGGCGTACGATGTACACACGCTCGTCTCTGCGGTACGTGCGGCTTGTTTTCTTCCTCCCTTCATCCCAAACTTTCAAAGTTCTTTGCGAAGACTTTGCGCGAAGTCGCTCTGTGATAACCGTGAACTAAATGAATACGCACTGTTAAAAAAAAAATGTAATGCACCGGATTGGCCGTTTTTATGCAAAAACTGGTACAGATAATTTAATGGACAATTGTGATGAAAAATTAATGATCTTGTACATTGAAATTTAAGTAAATGATTGGATTTAAATTATTTTTACAGTAAAATTAAAGTAAGTTCTTAAAAGGAAAGTATTTCGAAAGTTTTCTTAATATATCGTACGTTAATTTTTCATCGCGATTGTACATTAAATTTAATACAGCAGTTTATGCATGAAAACTTTCATAATGACATTGAATTTCATACGAATTTTGTTTTGCAGTGCATTTTGAAAGCCATAAGCGTACATTTTTCGTCTTTCTCGGTGTTTTACAAAATCGAGTCAGCTAAATGTGGTTCGAACAACAAACCACCGGTGCGGACCTCTCGTTTGTTGTTGGAACGGCGTTTAGCTCGATCGGACCTACTTTCCGACAAGTTCTATTTCAAATTTTCCGCCCACCTTCGAAAAACTGCGGTCCGAATGTGTAGATCGGCTACACGATACCCCGTCACTGCTGACGCCGAAAACCGATGTTTTTCGTATGAAAGACGATCACTCCTACGTTGACCGAACGCTTTTACAGTTCTGCAAATACTACGATAATGAAACGTATCGCGCCATTTCGATAAAGTCGTTATTTTTCATTCGCGTAATTTTTATGATAAGTAATCAGATCTGGATAACGAAAGATCGAGACCAGTCACGGTACGGTTATCGAATCGATGATTCATGCACCGAGCCGATGCTCGGAAAAACAGGTGTTTGACTAATGTCAAACACCTGTTTTTCCGCTGAAATTAGACGAATCGTTAATTTTGCTACTTTTGGCACATATTCTATTTTATTTTTTATCTTATCTTACTTTTCTTACTCATGGTTTATATTCTTTTCATATTATTATTTTTATTTGTAATTTTTCTTTTTTTTTTTGTAAGCGATCGTTTCGCCGGTGGTTACAGCTACGTCGTGGTTTTGCAGGTTGTGGCACGATGTTCTTAGAGGGCTGAAGCCCCAGAATACGGAATAAACGAATCTATCTAATTTATTTACAACTCGTGGGTTGTTGTGGCTCGGGTGCTTCGAACCCTCCCTCTTGTCTATTGAATTTAGAAACCGGAAACGTAGATTTCCGGATATTTACCGGAAATACGATGATACTTCCGGAGTGCGTTAAACCGGAATACTACCGTTTCTGATACAATCTGACTTTTCGACCGGGAGTGACATCATACAGGAAATACGTAAATTCCGGTAAAACATGAGACTTCCGGACGGGAGGCGACGTATTTCCGGTAAATCTTCGGAAATCTAAATTCCGGTAAGTCCGGCTTTGCCCCGAGATTCCGTTCGGCTGTAAAGTATCGACCGGCAAATAATAAAAGAGATCGTGACCCGTATCTCTTAATGCAGGGATTACTGTCTCTATACTTTTATCTAACCATCGGTATCTCGCATACTGCGTTACCTACCATAGATAACTGTTAGCGGCTTTCTTTCTTGTCCCCAGCTCTACCTCTTCTCGCGTACTGTACAATGCTGTTGCTGAATGTTACTTAATAAAATGTCACGACATTTCCTAGGCTACAAGTTTGAATCGAGTATGTTATCCGTGTTATCCAAGATTTCACTTATGCAAAACTGAATGTATAACTATTGCAAATTTGACTTGGCTTTCATAAAGTAAATTTTTTTTAAACTAAATGTACTTTGCGATAGATGTGAAGAGCTGTTTGAATATTTGTCTGCTTTTTGCAAAGTTGGAACAAGATCGACGTACCGCGGACCACTCATCGTGTTTTCGTGCTTTTCAAGTTTTTTGCACCTTTCACTTATCCGACGTGCGCTCTCCCCACATCACCTCGGACAAACGGCCTTCTACTGTAATTCCTTCCAAACGACTTCATCTCGGTTTGAACTTGAAAGTCTTAACTTTGATTTACAAAAAGAGCCTGAAAAAAAAAAAAAAATTGGTGTTCTCGACTTCGCAGTGATACTAAAGCGGTACGCTACATATAGGAGGCCAGACTATTACACGACCTGGATCGTAAAGGAAGCTTACGCGAGCTTTCGTTGCTTTGTGCGCCGTCGTGCGAGGGTACACGAGCTGGACCAGCTTTTCGTACATTTACTATCAGCTCGTGTACGTACATCTGCGGGCTCGTAGTCCGGGAAACATAAAAATAACCCGTTCCATCGTACTCGCGCGTATACCCGAGCATCGGACCGCGGGCTCCAGTGACCTCCCGAGCGAGTCATAAATGCATTTGTACGCCACCGGTACCGGTGTACATGCAGTACTAGTCATAGTGTGCAGTGAGGGGGCTCCGGCATGCGGTTCAGGAGAGATCGGTAAGCGAGCGACGAGACCGGTCGATTTATTGTTCGTGAGTTTTGTACTTTACGGTACTCGGGTCATTCTGGACTTCATTTTTGTCATTTTTATTTCCTTTTACTGTTCCTTCCTCTGTGGGCGGTACCTGGACGAACAATCTTCAGATTTATATCATTATTTTCAATCGCAAACACCGAAAAAAAAAAAAAAAAAAAAAAAAAACGGAAGGGAAATTATCATTTATCTTCGAAATAAAAATTACTGCTGTTTGAAGACTGTTCTCAATTTATACTTGCCCGTTGCTTTTCTTCGCTCGCGCTGGAAAAAAAGTGCAACAAAAATTCTCGAAAACGCAGCAACCCTCAGTGAAGACGTAAAATGATAAATGTAGACTTTAAAGTGTAACATCCAACTCACTCTCGTGCAATGAAAGATTCTTAACGAAGCACATCTTTTCTCGAGGCGCAGGCGTGTAACGATGTCGGTATAGTAGAGTTAAAAGTTTTCGGTGCCGCTACGGGCGCCTCTTCTTTAAAGTGGGTGATTTACTCGTTGTCATAGGGAAACAAAACCATTTAAACGAAGATCGTGTTCGCCTTGTTGCCGGAGCCGGGATACGAGAGTTTCAAAGGATTGTAACGCGGCACCGGCGTAACGCGGTGCATTCTGCAAATGCTCGTTGGTACAATGCCAGAGAGGCGTATAATCGATGCTCATACACAGTTCCGGTACGCCCTTGTGGCTTTGGGCCATCGATGGACACACAGAGTAGAAATCGGAAACGTGTATGTTTACATACATGTATATGTACATATATATATATAGCGTCCATTGAATCAAACACAAGACACTGTGGTATGCGCCGATTGCCGTGACAATTGCAAACACTGGCGAGCCACGGGCCAAGGATTACACGAACTACAATCAATGCGTATATCGCTGTCAGGTCAACGATATCACGGTCTTCCGGTTTCCGATCTCCTGAAACTGACAGAGCACAAGCAACGAAACTCGTGATTAACAATTCGAAGGCTTTGATCCAATGATTAGTGTCGTCGATTTTATAAAACCACTAAAAAAAAAAACATTATCATTACATACCAACAGTTAGAAATAATAAACAATGAAATAGACAACTAAAGATTCTCTGTTACAAATCGGTAAGAGTTCTATTCACGGACGGTATGAAGCGCCGAAAAACCTTGTAATATTCGTTGCTGATGGACTGCGGTCAATGGCCTATTGACAATATGCAATATAGGTGAACAGAGATAAATTCGTTAGGTATCAAAAACTGTTACATTTTATGTATTGGCAATAAACTCACTACTACTACATTATTATTATGATTACTATACACATAGTATAAACACTGATAAAAATGGTATTGTATCGACTAAAGATTCAGGCAGGTACGTTCAAATAAATATTTATTTGGCCAAACAAAATATTTTAATGCCTCAAAAATATTTCGGTGAAATCATTCAAAAAAATTGTGAAACTAATCGATCTGTCCGCTGTACTAAGAAAATATTTACTTGAACGTCCCTGCCCTAATGTTTGGTTGATTCAACCGTATTTTTTATCAGTGTACAGTCATTAATTTGACAAATTAATCATTAAATAAAAAAATTCATACCGATTAGTCAATTAGTATTAATTTTTAATTGTGATAATTTGATAATCGCTGATGAGCAGTCAATAGAAAAATTGCAATTCCGGCAAGTGGTGTGCATTACGTTCGGCCGCGACTGTGTCCATAGCTGAGATCGGGTCGTGTGATTATTATTTCCTACGGCATGAAGTGGCTATTCCAGGCTAAGGCTGATTGATTATATTTTAGTTTTCAACGTAATAGTCTAGACAGAATTTTACCCGAGTGCGCGCGTTACTCGTCGAGCAACGATGAAACTTTATTTTCTCAAGATTAGCAATCTTGAGAAAGGTAGTCGAGAAACGCTTTGATCCAGACCTATGGCCGAGCCAGGTTTCCTCCGTTCTGGCCCAAACTTTCCTGTGTTTTCCCATCACCTACAGAATACAGGGTACATGTAGCCTGTATACAGGCCAGTACATATATATATGTACTATATATCGTACATACTCGAAGCAGTATATACTGCACGGAGGTTCCCGTGCGCAGAAACGTATTTATAAATAGGATAGTGTAACGCAAGCCTCGCGCTACGTGCTTCGCCGGGGCTTACTTTTCCTGCGGGTGTTTACATAGGGCGCCCCTTAATTCTCTTGCCATTGCACGCACACTTTCGGAATCAAGGGAAACCGTGATTCTCGACGAGTTCTCCAATAAAGAAGTTATAACGGAGACTGAAAGCTCAGCGCGCGTGTTTCTGTGAGCAAAGAAAAGATGGAATTACGAGCTTATCGTCAAAGTTTTGATTAATAATGGATTTTTTTGCTCATCACATACAAAGTAAGTAAGGAGCGAAAGTATTGGAGTTGAAAAAAAAAAATATGGGTCTATCAGATCATGGTCTTTAAACGTGTTTTTACATTTTACATCATTGACGTTTTAATTGATAATTATTTTTTACTATCTCATCACCTACAAGGTATGTAAGGAGAGAAAGTATTGGAAGAGAAAAAAAAAAAATTAAACTATTAGGTTACGGTCTTTAGTCATGTTTTACATTTTTTTTTTATTGTTTATGCCTAGACTAAATATTTTCTTTTAGGTGTAGTGATTTTTTATTTTTCCATAATTAATCAGCCTCTTAATCATCCGCGAATCCCTTAATTTTTTTCACATCTTTATTCCGCAAGTCGCTCGGCGGTTTCTCATTTATCGCAATGAAATCCCTTTCATCGCAGAAAGGCCTTTCATCGCACTTTTGGCAGAAAACTTTTCTATCGCAGTTTCGCAATCCCTCGGAGTCTTCGGTCAGTAGGGCGAGCATGCTCGCTCAGATTCAGCACGTCCCTTCCTGCTGCGAGATACAATAACGTCGGGTAATAATAACCTTCAGGCGTTATTGATGAAAAATTATGATTGATAATGCGCGGTAATGATTTTATCAAGCAGTGAAAGCCAACGTACTTTCACTTTCCATTACGCTTTTGATGCCACCTAATTTGCAACGGATTGAAGGATTATCGTCCTGAGGCCGCAATCAGAAACACTCTATTATCCCTTAACGTGGAGCTAAAGATCAAAATAATCTCAACATATTTTTAATCCGAAACGGAAAAAATCGGAATCGGTTTATGAAACCATTTCGAAATTTTTCTCCGAAAGAGTTTTATAAAATAAAAGATTAATTGTTTCGAAGAAACATGTATTAAACATTTTAATTCTGTTCCTCTCTCACCTATACGTTTAGCCTTCCCCTAATTTTAAAAGCCATTTTATTTTATATTCAAGTTGCAATGAAAGTTTTTTTTTTATGATTTACTTCATCATCGCAAGGAATGCAGAATCGAAACATAGATTATCGTTATTCATTTTTTTCAAGGATTTTTGCTTCCTAACGATAAATAAACAAATGTTGCGGCTTCTAAATTGTTTCTTATTCGTTCTTTCGAAGCTCGATTTTTCCCGCTTTTCCGTCAATCGAGAGAACGAATAAATAACCGTGACAGTTAGACGTTGATTAACGGCTCACGGTAATCCACAGGGATTAAGCTTGATCCAGGAAAATTAAATGAATTTTAATAAATCGCATTGGAGGTGCCGGAACCTAAAGCCCCGCCCTTCATTTTCTCGCGAAATTCGCGGTGACTGATTAAACTCTCCTCCCGAGGCAGTATCGGAAGCTGCGAAGAGCGAACAAGGCCAGGAAGCACTAAGTCAGTGAAATTTTAAGTTATAAATTCCCTGGAATGTCTGGCAAATTTGCATCTCCACTAGTTACAAGGCAGCCGGAAAGTAAATCTACCCGAACGTTACTAATGCACTAGAACTCTACCAGACAACAACTCTACCGCTAACCAACTCCAGCATGTTATAACTCTACCGTCTTACAACCCAGTTTTCTGTCGCTAACAACTTTCCCACCTAAGAACTCTACCGAAACATCGGCGGCCAAAGGAGTCTCTTATCGGAATAGAACAAAGGTCTACCGGAATTCGAATCTACCACGTGACGAAATTTTTTCCCCGTTGCCTATCCCGCTCTCAATCGATAACGGTTCGTCTTCTGAATTTCAGGAAAAAATCATCCCTTAAATCCCCAACATTTCACCAAGATTTACACACTGCCGATATACGCGTCTGAGGGCCACGCATGACTGCACTTTCTCGGCTACGCTTTGCTGTACCTTCGTCCTCTCTTCCTCCTCTTCCGCCTAAGGGAGGAAGGGATAGCCGTGTCGTTTCACCTCTAAGCCTCGAATCTATTCTTCATTCTGTCCGACGCACACATCCTCTTCCCACATTTTCCTTTCTCGTCGCCCTCCTCGTCGCTGCGACATCCCAGCGAGATAACACCCACCGGGGTTGCGTCTGGCTGCGTCTTCCGCTTCGTTCCTCGCATTCTGTTGGTTCTCCGTTCTCCATCCTCGCGTCACAGCTTCTCCTCTCGGCTCGCCTCGTGTCCTCGTGACAGCCTTCTAAATCCACCCCGGTCCTTCAGCGAATCCCGACTGATACCGGGAAACGACGTTGAAGCCGGGTGGTCCTCCACTCTAACGTTCCCACGACACTTCGAGCTGACACCAGACTTGAAGATGTCGATACCCGGTGTACAAATGTGGGATCGGCTGAGCGCCGACCTTTAGCTAAATCCTGAAGCAAACCCAAGAGCGAACTTCCTGGCATCATTGCGCCATCTAGCAAATTTTTCAATATTGAATAACAATCTTTGCATGTGCTCAAAGTGACACAATACAAAGTGACTTTCCCTACACCGAAAAAAAAGTTTGGGAATATCAACTAAGCTGCGGTTGCGAGTGGCGAAGGAAATGTTTGGTAGATTGAAAAAAATGTTCGTTCAATTCAAGTGAATATTAGGTCAGACATCTAAATATTAGGTCAAACAACTAAATATTAGGTCAAGCAACTAAATATTAGGTCAAGCAACTAAATATTAGGTCAAGCAACTAAATATTAGGTCAAGCAACTAAATATTAGGTCAAACAACTAAATGTCAGGTCAAACAACTAAATATTAGGTCAAACAACTGAATATTTCTTTCAATCGACTAAATATTTCCTTCGCCATCCGCAACCGCATAGTTTGATATTACCAAACCCTTTTTTCGGTGTATTGTCTTCGTGACTGTTAACACTTCGATCGAAAGCAAATTCGTTGTTCACGCATTTGTCAATTATTAACGAAAACCTATTTTACTTTCGTCCAGAATGTTAACAGTCCCGGGTGAAAATAAGTAAACCGATTTGTTACTGACTGAGGGTTGAGCGGGTTGCCGGCATGGTGAAAAATATCGACACCAATATTAAAAACATATATTTAATTTATTAAATTGCTGAATCTGACGGATGGATCTATTTGGACGGAACCATTTTTTTATCACTCCAACCGACTTGGCCGTTGCGACTTTACGCTCCATTCCGCTCCACGCTCTATCTCTTCTGTGTACCGAATCGAGGATACACGAATTCGAAGCGTCGAGGCGGGTGTTCCCCGATAAGAAAGTCATAAACGAACGAAGAATCCCTTTCACAGCTGTTCTTTTAAGCGCCGCGTGTTCTCGTCGCTTCGTGCTCGCCATCCGTACTGTTATGGGAAATAAAGAGCTCCGGTCTCGGGAACAACGACGGGATCGAGTTGTTGGTAGGGTCGTTTCGCGATCGGAAACTCGAAGCGATTGAGACAAAGAACGAAGGAGAACGAGTCTGCATGCACTCGAAGTCGGCGCGGGTCTTAAAAGTCATTGACCCATTGAACGGCGGAAGGGATTACAAATTGGTTCCAACGGAAGGAAGAACTGGAAGGACACCTAAAGAAAATAGAACGAAACTGTATGGCATATCTCGCTGGACACTCACCGTACCCGGTTTATCGTTTTTTTTATCCCCAATCCGATCCACCATTCCGGCAAACGAAATGCCGAAGAACCGACCGAACATGTCGTCGTCCGGTGCGGGTCGAAGTAATTTCGCATCGAGTGACACGGGTCGCGACAACGATCCGGCACTTTCCGGATAGCCCGGCTATTTTGTCGCGCGAGATACATCCGGTGGATAAAACACACCGATGGTCCATCGAATCGACCCGCCAAACAGATACTTTGCCGCGGCCGAAATTCGACGAATTCTCGCCTCCGAGGGTGAGAATTCGCCGTCCTTGGAAAAACGAACGATATAAGGCAACGGCACAAATCCTCGGACCTGTCCCAATCGTTCGACACTCCTACGCAGATTTGAGTTGTAGCAATGGTGTATTTATTAACGATACATACAATGCATTGACGATCGTTGGTTTTAAAGCATTCACCGTAAAAAATAATGGCATACCATTTTTTTCTGTCTATGCTAAAAAGTGGTCGTATTTTTATGCAACGAGGGTAAAAAGTGGCCGGTGCTTTTTGAGCGAGAGGAGAAGTGTCCCTTTTCCTCCGGCTAAATCACTTTTCCTCTCGCTCGTCAATAATCTGGCCTTTTCAGAAAATAGGACCTTTTGTGACGAAATGTTATTACAACTCATTTTCGTTCTCCATATTGAAATTGTCCCGCTTCAAGAACGCTTCACGTGATTCCGCATAACGACGTACAGATGAACGAATGAATTTTGATCTCATTGAATTAACTTTCTCAACTATTCGACAAGACTCTCATCGATTCGTTTCGCTCGTTGAACTTGGTTGCGTTCCTCGATCAAATAATCCCGCGACTTCCAATCGTCCGGATTGAATTGGAATTCCTCCATCATTATTTCACCGTCTCGTTTGCATTGTCCTTTCTCTCTCAGCAGCAATCTCTCCGTTCGATTAATTCCGAATGGTGAACTTTCCAGCTCTGACTCCTCGATCTCGGTCCATCAATTCACCTCGGTGAGATCTTTTCTGTATCGCCATCGTTGTTTTCTGTTTTTCTCAATTCTCAATATTTCTTCTTTTTTGTTTCCCTTGCGTTAAAAAAAAAAAACCGATAGACTGGAAGAAAAGTTCATCCTGTTCTCTTGTTATCCAACGAGAATCTCAGTAGCTTGAGAATCCAAAGGGCCGAATGAGAGAAAAAAAGGATCCGGTATGAAGAGTGGAAGAAGAAAGGATTTTCAGCCGGATTTCAAGAATGTATCATTGTGAAGAGTGGAGAGGCTTTTGTCTCGAGATCCAAGGGATAAGTCATCTTAATTGATTGCCGCCGACTTGTGGAAAGTTCCATTGTAAGCCATTGTAGTTCCCGAGGGAATCTGCGATGACTGTACCGTGCATAATTTTTCAAAAGATTACTCCGCCTCGTCGGAGCCCAATGAAGCTTTGACAAATCCTCTTCGTGGGCCAATCCTTCATTTTTTACGTAGATGAAGTCCTCTCTTTGAGACGCGAAATCTCTTATCATCTTCGCTGTATCCCCATCGTGGACTGTGCAGCTGTAAACTCCAGCCGGGAGGCTTGAAGAGTCTGTTCGCCTTCTTCAGCTTTAAAAAAATTATCCGGCTGTCGGCTACTCGAAGCAACTCGATATCGTACTTTAATATCCATTTCTTAAGCACTGGCACACTTAAGGACTTGCGCCACAGTAAATGGGTAAAAACGCATCATTTTTCGTGGTTTTTTTTTTTGGTAAATGTACGCTTTATCGATTTATTTGTTTAGAGTCGAAGGAAGATATATCAAAAAACATTTAGGCATTTATTTATTCAGTTTTATTCTTATTATGTTATTCTTAACATCGGTCTACGTAAACAATTTTTTTTTTTGGAAGTTCCTTTGCGGTGTTTCTGACTTCAACTCGTCATTTTATCAGCAACAAAAACTTTTAACTGTTTCTTAACAACTGAGATATAACCGCGGTCGTTGACGAGGGGAAAAAATAGAAAACGGGCGTCCATTTTAAGAAAGTCGATTTGTACCCATTTTTCAACACTTTGAATCATTTTTTTTAAATTCCTTTTCATGTTTATTTTTTTCGTGTCGGTACAAATTTTCATAAAAATCCATCAAGCCATTTTTTAGATACCAGGGACACCGATCTCAAAAATCGAGTTTTGCGAAAATGGCGTTCAATCCGTCATTTTCCACATAAAGCTCTCGAACTTTCGTAATTCATTAAATCTCGAAATAACAATTTAACAGAAGTGTCTTCTCACTATAAACTATTAGACAATAAATTGAAAGTTTATGTAAGCCCTTCAGCGCACAACGAGCCTCGTCTTTGTCCTCGACAGTTTTCATTGTCGCTCCAATTATTGATCTTTATCGATCACCTTTCTTTCGTAGCATGTCGAATGGAATTCGGAAATCCGAAGTGCATCCCATATGCTATATTCTTAAAAATTGGGTTTTTATACCATATGCAAGCAGAATCCTTCATCTCCAGCTTGAGGAGTCTGTTCGCCTTCTTCAGCTTTAACAGAATACAAAATTTATCGCGTTGCTGGCTGCTAGAAGCGACTTGGTCTCGCACTTCACTATCCACTTCTTAAGCACCGACACACTTAAGCGCATCGCGCCTCGTCTTTGTCCTCGACAGGTTTCATTGTCTAGCCGATTATTTGTCTTTATCCATCATCTTTCTCCCACCGTCAACATTCGTTCTATTCGTTTCTGCGATAAGTATCACCCACGGACAAGACATTCTAGGCATTCCGAGTGCCAGTGCAATCCAGTTAATTTTTTTATTTATTTATTTTTTTTGCGAATAAAAGTAAATGGATGGACAAATTTTGCGGTGACTGAGGATGAAAACTGACCTGACTTTCAAAAGCTCATGAGAGACTGCACGAAACCTCAATGTTGGCGCTCCATTTACTCGGACCGGTGAGCAGTTACTTCTCTGATGAGTTTAATAAGAATATACAAACAACATCGTGAGATTCGACAATGACACTAAGTGATCAGCCGACCACTCAACCTCGAGTGTTGATGTCGAATCGGCGACGAAATTAAATTGAGGCGTTAAACTCGCCCTTTTTTTATGCACCGGCGAGCTCGTAAAAAGTGCATTTTTTAATTAATTACACCGACTCGCTTGATGATAATTGTAACGTCAACGCGGTGAAATAATAGTCGTTATAGCGTTTGCATTAAGAGGAGGCTCTGGTGATTCCGACTAGCGCAATTGCGTCACAGTAGGGTTGGGTTTCTCCAGTTTCTCGTTGTCGCGGATACGGTACACGCGTTCCAACGTCCTGTGCCAACCTACAAAGTGTCGGATTCCACACACGCCCAGGTGTATTGTAGATGAGCTTCAGAAGCTTCTTTTCCCAGTCGTTCTCAAACGACAGACTTGAATAAATCTGCAGATTCTTCAGGACGCACGCTGATCCGTCGATACGAACGAAAATGATCAAGGATTTTCGATGCCGATAATATCGATCCAATCCCTCAGATTTTTCTTTCGTTCCTTTTCTGTTTTTATCGTCACTTCCGGTGTAAATATCTCATTTTCCGAGCGGACGAGACGTCATACGGGAAATACGTCACTTCCGGTTGAAAGTGAGACTTTCAAACCGGGAGTAACGTTGTTTCCCACTTCCGGTCAAAAAATGAAATTTCCAAGTCGGAAGTGCCGTGTTTTCGGCACAACGATACTTCCGGTTGAAAAATGAGATTTCCAAACCGGAAGTGACGTATTTCCGGTATGGCGCTCGCCGTATACCGGCTTGAATGCCGTGCCGATGGTTAAATCTCACCTGGGGATTTTCGTTCAGCCGACAATTCTTAATTTTACTCGATGGTTCTCGAAATCTTAATGCGTAAATTTGAATATCTCGGAGATAACTAATTTTCATGCATTGTTTAGTCCAGCTTACCCTTATCCAGCTTCACCGCAAGAAGAATATAGCCGATATGATAAACATCGCCGCAGCGCCTTCGACTTTAACTAAATTCTTAAGACACTCGAGAGTCGCCGTGACCAAATTTGTTTGCTGCGACGGTTCGACTAGTCGTCCTTCCAACAACAACAACAACAAAAAGTTCAATTCACCCAGCTAAATTCCCTCATCGCGTTATCTCCACCGACATACGAAACGAAAACCGCGAATGTTTGGAATTTCTATGTAGACGCGTCCGCTTTTTTCCTTCCAACGTCTTGGTCGGGCTTCTTCCTTCCCTTATTCCACCCGCGAGCAGATATTTTATCTTTTTTTCTTTCCCTTTTCATTCTCATCGAGCGCGAGCGGAACGCGTCAGCGACTTTCTGCAAAAACAAATTTTCACTGCGAGCCACGCACGAGGGAAAAAAAAAAGAATCGGCCTCTATGGATCCCATACGAGTGGCTATCTCGTCCATGTTTCTTACGAACACACAAGTTCAACCGTCACGAACCGAAGCTCGCAAGAATTTTATTTTTGCGGTGGATTCGCCCAAATCGCTAATAAGCGGTTTGTTGTTTCGAAAAAAAAAAAAAAGAAAATGGGCGTAGGGACACGATAATCTGGGAATTGGCCTTTCGGCCCGGAAGGGTTGCGAAGTCCCCAAGTCACGTACGGCCCACCCTCGGCAAAGGATTAGACTCTAATTTCGGTGGAAAGCCGGTAAAAAAAAAAGAAAAAAAAATAGGAAACGAGAAGAGGAAAAGATATTCCTCGATCTGAGGATTCGCCCTCTCGGGAGCAGATATCCGATGTCCCAACTCTAGATTATATCCGTCCTATGACAGTATCGCCGAAGCCGTCTTTCGACCGCTGACAGAATTGATTTAGGGCTTGGCGTGCGTGGGAATTTCGATATGGACAATCTTCTGAATGCGAAGTTTCGGAATTTTTTTTTATACCAGCAGCTTCAGCGTGGTCCGCGCAATCGAATTGTGAATGTGAAAGGCCGAAGACGACTTTCCTTTCGCTTCGTGCAACAAAAAAAAATCTCCCTTGATTTACTATGGTAAATGCGAATACAAAATTTACGGCCAAGACATAGAGGAGAGTGGGGTCAATTGCATCGCGGGTCGATTCCATCACTCGCATCCCGATCGCCCCTCGATTACCATACAAATCTGGACCATTCCCATATCCTTTCTCAGCACGTGCACTCGAGAAGTATTCCGGTCCTCCGACGTCCCTTCCATTTTTTTCTTGCTGACATTTCACTTTTCGACCCCTTTTGAGAAAAGTCCTATCATTTTTTTTTTTTTATTGACTTAAAATATATATACTGTTACATTCTCGTGGAATAAATAACGTGCTTATTTGGACAGATATTATTAAGTCCAATCGCATCTAAATATCTCAGGCATGAACTGTCAAACGTCTGTTCTCTCTGAAAGGCCGATCGAAACTGTTGTCATCTGGTCGATCGGTAATCTGTCCGTTTGTCATTTGTCATACCGAGCTATTCCGGTCACCTATGTAATATCGTGTGTCTCGTATTCATACATTTATATATATATTACAGCATAAGGGATGGAATTTCGGAATTTCAAAATCCACTCCATATGCTATGAAACCCAGAGGGTGTCATTTTTACCGAAAGCGGGGATGGCGTGTCAACTTCTCCGAAAGGGCGGCTCAGTTGGAGGGGAGGGGGGAGGACAAACATGTGAACCATCAAACAAATCCACAATTTCTCCAGAATATATATAAGAATAAAAAGATATGTGAATCCTGTTAATCCGGCAGGAGCTCGCGAAAGCGAGTGGCGATTGGTTGGCGAGTCGTTGACGAACGGGATGCCCAAGGAAGGTAAATAAGGTTTATCGTTAAAACCTTGTTTCTCTGGAAAAGGGTGCCATTAAATGCACGGTTTTACGCTCCTTATAAGCAGTGAACATTTCGACATTTATACACGGCATCTTTGTCGCAGATGCGCAACGGGGAATCGTGAAAATGTTAATGGCTCTACTGCACCGGAGTTACGATGCACCATGGAGAGGAGTAAAGAAAGCGGAGATGTAGGGAAAAACGAAACGAGATACTTGATTTTATAGGGTGGATAACATTGGCCGAATCCACTTTAAGTTTGCGCCAGACGTATCGCACTCCAATTGGTAACTCCACTAAGACGACAGGGAGGATACGATGACCTACAAAGTTACGAAGTAGCTGGTGGAAACGAGATACTGTACAGTTCCTATCGTGAATTGCAGCTGCTGTACCACACTACCGCGTCTATCGCTGTCGTATCCACCGGTGCTACGCGAGTTAAGCGTACATTAGTTTCCCGCCGAACTATAAGTGGACGATCCTCGCTTATCGTAACGCGGTTACCTAGAAAATGGCCATTCGATGGCGCACGTATTAGCCGCTTATCAGGAAAATACTTCAACTAATTGTCGGAGTCTGAAAGAATGTTAAAAAAAAAAAAAACTGAAGATTCTTTGATCCGCTAAAAAGCAGAAAATAATTTGTCCATCTGGTAAAACGTCGCATATGCGATTGGAAACGAGGTTAGGCTTTAAAGATAATCATTAACAAATAAATAAATCATTTATATCGGCATTTAAAAGAAATTAATTTTTTTCTTCTTAAAAATATTCTGTGAGTCTTGCAGAGAACGGGCCATTCGATGACACACGCATTAGCTGCTTATCGGGACAATTTTTCTACTAATTTCAAAGTCTAAAAAAAAGTCTATAAAATGTTGGAAAAAAAGTTAGTGGAAAATTGCCATTTGCCTCATTATCCCGTTTTGCCCCGCTGTACCATTTTGCCCCGTCCCCCCCTATGCTCTTCTGAAGTATTATTGGATTCTCTCACATCGTAGTTTGGAGTCTTTCGAAGATGGCTGTGACAACGAGAGTTACGAGGTGATTTTTATCGGGGTATTGTAATATTTCACCTCAACGTATGCTTCGGGGATTTTTATTTTTCGGGTCTGCCCGTCTCGTAGGGGGGCGAAGGTGGTGAATATGGAGTGCCTTTTTCGCGAGTCCGTTTTCATGATAAATTTTATCGGCGCTCTCGCCACTTTTACCCTGCATAGATTTACGTCAACATGTTTTCCTCGTGGATGGTAACCATCGATGTAGATCAACGTTGGCTCGGCTCCGAGTAGTTTAAGCTACGGTAGCTTCGACTCTGCACATAGTATATTTGATCCTAACGGGGTCAAAGTTCGAGCAGTGCGGAACAAGTGCCGGGAAGACGTACGTGCCGAGTTCACTGAGGTTGAGATCGCGGATTTCGAATTTCATTTGCGGAATAGAAGGGGAAATAGAACGGGAAGACGTAATCGGATAAGGAAAAGTGTTATCACCACTTGCACCGAAAAAAGTACACGGAGTGAATCTAATATGTGTTCTCGACTATAGATAGAGAACTTGACTTTCATTGCAACGGATCCGTAAGTGGTATCAAGATGAGACGCATCACACCTTCCTACTGACAAGAGAGTCAAATTAATAGGATCACATGTTGACTTTGCACTCCGCCATTGAAAAAATTCGGACCGAATATTATTGATCTCACTGTTATGAGAAAAATTTGTTTTTTCAACCTTGTTGAAACAACCGATTATAAATCGTACGGAAATAAAATATTTGCGAAAGAATATATTCGACGCGAAAAAAATTGAAATTACATCGATTTATTGGCCTGTAAATAATATAGATAGCTATTATTTTTTGACTATAGATTAGATAACTTTATTATAGATTAGTTATAGGTAAGCTATAAATAGAGATCTGGCCGACGGCGATTCGCGAGTAACGGCGGGTCATGCTTTTATCACAACGGATCCGGAAGTAGTATCGAGACGATACGCATTACAGCTTCCGACTGACATGAAAATTAAATTAATCGGGTCTCATTTTTTCTTTGCATTCCGTCATGCGAAAACATTCAGACCGAATATTATCGATTTAACTATTATGGGAAAATTTAGATTTTTCAAAGTTCTCGAAAGTAATCGATTATAAACTTTTCGGAAATAAAATATATTCGAGCCAAAAGAAGAACAAAAAAAAGTTAATTACATCCTTTAAGTCCTTTAAATAAAAAACTTCTTCCAATTTGCCTTGCTGATTCGAACAGTCTGAATCGTTCCTTGTAAGAACTTCCCGCCCGATAACAGCGGCGGTGCAAAGGCGTATTTCAATTCGTAGACGATATCGATTCTCTTGAACCGAAGCTTCGTAATCGCTGTGGTCGTACGGTTCCACGCACCGCGCCGAGAAAAACGGAGAGGGTTTTATATATATGTATACAAAGATCGTGTTCAACTTTCGCGGTCGGAGCCAGTGCACACTGTGCGTCTCTCCCGGTTTTCTTCGGGATCCTCCAGACAGAATTTAAGACCTCACCGCCGATTTAAAACCCACTTCGTTTATCGATACATCGGCGTCGTCGGAAAAGACCCGATAGCTACGTTGCTGAGGGAGGATGGAGAATAACGACGAAAGCCGACGCAAATGGAGACGGAAAACGGGGGAAAATAATAGAAACGACAGCATAAAAGAACATTAAAAAAACGCACAGTCGCCGAATAAATTCACAAACCGCTTCCTGCGCTGTACAATAACCGTCTCGCAAGGGAAGCTTAGCAATTTCCAAACGTGAACACAGAATTTTTTGAGAATGTAGAATACATGCAAAAATGTATTCTGGCGCTCGAGATCGTTATAACATACCAATTAATTATTTATCGCCCATATTGCACGAAATATTTTTAAATCATTTTCTCAAATATATGAGAATAATATTTTGAAATGTTCTATCAAAGTACTTCAACGAAACGTTTATTAAACATTTCAGAACATGCTGAATATTTTTGATCTCTCAACACATTCGAAATATTTCTGAAACGTAGTAATATTCGTAAAATATTTTCGTTATTTAAAAAAGAAAATATTGAAAGCTTTGAAAAATATTTCCGTTCTACGTGGGTAAATCCTTATCCTAAATACCCAATGTTACGATTTTATTTATTTCTTCAAGAAAGATTATTTTTTTACCTAATCCCAGAAAACTGATATATTTGATTTATAAAAATGTATAATAAAAGATAATTGTATATTTTGCGGATGGTGATATTTAAGAGAAAATTATTTGGCGATAAAAAAAAAGCATTGTGCACTGGTCAGCGAAAAAAAACTAAGAACTAAATGGAAGACGATGTCGAAGCGATAAGAAAAGAAGAAGACTGCGCCACGCAGGAAAAAGAAAGGAAATCCAGCGCGGAGCAAGAACGATCAAATCTACTAAAATATAGGGGTGTATTATGTATAGTCTCTCGTGCAGGAACGAGCTGCAGAAGCAAAATTAAAAAAAAAAAAGGAAGAAAATGAGGTGTAACATATACGGGTACGGAACGCATGGTTCGACCCTACCGCATAAATAGTACGGCGCTATCCATGGTAGACTGGTGGAACGAGTGGTTGAACGAGGAAAGCAAATAATATCAGAGTGTGCTGGTTTCCGATCTACAACTCGCACGCCAAAAATCCAACACGTTGCAATTACCGTCTACGTGTTATTATTGTATGTTTGCGCAACACGACTTTTCTGATTAAAGTGATTAGCACTCTGCCAGTCCTATACGAACCCTCGCTAAATTACATCCTATCGTATTAATCTGCGTACCTTTTCACTGACTGATACAGTTGATATCTTGTTTGAATATTCAGAACATTTATTCTGAAAGTCAACGAAAAGAGCAACGGCCAGTGAGGAAGGAAAATATGGGAGGGGAGGGGCGAAAAATTTATGTAGCCTCGATACTAACTCGGGCTTTAAGCGCGGATGGTGCCGTAAGTATTTTGATAAAATGTCGTTGCAGTACGTGCGTATAATATATATACACCAGCGGTTATGTGCATTACACTTGCATGGATCGCATCGTTCAGAGCGTACGGAAATCCATTCCATATGAAATGGAGTTTCGGAATTTCGAAGTCCATTCCATGAGGTTTAGCGCACTTCAACTGGAATGTTTTTCAAAATCCATTCCATATGGTTTGGCGCACTTCGACTGTTGGAATTGGAGTAGATTGTTAGAAAACGAATCAATTCCAACCCAAAAATGTACGGTCGTTTGGACCGTGAGGGGGATTTGCGTACATTGTCACTGACTGACACACTTGATATTTGGTTTGAATATCCAGAGCATTTAGTGTCCAATGCAGCGAAAAAAGCAACAGCCAGGATGGAAAATATGGGAGAGGAGGAGCGAACAATTTATGTAGTCTCGATACGGGCTCTGGCTTTAAGCGCGGATGTTGTCGTAAGCATTTTTATAAAATATTTTAGAGGTGGATATATAGAGTAGCAGTTTACGATGTTACGGTACGGATGTGGTACTGCTGACCCAGTAGTGTCGCGTATGCTCGTATTTAACCTGTGCATCTAAATGAACATATATACAGCCAAAAAAGCATTCAGCATATGCCGCGACACACATAAATCCTAAAAAAAAAAAATTAATTTCCTTTCTCGAATCTCGCAACGAAGCTGAGGAACGCAACGGCGGTTTTCATCATGAATCTCTCGGTGTCCGATCTCATGTTCTGCTGTTTCAACCTGCCTCTTGCCACATCGACCTTCTGGCACGGCTCGTGGATGCATGGACCACTTCTCTGTCGACTGTTTCCTCTTCTGCGGTACGGACTCGTCGCCGTCAGCCTATTCACCGTTCTGGCGATCACCATCAATCGATACGTCATGATCGGACACCCCAGACTCTATCCAAAGTAAGTTCTAATGACTTTTTAAAAAATAGAAATAATTTATCTATCCAGATGGACGATTTCTAAATATTTATTTTTTTAGTCTATCGAGACTTCCGTTAAATCACAGCATACTTTAACTGCAATATATAATTACCATTATTAGTATAAAATATATTATTGTCAATTGCGCTATGATTAAAAAACAATATTTACGGTTTTTCAAGTGCAGGTAAATTTTGAATACGAAATTTCTTTTACGGGCCGCTGATAACTGATTATAATTTTTTTTCTCAAAATTATGTGCGTAGACAATTTTGCTTGGATTTGCTGCAAATAGAGTGGGGTAGAGCCGGTCAAAATGGACAAACAATTAGAGTGCTTCGATGGGGCAAAATTGGTAAGCCTAAAATGATTGGAAAATTGCGTTTTTCCAAACGTTTTTAATGACGCTATTTTCCAACAATTTCAAAACGTCCTATTTTGCCCCATCGATGCATCCCGATTGTCTGTCCCGTTTTGCCCCACTATCCCATTTTGCCCGCACCCCCCAAAATCATGTACAATGACTTAATTGCGTACTCTTCACTCGAAAGACTGTACAAACCAAAGTACCTGGTCCTGATGGTGTTAGCAACTTGGATATCAGGATTCGGAGCCCTCGTGGCGACCTGGTTTGAGCAATGGGGTCGTTTCGGCTTGGACCCTCAGATCGGTTCGTGCTCCATCCTTCCGGACGTTAACGGCCACAGCCCCAAGGAATTTCTCTTCATTCTTGCCTTTCTCACGCCCTGCATGGCCATCATCGTTTGCTACGCAAGGATCTTCTACATCGTGAGGAAGACAGCGCTGAAGAGTCGGCGAAGGAACAAGGTCACTATTGATCTGGTGAAAGCAAGCCTCGAGGTAATTCTTCTTTTCCAACCTAAACCCAAGTGAGCTTTTGGATTTTTTCAATCCAAAAATAAGATGAATTCATTAGAATTACAGATTTCATTACCGAGCGAGTAAGTGCAAGGGAATCTCAATGTTTCAGCTAAAGTACACGAAGAACCAGGAGGATTCGGCCATCGGTTCCAGCTGCGGTGCGACATTGACGACCACGGAGAACGGCGGTTCGCCGGTCAAGCATCATGACAAGGCTAACTTTGCCTCGTCCACGTCTCCAAAAATAACAGACAATCATGTGGATCGCGAAAGTTCCCCACGCGAAGAAAAGGACGCGCAAACAATTGAGCGGATTCCTAGGAAGCTAAAAACTGTGCGGAAGTCTGTGAGTAACGAAGACGTTAGAGAATCTCCGCCCGGCATTATTCCCAAGACCAGACCGATTGCAAACGAGTCCCACAACAGTTCGAATTCGAAGAGCCATCCGAAAGACATTTCCTCCATCAAACCCGAAGAAATTAGTGAAAACACCGATAACCGTTCTGTCGCCAGTGAAGACGAAGATTCCATCCGTGACTCCCGAAACGGACGATCGGAAGTGCCGGATTTGCTGGTCCAAGGTGAGAAGATAACGTTCGGCGACTGCGAAGATGATTCGCGGGTCTCGACGGACGACGAGGAAGACATCGACGAGGATCTTCGCTCGAACTTCGAGCGGAGCGTCGAGTTTCTTCCCTTTATCGACACGTACGACGAGCAGTCGTGCGACGGTGAAGACGATTCGGTCTTGAGCAACTCCGATAACGTCGCTTTCCGTCCGATACCAAACGTGCAACTCTTCAAGGTGGATTCGCCGAGCGAGAAGTGCGACAACGAGAGACAGTCGAGGGAGGAAGATACGAAAGATCGGAAGGATTGTTGTCTTCAGGTGCCAAAGAGATTTCCCCGTTGCACGGAAAAAGCCGGCAACCGTGTGGCGTCGCCTCGGATAGCGCGCAATTACTCGGAGAAGTTCAAGGAATCGGAAGATGAACAGATTCTGAACACCAAGAGTCTGGAGATCAACGAGAATGGTCTTCGGATACCGAAGAAATTTCTTCGTGATTTCGAGTACAATTCCGAGGACTTGTTGAGCCCGCAGTCGACGGGATGCAACAACGGCATATCGGACGACTGCGCGAGCTCGAGATCGGACTCGATGTCGGAACGTCGGGGTTCTTCGGTCAGAAAGACGAATATCTTCAGGCGCGAGTCACGTTTTCGCAGCGTAAGAAATCGGGCCTTCGAGTCTGGCAAGATGACCGCGAAAGACAAAAAATTGTTGAAGATGATACTCGTCATATTCTCGTCATTTCTCATCTGCTACTTGCCGATAACGATAACGAAAATCTTCAAGGACGTCATAGACTGGCGGGGTCTCAATATAGCAGGTTACATCCTCATATACCTAACTACCTGCATAAATCCTGTTATCTACGTTGTCATGAGCTCCGAGTACAGATGCGCTTACAAGAATGTTTTGCTGTGCCGCAGCGACTCCGCAGCATCGAATTGCAGACAAACGGCGGCCAATCAGATTGGTAATTGTCAGGAACGAAGGAGGAGGAACGGGGAGAGAAATAATTCAAGCACTAATTGATTAGATCGAACGGCAGTGAAAGAGATCGTTTAGATTTTCCGATTTAGCTCGTCGCGCTCGGTCGGTAACCAACCGATTTTCCGGCTTTCCTCGGCCACTGTTTTTATTTTGGAGAGAAACAGATCAGAACAATTTTCAAGGAAGTGATAGACTGGCCGGTTCTCAAGATAGCAGATTAAATTCTCATATACCTAACTATTTGCATCAATCCTGTTATCTACGTTGTCATGAGATCGGAGTACAGATGCGATTACAAGAACGTTTTGCTGTGCCGCATCGAATTGCAGACAAAGCGGCGGCCAAACAGATAGTCATGAACGAAGGAAGAAGAACGGGCAGAGGAATAATTCAAGCACTCATTGATTAGAACGGATAACAGCGAAAGCGAGTATTCAAATTTTCCGATTTACGCCCAGAAAAATAATTTTTCTTTGACGGGCGTCCCGCAAGTAAATATTTATTTAAACCAAACAAATATTTATTTGACGGGCGCCCCGCAAATAAATATGTATTTAAACCAAATAATATGTATTTGCGGGTTCGCGCCGAAAAAAATATTTTTGTAGGTGTACACTCCATATGCACTGAGAAAAAGATAGTGTTTCCTACCGTAACGAAAAGATCCCAGGGGGACGTCTATATAGATAGTATCTCAAAATATGTATTCAACTGGTTAAACTATAATTATGGTTGCAACTATGATTTTTTTGTCATTGTAACTACAAAATGTAAACGTTCCCCTTGGCAACTATGTATATTTTATGGCAAAAAGTCAGTATAGTTGCTTTTACTGTATAATTTTTTTCTCAGCGTGTACTTGAGACGATGTGAGACGCCCTCTCCGTCACCCGACGGCGTTCGGTCGGTAACCAGTAGATTTTCCTGCTTTCCCCGACCACTGTTAATATTTTTAATAGAAGCAGATTAGAAAAATGTCGAGCCAAGGTATCGACCGTTCATAAGACTATCGAGTATTTTTAATGGAATTGATTTTGTATCGGCGACGACGAAGGGACTTCCTTCGAACGATCGTTCGAGAAGAAACGTAACTTTTATGTTTTACAAGACTGAATACACTCGCGTGCGCAATACGAAGTTGTGCACGTTGTAAATAATTAATGGTACAATTAAGGAGTTGATACTATACAAGTTAATATATATTACGATAACGCGGATAGACTAATAGTTTTTATATTTTTTATTGATTCATCGAACTTCCTGTTATTACGATAGCTTCAGTTTTCTGTAACGAGGCAATAATTAAATTAAGTTTTTTTTTTCTATGTTTTGTACGAAATTTATTGAAAGCACACAGACTCGCATATATATCATGTAATACGTATTGTAAATGTTACGTTTTACGTACGAGGCTAAGAGAGAGACGCACCGATAATGAATACTGTGCGAAACCCATCGACTGCCGTACAGATGTGGGCAAGATACTTACGTCATGGATTTGCGACGTATTAGCCATAGTCTGTTGTAGATTATACCGATCGGACTAAAAGTGTATAAAGAATACTGTTTGGTGAAAAAAAAGAAATAATAATAAGCCATGTCAAAAAATTTAATGGAGAATAAACAAAACGAGAAAGAGTTGATCAGTCCTTTAATTGTGTTACATGATATCCCAAATTATTAACCATACGTTGGTCCTTGGCGAAGCTCTGTAGAACGTAATTTATGATTATACATTTTCTTTGATAAAAATTTGTTTAGTCCGTCATGGACAAGATCAGCCATCAGGACGTCGTCGTACATTATCCTATCGACATCGTCAAACTTCTCAGTTTTCAGGATAATGTAATAATGCGTATAGTTTATATATATAATTTTATTGATCCATCAAGCGTCTTATCATAATATAAACTCCAATTTTTCAGAATCTCAAATTATGAAGAGTTAGATCGCATAAATGCGGATCCGAAAGATCCGAGGGCAAACGACGAGGCAACGAAAATCGGAATTGTTTTTTTTACCCTGTCTTTTGTAGGAAATTCATTTAAATCGTCTCGTAAGGCTACTCGTCACTGGCGTGTCGATACGAAAACTCTGTAAAACTCATCATCTAAAGTACAGTAAGTTAAGGTGGTTTACAAAATTAATAAGTAACGTATTTATCCATACACTATTTTGCAGATAATTAACCCTTCAAGTACGAGAACTTTTTACCGAGAACAAACGACCATATCTTCTTTTAAGTGCAAAAGCGATACGGATGATCATAATAAATTTTCTTCTGCGTTATAAAAAAAACAACACTTTTAGATGTGGCCGTGAATTTTTACAGATTTTTTTTTAGCACATCAACTTGTTATTCAAATCGTTCGAAGGTTGCATCTTGGCAAATTTTAAGGCCTCGTTTAACACGGATCCCGTAAGTGAAGGGTTAATTGATACGAAATGCACGTGCTGTACACACATAGATAATGTATAAAGTACACCGGTGAATGGAAAAAGGAACTCTCACGTGTTACAACGTTTTTTTTTCCTCACCAAAGTTTGTTGTATAACCTACTTTGCACTCTAATTATGTCTATTAGGATTGTCCAAAAAAACCGTTTCATTTTTTTTATTTTAGTTTCTCATCGTAATTATTGTACTCTTTCATACGAAAAATTAACTGTCGCTGAAGTGGGAGCTTGTAGGAAAATATTTTCTACTGCATCATGATTGTCTTTTAACCGCTCTAATGCATACATGCCTAACGTATGTACATAGCGGTGTACAGACCCGTGTATCCGCTATATCGCCTCTACCCCGTAGATTTAAGTTACAGAATAACGTCTATGGTTTGGTTTCACGTATGTATATACTTAATTCCAACACTCGTTATTGATCCCGTATCAATTAGTATTAATCATGCAAAATGACACGATGTCATCATACATGATGCCACTTACGATGGTACGAAAAACGCAAAAATAAAAAACCGGTGTCTAATTCGCTATACAAAGTATATTGTTCGCTAAGTAAAAGTCTTAAATTCGACCCACGATTCTATTGTTTTCCTGCACGAGTGATTTTAGTCGAAGTCTTTTCACAGTGTGGCCACCGAATTCGTTGATGGGCCAGAAAACGTGCGCATTAGGCTCTTCGATGAAATTCTAAAAAAAAGTACTGCACGAACTAATCGCGATCGAGAGACGGTGGAACTTGTGCAGCCTGAAGAGTGTTCACGTTCAAAGGCCACTTCTTCTCCGTGCCACTGTCGGTTCGACTTCCGGCTTGCGGTGTTACCCTCGTTACGGTCATTTTCGATTCAGCCTGGCGTCTTTTGTACTCCATCCCAGCAGCCGCTCCGCCCAGTCCCATTCCCACGAGCATCGTTATCCATTTTACGCCTCTACAATTAAATGAAAAAAAAAAAAAACAAATAAAGTCCATAGAATTAGTACATTATAAATCTTAATTTTCTTAATCGAATTGATTCTCATTATAGTGAATGCTCATTCCACTAGATTCTTATTCATATTTATCCTGAAGATATATGCATGAGACTAAATTTCAGCAAGTTGTAAATGTTTACAAATGAATAATTGTTTCTTCTTCTTAATGCAGATATCTTCACTCTCATATACATTTTAGAATACATACGCAACAACTTTCTTCAACGTGAAAATCAATCGTATTTGATCGAGAAACTCGTCGCCCAACGTTATACCTTCCTCGATCCAGAAAATGGGCAGCAGACAAGTGGCAATAGTCTTCATGGTTTTTACTTTATCGAGTGGGAAAATAAACATACTAAATTGGAGCCTCTTCCTCGCACTCATGGGAGTGCCGGTCGTGGGCTCCAAATCTATGTCGATCTGGTGTTTCTCCTAATAAAAAATTACCCCATTGTAATAATAATAACGTTTATTATTATTATTATTATTATTATTATTATTATTATTATTATTATTATTATTATTATTATTATTATTATTATTATTATTATTATTATTATTAATTGATCAATCCGACATATATTGATTATACCTGCGCAGGGGAGAGTCCGATGACCTGGTCCAAATAGGATTCGTCGGCTTGGTAAAAGTGAGGCAGTGAGCCCACCATCGGTATACCAAGGCACTTGAACATATCGTAAAGTCCCTTTTTCAGGCACTTATCCTCGGCTTCGCAGAAGCATTGCAAGTCCGGATCGGTGCTCGGGTCGCCAAAATCGGCGGTATAATGATTAGCCTTTATTCCTGGTGCCGAAAAATTATTATCTTTTAATCAAAATTCTACACAGAAATCTTATTTAACCCTAGAACTCATGTAGGTGGTAGAAACCCACGCCAAACGATATTCAAACTCGGCTCCTAAAGTAAAAATTCACATTATCGACTCGGGACCTAAACGATAATTTTGTTCAACTATGTGATGATACGCGCAGGCCGGTAGTAGTCTCAGTTGCTCGCTGATTTTTGCGCAGGACGACAACGCAGCGCGCTTGGGGTGGCAATTCACCCCAGTCTGGAGTTCCGGTTAGTGTTTTGTGTAAGTAAGTGAATTTTCTTTTTTTCTCAGAACTATCAAATATAACTTATTATTATGTAATTTCATACATAGTCGCCATTTTTTTAAAATAATTTTTATAATTTTTTATAATAATTATCATTATCGATAATTATCTACAATGTTTCGAGAAAAATAAATGTTAAATCCCATGCAAAAACCATTTTGTGCGCGTTTTGAGCTGTAGGTGTGATTTTAACACCATAAACTTTAACAAAATCAAATATTTCGCGTGCCATTCTTTTCCTTATTAAAAAGCCTTATTTACTGCTCATATGACTCTTGTACATTGACAAAATGCATGGTAGATATCTTTTGTCATGAGTTAGAGGATTGAAAAAAATTATACACGAGCTCTAGGATTAATAGTTGAAAGTACAATCAACTGAGAAAAAGTCGATCAGGCCTGATGGACTTAGGTCCATCAAAATGTGTCAATGTCCGTACCATGCAAAATATTGTCAATAAATACAATTACTCCTAAGTCAATCATTGGTTAAACTTCAAAGAGTTTCGAGACAATTAAGCAGATAACGAACCTCCGACCGATGTGTGGGTGCCATCGAAGCGCGCACTGATGCTTCTACATATATCGGGTGTGAACGATACAACGTCTTCTTCCGCGTACAGAAACGGATGGAAGATCGTCGAATCGGTACCGTTGAACTCATTGCAGAGGCTACCTTCCGGCCAGACAGTTTGCGCGGGTTCACCCTTGAATTCTACTACTTCTCCGAGCTGCTTGATATCCTTTTTGCCACGTTTAACTCGTAGCCTATCGGCGATGTATGTACCATTTTTCTATAAGTGAATGAAAATGGAAGTTAACCAATAAAAAATACATTAACAATAATAATAATAGTAATAATAATAATAATAAAGAAAAATAATAAAATATATAATTAGGATAATAAAATAATAATATAAAAGTTTTTTAATCACATGTCCGAACAGCGAAACTTTGTAGCGATCATCTCCAACGGTAACGAGATCAGGGCTCTCTTTGAGAATAGAACAAACTGCAGCTCCAGCAAAGTCTTTAACGGTGCAGTCAATCGGCAAGCCACCGAACATAATGTCATGGGCGGTCGCTTGGATAAAAATGGTCTCCGGCTTCTTAAAGATGCTGTCGACAGCCTTCCCTGGAAGTGACCATTAATCAGGCATCTTTTGTAAGTATAGTATTACAGACTTTTCAAGAACATCAGATGAATAAGTACATTGAGTATACTCGAACAACCTATCGATTTATGCAATATAATTCATAACGTCCGGTCTGGAAAACTCATTTTTCGACCGGTAATATGTCACTTCCGTTTTGCAAATCGCATTTCTCAAACGGAAGTGACATTATATCGGAAATACATCACTTCAAGTTTGAAAATCTTGTATTTGGCCTGAAGTGACATCATATCGAAAATACGTCATTTGCCGTCGAAAAATGAGATTTTCAAACCGGAAATCACGTATTTCCAGTAAATCTCCGGAAATCTAAATTTCCGCTTTCTAAATTCCATACTCCATAGCGAGAGCGCGCAGCTTTCCAGCCACAACAACCTGCTCCTATGATTATAAATTAATCCAATATTGCCAATTTATTTCTAGTCGTTCGAAATCCCAAAAGTCCTGAGATATCCCAAAAGATAAGTATTTCATGTTAGTTAAATCATGCAACGTCGTTATCAGATTCCAGAGAGTATCTTGAAGAATGTGCAGCATCCCCGCGACTATGTCTTGAATAGTAACCGCATAAGAGTTGTCACGTTATTGTGCGGGATTGAGACAGTGCGTTGAATATAAAGTAGTGGTCTGGGAGCGCGAAACATCGTCGTCTGGCCCATTTAACCGTCCTTACCGGCAAGGGATATCATGTTTGGCTTGTCCCTCACTGTCGTCATGACGATACCCAGTATGAGCAAATGAGGTACTGTTAGCACTTCGTTTCCTGTGAGGCCGTTGCTCTTCCCGGGGTTAAATATCCAAGTCGTTCTTTGACTGTACTCGACCGTATCGTCCTCTTCACGATCCTCCAGATCCAACTTTACCTTCCATTCACTGCGGAAACCGAAAAACGAGAGGGATGACTTTTATTTATTAAAAAAAAAACCATTCACCTCATATGAAATAAGAATGTGATTTTCTCACTCGTAAAAAAAAGGTCCAACTTCGTTAATTATGGGCTTCTCGCCCTTCGTTACTTCCTTCGGGTTGCTTACGTTGAACAGGTAGATTTTAAATTCCATTGGTACCGGCAAATTGGACCATATGTCCCTCATTTCAGACCCCTTTTTCAGCTTGACTTGCTGTGTATGACGATAAAATAAAAATTTGTATTGTGCGCTCACGACTACCGTTAAATTCATTATAAGTAGATGGCCTAATTAATTCGAATGATTTCAAGGAAAGTGAAAGAAATTGGCTCGGCGATTAAAACGACGGACTCAGACGACGTAGACGGAAGAGGAGTAACATTTAATTGGTGTCAATAAATTTAAATGGTTCTTTTTTGTACTTGGCAAAAAAAAAAATACACTGTCTAGCTATAGTGAAATCGTGAATTATCCTGACACTGTGTGGCGTCATTCTCGGACCGTCAATTATGAAAATAGGAATAACATACACTTTACGGATTCAATGAGTCACGACGTGCATCGAACATTCATACAAGATAGGAAATGTTTCAAATGCTGGCGCAAAAAGTCACTTATGCACGAACGATGATTACCCGGAATAAAAGTGTATTTTACAATCGACACATTTTGAGATCCACCCGGCCGCGTAGTAATTGGAATTTTGGTCCAATTACTGTGATCATAAACTTTTTTAATGGAGGTAATGACAAATATGAATACCCATCGATCTGCCCCAACAATTAATTTTGACTCTCACAGGCCATACGAAATGGACAAGGGGAGAAAGTATAGTTAAACCCAAACGATTTGATTGATAGATTATTGACTAGAACTAAACTAGGCCAAGGATAAAAAAATATTTCAAGTACACGGTACAAAGTATCACAAGTATGGGAAGCATCAAGTTCTTTGTGTACTTCACGTACTTCTCGCAATTAGGTTCGTAGCATTAAGCGACATATTTTTTCGAAAAAAAGGTCCAAGATAATTTGCACATGGCTTTCGCATTTATTACAATGTTTCGCGTAGAGTTCTCCACGAGAAACTTTGTTAATTGATTTTTGACTTCCTCGTGGAGAAAGTTATGTGCAAATCTTGTTGCAGAAAATCGCTAACTGAAATTGACGTAGTGACGTCGTACCGGAAATACGTCACTTCCGATCGAAAAATTAAATTTTCAAACCGGACATGACGTCTGCTCAAAAAGTACTTGTACTTGATACGTAAAATCATAAAAAAAAGTACTTGAGGTACTACAAAGTACGTGTATACATCAAGTACATATTTGAAGTTCTAAAAAGTACTTGTATACTTCACGTACGTACTTGAAATACCAAACACGTACCCGGTACTTCAAGTATCACTTTTATTATGATTATGATCTAGAAACACGTTTCGCATTTCCCAGAATGCAAATAACGATGTTCCCATTTTTTTTTTTCTTGTAATAATGGATATAGTTAGTTTCACCTCTACACGTTAAATTTTATTGGGACGTGTTGTGTATACTTTATACACAGTCGATAATTCCTCGCGACCTCAAGTCTTCCGCATCCAGCTAAAAGTTTTTTGGTCACTTTGAATATCGCATTCTGTGTCATCCATATCACGACCGTCACAAAAAAAAAACGTATGCACTTATATTCATTAAAATTTCAGTTGATTTTTTATTGTTTTCAACGAAACCGCGCGACACATTCGGTTACAATTCTGGAAAATGCACTCACCGCGGCGATCTGCGACTTGAGTATGGGTGGAAAAGCGATGAATCCAAAGATAACACCAAAGGCAAACATTGAGCCACCGCTGATCCCAAGTTTCTTAGTAAGTTCCATCGCCATTGGACAGAAACCTCCGCGGCCACTGACCGGTCAACCCAATATGCAAAAGTTAATTTTTGTATTTTTCATAAAAAAAAAAACAAAAAGAAATCGTAATCTTTAAAAATGATTCCTTTTTTCACGGCCGGCTTCGATACTGCGATACGAAACTTTTTCAAATTTTATTCGATCGTCGAGCAGTAAGATCGCGCGAAAAAAAAAATGTGCACACCTGTTCCACGCGTTCTGGCCGATAAAACGGGTCGCAAGACCGAACGCACCGAAATTAAAAATTGTAAAGAACAGCGAGCGTTTGCCGATTCCCGCAGTGGTCCGTACGACAGTCGAGACTTTGTTGGCTGAAAAAAATCGCATCGGCCGCCCCGACTTTCGACACCCGTGAGAACGTACTGCCCAGCGCAATCTGCATGCAACTTGTCATTCCCCACCTGCGATGCAATTTCTTACCTGATAGCCAAACGTTCTTCTGCGTTTGCGCAGTTCTTTCAAACTTTACCGCACAAACTGTGCATAGCGCACTCTTATAATAGGAATACATGAACTATGCGTGAATAAAGAATAATAATAATTGGCAAACCACGTCAGTCGGACGCCAACGTGCTCGTTACCAACCCCTCCAGATGCGGCGCTAATGTTGTTGTGACAATAGTATACTTTTTTCTACGGAACAGCAGAGCGTAATAAAAAAAAAACTGTTACCCCGAAAAAAAATTGCTTGTGGGCTGGCAAAGAATTTTTTTAAATCTCAATTCGACTTTCAGTTTTTACAATTCCATATGACGATGAAATAACGACGGAAAGACTGTCGAGATGACGTGTTATCGTTTCAATCCCGTATGAAACCGTACGAATTGAAAGTAGAATTGAAACAATTTTTTTTCTTTGGCAGCCGGCAAGCGAATTTTACTTAAGTCCCCACACTTTTTTTTTTCATCTGGCCCGACAGTTACTTACAGTTACTGGCCACTGGCAAATAAATACACGGCAATGACTTCCGTTGAGCCAACTTTTCTTTTAGACCGCTGGCGACTCGAAGCTTTCTCAGCTTGCAACGCTCGACCTTTAATGGAAAAGCCAAAGTCAAAGCAGGGTGAAGGGTTGAGCACAGCCACAGAAGCGATTCGCAATATTCGTTGGGCTTTGAGTTCGCGCGTGAAAATCCCCGGCTTTGTCAATGGAAAACTTTTATCCGAGTCCGAAACAAACATCGTTGCCTCTCACCCCTCTTGCGCTCCTCTCGCGAAATTGAAAAAGTTTCTTCCGATTAAGTGGACGAATCGCTGTCGCTGAGATGTGCGCGATGAACGAAACCGGAAGTCTTAAGAAAGAAAAGGATCGCCAAAGATAAACCGATATTTCCCTAGCGATACACTTTCCGCGTAAATGAAAACGGCGATTGTTTGATTAATTTTTTTCTTTCTTTTTAAATCGATTCTTCGATTACCTGTCGCGTGTCGTACAGTTTCTTAGCTATTTTCTGTGTTGCATAATACAGTCCGTGTGAGGGCGAGGTTTTCCCAGTGTCAAGTTCTACACCTGCCGCTCACACTGAAGGTGACGAGGCGAATTATCAATAATACACGACCCACGCTCGTTTTCCTCCCACTGCATGAGACGCGTATAAATTCTTAAGTCAAATGCCTTTGCGCACCGCGAATTCGTCAATATGCAAAAACAAGACTACCTGCACAGTTCAAATGTGTAGTTTGTAGGTTTAACATTTCTCGCCCACAAACGCCCAGAACTTTTTTCTTCTTAATTTTATTTATTATTATTATTTTTTTTTTAATCCAGCAATTCAAAGTTACAAAGTTATTTTGCGGACACGAAAGATTATGTGAAACGCGTTTTTGCCGGTGTCAAGCTCTACGGCTGACACGCACACCGCATGTGACGAGGCGAATTGTCAATAATACAAGAACCACGCTCGTTTTCCTCCCACTGTCTGAGACGTGTATAAATTCCTAACTTAAATGCCTTTTCCTAACGCATGCACGTAAACCTCGCTTTCCGGTCCTGTGAAGTGAGCGCAGGAAGGCAGTTTTTCACATTGCGTGCAGCAAAAATAGTGCGCATGCGTAAAAATGCAATAAGGTATTTTTTCTCGGCACTGGTGCAAGAATTGCCTTTTTACGCCCTTATTTGTTGCAACAACAATAAATAAACAACAAGTGTTATTATCGATAAATGAATAGCAACAACAAAAATTATTGCACACCACGAATTTGTCCGTATGCAAAGACAAGACTCCCTGCACAGTACAAATGTGTAGTTTGTAGATTTAGTATTAATTTTTTTTTTTCTTGTTGATTTTAGTTGTTTTTTTTTACATCGAACAATTCAAAGTATTCAAAGTATGGAATTATTCGAACTCCGAATAATTTTTGAGAACGCGGTCACTGTCGTTCTCCCCCGCATCTTTGTGACCGCCGTTGACCCAGTCGCTCCCCAACACATACGTGTTTCACATACCGTAACCCGTGTTATGTAGGGAATTCAACATCGAGCTTGTTCGCGTGACCGCAAGTTCGCCACGCGGTCTCCCGTGACAGGTCCAACACCTGCCGCTGAGGGTAAATGTGGAAAACGATTAAAACTATGAACGCGGTACAGTTAAAGAAATAACTTTGACTGTCGAGAAGCTATATGTAGGATACTAGGGGGTTGTTGCGGCGTGGGCGCTTCGCGCCCTTCCTATGGACTGGAATTTAGACTTACGGGGGTTTACCGAGAATAATGGGGGAATCGTTAACAGGACCCTGAGGTGGATTTTTGAAAATTGGGACCAGTAAGACAGCAAAAAAGCAAGAAAGCAAGAAAGTAAGACAGCAAACTAACTAACTAAAAAAAAAAATAAACAAACAAACAACTAACTTTCTAAAATATATACCAGGTAATGACGACAGTGTAGTGCAGTACAAACAGATGTAAATAGTATCGAGGCAAATTGTCCACAACCCCCGTGCGAAACATTGAATAATTGAGGCATCGTTTCGACGAAGGTCGACTGTCTTTTAAGGAGGTGGTATAAGCGTCGCAAGTTTCCAATAGGAATTTTTTATTCTATAATAAGTATGGAGAACGTCGATTCAAAGTGAATGCCCGAGCTTATTACAAAGCACTGGCATTAGGATTACCAGGAGTGTAGAAATAATTTATCCTAATAAAGCAGACTTCGCCTATAGTGAAATGCGGTGCTCGTATTAAAGCAATGTTATTTCTGGCGCAATCAATTTTTTTTGTACATACCTTTAATCTGAAAACTGCAAAACACAACTTACGGATTATAAATCAATCGGATGGTTTATCTGATCAAATGATCAGATGATACCATCGCGAAAAGCCCATGAGCGTGAAGAAACCGACGCAAAAACAATAATCACGCTCTTCCGTCGAATTATAAACTCATCATCCTTGTAGGTAATAAAAGAAAATCGAAATCGTGTACAATACTTTCCAACTTAGAATATTAATAAAATTAGACACAACTAAGGATCTCAGACAAAAATCAATAAATTTCACTATCTACGAGTATATTGCGAATTATAGATTATAATTGCAGAATCGCGAATCAACAGTCTTCAACAGTGTTTACCTTTGCTCCGTACATGCAAAGATTGCTAATTTTGTTTTCATTCTAAACGTGAATTTCACAACGAAAATTATTATACATTAAAAATGTCTTAGGTCTCTATTCGTGTTATGTACAGCTGGTGCCTCCGTCGGCTTAGTTTGGATAAATCTTTGGCAGCCTCGACGAGTGTCTGTTTATCAGAAATTGGTCGAGTGGTAAATGTTCCGTCAGTGGTAAGTTTTACCAGCCGTGATTGTGATGGGTCCTGTAGTGGTGGGTGGCGTGGATCGCGACCGGAACTGGGTAAGGTTTCGGCACGTGAACCGGAACGGCGACATGAACCGGATAAGGCCGATCGACGTGGACGAGTTTTTCGTAGGGGACCGGATAGGGTCGCGGTACCGGAACCGGTACGGCGTAAGGGCGGTCCACCGGGACCGGAACATGGATGTGTCTGTCCACCGGCACGGCGACCGGTCGATCGACGTGAACGATCTTCTCGACGTGGACCGGATACGGTTTCGGCACCGGAACCGCCACCGGCACCGGGTAAGGTCGATCCACCGGAACTGGAATGCCCACGTGTTTAGTCACGGTTTGGTAGACCGGAACTCCCACCGGCACTGGATGAGGAATCGGCTGTGGTATCGGAACGGCTGCTGCTATTGCAAAAAACAAAACGGTTAATCAATGTATAGCTGTGACGAGTTTCCTTTTGCGGTCACTCGAGAGATACAGGAAAAATCTACTGAGACGAGAAGACATAACTGTCCCGACGGGATACGACTCGGTACCGGCGGCTTTACGTAAAAAAGTCGAATGCCCGCGAAGCTCGATCGGGCGTCGATCGCCGTGCGCCTCTGGCCGATTCAATGTCAATCACATTGCTGCGCGGATCGTGATTCTTATCGATGGTTTCTCGTCGACTCGAATCTACGGTTTAAAAGTAACTGGTACACTCCTTCGTTGGTCTTGTTTTGTACGTTTGACGGCGCTGATTAAGAATCTGCTGTCCGATCCGTCAATATTTCCAGAACCCCTTAACGCGATGTGAAAGTCTATGAGGATCTAACGATATGCCCCGATCTCTCCTAAAAGTTACTCTAAATTTGCATAATAAACAACTTTGGCACATTTAATTATTTGTTTATAAAGAAATGTAGAGCGGCTCGTCGCTATCTTCAGGAAACTTCGTAAATTTTGAGGAATTTTTACTTTTTAATTAAACGACTGAACTAACCGACGGGGTGCGCCACGAATTGCTCCGACACGTGATGGTCCTGATGATGATGCTGGTCGAATATCTGTTCCGGATGTCCCTGAGGTACGTGATGATGATGTTCGGCGGGAACTTGGTAAATCGGCGCCGGTTCTTGGCCGGGAGGTCCGTAAATAGCCGAAGGTTGTGGTTCCTGGTGGTGCGAACCGTACGCAAGATTGACGAGGCCTCGTTTTCCGTGCTTCTTTGTTACCGTCGAGTCGTTTCTGTCGTCGGGATCGACCCTGATGGCAGAGGCCACTGCCAAAATCGCCAACGCGATCTGCAGAGCACAAAACGATTTTCATAATCGATTTCGAATAAGTTTCTCGCACGTTTCACAGAATTTTTTTTTTTTTAACGATGCCGGACAATATATTTCTATCTATCGAACTGACGATAATGAAACGAAATTAATTGAGTAAAAAAAAAATTAATTTAATAAAAATTTCTTCTATTATCGGAGATATACCAGAATGAACTTCATAGTGAAGACGATACTTGACACCAGCGTTGCCGAAGATAAACTGACTTGCTCGCCATTGTTGACCCCCATAAGTATTTATAGGCCATCGTAACGAGGTATCGTCGCGGTGTAGGAGCGTCGTAGGTGGATCCGATCAGTCAATCCGATAGACCAACACCGATTCGATAGACTTTCCCTGTCTCTAATCTTGGAGTTGGGCCAAAGGCCTTCTCCTATTACGATATGAAGAATCGTTTTCCTTGATCGATAAGAGAATCCTTTTGTTAGATTCGAGCGACACTTCGATTACGCACGGTGGCTAACGATAAAGCGTTCGATCGGTATTCCGTAGTCAATCACCTACAATAGTTGGCTGAAGACGCGATCCGGCTGCTAACAGAAAACGATACACGTATAGTGAATTCTAAGCGCAATAAAAATAATATATTTAAAGAAATCTAATGTTTCCATTGCATTTAAAATGCGGCAATTTCAAGGTATTTTTTCGCTATTTTTTCGTCAATCCAAAAATTTCGTCTGATGCAAAAAAAAAATCTCGATGTTTTCCGTGTCGGAAACTTGGAACTACAAAATCTTGGTTTTCATTTTTTTTTTTGTAATTATTTTCTTTTTGCAACCGTGAAAACGGAAACGCTGTTGAAAACAATTAGGAATTTTTATGCCGATCGATCTATAATTTCTTTGATCGCTCCAAAAAGATCGTCTTATAGAGAAAAAGAAGATGTTTTTCGTCTTCGAGCTGCAAAATCTTGGTTTGAATTTTTAATTTTTTTGGCCTAACACTGAAAACGGAAGAGCTGTTGAGAACAGTTAAGTATCTATCTGGCAATCGACGGATATCTTCACGAATCAATAACTGTTGGTTGTCCCAGCGCCGAGCATTCCCTCGTAAAGTCGGCATACAACAAACTCTCGTCGGCCAATGACGAAAGTGTGATAATTGCAGTGGCATTAAAAACTTTTGACGGTCAACGCAGTAATGTAGTTATAAACGAGGCGTATGTGTTGCTGCGCGCGCGCGTTTTCCAACCAGTTCTGGATGTTTACGGTAAAGTAGTCGAGTCCATAAGTAAGTACGCGAGTACGTACGTGCAAACCACCGGGGCGAAACCCTCAATGAACAAAAAGTCCAAGTTCCCGCTCGATATAATCGCAATTTACGGTAGACAACGAAACGGCTGCGGAATCGTCATTATCTGTGTGTACGGTATGTAAAGAATAGGCTTGATCAGACCACAGAACCGATTATGCGAACGCCGTAGCGGCGAGGCGTACCGTAAATGAATAATGAATGGCACGTACAGCACAGGCGAGCACCGACGTCTTCGCTGGAAGTGGCTCGCGTTAGAAAATGAAAGTCAGGAAAGTCCACGAGTTCGGTGCAAGTTCTGCGATCAACGCGGAAGGCTCTCCGTCAATCGATCGCCGTGTACCTGTACGATCCCTCTGCCATATATATTTTTTAACCCTCTGCCATATATATATATTTAACCGTGCAAAACTTAATTGTATCAAAAAAAAAAAATGCGTAACTTCTTCATTTTGGCTTCGAGACACTCACTTTACTTATTGACAGTAATGTTGTTATTTTTCCTTCACTTTTTCACCATTAAAAAAATATTATATGCAAATGATGTGCTACTAGGGCATGTACATTATTTTGTTAAGTACACAGTACTTATAATAAGCTCCGAAATTCGATATCAACTCGATGCAAAGCATGATTTCCTCTTCGTCATTGTCGTTTCACAGGTGCGATCTACGTGCTCTACAGTGTGAACTATACATGGGTTCTTCTTCGATACAACAAGGATAACAGATAATACTATAACAAACTGTATGATAAACAAAAAACTAGATATAACCGTGCGAAATTTACTTCTACCATAAAACACTAATTTCTAACTTTTTCATTTTGCCTTCGAGATACTCACTTTGACAGTAAGTTTGTTTATTTTCGTTTGCTCTAAAGTTTGAACAATATATGGATTCTCATTCGATACACCAAAAATATCAGACGATACTATAACTGTATGACAAATACAAACTACATATAATCGTGCAAAATTTAATTCTATCCTAAAAAAAAAAAAAGTATCTCGTAACTTGTCCATTTTCCCTTCGAGATACTCACTTTACGTACTGACAGTAAAGTTATTTTTCTTATCATTTTTCAATTTTGTTTTGTTTTTTTTTCAATTTATTTTATGCAAATGAATGTAAAACTATAGAGTGTTTATAATATGATACGAAATTCGATATCTACGCAGTGTCAAGCATGACTTTCTTCATCTTCCTCTTCGTCATTGTCGTTTCACCGGAAGTCCGAGGCTGCTACGATGCAAGAATAATAAATCCGGAAGTGGGTCAATGGTACGCTCACGCACACCCCGTGGCCCAAGTTGTATGGAAATGAAGATGCGCTTTCATTGGCGGTACACTTTGTAGACTCATCGCGTTGTTACGTTAACGCGGCTGATAAGAAAACCGGAGACCTTCGGGACTCGTTGTTCGTGACACTCGGAGCGATTCACTTTTTTACCCTCGTCTCCGTCCGTCTATTCCATCGGATCACCTAAGGCTCGTGTGGACCGGTTGCCGGCAACGAAAGTTGTCGCCGGATCGCCTTCGATGCTCGCTAATGCTATACCGACTATAGTAATCCTCGGGATTTTTCCCCACTTTAATGCCCGGAAACAAGGGAATCGTACACGACGATCAATGCCCTGCATGGCCAGATTCTGCGATCCGGTCAAAGCCACGCCAGCCCGCCGATCTGGACCACTCCAGGAGTTGCGCGCAACATGATCTAGTGGAAAATATATAAAAGCACTGAGCTCGTTGATCAGTGCAAACAGTCGGTCAACGAGAGTGAACGCAATGTTGAGGTTCTTGGTAAGGACACTGTCGGGAATCCTTGCTCTTCTCAAATTGTCGTTTTTTTTTTTTGTTATTCTTAAAATGGTGATTTAATTCATAAGAAGGGCGATTCAAAATTTTTGTGAATTTTGAGTGAATTTTATAAAAAATTTAAGAACAAAAAAAAAATGAAAGATTTAAAAAAATGAGTCTCGTTGAGACGGACTTCCGATTGGTGGTTTCGAGGCATCAGTTACATTTCGGAGAGTTCTGTAGAAAAATGTGGATTTTGGGTATTTATGGTTCTTCCGACGGAATTTACATTATCATGTATCCTTGATCTTTCGTCTTGTATAATCTGGCGTCTAGTCGTTCTCGCTGTTTCCAATCACTTCGTGGGGTTCCCCATCAACTTATAATTGGGCTCATCCCGTTTTTCATTTAAATAAACAAAGTTGTATTCGCTTTCATCAAAAAAAGACGTAACTCGGAAAGCACAGTTGGAAAAGTCCATCGAATCTGTGACCAGCAAATGTCGAAAGTCGCAATCAATGAAGGACTTATTTATATCGAACAAAATTGCTACCAAATATGAACGGAGACTGCTTTTTTTCCTAATATTCGGATTCGATCCCAATGATTAACGCCGTCTGTACTGACGAGAAAAAAAATCTTCGCAGTTTCTGTTCGGCCTACTGTGCGGTTCCGCGTTCACCGAGGAACCGGATGCGGAGACTGGCAAGCAGCGAAAACGTGGTATTCTCAACGACGGCTGGGTCGGTATACCGAGTCCTCACGGCTATGGGCATGGTCATCCCTGGGCCGCCAACGGTAATCCGTGGAAGGGTCTCAAGATCACATCGGACCTTCATCATAATCACGGAGGGTGACTAATCACTAAGCAATTCGTTGTCGAACTTGTGCTTTGTATAATCTTCATGGACCAAGAACCAATCTCTCTATCGATTATATACTGTGTTTATATCGTTATATTATCCTGAATTTTTTACGACGAGATGGTGCCATTTTTTTTTTTTTTTAATATGTGAATAATATTTCAAGGTCAATAGCCCGTTGATTTTTCCAATTGTTTGTTTCGTAGCAAAAGCATAAAATGTTATCGACGGAACTGTATCATTGTACTTGACACGCCAACCCTTGTTTTTAGATGGGCGTACGGGGGTGGTGACAGATTGCATTTCCACAAGCACGCCCTGGGCGTTCACGTGCATCCGGAAATATCTCACATCAAGACCCTTCCAATCTACATAACTAAGCACGTAGTTCTGGAGAAACCCGTACCAGTGCCAGAACCCGTGTACATCGAGAAACCGTATCACGTGCCGATTGAAAAGATTGTTCATGTACCGGTCGAGACTATAGTGCACAAGGCGGTGCCAGTTCCGGTTCCAGTTCCGCAGGTGAGTTTTTTTTTTTTTACCGGATTTCCGGATAATGATCTCGGCAAGAGTTGTCTTCACCTATTCTCGTATATCGGGTTGAAGAGGTGGAACCGTTCAGCTCATTACGAACTGTAATATAAGGAATCTAGAGCCAAAAACATATATAGTAAATTATTCTCATATAATGTGCTGAAGAGGTTTAATAGGATCGACACATTACGAACTGTAGTATAGCGAATTTAAAGCCAAAAAAATTATACAGTAAGGTAGGATCAGCTTTATCTTTTCAACCTGGTGTATCAGTGGATAACGCACTCGGCACGACCACTGTCCACCTATTCTCGTATATAGAGTTGAACAGGTGGAACCGATTAGCTCATTACGAACTGTGACATAAGGACACAGCCAACAAATATGTGTAGTAAATTATTCTCGTATAATGTGTTGAAGAAGTTTAATGGATCAACTTATTACGAAATGTGGAGAATTTAAAGTCATAGTATACAGTAGACGACCGTGTAAGTTGCATGTTCGAGAGCCAAGCCAATTGGGCACGACCGGATAAGTTGGATTTCCCACTGCCTGCTTCACTATCTACCCGCTCTCCCTTTTAGTACAAAAACCTGGAACAAAAACGATTCGATATACAGCCGACAAAAAGGAGTATTTCGGCGCCCCGCCATGCAGAGGTACCTTCAATTTGGCATTTTTCGTTATTATAACATGACTGCGCATGCGCACGATACTTTTCTGGTCTGGTATAAAAAACGACCGTGCACCTGCCCAGTGATGTTATAATAACGAAAAACATCATATCGAAAGCACCTCAAGTACGAAAACCCAGAAGAAGCCGACCCAACTTACCCCGTCGTGTTTCGTCCAACGTATGGGATCGATAAGACTTATCTACATACAACTTACGCGGTCATCTATTGTACACAGTAAATTAGGACCAGCTTTACCATTTCACAATGCCGTACCACTGGATTCTCAGTCCTCTTGCACCGACTCTCATCTTCGCCACTAAAACAATAATGTCCCACTACAAAAGTTGCGAACAACACTCTTTTTTCCCTTAAATTGAATCAGTCGCCGAGATACTCGCCTCATACTATAATTTCATCGTTCTTAATTTCATTGTTCTTTCTCACAATTGTTACAGGCCGTACCATTTCCGGTTGGGCATCCAGTGCCGATTCCCGTCAAACATCCGGTAGCGGTTCCGGTTCACCAGCCCTATCCGGTTCCTGTTAAACATGCAGTTCCCTATCCGGTGCCAGTGCCATATCCGATTCCGGCGTATCCGGGACCGTTCCATCCCGGTGGTGGTTACTACGGCGGTCATCACGGTATAGGACACGGTCACGGTTACTACGGATTTGGTCACGGTCATGGGCACGGTTACGGACATGGATACGGTTTTGGCCACGCCTTCGGTCACGGGCATGGATACGGCCACGGACACGGTTTCGGGCATGGGCATGGATATGGGCATGGGTACGGTCATGGGCCTGGATTCGATCATGGCTATGGTCACGATTTTCATGGTCACGGCTACGGCGGTCCACATTTCGATCACTACGGCGGCGGTCGTGGCGAGAAATCCAAATCTAAGCGTAAAACAAAAAGCGATTAGGCATCTGTGCGCAACTTTTTTGCGCACAGTGCGTCGCGTGGTCATCGTAGGAAATTGCATGAGTACGACGAGAGATCATTGATGGCATATGTGAATGTATGTAACGCGAGTATTCGTGCGATAATCACGCGTATGCAATATACCAATGCAATTGATCTATGTAAATTATTATGTTTAAGGCTTTGTGCATGTTAATAAAAACCATCAAGTGTTACTGAAGTGCGATTTATTCATTTTTTTCGTCGATTAATCGAAATGTACGACATAATGATGTACATTTACGCGTATGACGAATCGGTCGGTAAAAACATGATGAGCAAGTGGTGGGGCATTTCAGGCCAAATCGACCGGGTCCTCACTCTCATATACATATGTGTATTTTCTTTTCCTCCAAGTAACAAATTTTCAGATTTTTCTGAAAATCCGTGCGGTAAAAATCAACAAAAATCTAAATTGCTAAAAAAATTACATCATCGATTCTTTGTAAATTTTTACATTAAATTCGGTGTTGAAAAACAACATTTTTGAGACTAGTCCGAAGATGGGCAAGCAACTGGAACGGTCGCTAAAAAAATTAAATAAAAAATGAATAGAAATTTCTCGGTGTACTGCGGTCTCGAAACGGCATTCGGTACAGTTTTTGTTAGCAGCGGCGGTATTTCACATCACCGCAAGTCACACAGCGATTGAATTATCGATGTTTCTGTCTCGTTCGGCGTTTCAATGCTGCGCCATCTCTGCCACAGTCGCGAGTCAAGCCCGCCCTAACAACGAATGTCCACACTCGTTGGCGCGCGACGCCTTCTGCTTCCTAAATAATCGCCTCACGAGTTTGGCAAGAGATCGCCTGTACACTCTCGTGCACGCCGGCACGCCGTCCGTTCGACAACGTATATTTACGTTTTGTATTTTTTTGTAACACAGGTAGGTAATTATTTTTTATGTGCAGCGAATTCTTCATACTTTTGCCTATTTCCTGTGGTGCAAAGCCTTGCGTCACGCAAGTGACTTCCGTGACGTTTTAACGTCACAACGCGCATCGGGAAATCCTAACCTGCGAGCAAAGTATCAATTGTGTTTACGCGCGTAATTCGATGACGTTGTTTTGTTCAACAGGGAAGACTAGGAGACTCACGATGGCGGCGACTATGCCAATAAATCCGAAACCCTTCTTAAACGGTCTGACCGGCAAGCCAGTGATGGTAAAACTAAAGTGGGGCCACGAGTACAAAGGATATTTGGTGTCTGTCGATGGCTACATGAATCTCCAACTGGCCAACACCGAAGAGCACGTAGACGGCGTTTGCACGGGCAACCTCGGCGAAGTATTGATAAGGTGTAACAACGTCATGTACATAAGGGGAGTCGAGGAGGAGGACGAGGAGGGCGAAATGAAAGACTAGATTTTTGCGTCGGAAAAAAATCAAGCAAACATTTCCATCTGTGTACCTTCATCTAAGCTAAGTTATCCTACGTGTAATAAAGAATGGAATAAGTTTCGTAATGTTGGTAACATTGTTTTTTTTTTTTTTTTTAGTGGAGAAAAACACTTAATGTAAAAAGTTAATTAAGAGACTCGACAAATCGATCGACCGGCTTACATTGCGTTGAGTCGTTGAACATAAAAATTTGCAACATCGGTGTAAATTATTTAACTCTGAACAGTCAATATTTTCATCACAACGATAATCGCTGCAACAATCAGGTCACGTTATTCTTTTACTATTTTTGCTAAATTGTTTGCTTAGAAACGATTATAAAAATTGGCGACATCTCCATAAATACTCGGAACTCTGAACAGTCAGTATTCTCGTTGCAAAAATATTGTCGACAATGATTAGGTAACGTTACATGTTAAGCTCTCTTTCATCGCCAGAGATTTTTGGCTCTATCGTATCTTCACATAATTCTTTGTAGACAAATCATTGACTTACATCTTGTTAAACCCATAAGAGATCTGTCGTTCCGGGCTTTCCATGCAAAGCAAAGTTTGCTTTAATCTAATACAATCATTCGTTTTGTACGCCGAAGAGTTTCGAATGCAGAAGACACTTCCGGTCGAGGCACGCCTGTTCCTCGAGGTCGCTAAAGTTGGTAAGCCTCCCGTTATTTTTCATTGGTCGATGATCACGTGACCAAATTTTCCATTGCATTCATTGGCTACGAAGATCGTAAACTCGTAACTAAATTGACTCTCGATGGTATTTCTAAGGAGCAGTTTTACTGACGGAGACATGTAAATATAGAGATTGCCTATGCTCGGTGGTAACCTATACATCCGCTTTCCGTAGTTTCGCGATATCCACGAGATAAGTCGTCGTCAACATAATTACCGCTCGCGTCAGTACGGCAGTAAATATAAAAAAAAAAAAAATTTTAAACAAAAAAAATCATAAAAAATGTGAAATCCTCGCCGCTGCACAGCACAGTCGTGTAAACAGACTCCTCGATTGCGACGCACTGAAAAGTGGGATAAGATATCGCCAGTCGACGAATGAATGAAATACCTCGAACGGTCTCCGGATGAGACGGTGCAAGTATATTTATAAATCCGTGAAGAGGAAACCTTGAAAGCTTGCAAACCTCCCTGACAGTTCGGAGACCTATCGCGTTATTTTTTTTTTCTACACGAGACTCGGTCACGATCGTGGCACGATGTCAAAATCCGATGCTCCGAAAACTGTGACCGCGTTATTTTCCTTCAAGGGAAAGAACAACGACGAGGTGAGCCATCGAAAATTTTCATTATCGTTCATTCTTTTCGAAAGGAAAAATAATTTTTATTTTTTTTGTTGTACTTCCGTTTCCTTAGCAAGTATTTCGATTTTTTTATCGCACGCGATTAACGCGACCCGACGGACAAAAGTTGTGTTTCAGAAAGGGCGATGTGATAACTATCACGCAAGCGGAGGACGGCGGTTGGTGGGAAGGTACCTTGAACGACAAGACTGGCTGGTTTCCGTCCAACTATGTCAAGGAATATCGAGCCGGGGGTAAGTAACTCTGATAGCCATCGTGAGCCTTGTCGCAATCCTGATTTGTGGACTACTGACTTTTTTTGTCTACAGAAGCTAGTCACTCGTCGGCCAAATCGTCACCGGAGAAGACCAATCAGGAGTCGCCCGTCAAGGATCAGAGGCTCAATCGGGATATAGTACTGAAAGACCTTGTGGATTCGGAGAAGGCAAATGTCGCCGAATTGCAGGGACTGGCGAACAATTTTCTTCAGCCACTGGAATCTAGCAATATGTGAGTTTTTTTTTTACAGCATTGATTTTCAAGAATTTTATTCATTTATTTATTTATTTATGTATTTATGTATTTATGTATTTATTTATTTATTTGTTTAGCGAAAGAAACGTTTTTGCTAATAGAAGTGTAAATTTATGGCTGTGGCTATTAAAAATATTCATACGGATGTTTCCCAACAGTTTGACGAAAGATGAGTACAAACGATTGATCGGCAACATATACGACGTTTTGGAGGCTCATCAGCGGCTCCTGAGTAGCTTGGAAGCTGCGGTGGTTCAAGGTCCCGACGCGCGAGTTGGAAATCTTTTCTTGATGCTTGCGCCGCGACTGAAGAGCATCCACACGGCCTATTGTAGCGGTCATCCGCAAGCAGTTTGCATCTTGGACCAATACAGGTGAATGCTTTTTTCAAGATATTTTGTTGAAACATATGTAATAGTAGGGTGATTGTGCGATTTGTCAATACCTACGAATCGATCGGCGCAACCGCACTTCGATTTTTTTTTTTTTCTTTTCAGGGACGAATTAAATGATTTTATGGAACGAAGCGGTGCGGTAGCACCGGGTATATTAGTCTTGACGACCGGCCTCAGCAAACCATTCCGTAGATTGGACAAATATTCTGCAATGCTGCAGGAGTTAGAAAGGCACACGGAAAAGAATCATTCCGATCGCGGTGACACGCAACGCAGTGTCTGCGTGTACAGGGAAATATCGGTTGGTATTTTTTTTTAAATCTAATTTAATTTAATTTTTTTTCAGTCAATTTCTCCTTTTACATAATGAACAATAATCGGGAACTAGCGAACTGAAGTTCCTAATATAACAAAAATCCAAATCCAATTATACAGATTGTAAATAGCTATACATTTAAAAGAATATAATTACAGCTATAAGTACAAAATCCCATACATTTTAGCGAAATCGCTGAGCTTGAGTTATTTGCACCACGATTTTAATGTTGTTTATCTACGAATTTCATTTGCGATTTTTTTAACGATTAATAATGTATCTGGTTTCTCATTTATATCGCTTGGCGTGATTGACCGGCTTACCATTTATAAGCGTAAATTAATTTGTGCCCGTCGTCAGGACCGTTGCGCGAGCATAAGAAAACAGAAGGAACTGGCACTGCATGTATTAACGGGAGGAATAAAAGGATGGGAGGGCGAAGAGTTGAACTCTTTGGGTGAAATTCTTCACGTTGGACCGGTCACTCTGGCCGTTGGAATGGAGCGTCGAGACAGATACTTTGTTCTCTTTCCAATGACGCTGCTGGTACTCAGTACGAGTCCGAGAATGAGCTCGTTCGTGTACGAAGTGAGTATTCGCATTTTTTTTTTTTTCGTTTACCGACACCATCCGGAAGGTTTAATCGTTTCGCTCGCTTTTCACAGGGAAAACTACCGTTGACCGGTATTGACGTAGTAGCCGCGGAGGATACGGACGACGTCAGAAATGCCTTTGAAATATCGGGTAATAATTATTTAAGGAAAGACATGCAAACTGCTTTTTCAAAATCAGAGCCGGGCAAACTACTAGAAAATACTTCAAGTGCAAAGTAAAAACTGTCACAAATGCTTGAAGTATCAAATATTTCTTGCACTTGATGTATTTCTCACGTACTTTTGCATTTAGCTTCATAGCGTTAAGCTTTATGTTTAAAAAAAAAAAGAGGTCCAAAGTAAATTGCACATGGCTCCTGCATTAATTACAATTTTGCGCATACCTTTCTCTATGAGAAAGTTCGTTGATCAATTTTTGGCTTCTTCGTGGAAGAAGCTATCCGCAAAATTGTAATAAATGACGGGTCCATATGCAAATCACTTTGCACCTTTTTTCGTAACGTAAAAAAATGTCTACTTCTCATATTAAAAATTGAAACGGTTCAAATTGACAGTAAAATTTATTGTAGAAAATCACTAACTGAAATTGGCGAAGTGACGTACTAAAAAGTATTTATATCCTTCAAGTACATACTTGAATTACCAAATAAGTTCCCGGTACTTCAAGTACTGCCCACTTCTGTTCTAAACAATTTATCTTCAGTTTCTATCGTTGATTATCTTGTCATCGTTCTAAAAGGAAAAAAAAGTATTGAATAAAATCCTAATCGTTTGTTACTTTGTTCAGGTCCAATGATCGAGAGTATAGTCGTGTTGTGCGGGAACAAGGACGATCGTCAGCAGTGGATCGAACTGTTGACCCAAGAGCAACCGTCGAGTATCGTTAGATCGCCGACAATGTCCCACGTGAGTTACACCAAGCATCCGTTTACCCGTCTATCGAAATACTACGCGAGGCTCGTGAGAAAAAAAATCATATCGCCCGAATTGATGAAGAAACTTTTGTACCTTCAATATATATATAAGCCAGATTTAAGTACCGTGAAGATGAGAAAGTGTACGGTGACGTACACGATATATCCGATGCACAGTGAAAATTCGGAGACGAGTACGGAGAGCATCTCCGTTAAGGAAGAGAACAACACCGTCGCTGAGAAGACACGCTCGTTGCTGAAGTCGACGCTCATTCTCGACGTTCGATACGCAGTTGGCTGTGAGGATCTTCGAAACTTGGGCACCGAAACCCCTCACGTACCGCTGGGCTCGTCGTCGTCTCTCGGCGTGATCGACGCTAAGGATTCCCACAGACCACCAACTTTCGATACCTGCAAAAGTCTGCCGAGCGACGTGCCATCGTCGACCGGCATCGCGACATCGAACCTGTATAAATTTCCGGCAACGAACGTCATCGTACCGACGATGCCCTTTCGCCTCGAGGAACGCGACAGCTCCGACGACGATCCCAACTTCGAGCACTGGACGACGGCGATGGAAAATTGGAATCTCTCGCCGACCAACAAAACCTTCGAAATTCCATCGCTGGAATCTCTGCGTATCGGAAATTCGTCGTCGCATCTAGCGACCATAGAAGAAAATATCTTCGACAGCGATAAACTGGGCTGCTGCAGCAACAGCAGCGCGACCGGTCGATTGCTTCCGGCGAACGCGAGTTTACATTCCTCCGATTCCGGCATGGCCGACAGTTATCGATTGAACTCGTCGGAATTGAATTCCTGTTACAAATATTATCCTCACTCGCGCGGACGCGGCACTCATCGGGCTCAGACCTCGGACAGCGAGAGCGACGAGCACAATTTCGAGCATCAATGCATTTGCAGTTCGCCCTTCGGCTCCACGCCCAGGGATAGCGATCGATCGTTTCGATCGACCGAAAGTGCGAACAGCAGTTTCGTGGCGTACAACTGCGAGCCGAGGGACGAGAATCTTTCTAACAAAATTTGTCGTGTCGATTGTAATGAGGAGAAGGATGAGGAAAATGAACGAGAAAATGAGATCGTCGCCAGCGCAGCTGAAACGATCGTTTCGATTCCACCGAAATTGGTGTTCGATCACGCGAATCGTAAGCGCCACACTCAGCCGATACCTTGCGCGCACAAGGACGCAATCAAGAGGGTTGGAAGACACGAGATTCGCGCCAATCAGCCCTCACAATCTCGACGAATCGCTGAACTTCATCATCGACCAGAAAAAATGTATACCTCAGGACTTTACGCTCACTGGTGGCTCTCGAAAAAAATACCCGGAATATCCGGAATCACGGAACAAGGCAAGCTGCTTCCATGGCATGGCTGTTTTCCTTTTATCTCACGGTGTTCTTTTTTTTCTTTTTTTTTCTTCTATTCACTGGGTTGATCAGTAACAGTTTCGCTACTAATAAAAATAGTATCTTATATTTTTTATCATTTTTTTTATCTCGTTACATTTCATTACTTTTATTTCGTTGTTCGGTGACGCTTTATTACGAATCCACAGCCATGTTGTGCGAAGTATGCTTTTGCTGTGATATTTTCATACTAACACCAAACGACCATACGGTGTGACGAATTACTGTTGAAACAATTATAATGAGATTCGTGTCCGGCAGGAGTTCGGTTAATGACGCCCTCGATGATGTCGCGACGGCTGCGTTTAGTCCGAAGAATCATTTATGGCTCGAACGTGCCTATGGGAATAAAATGTTCGGACGCCGTTATCGATTTCCAAGGTCGCAGATATTGATTGCATTTTTTTCCTTTATTGCAAAACAGACGAGCAACCAGTCGAACGGAAAGGGCCAACAGCCGGGAATGGAACATTGTTCGTCACCAGGGATTAAAACACCTTGGAGCCTCGCTTCTCTACGACCGGCGCCGCCTTTGTATTCGCTCAAGATTTATGGAAAAACTGACACCACGGACACCGGTAGAACGCCGCGTACGCCCAGTGAGTAGTCACGATTTTTTTTTACGACGAATTTTATTTTATTAATAATGAATTTTGTTTTATTGTTAACAAATTTCATTTTATTATTAACGAACTTTAGAACTATTTCCAACAATTTTTTTTTAACTGATGACATCAAAATATTCAATAAAATCTAAATATCGTATTTCTTTTGAACGCAACTTGATTTTAACCCGAACTTGGTGATTTCAGACGAGCGTCAGTTCGAGGATGACGCGATCATATTGAAAGTCATCGAGGGCTATTGTCTGACTGTAAACGCCAGATTCACCGTGCATTCTGGTAAGTTTTCAACGCGCATTTCTGTATGTTAAACGCTTCAGTCATACGGCCTTGAAAACCAATGTTGTTAAGCTTTGTTTTCTTTTTTGTTTCGATTTTTCTTTTTTTTTTTGCTATCGATGTGTTGTATCCTCTCTTTGGATCGTTCGATCATTGACGATAGGGGTTTCGAAATTCTCGAATATGCTAGTCGAGTCGAGTTTTATTCCTTTAATGAATTCAAATAAATTGTTGTCGTGGAACTGATTATGAAAAAACAAAGGTTTTGATTATTTTATTTATATTCGAATTTCATGGCGGTAAATTAACCGCTTGCCCATTCTAACACATTATCGGCCGATAACGATCAATTTCTTCAGTACCATTTCCTTTATCCGATATTTGACGAATTCAAAATCACTTGGCGTGTGTGCGTGTGTGCATGTTTCACGGGAAAAAAAATCCCTCAAAAGAATTCCCACACAAGAATGCAACACTTTTTACGCTTACGTTTTTGTTTTTTTTTTTTTTTTTTTTTTTTTATGCAAAAATCTCAGTACGTATGTTGGAAAGTGTTTTTTCGTCGTAGATATTCTCTCGGTCCGACTTCAGAATTAGCTGTTCACATATTAAAATTCATGATGATGATGATAAGCTTATTTGGGATCAAAGCCGTGAAGTATTATTACTGTGGTCGAATATCAAAGTGGGTTTGTCAAGGGTTGCCTAAAATGACGAATAACGAGGGCGTATGAATTTCAGCTCTGTTGGATATCGAGTCGCCGTATAAAACGCGCGATAGAGTATCCGTAATGAATAATAGAGTCGAAAATTGGGATTCGTGCGAAAACAGGTACGTATACGGTTATGATGTTGAAGAGAACATTTTTATTTAAACATTTTTTTTATGATTATAAAATTGGCCTCTCGGCGCGATAACGACGTAATCAACGACGTCCGCGTCTACGAAGCTAATTCTGAAGTCGAAAGTACGAACAAAAGTTTCGTATTCACGTTTCCCTCTTGTTTGTTTGCATGTCAGGAGCCTGTCGGAGACTGTTAAGACCCTGAAGAGTCAAATAACGGATTTGCAGTCGCAAATGGCGCAACTCACGAAACAGTTGGACGAGGAAAGACGTTCGCGATTGTTGCTAACCGCAGCCGTTAAACGCAGCATCGCCACAACGGACAGTATTGTGCCTTGAGACGATTCGTACGGAATCGAAGGATTAAAGAACAATACACTTAACCCTTGGCAACCGATCGTCACGAACAGCGTCGTGCCTTGAGACGATTCGTACGGAATCGAAGGATAAAGAAGAACTACGCTTAAGAGGATATTGGGCCCTTTTTACCGATAGAGCTAGGCGATTTCTTAGTTTCAATTTGGAATTGTTAATATGCTGCGCATATGCTTCAAATCGTGCGAGACTATAATATTTACATAAACGCCTCGACGTGCAATCAAATTTTCATTAAAAACGTATAAGGAACTAAAAAAATCGAATATTACAGATTGCAAAAAGCATGGAGAATGCGGGCGGGACGAAGATTCAAATATACACATCGGTCACTCGGGCATAGTTACTCTAAGTATGAATGACGGATGTATATAGCTGCAGTCCATGTTAACATTCTCAGTGAAACGCGACCAAGCTCCGATAACTTGTCACAAGTGAACAGTAAACGTAAACGTAAATAACAGTACATGGATTTTTGGACAACTTTTGGAATATTTGGAGTTTTTCGGAGAATCGGCGTCCACGCTCGTTTTACGTATGTGAGTTTCAGAATATTTTGATATCCTACAAAATAGATGCTGTTGAAATGTTGAGCATCCATGTTGGTTTTCGCGACAATCTCTAATATTCGATTTTCTTCACGTCTTGGACGTTTTCAACCGAAATTCAAGTGCACGCTGAAGAGTTTATGGCTAGTATTCCATTCCTCTAAAATTGCCTCGTCCAGCCCTGTAATATGCCACGCACATACCTAGCACATTAATGATGCAAAGTCGATTCTACGAAATCTACTCTTTCCGTCGGTAAAACGGGAAGGTCCCAGCAGCCCATTAATCTTTGGAAATTGATCATCCGATAGTTAACCGATGTTAATAAGTGCCAAGGCGATAGTTTCGCAGTACGTTCATGGCAAAACAGAATTTACTTCCGGAAACGTTGATGTACCGAGGGTCATTGAAGAAACAAGAATTGATGATAGCGAACATTTTTATTTCTTCACAGTAATACGTATGCAAAGACGATTGAAACGCTTCGTCAGCAGTTTCTGGTTTTCCTGCAATCGTAACACCTTTGATACAATGTTTTGGCACTTTTATCCCCACCATCGTTCCCGGATCACGAAAATAAAAAAACTCGGGTTGATGTTTCTAGATTTTTAACGAAAATCGACAGATCCAGAAGCGATGTTCGTTGATTTTTTAGATCGCAAATGTCTTCCAGATTCTAAGCGAGTAGATACATTTTATTACTAAAATAACAAACAAAAAAATTATGCGTGGTATTAAACGTTTCATACGAAATATCAGTCGCAAACTAGAAAATTGAATGATCGTACAGTCTCTCGGGATTTTTATGTGTAAATCAGTTACTCAGCTAGTAGGAACGCCGTTATTTTTTTTTCAATAATTATAAAAAGATGCGAATTAAAAGTTTATTTTTATAATCGATGGGGAACGTAAAGACTACGAACTTGTGTTCGACTGGGACATTTGCATCGCGGCGCCGGAAGCCGATGGCGCGGGTGGCTGCGGCGGTTGCGTCGATCTTATCGTCGAACGTCCGTGGAGATGCTTGTTCTTCAGACGCTCCAATTCGTTTACTCTGCTTCGTGCGTGCTCTAGACGGTGCCATGCCATTTGCAATACCTTTTGACTCGCGTATCCCGAACCCTCATGTGGTTGTCCTAGATTTAAAAAGATTAACATTAAGTTTAAGTTATTGTTTGATTATTAAATGACAAAGATGGAATAAATTATGTACGATTTTACAACAAAAACAATCATTAAGTTCATTAAACCCTACTAATGTTCTGTTTTATTTCAATATACAGAATACAATCTAGAAGTGTTAAAATTGTATTATTCGTTGTGATTAAATCAGCACCAAAAAAAATTGGTTGCCGGAACGCTAAAATTCATGGAACTATTGTTGATTATTGAATGACAAAGATGGAATAAATGATATACGATTTTACAACAAAAATCATTAAATTCATTTAACCTGACTCATGTTCTGTTTAATTTCAGTACCCGGAGTACAATCTATGGCTGTGCAAATTCTGTTATTCACTGTTATCTTTACGTTCATTTGTTGTCATGAAATTGGTACCAAAAAAAAAGCTCCTAAAATTCTTTGGTTTAAATTTTAATTGAGTTTAAAATTGAATAGTAAATTCATTAAACACTTGTAGAGATTTTAATAATGATATTGAACAAGTAAGACTGAAGTTGACGAGCATTGAGCTCATCACTGTTTCTATGAAAAAAAAAAAATGAATAGTTTTAAAAATGATTCATCGTTATGTTTTACAAATAGGCAAAAAATAAAAATATAATGAGTTTTAGTGCATATATGCATAGAATGACTTTCTTTTTCTTGAGTACCTTAATCCAAATGCAATTTTCCATTTGTATACTATTTCTCGCATAAAAACATGAGAAATACATGTTGTACAATGATCACTCCGCAAATGTATGCAAAGTAAATTCGATAAAATCCACATTTTTTTTTTACATTATCTGCATTAGTTAACTCATAACTGGTGCGTTTACCTGTCGACACTTGAGTCAGATAATTGATCTGTTCGCTGAGTTTGGATTCAACAAGGCCCAGCGTCTTCTGGAATTGGTGTGTCTGTCCCTCGGCTTGTTTCAAACTCGATTTTTCCTTGCTCAGTTCCATAAACGCTTGGCCTGAAGAATAATTTTACAATTATCGCGAAAACTGTTTTAACCTGCTGCAAATTAATTCGATCAATTAAAGCAACGAACGACTTCGCCTTCATGGGCATACGATAGAAAACATAACCTACCTGCGGATTGTAAACAGACGATAATATCCTTCTCAATTGTTTCCAAGATCTGAATTCTTTCCATCGGCGGCGTCATATTGATTATCTTGTAATTATAGAAACACACTTGTTCAATTTTATTTCGATGTATTAAAAACAAACGACTTCGTATGTACACATTGAATTATATACGCTACATGCAATTGCTGTTGTCAAATATTGTGTTTTGCTTGGTGTGATGAGCCGCTTTAACGAAATGTGAAACACCATGAAAAATGCTCTCTCGTATTTTCTCTCCCACTCCAGTGCGATCGCTAATAACGGTATCTTTCTCGCCCTTCGTGGCGCGGTCACGTGACTTTCACATGGCGTTAAGTGACACGATAGCGTCTCGCGAAAAGTACATTTAAAAAATCGTCGGTAAAGACGAGACGCGATTACTTTTTCTTTTTTACTCGAAGGATCGCGTTTTCGCCTTCGCCAAAAACAATATTGGATTTCTTTTCCATATTTCCTAAATTGTTATACGGTCAATTATTCGTGCGAGTGAGTTCATTTTAGATTATATTCAATCGATTGTATCTTTATCATAAACGTATTTGAAACTTTTTCATTGAAGAGGTGAAAACCTACGCTAATTTGGTAGTTTCCCTAGCAGCTTCAGAAACCGTAAAAATAATCGAAAAAACTACCGTTATCTCAGGTCACTTTTTACACCGTTAAAATGACCGGAAAAATATCCATAAGTGCGAGAGCTCACGCTGCCCGTGCTTCCGGACGGTCGTTTTTGTTTGAATAACCTAAAAAATAACCGCAGCAGTAACTGCAAATAAACTTGCAGAGTAGTTATTATCCGTGACAGGTAACCATTAATATAACCGCTACAAAGAGGTCCGTTAGTTATTTTCCGCTAAAATAACCGAAATAAATAACTGCATCAGTCCACATAAAATGTATACATAAAATGTTTTGACAAAACATTTCATGTACGCCGTATTCGGGATGAGAGCGAGAGTCGAGGAGAGACTTCAGACTAGAGGATACGCTGAGATCGTCGCAGAACTGGAGGTCTGAGCAATTGTCGTTGAGCGAGGATGTTCTGGCCCAAGGTCGCACAATCATCGAGGTTCTACGTGTCTGCTGTCCGAGTCGCAAAATACAAGAGCAATTAATTCGTTATCGCATAGCATCGGAAGTTGCAGCTGCCGGAGTCCTGAGTTGCAAGAAGACATCCGCGAGTTCACATCAGGGGGAATTGAGTACCTCTGTTAAACTTTGCGTAACCGTCGTCGGTAAGAGATCTCTGACGCATGAGAGTCGATCAGCGTTGTGACCTCCAGAGAGAGTGTTCGGGCGGACGGAAAGAGCCGCATATTTGCGAATAAGGCGTTGGGATTACGCAGGGGATATAGATCAACGAGCGCGATCACGCATTGATGTTCGGGGCACTTGCCGAGTTGCCGTTGCGAGATCGAGCGAGCGGATCGAATTCTGTGTGGGACCGAGGAATAATTGATTAATAATTAATTAATAATATATATAAATTTTGCACACTATTCCTCAAACTATTGTCTTTCATCGTATTTTTATTCCCAATAATATTTTAGCGACACAGTGAGTGGTATAATAATTTTTCCCTACACCATGATACTCGCCCCGACGACTTCGGCGTTCACGAGAGTTTAGTCGTTTATTGCGGCAGCGACTTTAATATTGTCGAGTATCGACAGGTGATTTCCTTCGACGGTTAATATCTCTACCTTTTCGCGAGTTACCTGTACAAAAAACAATCGTTAGCCATCATTGTCGTAAATATTGCCACGAACTCTACCCGTGAACTATCATTATATATATGAAATGAAATGAAGAAGCTTCCTCCATGAGGAAGCAAAATGAATTACCGTTCCGAGACCGTAGTCCGAACTGACGCTCGTCATCATCGGGACGCTCGGTTTCAGTAAAACGATGGAAGATCTGAGGGGTGGAAAATTTGTAAGATCGTATGTCTCGAGTGCTGCAAGACGATAGTACATCGCTGTGCACACAGATCTCTGATCCTCTTGCGACATGTTCGTTGTTTTCTCAGGCAGTACACTTATCAATGCATCCAATTTCTCTGACCATGTTGTGCATTTTTTCAATGCAATGGAAAGCTAAAACAAGACGTCGAATATTTATTAAAAGAAGAAAAGAAAAGTAAAAACATTTGAGAAGCAACGACGGCCGGTAAAAAAAAGTTTATCGTACCTTCGAAGTGGCAGTCGGAGACATTGCGTCCATAATACCCAGAATCATATTGGTCTGAAGATCATACTCATTGCCGCTGGACAAAAATTCGTCCTTAACAGCCATCATGAGCTCCGGAGAGCCGTCAATAAGCACGAGTCTGCCGGTCATACCCTCGGCTTCGAGTTTTCTCGCTACTTCTATAGCGACGACGGTACCGTAGGAGTATGCGGCTATCACGAAGTGCCGTCGGTTCGTGCCTCGCTTGAGGACATGCTATTAAAAAAAGAAACGATGTATTGGGCTAAAATAAATAAAAGAAAATCCATAACTTTAATTGTGATAGATATACTCACGGGTACTAATTGATCCGCCATATCGGCGATGGTAATTTTACTCGTTATTTTATTATTGAGCAATTGCAAACAAGTGGCCGGTGATTTGAGCCTGCCGGCGAGATTTCTGAAAATGCTACCGTATCCTTCGATACCGGGAATGAGGAATATTTCATCGCGTCCAGCCTCTTCCTTCGTCTGCAGTTTGAGACAAGCTTCCTGGACCGATACATTCTCGCCAAAGATTTGTAAGAGCAGCTTCATGCCCTGGTTCGTATTATCACCGTCCACTGATTTACCGCAACTTTTATTTCCAGCAGCTTCCTTCGCCGACATATCCAGAATCTTCAAGAAATTCAGATTACGAATATCCTGAGCGGTGAGGAATATCTCGAACTCGCGCTCGAGACTCTGTTTTATCTCAACGGCCATCATCGAGTCCATTCCAAGCTCGGCGAGGGAAGTTTGAGTGCTCACTGCCTTGAGATCCTTGAGTCCCATAATATTGAGCACCGCGTCTACGATGTTCAGAGCACCGGCTCCACCGGCCCGTTTTTCCGCTACGACCATGCTGGCAACAATAGGAGTACCTTGCTTCAAAAATTTGTCGAGCTCGACGAGACACGACGAGATTTTCTGCTGCAAAGTTCCGCCTATGACGAGCTCCTTGTGCTCCTCCTGCATATCCGCCACGAGGCCGACGTCGCCGACGGCTCCCCACTGAATTGCGAGACCGGGCAGACCCTCGGCAACGCGTCTCTCACAGATTCTTTCCATTATTGAATTCGCCATTCCGTAGTTTGTCTGCCCGGCGTTTCCGCGTCCAGCGACGACCGACGAGAACACGACGAAGTGCCGCAGCTTCGGGCATATCTTCCTCGACACCTGGTCGAATTGTTTCGTGCTCCAAGCTTTGGCCTCAAAAGATTCCCCGAAAGTAGCCTTCGTTTGATTCTCCATCAGTGCGTCTTTCAGTATCACAGCGAGATTGAATATCGCGTCGACTGGACCTAATTTCGCGGCTGTATTCAGGATATCCTCGCAATCCTGACGCTTGTGACTATCCTTACCGACTACAACGACGACATTCATGCCATAACTCTTCCACAGCGCAATGCGCTTGGCTTGATAGCCGTTCTTGACCCCGGTGCGAGACGTGAGAACGAGATTATTTGCTCCCCGAAGAACTAGCCAGTCGGCGAGCTCCAGACCGAAACCTCCAAGACCTCCAAGGATAACGTAACTATGACCCGCCCGACAATAATAACGTGGTACAGCCTTGATTGGCGTATCGAGCGGCTCATTCTTGTCATGAATTCCTATCATCACTTTGCCGACATGTTTTCCGGCGGCCATGTAACGGAAAGCGCCTTCCATATCATCTTTCGGAAAAACATTGCGAATCAGAGGCTTTATCGCACCTTCATTAAGACTATGTTGCATTAGCTTTGCAAGTTCCTCCTTCTTACGTGCCGATGTCATCAGCTTATCCAGCATTATTCCATAAAAGCTTATTTCCTTGAGGAAAACTTCCATGCCAAGTGGATTGTTGGCTGCAAGATCGAATTTACCGATCTCCAGAAAACGCCCACCGAACGCGAGACAACGGACGGAAGCTTGGAGCTTCTCCTCGGCCAGTGAATTCAGGACTATGTCCACGCCGTATCCATTGGTCTCTTTGGCGATCATTTGCTCGAAGCTTGTGTCGCGCGAGTTACCAATGTGGTCATCGGGTATCTGCGGGAAGGTTTCTCTAATGAATCTTCGTTTATCGGGTGTGCCAACGGTGGTGAATACCTCGCAGCCCTCGTAAAGCGCTAAATTGATCGCGGATTGTCCGACACCACCTGTACCGGCGTGAATCAGAACTTTGTCGCCTCTTTTCATTCTTCCATAGACGTGGAGAGCGTAGCAGCTTGTCGCGTAGACACAGGGAACAGTTGCAGCTTCCTCGAGGGTCCAAGAGTCGGGAATTGTCCAAGTCAACGACTCGTCCAAGGCTACGATGTTTGAGAAAGATTGGTTCTGGATTCCCATTACTCGACGTCCCCTAGAATCGACTCCGGACCATTCGAGACCGAACGAGCATTCCCTGTTATATCTTGTCTCGCCAATTAACTGGGCTCCGAGTTTAGCCGTGGTGATCATAACGTCGCGAAAGTTTACTGGAGCATAAGCAACGCGAGCGAGGGCCTTTTGACTGCTCATCGACTCTATCGGTCCCTCGAGCCAGCGCAGCGAAGAGAGATCACCGCGAACTAATTGATTCACCCATGCGTGATACACTGGCTGTTCGACAGCTTCCGGAAGATGCAAGTGTCTGTAGGTGCCCCAGGTGCCGTTCGCTCGTAGCACGTTGAATCCGAGATCTAAATAGAGCTGATCGGCATAGAAGGGATTATCCATCGAGAAGTCTGGAGCTTTTCTGTCCTGAATGTGGTATCCTCTGATCATTTCGCCACCGGGTTCTTTTCTCAAACACTGTACTAGACCCAGGATACCACTCTCGAAGTCCTTCTCGCTCACGAGAATAATTCTTTGCGTGTAGTTGTCCATGGCTTCGGCTATCTTGTTCAGTGCTGATTTCAGCTTAGGCACCCACTCGAAATTGTTACTCGCTACGTTGATTATTCTCATTCGACTCGAGAATTTGCAATGTTTTCGCAACAGAAGAGCCGTATCGTTCTTCACGCGTTTCTCGAGAATAATGTCCAATGAATATTTTGCCGCAAGCTTGTAAATATCGGCTGGGTTCACGGTCTCGAAGGTCATCAGGAAACCTTCGTCCTTAAGAGCGAGCAGAAGTTTATGCAGCATCTCGGCATTCGAGTTCGCGAAAAGACCGCGACCGCTCACGATCATCGCGGCGCTGTCGGCGTCGAGTTTCTTTGTATCTTCGACTGTGATATTTTGCGGCAAACTTCCACCTTTGAAGGGATTCTTTGTGGCCACTATATTTACGTTAGCTTGGATCAACGGGAGGTCACCGAGAATCTCGACGAGGTGAGGCGATACGAGATTTTCCAATACCGGGACAACATTGTCATTGATGGCTTCGACGGTCTTCACCTTGATAGAGAAATTATTTTCCAGAGCAATGTGAGCCGACATCGTTATGAAGTCCGTGAAGGTCGTCTTGGCATTGTCGCGATGAGCTACAAATTGATACGACTCGAGAACCGGCTCTCCAGTAGGTTTCTTTCGCGATATAGAACTCGCATTGAGTCCTCGAATTTCAATGCCGCCGGCAATTATAGCGTTATAAGTCTTGTAACGTCTCACAGTAAATTCTGCAAAGATAAATAACGACAAAAAGGTTATAATGTAGAACTTAATCGAAGTTGAAAGTCCAAGTAATAAATTCGACTCACGTTTTTCGTCGCTCGTGAAAGCGGAAAGTGTATTGAGATGGAGTTTGGTATCGATAGTAAGCTTCTGAATTGCTGTAGGCACGAACAGTTCATGAGAGTCGATGTCGAGAATGCTCATCTGCAGCATGTTATCCATAAAAGCCACCCAATTGTTCACCCAAGTGATAGTTCCCTTGGTAGAGTCGAGTGTTGCACTCTTGATACCCTTGAACATGCCGGAGTAGTTGTAACCGCGAAGTCTTAGATCTTTGTATATGTCCTTTGAGGACATCTCCTCGACTTTGTCGTCGTCATTGGGGGTAGGAAGATTCATCTGTTCTACAGATGGCTCCGTCACATGGCGAATTACTCCCGTAACAATGGCTGCACCGCCTTCGATTATTTCAAAGGTTCCGGAACCTTTTGCAAGCAAACGTATCAAATAAAAAAATTAATATACTGAAAGGAACTCGACACTCCGGGGCCTGCTACATAACCATCAGAGAGTTTAATGGTCGGAACATATAAGACCGTTTGTTGGCCTCACACGGAGGATCAACTAATCTTAAATACAAGGAGACACCTCGCATAGCCGGAGTAGCGGTATATTCTATGAAGAATCCCGAAAGCGTGCAGCTCTCTTCTCAATATTCTAATTTCTATTCGCTTATATAATTTGTCGACCAATATGCGATTTTATAGTCTCCACAGTCTACGGTTCCTTACAATCCATGAAGGAAAAAATATACATATAAAAACGGATAGTGGAGCTCACCCTTCTGAATCATAATCGTTAGTTCGACAGCTCCATCCTTTGGGATCGTAGTGGCACGCAGGAATTTAATATTCTCAATGACCACAGATATTTCGCTCATCATTTGTCCTTTCATCATTCCCAAGGTTTCCCACACGAGCGTGAGATATCCCGTAGCGGGAATCAAATTCCTCCCGTCGATAACGTGACCGGCCATGTATTCGTAATCCTCGTCAAAGAGTCCAACCTTGACAGTTCTCTCGCCTGTTTCAAGTTTGCCTTGCATCTTGTAGTTGGTGACGAACCAGTCGTCACTGTGTTCCCACTTGATAAGAGGCGAAATCATCGGAGTACTTCGGCTAACGGGGAATTCGATGTCCGGATAGAGCTTGGCAAGTTGGAATTGAAGCCCTACGACGAAAAGCTTTCCGAGAACCTGAAGGAAGTCTTCGACATTGTCGTTGTGGCCACGTTGGGTCAGGCTGATGTTCGTCACTTTTGGATGCAGGGAACAATGGAGAACGGCTTGGAGAAGACCGTGCGGGGCGATCTCGATGGTCACAGCGTCTTTGGGAATAAGCAGCAAGGATTCCTCAAAGAGTACCGGACTCAGGAAATTATTCGTGTGATATTCGGCGGAGGACAGACAAGCCATTGTTGTACCCAAATTGCTGTGGTGCACCGAAGTGCTCACCCACTTCGAGCTTCTCAGCTTCGGCTCCGGAATTACATTCTGCAGATAGGCCAATAGTGTCGGTCCAGCTTTCGCAATGTAGCGACTGTGGTAGACGACATTGTTACACGCGATCTCGTGAGCGAAGATCTTGTTCGCCTAAAGATCGAAGCTCACTAATCAGTATTATGTCAATTAATTTTGGTGACGCAAGGTGAAAAATAATTATGAAGAATAAGATGAATTCTTACTTGCAGTTCGGCAACGAAAGCTTTCACTGCTTCAGCAGGTCCGCTGATGGTCGAACTCTCAGGCCCGTTGTGACAGGCGACGTCGATATTCGGTGGACAGAGATCTTTAATGCTTTCGTATCCCAAACCTACGTCTGCCATGGATCCGCGAATCGTGTCAGTTTCCAGCGATGCTCGACCTAGGGAATACGCTGCGAGGATCATTTCTTCAGCTGTGAAGCAACCGTCCGCATAAGCGCATCCGAGTTCACCAACAGAGTAGCCGATTATCTTGTCTGGTACAATGCCAATGTAGTGCAGAAGATCTACGAGACCGATCTGAAATTATTTATTTACTTTAATTTATTTCTTTGACGGTTTTCTGTTTTAAAATCAGTATAAAATAAATCCTAATTTTAGAGCTCTGAATAACGAATTATAAAAATTTTAAATACTTAAAATGACTCTTTTAAAAATACAACTTTTCATTGTATTCAAATAATAACATATGACTGGACACATTTTTATTGTGTGACACCCTAATTATATCTTAATACTACTGTATTCGCCATGTTTTTAAAGGCCTCGAAAGATGAACCCGAAAAAATTCAATGCCGAAAATTTATTTTTCATCTGGCCATTTGCGAGATAGCAGAATTTCTGCAGTATTTGTGCCATTGTGCTGCGCATAGAGTAGTTACGTCGCCCCAAAACGAGTATTTTGACGTGGAACTTTGAGACCATTTAGTATTTGAAAGAGAAAAATACAGGTCACTTAGGAATCTCACAGAAGCTAGAATGGGTATGGTTGCTGCTGTTAAATCATCCGTACACTTATACTTATCAAATTCTAGTGTGCCAAAATTCTTAAAAAATTATACCGTACCGACACAATCCTTTTCGAGTGTGTTTCATATATGGCTGACCATACCGCAAATGCGGACATAAGTTAATCCTCGAACCCTTTGAGCTTGGTTCACAACGAAGTCAGTATGAGCCACAATCGACAAATGCGCATAAACAAATATTCCGAGGTCTCGTATCGCCGACACACGTTCTAGCTAAGTGCCTCTTATATTATACTGATGATTCTTTGAGCGAACGAAATTACTTAACATTTAATTGAGTTAAGTCTCATACCATATTCACACCACGATATTACATTTCCTAAGTCTATTTGCAGCGAAGTACCGTCCGGGAATTTACAATTTTGTACATATTTGAATCATTTGCAAATAACAGGCATCTTGATTAAATGCTACAGGCCATAATGTCATTGATCATGATATTAAACAATAGGGGATCAAGATCTTGAGAAACCCCTGAAGGGCACTACATTGGTCTCGATTTAAATTCTTTGTACTTTACAAACTATTTACCGTTCACCAGGTACGGTTTTAACCACCTGAGAAGCGGGTTTCAAACTTCAATGTCATGCAACTTAGATAGCAACTAAAAAAGTCCGTAAAAACCAAGTAAAGTCCGTATAAACCAAATCAACTAAAAAAACCTACTAAGGTCCGCATAAACCAAGTCCACTCGCAGCTTCAAATCAAGTGTCGAACTACTAAAATTTTCATACAGAACCAGATTCCGAATAAAAAGAAATACAATAATTCAGTAAAACTCATTGAGTATCACTCATACATTTAAAACTTTGAAGTTACCTGTACGGCCGCGACGCCGACGAAAGTGTTCAGTATATTGTCGAAAGTTGTTTTGTCCTTGTTCGTCAGGATATTGTAAATGTCCACGTTCCGTGACTTCAGAGCGGCGTCGCACTTTCTTATGGCCGCAGCGAATACCGGCAATCTCAGGAGTGATGCACCCATGCCAGGCCATTGAGAGCCCATTCCCGAAAAAACGAACCATATGGGACGCTTCGGGCCTGAACAGTGCTGTATCTCCCTGATAGGTTGATCCTGGCTGGCGGTTCCTCCGACTATAGTGTATCCCCTGAACATGTGTCCAGGAATATAGTCACTGTAAATGTCGTGAAGAAGCCTCACGTACTCCGCGTCCACGGGACGACTCTCTACCTGCGAATTTACCAATTTCCAGCCATCAGAATTTTTTCTCAATTTCAATTCAGTTTTTTAAAAATCCAATTTCATCGATGTGGTCGCGAGAGCTACGCACGTCGTTCAGTATGCTATCGACAGCTTCACGCGTACGTCCAGATGCGACGACAAGCCTCGGCAAATCGTCCTTCGGAGCGCCGTGGTTAATCTTTTCCTTGGTATGCGATTTCAGCAAAATGTGAGCGTTTACTCCACCGAAACCGAACGAGTTTATGCCTACGTAACCACCATCCCAGGGAGTCACTTCGGTGACGACTTTGATGCGTCCTTCCTCTAAAGATTCGACACCTTCGCGAGGACGTTTATAGTGAAGATTGGGCGGAATCAATCCAGTCTCCATTGCTATCAAGGTCTAAAGGTATATCAAATATGATTAAACCCTCAATGATATAAAAGGTCGTCGTACTACATGAAGAGAAGGTGCATGAAATCGTCATTGTACCTTGGCGATAGAGCAGATGCCACTGGCGGGTTCCGTATGTCCGAGGTTCGACTTGACCGAGCCAATTTTCAAAGGCGTCGTTCTTCCCGGACAGAAGACGCTATCAATCGCGTTAAGTTCCTCAGGATCACCGGCTTTGGTTCCCGTTCCGTGAGCCTCGAGGAAAGATATCACCGTCGGTGACACTCCGCACTCTTCGTACAACTCGCTGAGGACTCTGCTCTGCATAGTGGTAGACGGGAACGTTATTCCCTGCTCTTTGAATCCGTCGCAATTTATTTTTCCGTGAACGAAAGTCGCGTAGATTCGCTTGGCGTCCTTGGCCTTTTGGAGATAGACCACGCCGACAGCTTCGGCGCGACAGTAGCCGTCTGCATCGGCATCAAAGCACTTACAACGACCGTCCATGGAGGCGACACCTGAGTAGCAGAACAATTAATTCATAGCTGTATCCGATCTCGTGTATCAATAAGGTAATAATTGAAGTTTAAGGGGTCAGTCTGAATAGACAAATATTGAGTTTCAATGGTTAATTATTCACTTAACGAATACGATTTAAAGCGCGATGTTTACCGAGCCGATAGAAGTTAAGCGACACGGAGGGAAGGAGACATAGATTAGATCCTCCGACGAGAGCTGCATCGCACTGGCCGCTGCGAATAGCCCTGTAAGCGTTCTCCATTGCGCAGAGACTCGAACTGCAGGCTGAATCGAGTGCGTAACTCGGTCCAGTCAAGCCCAGCCGGTAGGATATCCCGTTCGCCAGCATAGATCTGCTACATCCGATCATACCCAAACCGTTCCCCTGTTTTCGATAAATTATAGTGAAGGTTGGGAAATAACAGACAAAACGAAAAAAGAAAGTATCGCCGTTCGTTGAATCGAAAAGTAAACAACGAACCTGGGTCTTTTCGTAGGTCCAAGTCTTCTGCGATTCCAAGGTGCAAGCACCGATGAAGACACCGGTCTTGGTACCACGCAGATGACGCGGATTGATCCCGGCATCGACGATGGCTTCATACGCGTGTTCCAACAGCATCCTGCTCATCGGATCCATCGTGTGAGCTTCCTTGAAATGAACCCCGAAAAAGCCCGCGTCGAATTTTCCCAAATTGTTGATCTTTCCGGTACGCTGAGGTATCTCAGGGTGATCTGAAGAAGAAGGAAAAATAATCGGGCCCTGTCATTTGCAATGTAAATGCTATTATTCGCGTAAATGGTTCCCGCATTGCTAATACGACTATGTATGCAAATTGCTCGGAACAGCGTTACGACGAAATTGCATGAGAATTAACAAGTTCGCACTTTTGATAAAAAGTCAAACATTTTTCTGGATCTAAACATTTCTGATTGTTCTGAAAATCTCTGATTTTTCCTGCCAACTTCTCGGAAAAATTATGAACTGTGTTGATATTCTAAGCCTGTTTCTCTTCTATATTCAAAAACCATTTTCTGATAAAGTCAGGTAGTCAGTCAAGGAAAGTGCGAATTTTGTATGAAATTCTCCGCATGGTTGGCCGATGAAAATTTTCTGAATTACTCTGAAGCTCTGTGATTTTTTCTGCAGACTTCTCTTAATAACTATGAACTTTGTTGTTTTTCTCTGCCTATTATTTTCTATATTCATGAATATTTATCTCGAAAACTTAAATTTTCACTGATTTACAGCAACAGAATGAGAAGATCTGACTTGATTTCCGTAAGATCTCTGAAACTCTCTGAACCAACATTATCCAGTAAAATCGTCATGACTACACCGAAATCGTTATAGGATTACAGACGCCCAGTCTAGCATCTATGCTCATGCTCATGTTAATCTTAGATCTCTTATATATTATATTAAAAACATGTATACATTAATGTCAAAAGGGCTGTTCCCCGTGAACAAAAAAAAAATAAAAAATAAACAAATAATATAATGACATTGACGAAACATAAAAAGTATTTTCTCTTAACGTACTTTATCAGACAGAACCAGTTTTCTAGAATTCTTCGGGAAATACTTTGCATTTCTCTGAAACATCGTGACTGCTGAAGGTTGTGACGAGAATGTGGCAGGGATATTCAGTAAATGGCAGAGAAATTCAGAGAAAAATGTCGAAAGTTCTCTGAAAATCACTGAAATGATCCGGTTTCAGTTGTTCAGAGAAATTGTCAGACAAATATTTTCATCAGGGCACTAAATGGCCATTCGAATATAAATTACAAAAATCAACAAGTGCCAATGGATATCAATTGTGAGTTACAAATGAATAATTATATTTTCAGATTACTGGCATATGGAAGAGAAAACATTATAATTTCGACGTTCGCCTAACATGGAAGAAAATTTACTTAGCATCCAGCGCCGACCATCTCCCGAAACAAGATCGACCTTGTTCATCAGATTTTCCGTTAAGTGCTTCATGTTGTCTGAGTCCGGAAATCTTCCGGCGATGCCGGATATAACAATGTCACCGTCGTAATAAGTGTTCTGCGTAGATTTAACGTTCGAACGCTCGACCGCCATGCCTTAACACTTTCAGAAGAAAAAAAAATTAACCAATTTTCCCCACAGACAAAACACCACGGAAAGAACGTAATTCGTGTTATATAGGTATATAAATATATATATAAATATAGATCAACAATCACTTATTATAATATGTGTAATTAACGAAATTTGTATATGATATAAAATTTGGTGTCGCGTCGATTCCTTCGTTCGGTTGAACAAGAGGGAAACGGACAATGACGAACACTCGGGGTCTCCGGAACTTTTTATAACATGGGCCTATCCCCACGAGCACCGCTCATCGGACACGCTTTATATAACTTATTTGAAGTTTAAGAACTAATTACATTTTTGCTTTCTCATAGAGAAAGCTTTGTTTTGGTGAAAAAAAAAAAAAAAACAATTTTTAAGAGTTTAATGAAAACGTGTTCAGAATATTCGCAAACATCGAAAATTCACTTTCAGAAAAAATATCTTGATGTATGTAAGTATGTATGTATATTAGGGTATGTAAAATAAAAGCTTTTATTTTTATTCTTCTGCTCCAACCAATCTAAACGTTTTGCTATCAGGGCAAAAACTAAATCACAGATGGATTACGATCGCTCAATGATCCCTATTCAATTTGGATAGAATCGTTCGAACCGTTTCAATTCGATGTAATTTTGATCAGCGTGATAAAATACATTAAATATAGGATTTCTTTAGCATTTCCGTCGTTATAGGCATTGTGTTTGTACAGGGTCGAACCGGGTCAGTGCCAGTCCCCTCTTTCGGCTGCAGCCCACATTCCCAATGTGTCGCAATGCTTCTTGGAAATTCTGCAACTGAACATATAACAGCTAAGAGAAATGCCAGAGGTTTAATTTATGGGCATTGCCGATACATAAACCAATCCCCCTTTTACATAATCATTCCCATCATCTTATTACACCCCAAAGTATTACGATATTTTTGGATATGGAAAATCGATAAGCGATCTCCACACTCGTCGATTGTTGTAAGTTACAACGAAGGCATTAATTCGTTTCCTCATCCTCTTCTTCTCAGCGCCCACAGCGCTCAGCACCTTCTTTCCAACTTTCGTCGAAAGTCCGCTTTTACGCACTAGTATCGCAAAGTACTATACCGACATTCCACCAAATCACTTTTTCACTTTTTCTCTCGCTCCTCAAAAATCGGTCACTTTTCAGCCCCGTTTCAGCCATGGAATAGCGTCTTTTTAGCGTAGCCGAGAAAAAAAGAATATGATATATTATATGGTTATTGAACATGAGAGACTCGTATCGATACGTAAGTGATTTCGGTGTGTACACGCACGTATCGTTTTATTTTCTAATAAAAATAAGTCTATGTCGATGAATAATCGGTCAATGTCAATGTCATGGTTGTTACCAAATGTCGCATCGATCTGCATAGCATTATTTAGTAGGGTAGAATAGAGTCGTTTTGTTTTATTCACCAACGAATAAACAAGTGCGCAGACAAATAAAGTGTTCATCCAGTGATTCCTTTACTTCATATAATTCAATGAGGCCATCGGTGAATTATCGTTCGTGAGGAAAATAATAATGGTGCAAAACAATAGACCGCTAGACGATCAAAGGCTAAGTAAAACTCCACCCGTAAAAGATATGTTAAAAGAAACTACTCTTAACGTGCTTCCGTTGCAATCGACTCGCCAGTTCGATACGACGTCGATGAATTAATGGCTAATGATGACCGACGGAAAAGTGTTATCTATGTATTAGGCCGTTAGCGTTTCAAGTGTTATTTTTATTTTGCGTCAGTTAAGGCCACAGTGTTTGGCTTATGCGAACTTGTAAATTTCTTTTACGCTTCGCAGCTATTAACGAAGAAAAGAGCATCGTAATTGTTTTGTTATCTCGCGTAATCGAAGCCGGTAACAAAAAAAAAGGAAAGCATCCGTACCAATATGTAACAAACTTGACCTCGAAGGTTATAACTAAACGCGCACATACAAATGTCAGCATTTCGCTTCCTCATAGAGGAAGCTTTGTTATAGTAAAAACAAAAAAAAAATTTCGCGATTTTAGTGTCAGAGTAGTTAAAGTAGTCCAAAACGCCGAGAAATGTGATTTTTACCTGGCGTTCGGATGTATGTGTGTGTGCGTGTGTGCGTATGTGTGTGTGTGACAGACTTGCATCGCTTAAAACGACTATAACTCGAAAACGGTTTGAGATAGCCAGTTGAAATTTGGTACATTACTAGAGTGGTTACCTCTCTTCATTCAGTGTAATTTTTATGAAGATTGGCCAAATTCGAAGTTTTACGGGATTTTTAATCTTTTTGAAAAATGTCTGTAGCATCTCTAACTCGCGCAGATTTTGAGCTATCATCCTAAAACTGCACACGAATATAATATTTTGATCAAGGACCTTTGGTATTGAATTTGGCCGAAATCTGTCCAAACGGTCAGATTTTATGGGATTTTGATTTTTTTGAAAAATAACTGAAAATTGTCTAATTCGAGTAAATATGGAGGTATCGATCTAAAATTTGTTACGGGAACGGACTAACACTGTATAATGTTTGGTATGAAATTTGGTAAAAATTGATCTAACCGTTTAGATTTTATGGGATTTTGAAATTTTTTAATGTTTTGGACGATTTTTATTTTATGTTCAACGCGAGTTTATGTATCAAGTGTCGCTCTAGGGGTAAAATAATGTGGAGATTCGCCATCGGTGGGGAAAAATACATAAGACATGGTCTCGCAATGCCGAATCAAGCAAATTTTAGTTAGCAATTTTCTACAATAAATTTTGCGGAAAATTATGGCAAATTTTTATGAAATTCAATTTTTATAAAATGGCAAAATTTTTTTTATCAGTCAAAAATTCTTACAATTTCTAATTTCTTACAATTTCGCGCACAGCTTTTAAATTATTTTCCCGCTCCGAACCTGAACCGGTCAGTCGTGTTATCTTAAAGTCAAACACGACGTTGATGTTGAAAAAAGCTGAAAATTGAAATTTTCATATTGCTTCCTCATAAAAGTTGCAAATTGTAATTTTCATATGGTTTTTTCACTATGTTCCATTATTCGCGAAGCTTCCTCTATGAGGAAGCCAAAAATACAGAACATGCTTTCTCAGAGCAAACAATATAGCCGTAAAAATTGTTGCTAAATATTGTTTCAATAAAAAATTGTCAAATATGGATCAATTGACACAAAAATTGCTCACTATTGTTATGCAATTTTATATATTTATTATTTACGCCTCGCATGAAATCATTTTAGAAATATTTTCAATCTTTCAAATCTTATGAAATATTTCTGAAATATATGAAAATATTATTTTGAAATATTTTATTAAAATATTCCAATCAAACGTTTCTCAAATATTTTAGCAATGTACTTAATCTTTCAACACTTCAAATATATAATATAATAATGTAGTGATCACATTTTGGAAATATTTATTATTTCATGTTTCACCGAAATATTTCTACGATTGTTTCCGTGTTTATGCAGGTGTGTATATGCAATCTTTCACATTACGCTGAAATGTTTGAAAAACATTTCGGAAACATTTCGATATAAAATTTATGAGCGGACAAAAAAATTTTTTTCAAAAATGTCGATAATATTTCCGCGCTATGTGGGTAACTGCTAATCTTAAGTTCTGTATATTTTCATTAGAAACGATGATGGATAAAACGAATGTCATTTTGTAAGATATCAACGAACGCAAAAGTACGAAAGTGTTTGTTTATTTTATGTAAAAGTTGTACATCTCTAAAGGTTTTATAAAAGTAAATTATACACGATAAGAATGGGTTTTCTACATTATTGTTGATTAACATAATAGTTCATACGACAGATTGATAAAAAATACTTGTTAAGTGTATTATACTCGTAAAAAAAATCAGTCGGATTGTGTATTTTGTCGAATAAGTAAATATTGTCGCAAATTCAGTAAAGATAATTAAAACGAGCCCCTATCACGGGTTCCGCTTCTTTGGCTGTTATAAGTTATTATTTTTCAGCGGCGTGATCGATCTACCCATCATCGATTACTTGCGGAGTTAGACTTTCGATAAATACATAAAACGATCGTTATCGGTACTCTATGCTAATTCTCCACTCGATCAAATTTTAATTATTAACCATCGTTTGTAAATATTCGATTCTGCAATCACCAGGTTCGAAGGGTCACTGCTTCGTTAGATACTAAATGAGAAATAAAACTTTTACATCTGAACTCATTGTTGGTCGTCAAATGGATGAAATAAGAGTTTTTTTCGTTAATATCAAAACATGAAATGCCTCATATCTCACGGCATTGAAACAATTATCTTAGAATAGCCACTGGGCGATCAACGATGCGTTAAATACTCATAGTTTTTTTTGCTACATTCTCGATTACCGGAACGAATAATATCACACATTGGGTGCCGCAAAATACACATGGGAAACGTAGATTAGAAGACATTAATATACATATACTATGTAGTATATACATATACATCGGAAGAATACACTTACAACATACACGGATTGCGTCTCCTTTCAGACACTATTTTTTTTTTGTTTTTATCAAATGGTGCCTTTACAACTCTTTCACAGTGAGTGTATTCATGACGCGATCCTTATATAAAATTTCGTGTGTTATGTTCTTTTCTTCATTTTGTTCTCGAAAAAAAAATCTACATCGCTTACAATTGCATGATACAACGAAGAGTTTCAGTACGAATTATAATAGCCTTTTCCAATGATACACCGAGTACTAACCAAGTAAAGCTTTTTGTATCGTAGCGAAGGAATCAATTGTTAGTTGTACTGGTTAAAATGTGCACTCAATGCAATCAATAGAAAACGCTACAAGGTTTCGCTATATGAACGTTGATATAAAACATGTTTTTTTTTGTTCAAACAATTGTCTGTAACACACGCGTTGCAATTATAAACATCGATATAATCTCTATTGTTGTTACAATTTTCGTGACCGATGTGCGGCGTAACATTATTGTTTCGAGAGTCTAAATTCTTAACTTCAAACAATGAATTTTTCGTCACGAGTCGGATTATTAGATTGTTCGAAAAGTAATAGTTAAGTAAAGTCAGATGAGTATGGAACGCCTCGGTAATTGAACACTAAATGTATTAAAAATGAGAATTGAATATTTACACCATGAAAAGGTAGTCCATATTTGTACAAGTTCCTCCATGAACTTTTTACGTATTAATTACTAGACTATATTGCGCGCGATTCGCGCGAGGCTGAGGTTCGTTGACGCTGCGGCGCTCACCGTGTGCTTCTTAATTCACACCTTTTTTTCACTGGCTGACACATTCCTTTGAAAATTTCACTTTTGAACCGGAAGTGACGTCATACGGGAAAACGTCAAAATCTTGACCGGAAGTGAAACCTTCTGGTTTGAAAACAGAGATTTTGAAAACCGAAATGAGACTTTCTTGTGACATCAATTCCGGTTAAAAACCAAATGTTCGAAATCGGAAATGACGTTTTTCCATATGACGTAATTTCCGGTAAAAAACAAAACCTAGATTTTTAAATGGAAAGTGACGTTTTCCCGTGCGACATCACTTTCAGTAGAAGGAAACGAAAGGAAACAACGAAAGTTACGTTACAGATTAAAAAAGAAATGTCTGGAATGTATATGGAATGGCACTCAGTGACAGAAACCGATGAATTGAGGAACACACTGTAAGTTTTCAACTCACTTTGCCTGGCGCGAACTTGGTCATACGACCCCATCAAATACGGCACGAGTAAAAGGGCAACAGTGGAAATATAGAATGGCGACCTATTTCAAGATAATATCGTGACACACCAACTTTTTAAAAGTGCGAACGATAAGCAACAAAACAAATGCAAGCGTTATTATACATTCACACTGCCTCGTCTCATACGAGGTACGTTATTTCTGAACAACTAAACTTAAGATAACAAAGCCGCTGTTAACTTTAGAACTCGACGCTGCGCATGCGTGCTTACATAGGCCATTTTGACTTTTCATTACACTTAAAAATTTATAAAAATTCTTTCTTCAGACTCAAGAGGAATTTAAAACTCATTGTGCTTGAGCGCTAATTTTCAGTCTGGCGAATCAGTAGAAAAAACAATGTGATGTGCCTCGTTTTCTGCCTCTGGCGTGTCGATAATTGTGCCGGGTATAACATTTGTAAATGGAGCCCAAGAAACCAAACAAGTACAAAAAAAATTAACTAATTCATCGTGAATAATTGTTGGTGATTTTTTTTTTCTTTTTGTTTAAACCTAATCAACTCGTTTGAGTGAACACGAACTTTGTAACGATTTCACGACTTAACACGCAAAACATTATAATTAGAGAAACTGAAATATTCTAAAATTCCAACGCAGCGATTAACAACGAAAAATTGATCTTACAGCCTTGACTACGAATAATAAATACGCTACGTTTTAAAATAACTCGCCGACTTATTTTCCTGGGCTCCGCCGATAGCGATAACTATCCAAATGTTCAGTGCTTCGCAGCAATTGAATTACAATTAAACAACACATAATTTACAACGAATTATCCACTTATTTACAATTTCTGATCCCGCTCTGCTGGTTTCAAAGTTTTTGTTCAACGTACGTGCCATTGGTATAGTGTAGAGTTGAATGCGCACAAGAAATTCGGAACCACGCGTATGGGACATTTTTTCGTCAACTGGACCACGTTTTTCTTTTTTTACTGATCGTCAAAATTTAAATAGTACGAAAAGGTCTCGGACAAACAATTGTCGAGGTTCGAATGTAGAAAAATTTAATTTGTCACCGATGTGACTCAGTAGACATTTTTTTCACTAAACTATGCAGTAGTTACTTAAAAATATATAGATGCCGCAAATTTACCACATCAGTCCGTAGATTTGTTTTAAGATAGAAATGTATTACACCTCGCTAAATGTTAATTTGTGCCGTTATTTTGACGCAAGGTGCAACCTGAGTTTTTTTATAGTTGCCGTTTAAATTGTTGTTGGTCGATATATTCCGCTCACGGATAAAAAAATTGAAGTTGAAACACTTTGGAACTCTGGAAATGTTTTTTTTTCGACCATCGACTCGATCGTAAATAGCTGCAAGCACTCTCGTCAGTCTTGAACCGTTAGTTCGTAATAATTAATACTACAACAAATCCGATCGCGGGAATAAAATTAATTACGATAAAAAAAAATTATTTCGCGATTTCGGGGAAATTCTGGAAAAATTATAATTGTGTAGGCCTGACGTTGTCGCGTATAAAAATCCATAGAATTTGGGAAAATTTTGCCCGAATTTTATAAATTTCTTTCGTCTGTGTATCGCACACATTCCGTCGATATTCCTAAGACCGAGAAAACAGCAATTTGCGTCGATTACGAACCATTCTATTGTCATAATTCATTATAAGGCAGTGGGTCTGTCGATTCCGAACTTGTATGCGTAATAAATTATTTCGATATCACTGGAACGTTACAATAGTCAGGATTTAAGTAGTGATGTTTTAGATTTACTCCGTTAACTCCTTCCCGCGGTGCGTCTTCGCACGGCTGGCACGGGGACTTTAATGAAAATTTCAACAACCTGTGCTATTGTTCGTTGCACGGTGTGCAACTGATTGTTCGGAATAATAAAAAATATGAGATTCATTTCTATCACATTCATATCCTCATTTCACCGTGCGAAGAAAATCGCGAGAGAAAGAAAAAAATGCTTTTTAAGGTAAATTGAGCGCAGTTATAATTTTGCGTACTTTCAAACGTGACTGAAAAAAATGCCACCGGGAGACAACTTGTTTCAGAACAATCGATAGTCTAAAAATCGAACTGTGCCAAAGATGCAACTACGCCAATTAAAAATCGTTATTTTTCGAATTACTCGTAAAGTCTAAATAAACTCATTTCTTTTTAGGCCATATTTTTTTAACTACCAAATTACTGAAGTATGAAGATTTAAAAAACTATTTGGATTTTCACAATGCAACATGGTTCAGTTTGCCCAAAGATAAGAATCTTGACCAGTATAGCACGATAGTTCGTTCCAACGTGCCCCGAAAACGCTCAATTCACCTTGAAGCTACTCGGTAAGTTTGAGCGCGAAGAAGTTAACGCGCGAAACATTTTTTTTTTTACACTTGACAAAAGCAATTCAACAGCTTCTACAGTTATCCGTTACGTTGACGATTTGAATTACAGGAGCTACCGTATATACAGATATATGAATACATCCGCTGTACCCAAAAGCTCTTCGTACAAACGATGTTTACCACAATAGAAAAATGTTCAAGTTCAATAAGATAAAATAGTTACGAGGCCGTCAGACCTATATGTGAATGCGCAATGGAACACTGTCCGACTTGTTGTCGGCTTCGAGTTCCTGCTTTATAGTGTCCAAAGTATCGTAGATCACCTTGAACGTCGGTCTGTCGCTGGGCCTTCTGTTCCAACATAGTTTCATCAGTTCGTAAGTCGAGGCTGGTGTGTTGTCGGGACATTGGAGGACGTTTCCCTCCTTTATGTATTTAACAACTTCCTCGTGGGTCATGCCGTAGTAAGGCTGAAGAGCGAAGCTAAAAATCTCCCACAGGCATACCGCGAAAGCCCACACATCCGACTCGATAGTGTACTTGTTATAAAGAATACTCTCCAGTGGCATCCACCTGACGGGAATGGCATCCTGCTCGTCGCCCTTGTAATAATCCTGAAGATAAATCTTTTGCGACAAACCAAAATCCGCTATTTTCACGACCATCTGATCGTTTATGAGACAATTTCTCGTCGCCAGATCGCGATGTACGAATTTTCTATCCGATAAATATACCATCCCCGATGCCACTTGACGGGCTATGTTTATCAAATCCATGTGCGTCAAACGCGAATCTGTGAAAGCTCCGTCTTTATCGACACTCCGAACGATATAGTTGCCCGGCGAGCAGGAGCGCAGGAACTCGTTTAAGTCGCCACGACCCATGTACTCGAAGAGAAGACACATCGGTCGACCGAGCGCGCAAACACCGAGGAGCTTGACGATGTTCGGATGATCGAACTCTGCGAGCAGGCAAGCTTCGCGTTCGAAGTCAACGAGGAGATCCTCCGAGGCCTCTTCCTTCAGCATCTTCACGGCTACGTTCGTGAATTCCTCGTTTTGCACCAGGCCCGGAGCTTTCGCTTGAAACACACGCCCGAACGCACCTTGGCCCAAATCTCTCACGTATATTATGTTGTTTCGAGGAAATTCGAGCTTCTCCAGTTTCGGATTTAGCTGCGCACCGGTCTTGTGGTAAGCGTCGTTACTCGGCAATTTGTCGAGGTCGATGTTCACGTCCTGAAACAATACAAAATAATGTACTTGACGCAGCCAAATAGCAAATGGTAATTTAATTAAAGTACGTTATAAAAATTAATGTTCTTTCATAGTAAAATTAAAGTTAAATTATTAAAAATAATGTATTCCCAATATTTTTATCACAATTGTATATGAAGTTGCATATACCAGTTTTTGCATAAAAACTTCCTATCCGACGCATTAAATTCCATACGAACTTTTTTTTTAACAGTGCGTGCTGTGTTCGGCCTATATTTTTATTTCTCGACAAAACGACGGTACCGAGAATCAATTCCTCGGCCTGCCGGTGCTCTGGTTTAGAGGCGAGCACGCTAACCGCTAGACCAACGCACCGGTAAACGTCGTGCCGATTACGATCAAAGTATATTCGGAAATATTACCCGGCTCTGAGTGGGATTGTATCCTTGATGACGCTTGTTCAATCTCTGACTCAGGAAGACTGACAAAAGCGATCCAACGATGACTATGAACGCGAGCGACGACAGGGTGAGTATAAAGGTTGGTGTGAAAAAAGTCTCCATTGTTAAGTCGTTCGGATCTATTTCCATTATCGCGTCGGTCGAATTGTCTGAAAAAAAGTTTCAAAACTTATCCACGATACGAAAACTTATTCACGTCTCTTGGTACAGGTTTATCGTGCAAAATAACCTACCGCATATCGGAATGTCGCAATGCTGCCATCGCACGCGCGGATCCATGGTGAAACACCATGGCATCGGCTCGTCCCCGCCGGCGTTACGACAAAAATTTTCTCCCAAACGTATTTGCGGAAAGACGTTGGGCGGTTTGTCGTGACTGTGGGGTACTTGGTCGTTCCATGATTGGCAATCGAAACCGCTCTTCGTTCGATTCATTTTTCCCATGTAGAAACGTCCGTTTTCTCTGACGCAATCGTCTAAAAAAAATTTGAAACGCATCGTCACGAAAGTAAATATAATCGCGATAATAAATATAATATAAATATCAATATAATAAGTATAAGTATAAATGTAATATGTAAGCTATAATGGAAGTTGGATGCGAGAAATTACATTTTTCGTTGCTTAACCGTAATTTTCAAGGAATATAGGTTGTTTTTTTATGCCAAAAAATCAATTCGTATACTCACAAGTAATCAATTCCTCGTTTACGTCGGTCAGATGAACATGGGAACAAGTGACTTTCGCCTCGTCGACTTTCGGCAATTCATCGCAATCCGGTAGTCTAAAGTGACCGCGCGATCTGATGATTATGCCTCGCTGCTTATTGTCCTCTATGAGCGCCCAATCGTTGAAACAAAATTCGTGACGAACGGCCATGCAGTCTTCGTAACACAGAGGCAGACCCACAGATTTGTGGCACTGGGGAAATGCGTACATGCACAGTAGATTCTGCAAGAAAAAAATACACGAGTTGAGTAAACAGATCACAAACCACTGGGCTGCAAACATTTTGTGTACAATAAAAATTAACATAGCTCAACGATTTTCGACCGGATGCAATCAGGTACAGAGTAAAGAAAGTTTGTATTTTTTACAAATACTTATTTGTGCACAATTTTTTATTTGTTAATTTCAGATTGCACTATCCAGCTCTCTAGTTTCACAAAAAAGTACAAACTAAAATTGTCAATGGCACGGGAAACAAAAGACAGGTTTGTATATTGAAATCAGAAATAAAGAGTCAGTCACTTATTTAATCAAATTATTTCTACGAAACTTCGTATTCTTATTTTACAAAAATATTTTTTACTGTTTATAGCAGCAGAATTATTTGCTCGTGTATAACATCAAAATTCTCGATTACTTATAATAAACGATCGCCCATCTAGTCCGTCCAGGTAATATATACTCGGAACTAGGGTTCACTTGACACACTTTTAGTATTTTCCAGTATCGAGTGCGTGAGATAGTACTCGCGTATGATTAGCATTGTTAAAATAAATTGTAAATTTAATACACCGGCCTCAATGTTTTTATGCAAAAAGTAGTACAGAAAATTTAATGTACAATCGTCATGAAAAATTAATGAACTTTTACAGTGAAATTAACATAAATTATTGGAATTAAAGTAATCTTATAGTAAATTTAAGGGGATTATTAAAAGTAAAGTATTTCTAAAGTTTTTAATGTAGAGTGCATCAATTTTTCATCACAATGGTACATGAAATCTAACATACCAGTTTTTTCATAAAAACTTTCAATACCAGTACATTAAATTTCATACGAATTTTTCTTACAGCGACTCCACCAAACTTGGCGTTCAAGTTTTAAAAAATATAAAAAAAAATTTCAAAACCTTGGTTGAGTTATAAGGAGACAGCAGTTACTCTATTTGTTTTACTTCTTAAATAGAAAGATAAAAGTGATTGCAAGACACATTCGCATTTTGGTAATTAGTTAAGAAAAATTCCTTCAATAAAAAAAGATAAATTATTTTACCTCCGCAGCGGAGCGACACGGCTCTTTGAGTTTCAGTATCAAATCCTCCCACAGATTGGTCGTAATTCTTTCATTCAGCCAGCCTCCCGGATTCTCCGAAGTGTTGTGAAACCATACTTTGCCGATTCCGGTGAGATATTTCTTGCACACTTTGCCATTGTAGATTCCGCAGTAGCCTTCCGGCACGGTAGCTGAAACAGATTGTTATAATCATGGCTGGGAAGTAGTGCGATTGAACGTAATCTCTTTGAACCGATGGATGAGAAGTGTTCTTACTGTTCTGAGTCGCGTCGACAAACGGAGTACTGGCGACGAGTAAAATAATCCAAAGAATCATGTTACAGTTAATGAAGCTCTGTCCTTACAGACGTATTTCGTAAGGATTTCGGAAGATATCGCTTGGTATTCACAGATTATCTTTGATCCTCTCGCAGACCACGTGACGTAAGTTTCTTCTGAGCGTCAGATTATTTTTCGAGCGCATGTTGTGCTCTCCTTGTTATTTCATTAGATTCAACGTTCTCTGCAAGTTTATCGTTGGAACGATGGAATCGAACGAGCGTGTCGATGAGTTTAAGGCCGCACGAGCGATACATTTGTAATCGTTCGTTGCATTTCCGTCGATATTCAATTCGTTTGAATCAACCGACGGACGGGCGAGAAAAAAAATAGAGCGAATATCCTTTATCGGAACGATTGAAGGTTAATGCTAATCGACAACAAGGATCTGTGACTTCTAACGGGGACGTGGAAAACCGCAGATTGTCTTTGAATATTTGTTTCATTCGACCGTCACCGTTGAACAACAATTAACACGATAGGAATGACATTTTTTCTAATAAGACATTATTCGTTGTGTATAACATCACTGTGCCTGTCAATATGTTTGTGCAGCTGCGATATCGCAGCACAGTTAAAAAAAAAAATTCGGGCGCCATCTTGCGCCGGAAGTGTGTCGAGAGGTTTCTCGTGTACCGGATGTCGACTAAGCAGGAAAGTTGCTTAATGTTGTACGTTTAAACTTATCGCCTCTATACCTTCAGATACAGCTTATATTATAGGGCATTTCAATGCCTGATATTCAAAAGTCAAAAATAGTCCGGTCTATGTCAGAACAATAGTTAGAGATGGTTTGAAATAGTCTAGTCGATAGTACAATAGATAGATAGGCAAACATAGGTAGGTGTAAAGTTGGATGGGCAGTTCCACTCCCGTCTCAGACAACCACGTCACAGTATGTAGTTTGAGTATTTGCAGACGTGGATTTTTTTATTATTTATTATTATTATTATCGTTATTATTATTATTATTCGTACTTTTTCACAGCTTTGTCTTCGTAAAAAAAAAAATCGAACTTTTGTATTAAATTTTTTGTCGAATGACCAATGATAAAATTAATGAAAACAATGAAAGTATAGAGGGCAAGTTTCAGAGCCATCCGATGAAGGCAATTGATGATACAGCTTCATCAACACTCCTTTTCCCACATAGCCCAAAAATATTTTTGAATGGTTTCAATAAGATTTTCTACAAATATTTGCGAAATGTCTTTTTAAAACTCTTTGAAAATATTTTTTTGTCAATTCACAAAATGTAAATTGAAATGTTTCAGAAATGTTTCGCTAAAATGTGAAATACAGCGTCACCAATGAAAGTTGCGTATGCACACTCGCATAAACACGTGAAACATCAAATGAAAAATGTTTCAAAATATTTCGTAGGATTTGAATGATTGAAAATATTACTGAAAGCTTTCAAAATATTTCGTGCTATATCGTGCCACTGAAACTCCCTTTCTATGAAAATCTTTAATTTAACGAATTATTGAATTGCAACAAACATTATAGAATTTAAAATGATGGATCTACGTTTGTGTCTTTAATTATTTTCATCGTGAAAATCGCAGTAAGCTAACTGTTCGTTGTGTGTGTGTGTGTGTGTGTGAAGATTTTTTTTCTTTACTAATTAAATTAAACAAAAATTAATAAAGTTTGTCAAATTAATAACTTCCCGTCGGCTGCTATTTGGGCGATGGCTGAATGAGGAGTTAGCGGGAAAACCGGCAGTAAGTGGTAACAAATACCTTCTCGTCGAAAGGACACGGTTTATCATTTTTTTTTTTTTAATTTGTTTTTATCGGTGACTTGTGCATACATCCATGTATGCATATTTATAATATTCCACAAAAAGTGTGCACGGGTTTTCAGGGACTGCGCAAGCACACGACAATGTTCGAGCATCAGACAAGAAATTGCAATCGCAAGGTGGGGAATAACAATGTCTATGCAGATTGCGCTAGGCAGTACGTTCTCACGAGTCTGGAAAGTCGGGGCGGTCGTTGCAATTTTTGCTAGCCAACAAAATCCCGACAGTCATTCGCACGATCGCGGATATTGGCGGATACTCGTTGTTCTTTAGGATTTTGTGTTTTTTTTTTATCTCGTTCCGTTTTGTTCGGGCCGTTGAGACTCGTTTTGTCGGCTAAAACGCGTTGAGCAGGGTTGCAACTTCTTTTTTTTTTTTGTGTTATTACTGGTCGACGATCGAACGGAATTTCGATAAATTCGAAGTATCAAAAGGATTCATTTTTATAATTACAAAAAAAAAAGTAACAACCTTATTTGCCTCGATTCCTCAGGTAGGGATCTTTACAATGGGGCTTCCTAGGAAACTTGGTGTGGCCGGAGCCGTGTTGTTTGTCTTCGGTGTTGGCTTTGGATTCGTCGTTTTTCCACACATCCTCAAGTCGCAGGTCATTGCGGTGAGTTAATTTGCCAAAACTGTGGAAGTTTCGAGAGAAAACGGCAAAGGTGTAAAAAAAACAAAAAATTCTTTCTCTAATGGTTTAAAAATTAATTGTAAAAGACAAGAACATGGCTTCAAATGGTCATGATGTATTTTTTTTTTTTTTTTAATTATCGAAGCTCTCAGCTCAAGTTATTCGATAGTTATTCAAATTTAACTCTATCCAAGGCAAACATTTTAGGGCATTTTATAAATGATTCAAGTTCTCAGGAAACGGAGCACATTGATACCTTATATACATCCTTGAGAGGGTTAATGATAGTTCGATTCTAAGTATAAGAAACGTGGTGGGAATCCGTTGTTCCCACAATTTCGTATGAATAGAGTACATGAACAGTGTAAATGATATTCACGAACGGTGAGAAGTATGAATTTTCACTGCATTATTTCTATAATAGCTATTTCTATGTCGGCTAGGGCGCGTCGAACACAGTATATGTATGAGTGTCCGTGTGTAGCCGTGAATATCCGTGAGTACCCGTGCAACTGTGAGTATCGGTGTGAATGTCCAATCGGCATGGACTTTATTATTACGTAGATATTTTCCGTAAGCTCAATGGATCATGAAGGTGTGTTCAATTTCCAGGGTTAACACATTTTTTGGTGTATCCAGATGACGCGCGTCGCAGTTTTCCCTGTGTAGAAAAAGACATAGCACAACAAAGTCATCGATTAAAAATTAATTCTGAAAATAAGTTGCGAAAGAAAACCTCTGCATAGATTGAAATGGACACGATTTCTTTTTTATTGTTGAAATTCTCGACTTAAGTTGTTCGATAATTTCTCAAATTTAATACTATCCAGGGCAAAATGTTCGCTATAATACGAGTTCTTTAGAAATAATCGCCATGAGCACAATGCATGACGAAGGTTTGTCCAATGTCTACAAGGTAACAAATTTTGAAATATCCAGCTATTTATGCGCTACGACGAACGTGTCTCTGCACTACGATCGATGACTTTGCTAGTCTGTGTTCTTTCTGAACAGCGAAAACTACGGTGCGCGCTACCCGAATACTCCAAAAAGAATCAAGAACAAGTAGCGGGCACACAAACATTTATTGTCCTTTCGATTGTAATCGTGGAACCTCGTGGTAGTCAAAAAATGTCGATAAATAAAATTATGATTATTCTTATTATCGTAAAAAAAAATATGAAACGCAGATTACGATTATTGGATCTACGAAGGATAACGCGGTAAGGTGTCAGTGAGAGGATGATTGACGATATCGTGAAAGAAAGACGTCACTCTTTTACCGTATTGAATGCAATCGTCTCTTTCAATGATCGATCCTAAAATTGCATTTTAATACAATTGGTCCATAAATTATTTGCGTCAGTCATCCTAAACCCTACGCGAATTGAACCTGACATCTCTTTGCACCTAAAATATGTACAATTATTAGATCTTTCATATATAAATATTCATATCACTTTTATTGACACACGCAGGCTTCAACCTTGAAAAACGGGACTGCTACAAGGGCGATGTGGGCCAAGGTGCCGTTTCCATTACAATTCAATGCGTACGTGTTCAACGTAACTAATCCGATGGAAGTGGCGAAGGGTGAGAAACCAATACTTCGCGATGTTGGACCTTACGTTTACGAGTGAGAAAAACAAATGTTATATTTCATGTACACAGTAAAAAAAAGTTTGTACTTTTTGCAACAATTGCAAAAAGTACAAAATTTTGTTCACAATTGTTCACAAACGCCACATTTTTTTTTATTTCTTAATTTCCCCATCCAACTTCAGTTTTACAAAGAAAAATACAAACTAAATTTGGTTAATGGCACGGAAAATGTGACGGACCGGTATTTATATTCAAACCTAAACGAACAAGTTTATTACTTATTTGCCAACATTATTTTTTCAAAACATCGCATTCCGATTTTACGAAAATATTTTTTGCTGCGAACCATGCATTTTTATCCATTGCCTTTCTTGGATCTGATTTTGATTTTGTAATTAACGTGACTCTTCGCACGTCTGTTTTCGCAGCGAGTGGCTGGAAAAGGTGGATTTGGTGGATCGCGAATATGACGATACACTCGAGTACAGTCGAAGGAGGACTTGGATATTCAATCCTGAGAAGAGCAAACCCCTGACAGGAAACGAAATTGTCACAGTTCCGCACTTGTTCATCCTCGGTGCCATAATGGCGACGATGAGAGAGAGACCAGCCACGATAGGCATCACCGGTAAGACGTTAAAATAGCCAAAGAATATACAATCTCCTACGGAAATGAGGCAGCACTCTCATAGCGAATTGGTTGGATCGACGATGTTTGATCCAACGCGCATGCGCAATCCAATCAACCGAACTAAAACGATCCTTCAAGTGCACTCAATGTAACTGTGCACCTGCAAATTCATGGAAAGTCCTTGATTCTGTACTTACCCAAGAAGAATTTCAGGGAAAGCTATCGACAGCATCTTCAAAAAGCCAAACTCAATTTTTATCCAAACGTCTGTCCATGACTTTTTATTCGGTGGCTTACCGATTGACTGCAACGTAAAGGACTTCGCGGGTAAAGCGGTTTGTACTTTTCTCAAAAGCAGTCCGGATCTCGTTCGGGATGGAGAAAATCGCTACATGGTTTCGGTGTTCGGACATGTGATTATTATTATTATTATTATTATTATTATTATTATTATTATTATTATTATTATTATTATTATTATTATTATTATTATTATTATTATTATTATTATTATTATTATTATTATTATTATTATTATTATTATTATTATTATTATTATTATTATTATTATTATTATTATTGAGTTTTTTATACGCACATTCAATTTTTATTTATAGAAAAATGGAACAGTGGATGACAATAGGATACGAGTCAAACGTGGTTTAAAGGATATCAGCCAAGTTGGACAAGTTACCGAATACAAAGGTGAACCCGAGCAAACGATTTGGCCGAAGGGTAGTCGCTGCAATTTGTACAACGGTACAGATGGCACGATCGTTCATCCGTACCTTTTCGAAGATGAAGCCATCGTATCATTCTCCCCGGATTTGTGCCGAACCTTCAGTAGTAGTTGGGATGGTACCCTCACATCGGTCGGAGGTATGTAGTGCATCGGTCGGTCTGAAAGCTCTTCGAAGATTGATCGTTGCACTAGTTATTGCACTCTAAACTAAAACTGTATTTTGCTAAAAAATATGTACCCGTATCAGGATTACGCACGAACCGTTATTACTTTGATTTGGGTGACCTGAGTAGCGAGCCGGAATGGAATTGCTTCTGTGACACAGAGGATACCTGCACGAAGAAAGGACTTTACGATTTATTCAAGTGCGTTGGTGTACCGATGGTGGTCTCGTTGCCACATTTCTACAAAGTTGACAAATCCTATTTAAAGCAGGTCGTTGGCCTTCGTCCCTCGAAGGTTAATCAATATTGATTATTATTACTTATTTACATTGTTACGAATATGTAGCTGACTATTCGTTAAGACACACGATATTAGTTATGTTTGACAATAGACAAACGAACGGACGATCGATGCAAGATCGATCGTCAGATAAACAGTCTCGATCAGACTTTCAGAGACGAGTGACGTTTGACACTTGATACTCGAGATACATAGCCGTGATTATACCAATGAGATCCGCCCCAAAATCTAATACGCGAGTTATTCATTCCTACATTCGTTACAATATGTATCACATTATATAACAATAATGTAACGGATAATAATAATCCACATAATAATAAAGTTCACGACGATTGGACACTCACGCAAATACGCACAGACACTCACCGATACTCATAGATATACACGTAGATACTGTGTGCGCGGAAAGCGCGCGAGCTAAAATAACCGCTAGTAAAAATAATAATGTAACAAATAATAATAATATTAACACAGTTTGGGACATAATAATATTTTGTCGGTGTTCTATTAGAAAGCACATCAGGTCGTCTTTGACTTCGAGCCCATAACCGGCACTCCCGTCGGTGCGAGAAATGGACTACAGTTTAATATGTTTGTTTATCCAATCGAAAAATTAAGAATCATGAAGACCTTTGCAACTGCCCTGATGCCTATTTTCTGGATTCAAGAAAAAGTCACGGTGCCCGACGAGTTCCTCGCACAAATACGAATGCTTTTCACGGCGATGAATGTCGTTGGGTATGTATTTTGTAACTATATTTCGAAACACAATGGTATGCATGAAAGTTTCGTGCGAAAATCAATAACTAATTTATACACTTAATCAGTCACGGGACTTGTGTCTTCAGAAAAAAATTATTACAACAAAAATACATGGATGTGTATAGTGTCTTAAAATCGTTATTTTTTTTTTCTTCATTTAATTATAGAACCATAAAGTGGATTATGATACTCTTGGGAATGGCACTGTGCGCAGCGGCTGCGGGTCTGGAGTTCAGGATACGCAAAAATGGAACCGAAGTGAAAGTGCTGAACCGAAAGCACACCGGAAGTGGTAACGACGGTAGTCCGGAGAGGAAAAGGCCTCTAGCCGACAAAGTTCCTCCGCGCTATATCGAATCTGATTAGTTCCTACACAATTGTCTGAATGTAACTGAAGAGCCTAAGGCGTGCTTCTCATTGACGCATCATCGAATACTCGATTAGCAGACTGCGAAAAAAACTTTTACCTACCGATTAATATACATGTGCGGTGAACTAGTAACTAAAATTATTGTTAGTTGTCGTATTACTGAGGATTAAGCTATTGTCTGTAATCGGTAAACCTACCTCGATAATTCGACCATTGTCGAGTTTCGCGTCTTAATGCAAACACGGTATAAAGTTTACTGTACTTTTTATGCAATTACAATTTAATATTATTTAATTATTATATATAATAAAAAGTTGGAAGGTAATCCATGAGTTCCCAATGGCCGCTCGATTTCGGATTCCATGAGTTCCCAATGAACGCTCAATTTCGAGAGACTACTGATTTGCGATCTGTCACCTACGTAAATGCCTGCCGATATGTATCGTTAATCTGAACGAGGACCGGTCCCATTTGGTTCGGATAATCGAGATTCTACTGTACTTGAAGGGTTAATATACCAATGCATTGAATCAGGCATTACAATTATTTTCATTAGTCGTATTACTGAGGATTATACGCAACGATTGACGAGTTTCGCGTCGGTACTGCAGACACTCTCTAGATTTTACCGTAAAGTTTGTATAATAAAAAAGACACTTGAATTGAAAATCAACAAAATCAGTAACACAAAAAAAAAATGAATCGATTCCAGTATACCGACTGTTAAGGACGTAGGGCTCGATAAAGGTCGTGTGAGAGACTTTTGACCGACTGTTAGTGCTGTCAATGTCCGAAAAAATGAATTGCCGTACATGCGAGTAAACCGTACTCTTCAATATTGTGTTAACTTGTCTCCAAGTATAAGAAAAGCATAAAAAAGCGCTTCAGGAGCCGAAACCGAAGTTATAAAATAAACAAAAAAAAACTATTCATATCTTAAAGGAGTTGGAGTCTACTCGAAACATTCAAAGGATCTGCGCAATCGGGAATATAACTAGTCAATAAAAAGGGATTCCGGGTCTCAACGCGTTCGGAGGCACGAAGCACATCCCTAAAAGAAGATGATGTTTTCAATTAAATCAATCCTGATTTTTGGCGCAGAACGTATCAAAATTGATATTTTATCAGGCCATGCACTTTATCGGGTTTTATCACTATACAAAGTAATAAAATTTATCGGGTTATTACTGTTAAAAATAATTAAATTATAATATGAATATAATCCAAAGTATTTTAAGCGAAAAGGTTTAAACCGAATTATCGTGATTTTTGGAATCACTGTCGACTATGAAGCGAAAGTCTCGTCGAGTCAACCTCGACCGCGGCATGTATATAGCTTGACAATGAACGTTACTTTCTCTGCTCGGCCCAAATTGATTTATAGACATTGAGTACATAGTCTCGTACCGCCTACTTTTTCCACCTTCACCCTGGACGGCAGGTGTTGGATCTGTCAATGGAGACCGCGTGGCGAACTTGAGGCCACGCGAACAAGCTCTATATTGAATTCTCTACATACTAGCCGTTTATGATATGGGGTGGACGCATGCGGGTGTGAGAACGATAGGGTCGATAGTGGCCGCAAAGGAGGGAGAGACGACGACAGTGACAAATTCGCATCACCAGAGCATGTTTTTCACATCACCTTCAACGCGACGAAACACGGTGTATCTTTACTACCGCATTAATGCACTGTGTTTGTTCAATCAACATTATCAAATTTTTCTGACATCCTCAGAGGTATCGCATGTTTCACGACGTTCGAGGATTTTTTCGAGTTTAGTTCTTTTTTACAATTTACATTTTGTTAAATATGGTTCTTCGCGTATGATGCAAACATATTTTTAACATTTAAACGTTAAATGTTAACATGTTTTAAGTAATAAATTCTTACAAACTCTCGTAGAGTGTTATAATATGATGAAAACACCATACACAACACCATTTTCAGAAATTATCGAGTTAGTAAAAAACGAATGGACGTTTACTTAATTTTCCATATAATTCTACCTCAAATTAGGATAAACAAAGCTAATTCTAGACGCAACACATGAAAGATTGAGGGTTAGCAACTGCGACATAAACCCGCGAATTTTGGAAAAAACGTAAGCGAAAGTAGATTTTTTTTTTTTAATCGATAAAGTGATTCCTGCTGAAGATATTAATATAAGTTTGGTGGGGTTTAATACTTGTTCAAACAAGTATTAAACCACACCAAAATTATATCAATGCTGTTTCGAGCCCATTGAGCTGCAAGTCGCACCATTCGCGAATAAAGTTAATTAACTGAACATTTGATTTTTAAAAATGTGCTTCTCGCCAAAATAAACCAAATTTAATGCTCTTTAATTTGCCAGTAATCCGGTTGAGATTTGACGAAGACTGAATTCAAAGTAGGTAAAACTGTGACGACGGGGTTACAAATTGGGGCAGGGTGACAAACTGCGATGTTTACATTATTAGCAACAGGATTGATGTGCCGTATTTAGGGTTGATGTGCCGATGTACTAATGGAACGGACGATCCCGATTGGCTACGAATTGGCTCGGTCACTCGAGCGTGATGTATTTTTTAAGAGGGGAATTCTCTCAGATTACGTGCGCGAATCTTACTAATGCAACGGACGATCCCGATTAGCTACGAAAACCGGCTTCACGATTTTGATTATTTCGATGTATTTATCACGATCATACGAGTGTCATGTTTTTTTTTTTAAGAGGGGAGATCTGTAATATCCGGGAACTGCCCATTAGCCTTTGCCACACCAACGGTCTGCTGACATTATCCGGAACACGATGGGACACTTGCCCGGCCAGGGGACGACTCGGGACGATTCGCCGCGTGAAGGAACTAAACCGGAAATGAGCATCAGTTTCACGGAGGACTCCTCGTGTTCAGCGAAATATTGATTTGAGAAATCGCCGCCTCTTCAAATATATGCCCTCCGTATTGTTGCTGCGTGTGTCGCAGGCGTCCACTTTAAAACCACTATAAATTATTGAATGGCTACGTGCGTCACGAGTTGCTGAACGTTATATGTATATTACTATTGGTTTCTTCTTGCATTACTTTCTTGATCGATCTAGATATATAAGACTTCAAATTTAATGGTTCTATGTGTATGATCGGAGCTTGTCCGAACTGATTTTCAAAGCGTAACTTGGCTCTCTGCATCGTCCCACAAACATTCGCGTAGAACAAGAAACACTCGAGAAATATATATGATTTAATTGTTCCGAATCAATCAATTATTACTCGGTAAGCCACATAGCATAGAAATATTTCGCAAAAAGACTTTGTACATTGCACTAAAATGTTTTTGAAACATTTTACAAATATTTTTAAATGTGGGTTAAATATTTATTAGATTATCTACATCAGATATTAGATATCTTTCTGAAATATTAAAGAAATTATCAATATTTCAGTGCTGTACATATTGTACGTTATTTTAAACATGTGTACTACCTCCAGCACTTCATCTATGGAATTCCTGTGAGCCTCTTCTAGAGTGCCAATAACATATTGTGTTATGACATATTAAACAGTCGAACTGTATGAAAATACATCCACGAACTACGGAATTTTTTTACTTTTCGTTCCTTCTGAACGAAGTTCAGCACACATTTGCCAACATTCGCTTTCGAAATATTTTAGAAATATTTCGGAATATTTGAAAGATTAAAAATATTTCTGAAATGTTTTGAAAATATTTCGTCCTGTATGGCCATATGGCGAGGATTTTTCTTTAATATTTATTTACCATTAGTGACGCAGTAGGACATTATTGAAACCGTACAAATATGAAAAAATATAAAAATTGTTTAGATCAGCAATTTTAATTATTTTCGGACTGTAAAACATAACAGTTCGCAATATGACGAGGATTTTTTCACTTTAATATTTACTTAACATTAGTAACGCAGACCTTTCACCTGCTGCTATTTGAGCGCTAAGTATAGGGACAGATATGACTGCCTCGACGAAATAAGCAGCGAATCGGCAGCGAGGGGTGACAAGTACGTGGTTGTCGGACTGACGCCGTCTGTCAATTTTTTTTATTCATGAGTAGTTCACAGATCCGTGTGCACGTATGTATGCACAATGCGCGGCACATAGGTGTACGGGAAGGTCTTGAGGGAGTGCGCAGGCACGTAATAATGTTCAAGAAATTTCATCGCAAAGGTGGGGAATAACACTGTCCATGCTGATTACGATTGGCAGTACGTTCTGACGGGTCTCGAAAGTCGCCGCGGCAGATGCGATTTTTTTCAGCCAAAAAAATCTTGACGGCGATACGCAGCACCGCGGTCATCGGCAAATATTCGCTGTTCTGTCGAATTTTTTACTTCGGTACTGTCACCCTCACGACCCGTTTTATCGGCCGGAACGCGTTGAGCAGGTGTGCAGCATTCTTTTTTTTTTTAAATCTGTTATCGTACTGCTCAGCACGATGGAACAAAATTTTAATAAGTTTTAAGAATCGATATGATTGATTTCGATAAATGATTTTAGAAAGTAATTTTAAACGCAATTAACTATTTTATTTGCGATGAAGCGTCGGTGGTCGTAAAGGAGGTATCCGTGCCATGGCGCTTCCTATGAAACTCGGTATCGCCGGAGGCGTGATGTTTGCCTTCGGTATTATTGTTTTTTGCATCGCTTTTCCACCGCTACTCAAGTCGCAGATCCGAAAGGTGAGTGAAATTCTCCAAAATTCTCACCGATTGCGTAAGGATTTGCTGTATATATAAAAAAAAAGCATCTATCGGAATTTCGATACACAAGTGGACAGATTTTTCGTTCTATCGACGATCGTTTTACGAGCAACAGAGGACGATGTCTTCCGGAATTCCATTTCTTTTTAGTCTGATATCGATGCCTGGCTACCTCCATGTTTCGTAGAGAAAAATTATTCGCGAAGCATCATGTGAGAAAGTATAGTGATTCATTTTGACTAAACTTTGGCTAAATTTCTTTTTATCATAATTTCATAAAGTTCAAACGGCTAGATAAAAAATTATTAAACACGAATGACATCGTTATCGCAATTAAGTGACCATCCATGGACAGTTAATATTGTAAACCAGAAAATCCGACATATTTCCTTATACCATCGTGTTCCATCGTTTCGCGGGCGATAGAGGATGATATTGTGCGGAAATCCGTTCGTTCTTAGCCTGATATCGATGCCTTGCTACGTCCATAATTTGACAAAAAAAATCGTTCGCCAATCATAATGAAAGAAAGTATAGTGTTTCATTTTTCTTTTCGGATTTCGGGTAACTTTTTTTTATCCGAAATTTCATGAAATTTCAAGATGTCGATAAGATATTATTAAAGATAAATTACATCATTATCTTCATTAAGTGTCCGTCCGTGCACAGTGAATATTGTAAACCAAAAAATCCGCCACATTTCCTTATACCATGGTGTACATCGTGTCCCATCGTTACACGAGTGATAGACAATTATACTGTCTGGAAATTCATTTCTTCTTAATTTGATATCGATACCTTGCTGCGTACATAATTTGCCCAAAAAAATCGTTCGCGAGTGATAAAGTGAAAAAGTATAGTGTTTAATTTTTGCTTTCGGATTTTGGGCAAAATTTGTTTATTCCAAAATGTCATTAAACTTAACCGGAACGATTAAAAAAATCATTAATCATAAGTGACATCGTTATCGCGATTAAGTATCCGCCCGTGCATAGTGAATATTGTAAGCCGGAAAATCCGACACGCTTCCATATACCATCGTGTGAATTTTTTATGTAACGATTGACGACGGCGCTATCGTGTCGAACAGTGCCTTGAACTTTCGTGTTTCGCCGTCTTCGACTAAATAATTAATGCAGGTCATGACTCATTGAATCTGCAAAGTGCATGTTATTTGTCGTTTAATAATTGACGGTTCGACGATGATGCGGTGCGCTGACGGTGACGCGATATTTTGCGATGATACGAAAGATAGACATCGTACCTTTTTTTCTCAGTGAAACGAAAACTTAAAAAAAAAAAAATATCAGTAGGAATTCAACTTTAATCTAATCGTTATGAATCGTCCATTTTAATCGTCCGTGTATAAATCCAAATTTTATTTTATTCCGTAAAAATGTTAAATTTAACGTTTCTGTTTTTTCATTGGTGTGTTTTAAAGACGTAAAGTAAATTTTACTTTAATCGCCACAAACAGGCCTCAAAGTTGGAAGACGGCTCCGATATAAGGGAGATGTGGGCCAAGTTGCCCTTTCCACTGACATTCAAAATCTACGTGTTCAATGTGACCAACCCGTTGGAAACATCAAAGGGCGAGAAGCCGATACTTGAGGAAGTTGGGCCTTATGTTTACGAGTGAGAAAAAACCAAAATGATTATTTTACATGTTATTGTCCGTCATCTTCCTTGGGTCTATTCGCTATTTTGTAATTTACGATTTCCCTCGTACGGCGGTTTCCGCAGTGAATGGCTGGAAAAGGTGGACTTGGTAGACCGTGAAGAAGACGATACGGTCGAGTACAGTACAAGAACGACTTGGATATTCAATGCTGAGAAGACCGCCCCTCTCACGGGAAACGAAACAATCACCGTTCCACACTTATTTATGCTGAGTGTCGTAATGGCGGCAATGAGAGATAAACCATCTATGATAAGCGTCGTGGGTACGATGGCCGAGCTGCAAAAACTCCATGTTTCGCACCCTGAGATCATTTTCCGTATAACGATGCCTCAAACGCTCACAACACTGAAACAAGTTCAACGTCTTTGCCATTTAAGATGGTTTCACCAGGAATGCCATTTAATTTTAAACTACACGCTTAGAGATCTGATATTGACTTTAAAAAATGAACAACATTATCTTTCGCGATATCTCATAAAACGTATAACTGATAACAGTTCATGAAAAAAGGAGGACATCGAACTGTTGCGTCGATGATTTTGGATCCGTCACGCATGCGCGATTCAATCGAATAATTAAAAAGGATATATTGTAGTTCACTGAATGTAATTGTGCACCTGTAAATTCGTGAAAAGTCCCTGACGCGATGGATACAAACGATGTCCAACTAACGTTCACTTTCAGGGAAAGCTATGGACAGTATTTTCAAGAAGCCGCCCTCAATGCTCATCGAAACGACACCTCACGAGCTCTTTTTCAGCGGATTGCTGATTGATTGCAACGTAAAAGACTTCGCCGGAACTGCCGTTTGTTCTCTTCTCAAAGACAGTAGCGATCTCATTCAACTAGGAGAAAGTCGCTACAAGTTTTCGGTGTTCGGCGGGGTGATTCAAAAACATTTTTCATCTCTGTTATTAATATTCTTATTATTATCGATATGTTGTTACTGGTGCATTTTAATTATTTATTTATTTGTAGAGAAATGGAACTGTGAATGACAATAGGGTACGAGTGAATCGTGGTTTGAAGGAAGTCATGCGAGTTGGAACAGTAGTCGAATACAAGGGTGAACCACAGCAAGCGGTCTGGCCAGAGGGAAGTCGCTGCAATGTGTTCAACGGTACCGATGGCACGATCTTTGCTCCGTATGTGTCCGAGGACAAGGACCTCGCATCATTCGCACCGGATTTATGTAGAAGCATGAGTACTTATTGGGATGGTACATATACTTCAGTCGGAGGTTTGCAATCTTTTGTAACAGCCCGAAAACTCTACTTACAATCGCTATCGAGTACCGATCGAACTGTTGACTGTCGACGATCGATGCTTTACTGAAATTGAATTTTGCTGGAAAATAATTTTTTGTACCAGGAATTCATACGAACCATTACACCGCCGATTTCGGTGACCTGAGCACCGATACCGAATGGAAATGCTTCTGCGACAGCGACGATGAATGTCCGAAGAAAGGACTTTACGATCTGTTTAAGTGCCTTGGTGTACCGATGGTGGTCTCATTGCCTCACTTGTATAAAGTTGACGAAATCTATTTGGAGCAGGTCGATGGTCTTAATCCTGCGAAGGTATAATCAATATGTATCCATATCACATTCATCAAAAATAATAATAACAATAATAATAATTTTGTTCAATACATTATACATTCCATTTGTTTGTGATGTTTCATTAGAATAAACATCAGATCGACATAGACTTCGAGCCCATCACCGGTACTCCCTTGAGTGCGAGGAAGCGAATACAATTTAACATGTTTGTTTTCCCGGTCGAAAAAGTGAAAACGATGAAGACGTTTGCAACTGCTCTGTTGCCTCTTTTCTGGGTCGAGGAGAGTATCACGCTGCCCAAAGAATTTCTCGCCCAAGTGAAAATGCTTTTCACGGTGATGACAGCAGTAAAGTATGTATTCTCAAATAGATATATATAGCAGCGGGTTGCTGTGGCTCGGGCGGTTCGCGCTCTCCCTATGAATTATGGAGTTTAGAAACTGGAAACGGAGATTTCCGGGAATTTACCGGAAATCCGTCAGTTTCGGTATGAAAACCTTATGTTTCAAGCGGAAGTGACATCATACCGGAAATACTTCACTTCCAGTCAAGTAATTAAATTGTCAAACCGGAACTGACGTATTTTCGGCATGACATCATTTCCACGCGAAAAATCAGGTTTTCAAAGCGGAAGCCATGTATTTCCGATATGACGTCAAACAAAAAACTACTTTCCAAAATAGATATAAGATATGCAAATAAAATTGAAACATTTTCTCAGAGATGAGTTTCGTCTATTCGATAGGAAAAAATTAAGATCAGCGACGCCCCTTACATCATTGATTTTCTCCCATTCATTTATAGAGCCTTCAAGTGGCTGACGATAGTCATGGGAATATTAATGGGCATAGCGGCTGGTGGGCTGGAGTGGAGGAGACGTCAAGCTAAAAAGAAAGTGAACATATCGAGTATGCCACCCCAAACGGGAAATGGAAACAACAGTAGCGCGGAGAAAAAGTGGCCCTTGGACGTGAACACGCTTCAAGCCGACCACGAGCCTCCACGGTACGAACGTGATTAGTTCCTAAAAAAAAAAAATGTCCCAACGTCGCCGAGGAGTCCAATGCTCGCTCATTGTTGCTGCATCAGCGAATATTCGTTGAGCACACTTACCAAAAAAAGAAAAAAGAAAAACAGTAGTACGGCAGGTCGAGATTGACAATTACCTAGCGATTAGTATGTAGCGAATTAGACGTTACTTTTCGTATTGATTATTTTTCTTAGTCATATTCTCGAAAATAATGTGATTTTCTCTATTTTGTAAATCTACCTCGATCACTCCACGATTACCGAGTGTCGCGACACTCGGCGATCTGTATAGCGTCTATATCGCGAACGTTGTATAGAGTTAACAGCGTAGTTGTATAGCTGTATAGTCGTATCCTGCTCCGTTGAACTGTAAAGCAATGAAATTATTAAGACAAGCACGGATGTGACATTCGCTCGTAACTAGAATTTGGCCTGTGAGTACATTTTTCCTTTTATTCGTGTTTTTTTTTTTTTTAATACCTTATGATCGTATTATAAGGTCTTAAGGTATCGTATAAGTCGATGATATATCTGTATTATCGTAAGTGACATTGTATACACGTCGCTGTCGTATCGTTTGAATCATTAATGCCAACCGATATGAGATCAATAGCGCGTGTTAACATTTTTTATATAGGTATATATGCACATCTATACGTGTGAAATAAGTTATTCTCTATCTATATCTTAAATCTATGAACTAGAAGCGATATAGTGTATAAGTACAGCGAGCGGATAGACAGTGATACATAGATGAGTTCTACGAAGATTTGTACATAGAGATGTAGGGGAGATTGGGGCAACACGGACACCATCTTAATTTTCTTATAAACGTATTTCAATATTCAGTTATTTAAGTTTTCTGATGTTCTTTACATAAGAAAAGTGCGGAAAATAAGTGAAATTGTTCATGATTATATATAAATATAGATATCGATCAAATCGGCATTTTTTTTTTAATTACATGTTTAGAACTTTTTTTTTTCAAAATTCATTGAGCAAATTAACTTTGCGAATGATTTTTGATAAATCTATTGTTCTTCATTTTTTATTTTTATTTTTTCCACAGCCTTATTTTGTGTTAATAGGTTCCGTGGTCTGTAAGACATTTCCATCTATAACGATTGTCACTATGTGAGCTCCAACCTCTGATAGCATCCCTTCATAGTTGCAATTCCTTCAGTTTTCGACCACTTGGTGACATCGTCCCGTGAGTTATGTGAATTTCGTTACGCCCTGCACCACCGTGCAGGGTACAGAAGTTCAAGGAAAATCCGAATTTGATAATGAACATCATCGAAACAACTTTCTAAACTGGGCTGTTCGAGATTTAGAAAGGGCAACATAGGATCAAGTACATTATCTCTCCTTTTAAAAGGTTCGCAATTCTCTTCATCGCCCCCATTTTTTTTTTTTTTTCGAGTTGCCCATTTTACCCCTATCTCCCCTATTTATATATATTTTTTCTTTTCATGAAGAATTGCACTTATTATCAGCCCTTTTCTCATGCAAGGTACCTCAGAAAACTGACATAAGGCGTTTATAAGAAAGTCAAGACGGTACCAGATTTGTCCCCAATACATATTGTTAGTCGTCATGCCCGTTTTGCCCCGGTCTCCCCTACATAGAATACATATGTATACATAGTGCGGGTGTAAAGTCACTGCTGCAGCAAAACGTTGGTGAGAAAAAAAACGTAATGATACGGTAAAGTTTCTTTATCTGTTCAGCGCGTACTTTATACATTATCAATGTACTTGCCATGTATGGCGAGGATTTTTCCTCCTTAATATTTACTTAACGCATTAGCAACGCAGAAGACCTTTAATTATAGAAACGATAGAAACCCTACAAATATTAAAATAAAAAGAAATTATTTACATGTGTAATTTTAATTATTTTCGGACTGCGGAACGTGACGATTGACAATGTGGCGAGTATTTGTCCTCTATAATATTTATTTAACATTGGCAACGCAGTCCTTTCACATACTGCTATTCGGGCGCTAGGTATAGGGACAGATATGACTGCCGCAACGATATAAGCAGCGAATCGGTAGCGAATGGTGACAAGTACGTGGTTGTCGGACTGACGCCGTCTGTCAATTTTTTTTTATTCATGAGTAATTCACACATCCGCGTATGCGTATGTATGCACAATGTGCGGCACATAGGGGTACGTAAAGATGTCGAGGGACTGCGCAAGCACGCAACAATGTTCGAGTATCGGACAAGAAATTTCATCGCGATGGTGGGGAATGACATTGTCTATGCAGATTACGCTTGGCAGTACGTTCTGGGGGGTCTAGAAAGTCGCCGCGGCCGATGCGATTTTTTTCAGCCAACAAAATCTCGACGGCGATAAGCACCGCCGCGGTCACCGGCAAATACTCGCTGTTCTTTCGAATTTTTTCTTTCGGTACTGTCGCCCTCGCGACCCGCTTTGTCGGCCGGAACGCGTTGAGCAGGTGTGCAATCTTCTTTTTTTTTTTTTAATTTAATCTCTTATCGTACTGCTCAGCACGATGGAATAAAATTTCTATAAACTTTATGAATCGATATGATAGATTTTGAAAGATTATAAAAACAAAAAAAAAAACATTTAAGGCAATTAACTATTTTATTTGCGACGAGGCGCCAGTGGTCGCGAAGGAGGTTTCTGTGCAATGGCGCTTCCTAAGATGCTCGGTATCGCCGGAGGCGGAATGTTCGCCTTCGGTATTCTTTTTTTCTGCCTCGCTTTTCCACCGATACTGAGATCGCAGGTCAAGGCGGTGAGTGCAGTTTTCCAAAATCCTAAACGATTGCGTGAGGGATTTGGTGCGTATAAAAATGCGTCGATCGGCATGCCGATAAAGAAGTGAACAAATTTTTCGTGATCCATTTCTTTTTAGCCTGACATCGATGTCCGGTTACGTCCATATTTCGTTAAAAAAATTGTTCACGAAGCATCGTGTGACAAAGTGTCGTGTTTCATATCGGCGAAATTTTGGCTAACATTTTTTTAGTACAAAATTTCATAAAATTTAAATGTCTCGATAAGAAATAATTAATCATAAATGACATCGTTATCGCGCTTAATTGTCCGTCCGTGCACAGTGAATGTTGCAAGCCAAAAAACATGAGACACTTCCATATACCACGGTGCAAATTTTTTATATAACGATTGACAACGCTGCTATCGTGTCGAACAGTGTCTTGAACTTTCATGTTTCACCGTCTTCGACAAAATATTTAGTGCAGATCATGACTCATTGAATCTGCAAAGTGCATGTTATTTGTCGTTGAATAATTGAAGGTTCGACGATGATACGATGTGCTGACGGTGACGCGATATTTCACGGCAACACGAAATATAAACATCGTACCTTTTCCTTCGCAGTGAAACGAAATCTGTTTTTTTTTTTTTTTTTTTCATTATCAGTAAGAAGTCAATTTCAATGTAAAATAGGTGCAAGTCGGTTGTTTTAATGGCTCGTGTATATTAATGTGAACTTTATTTTATTCTGTGAAAATGTTAAGGTTAACGCTTCTGTTTTTTCATCGATGTGCTTTAAAGACGTAAATTTTATTTTATTTTAATCGACACAAACAGGCGTCAAAATTGAAAAATGGCTCCGAAATGAGGGACATGTGGTCCAAGTTGCCCTTTCCAATGGTATTCAAAATCTACGTGTTCAATGTGACCAACCCGTTGGAAACATCGAAGGGCGAGAAGCCGATAGTTGAGGAAGTTGGGCCTTATGTTTACGAGTGAGAAAAAACAAAATTCTTATTTTATGTGTTACTGTCCATTATTTTCCTTGGGTCTATTCGCTCTATTGTAATTTACGATTTCCTTCGTACACCGATTTCCGCAGTGAATGGCTGGAAAAGCTGGATTTGGTGGACCGTGAGGAAGACGATACGGTCGAGTACAGTACAAGAACGACTTGGATATTCAATGCTACGAAGAGCAGCCCCCTCACGGGAGACGAAATAGTGACCGTTCCACACTTGTTTATGCTGAGTGTCATAATGACGGCAATGAGAGACAAACCATCTATGATAAGCGTCGCGGGTACGATGGCCGAATAGCCAAAAGTCGATGTTTCGCATCCTGAGATCATTTTACGTATAACGATGCCCCAAGTGCTCACAACGCTGAAACAAGTTTTATGCCTTTACCATTTTAGCATATTTTATGCCAAGGCATAAAAGGCATATTTTATGCCAAGGCATAAAAGGCATATTTTATGCCAAGGCATAAAATATGCCTTTACCATTTAAGATTCTCGTTCCATGAATGCCATTTAATCTTACACGATGAGTTTTGAAATCTGATATTGACTTTAGAAAATTGACAACATTATTTTGCGTGATATCTCACGAAACTTTAAAATCAACTACACAAAAGCGTAATCCAAAGCGTAATAACTGATATCAGTTCATGAAAAAAAAAAAAAAAAAAATGGAGTACATCGAACGGTCGCGTCGATGATATTCGATCTACCGCGCATGCGCGATTCAATCGAACAATCTAAAAAGATATTATAATGCACTCAATGTAATTATGCATCTGTAAATTCGTGAAAAGTCCCCGATTCGATGGTTACGAACCATGACCGACGAATGAGTCACTTTCAGGGAAAGCTATGGACAGCATCTTCAAAAAGCCGCCCTCAATGTTCATCGAAACGACACCTAATGAGCTCTTTTGGAGCGGATTGCCGATCGATTGCAACGTAAAAGACTTCGCCGGAACTGCGATTTGTACTCTTCTCAAAGACAGTCACGATCTCATGCACCTAGGAGACAATCGCTACAAGTTTTCGGTGTTCGGACCGGTGATTCAAAAACATTTTTCATCTCTGTTATTAATATTATTATTATTATTGATATGTTGTTACTGATGCATTTTTATGATTTATTTATTTATAGAGAAATGGAACTGTGAATGAGAATAGGATACGAGTGAAACGTGGCTTGAAGGACGTCAAGCAAGTTGGGGTAGTAGTCGAGTACAAGGGTGAACCGCAGCAAATGGTCTGGCCAGAGGGAAGTCGCTGCAATGTCTTCAACGGTACCGATGGCACAATCTTTGCTCCGTATCTGTCCGAGGAAATGGACATCGTATCATTCTCCACGGATATATGTAGAAGCATGAGTACTCACTTTGATGGTACCTATACTTCCGTCGGAGGTTTGTAATCTTTTGTAACAGCCTGAGAATTCTGTTTACAATCGATGTCGACTACCGATCGAAATGTGTACCGTTGACGATCGATGCTTTTCTGAAATTGAATTTTGCTGGACAATAATTTTTGGCACCAGGAATGCAAACGAATCATTACACCGCCGATTTCGGTGACCTGAGCACCGATACGGAATGGAAATGCTTCTGCGACAGCGATGATAAATGTCCGAAGAAAGGACTTTACGATCTGTTTAAGTGCCTTGGCGTACCGATGGTGGTCTCATTGCCTCACTTCTACAAAGTTGACGAAATATATTTGGAGCAGGTTGATGGTCTTAATCCTATAAAGGTATAATCATTATCAGATTAATCAAAAGACTAATAATAATAATAATAATAATAATAATAATAATAATAATAATAATAATAATTCAATTCGACATATAATATATTGTACTTATTTCCGATGTTCTATTAGAAAAAACATCAGCTTGACATAGACTTCGAGCCCATCTCCGGTACTCCCTTGAGTGCGAGAAAACGAATACAATTTAACATGTTTGTTTTCCCGATCGAAAAAGTGAGACTAATGAAGACGTTTCCAACTGCTCTGATGCCTCTTTTCTGGATCCAGGAAAGTATCACGCTGCCCAAAAAATTTCTGAATCAAGTGAAAATGCTTTTCACGGTGATGAAAGCAGTCAAGTATGTATTCTCATATATATATATATATCTATATGTGTACATGCACAGTAGCAGGTGGTTGTGGCTCGGGCGCTTAGCATCCTCACTGTGGACTATCGAAGTTGGAAACTGGAAATGTAGATTTCCGGACATTTAGCGGAAATGCGTCATTTTCGGTTTGAAAATCTAATTTTTCGACCGGAAGTGGCATCATACCGGAAATAGATCAATACTAGTAACATATTTTCAGTATAGCGTCACTTCTGGTAAAAAAAAATCAGATTTTCAAACTAGAAATTACGTATTTCCGGTATGACGTCGAACAAAGAACTAAGATATACAAATAGAATTGACAAAATTTGCTCAGTGATGATTTTCGTCTGTTCATAAAAAAAAAAAAAAAAAAGAAAAAAAAAAAACGATGATCAGCAACGGTCTCGTGACATTGATTTTTTCCATTCATTTATAGAGCCTTCAAGTGGCTGATGATCGTCATGGGAATATTACTGGTCATAGTGGCTGGTGGGTTGGAGTGGAGGAGATGTCAAGCTGAAAAGAAAGTGAACATAACGAGCGTGCCATCGCAACCGGGAAATGGTGACAACCCTATCCCGGAGAAAAAGTGGCCGTTGGACGTGAACGCGCTTCAAGCCGACCAAGTTCCTCCACGGTACGAGGAACGTGATTAGTTCCTAAAATAATGTACCAACGTCGCCGAGAGAAGGCCAATGTGAGCTCGTTGTTGTTGTTGTATCAGCGAACATTCGTTGAGAACTGCAACCAAAATTAAAAAAAAAAAAAAAACCATAGCGTGGTAGGTCGAGATCGACAATTACCTAGCGATTAACATGTCGCCAATTATACATTACTTTTCTTATTAATTATTTTTCTTAGTCTTGTTCTCGAAACTAATGTGATTTTCGCTATTCTGTACATCTACCTCGATCATTCCACGAGTGTCGACTGTCGCGACATTCGGCAATTTATATCGCTTCTATATCGCGGACGCTGTATAGATATAAAAGTGTAATTGTTTAGCTGTATGATCGTATCCTGTTCAGTTGAACTAAAAAGCAATTAAATTCTTAAGACAATCTCGGCTTTGGCATTCGCTCGTAACTAGAACCGGGATTGTGCGCACATTTTCCTTTTTTTCGTGATTTTTTAAATATCTTATAATTGAATTGTAACGTCTTAAGGTATCGTATAAGGTGATTATATATTTGGATTATCGTAAGTGACATTATGTACACTTCGCTGCCGTGTCGTTTGAATCATTAATGCCAATCGATACGAGATCAATAGCGAGTGTTAAAATTATATATATATATGTGCACATCCATAGGTGTGAAATAAGCTGTACACGTTTATCCTCTATCTATGCCTCTTAAATCTATGAACTAGAAGCGATATAGTGTATAGGTACGGGGAGCGCATAGACAGTGATATATAGATGAGTTCTACGAAGATTTGTACATAGCAATGTACATAGAATACGTGTTTATACATAATGCGGGTGTAAAGTCACTGCTACAGTAAAACTTTGGTGAGAAAAAATCGTAATGATACGTTAAAGTTCCTTTATCTGTTCGCTGCGTACTTTATACATTATCGATGTACTTGCGGCACATACATTACCGATCGATAAGCCGCATCATAGACCGACGGCAATACGTAACTTATTAATTTTGCATAAACCTCAGTTTGTAACACGTCGAGTTTTACAAAGTTTTTGTATCAACACGCCGTTAAAACCTTGGGCGTAACGTGTCTAATACAATGTGCGTGCTTTCGATGAACTTCGTAGGAAGGCCATGAAAAAAAAAAAGCTGTGATTTTCCTCGCGTATACGCGCGAATCTTTCGGGTTACCAATTATACGACATTATTATTGTTTGTATATTTAGAATTATTAGAAAAATTGAAGTTTATATTACGATAACACTTGATTAATCAATAAAACATTAATTTATCGACTACGTGGCTCTTTCTATTATTCTTATCGACAGTCAATCAATCGATCAATCAAGAAACAGTTAATTTGTCGATAATTTATGGAAAAATTAATTTTGCATATATCTCAGCGTAATGTATGTAACGCGTCGAGTTTTACAGAGTTTTCGCATCAATGCGAAACTGAAAACTCGCGCGTAACGTGTGTACTACTGTGTGCGTGCTATCGATCAACTTCGTATGGAGGCTAGAGAAAACAAAAAAAAAACGCCGATTTTCCTCGCGCTTACACGTGGATCTTTCGGATTCGAGAATGCACGACCTTATCGTTGGTATTTGGAATTGTTAGATTAATTTGAGTTTATACCTGTATAGCACACAATCTTTTTTTATCATTTTAGAAATACTTTTAATTTTCCAAATTTTCAAATACACTATAAAAATATTCCAATGAAACGTTTCTCAAATATTTTAGAGACATAGTTAATCTTTCAACACAACTGAAATGTTTCTGACAGATAGTGATAAAAAATTTGAAATTTTTTTATTTTCATGTTTCAAATATTTCTACGATTTTTTCCGTGCTTATGCGGGTGGTATATGCAAATTCGTCCGGTGATGCATTCTTAGACATTTCCATGAAATGTAAAAAAAAAAAAAAGATTTCTATGATAATTTTTATGACAGCATGTACGGGATTGATATTTGCCGAACACGAACTGGAGATTCATCTAGTGAAGTGGCGACCAACTATTTCTTCCTAGCCCGAATGTTACATTGAACTTTCGAGAACAGCCACACTTGGTTATTCAGTACGTTTACCTGCTATAGGTAAATTGCAGTCTTCGTCGTAAGACGGACTTACCACAAAACACTGGCTATAAATTCGACCGGTACAACGAAGAAATTCAATGCAATACCGACCGAGTGAGACTATACAACGATCATGGTTACCTACATTACCCAGTATCTACTGGAGGGCATCTTCTTTTGCTGATAAGAACAAATATGGATTTTTAAAAATTTATTTATTTTTCTGATGGCACTTTTTCAATTTTTTCATATTTTTGCAATACTTTAAAGAAAATACTAAACTATCAGTGTCATCTAAATAATCACTTCAGATCCTTGAGATCTTATTTCCCGTAACGCTCACCCTACCGGAAGCAAGACTCTTATGGAAGACAGAATCAAAGATATTAAAAAGGCAGAATAAAAAGACCGTGAGCATTTGGAAGTTGAAAAAACCGTGACTTTCTGGTCTTTATTTCGACGTACATCTCACTATTATTCACATAAAGGGAGCACTCGTTTCATCGTACTTCGAGTAACATTTCATTTAACAAATCTACGCAATCTGTCATCCTCATCAAATTTATTGCATCGCATATTCTCCCGACAGTTAAAAACAAATGAATTATGTAAGTTTGTAAGTGATGGTATAACGATTAAGATTTTTCACTCCACATTGTTCGAATTTCTAGATACAACGGCAGTTAGTGGATTTAGTGGCTCAATGGGTAAGTCTTGAAATTTTTATCGTCGAGAAAAATAAAATAACTCCTCATATTTTTAGATAAATAATTTCCAGCGGCAATAGTAATTCGTCATTGGCGATCAATGGGAATGAACTTTTTTTCATTGGTTTACATTATCGATCACCCTTAAGAAAATACCATTGCTAACGGCACTATTTGCTAAAAGTATTCGGCGACGTAACTAGCGGTATAGATCTTTTTTAAATTTAAATTCGCGTACCGTAAATGTATAGTAATAAAAACTAAACACGCACAATTGCATGGATAAAGTCACTTCAAAGTGTATCGCTAAGCGCGAAGACATAGGACGACTTACGATAACTCATTGAGAATTTTTTCATAAAATAATGTTTTCGATGCCCGTTAAGTGCGTAAACACAACGTACGTTCATTTTATTAGCCTCACAAAGCTCATACTTTAAAGAACGCTACTGAAAACGGTTTACAATACAAGATAATGCAATGAATCGCTTAAAGATGTATCACACATACATTCGCAATGAAAAATTTAATTCCATCAAAATTTCAGTACTTCGCGACATGCCAAAAATCTGAAAAAAAATCAGCCGTATTAATAATGTCAAGATCTTTGATTTTGCATAATAATAATGCCAAAAAGTGATTAACAAATTATTTTAAAAAGTAATGGTTAAAAAAAATTAGATAAGCTTTTATTTTCTCATCAGAAATGAAGTCCTTGATTTTTTAGAATTCATATGCATTTTTTTTTAGAATTTTCTTACATGTCGAAAGTTTCTTTTCTCGAAAATTTAAAAAATTTCATGTAGAGACATGAATTTCGGATATGGTTCCGTATCACGATTCTACAGCACACACAAAAAGGTTCGAGACGGTTGCGCCAGCAGTTCCGTAGTTATGGCCTTCAAAAATTTCCAAAACGGAGTATTCAAAAATGTAAGAAAATTCTGAAAAAATGCATGTGTCTTTTAGAAAATCAATAAATTTATTTGAAAAGAGAAAAAACAGGTTTAGTGATTATTTGTTAAAAAACTTTTTTTTTAGCAATTTGTTAATATCTCTTTGACATTATTATTGTGCAAAATTATTATTGTTAGCACCTTTAAAACAGTAAATTTTTAAAAGTTTTTTATACCATTAGGAAGTGTTCAAATTCTTGGGAATGTACGTGTGAACCATCCTTAAAAGTGTGGGGGAAGAGCATCGTCTATAAATATCAATATTTTTTTAATTCTCAATGAGTAACAAACGATTACCGAAACGCCGATTTTGCGGAACTCAACCTTAAGGGGCCGGAGGGGGATATGTATTCATGCATGTGCGCGAATAGAAATCTCATTCACAATATCTAAAATCTTATTTCTTTAAGTGCAATTCTGATTATCTGTCGATGATGATAAAAATTGTACAAAATTCGTATTTTCGTAATAACTCTTCATAGTCGCATTTCAGCATACTTCACTTAGTTTTTTGTCCTCAATTTTTTTCTTATCGTCAGCGGATTTAGCGTCGTAACAAACGGCTTACTTTTACTATAATGTATATCTGCATAAATATGTAATTTACAATTTGATTCTTACAAGTGACGGAACGATCGCGTCGATCGCTCGGTCTTCGAAATGAGCGAAGGGCTTTTCGTTTACGCCTTTCATTTTGTCAATCGAAATTATTATAGAAATATTATATTATCATGTTGTTGCAATGTCGGAGGTGTCACCTTGTATTTTTTTCCCCACTTCAATATCGCGCGTCTCGTGACTAGAATCAGATAGCGTCAGGATCGATCGACGTTTTGCGATATTCATCGGCACTGAACGACATACCGCGCATAGGGTGAACTAGCATGATATAAAATTGCGGCCCATGCAGTCTGACCTAATGTTGAAAAATCGTCAGACTCGGCACCGAAGTTTTAAAAATTCGTCATCGATGATCGACGAAAAATTTAATTCAAGGATGGCGATCCTTAATTCGTCTTTTTCGCGTCAGCTTTTTCGTCCTTCACCTGTCCACGGCCCATCAGCTTCGCCAGAGAGTCCCAGATTCCGCCCAGGAAGAGGGCGCAGAATAAATTCTCAAATGGAACGAACGGGTCGTGGATCCCGAGCAAAATAGAAGATAACTAGAGAAATAAAAACGAAACAGTTGCTATTAATACCGTGCGCCACGTATATGGAGACACGCGAGGGTATGGGCCTCGTGCGCTCGAGGGTAGACAGCAGATATGTTTTAGCACATTTACGGGTTGCTTATACGTTTTTTTTCAATTCATGGAAGAACTTGATTACGATAACAAGGCGTTAGGCAATTTAGGGAGGCGAGTGTTTGCATTGCATAATTGAAGCAAAATACTTATATTTTGCTATATTTTAAAATATTTATCTTAATTAAAAATAAGTAAATATAAAAATTTGTAACCTTGAAATAGACGAAGAAGATGACGATACCGAAGTACACAAGGGCATGTGGCGCGGAAATTAGATCAGTCTTTTTATCCAGGACGAAGATGATCGACGCGACCATCGATGCTTTTGTTGGGCTAAAAAAATAAATAAAAAAATCATTTCACATATACGATTAAAACGCATTGAAAAAAAATTTCAACAAAATTTATTTGAAAATTCGAGTGCAAAAATGATGTTCAATTACGTACAAGCTTGGCTGCATGAATTCCATCGCCGTCGGCGTCCAGACTCCACGAATTAGGCGCTCGAATAATTTGGTGAATCCCGCTCCGTTACCTGTTGAAATGTAATTTTTTTTTTTTAGAATTGCCTTTCCATTTTTTTAAGTGGATAATCTTTAATCCGGGCATTCTCTAACCTTTCAGTGTTCCGATAAGTATCATAATGAGATATGCATTTGGATAAAGTTTTCCCGCGTGTGTCACACCGTCGTAAACTTTTTTACACCTATTTAACATTAAAAAAATATATAGAACATAATATTCAATGCGTCCTGAAACGAGCTTATCCCGATGATACACTCACCTATATATCTCCTTCATCGCCGAACATATTATCTTAATCGGTAGAAATTTCGCAACTTTGTATCCAATGTCGAAGGGGGTGTAGAATATTACATACCTAGGAGCAAAGAATTTATCAGGTACACGGTAATAAATCAGCTTGACTATCTCAATCCGATTATAAATAATGCAATGTACAGTAGAATGTTGGAGAAGTGGTGGCGTTTACAAAACGATAAATCTACAGTGGAACCTCAATAGTGACAAATTCATCATTGTAGGTTTTTTTTTTCTTCAAAATAATGAAAATTCATATTTCATGATAATTCATTATGTGACCGTAATTCATAAAAATAAATAGTCAAGTTGCCTCCGCAAACAAGTACATAACAAAAAGGCATTTGTGAAAAAGAAAACTTTAAGCGATAATATTTGCCGCTAAAACATATGTGAATATAAAACACAAACGAAATTGATTTAAATTTTTTGTAGCAATCCGCCGAGCAACGCCATTGGCCGTGTCACAACCATGTAATTGGTCCACGTTCCAACAACCAACCCACAGTTGCCACAATCCAGGTTCCACTGTAACAACGATGAAGCGGACCAGAAAACCTTGAAGCTTTGTTACTGACCAGACAACAGTTGCAACTAAGAGTTGCGGTGTATTTTTCAGCGGTGCAAGAATCGGCTCTCCTAGCAAGCCATTGCACAACATTCCACCAGCGAACACGACCAGCATTGTAGAGAGCCAACATGACAGAGGGTGTTTTCTTGAGAACGCTTGGGCCCCTTTATAAAAAATAAAAAACAATTTTTTTTTTTTACTTTTAAACATAACGCGGAATTGAAGTGTTTTTTTTAGCGAATGTACGAGGTAACGTATTGCTTAACGTATCGGAGTAAATTTCAACATAGTAGAGTACTTGACTGCATGCAGGTTGCATATGGAATTCTTAGAACTATAGTTCATACAACTACCAATAACTATAATAAAAAATTAAAAATGAATCTCACAAAAAAATGTTATTAAAAAAAAAGAATATTTTCATTATCGTTTAAATATAATGCGGAAGTTGAATGGTTTTCAGCGAATGTACAAGGTAAAGTATTTCTTAACGTATCGGAGTAAATTTCAACACAGTAGAGTACTTGACTACAAGCAGGTCGGATGGAATCCTTAGAACTATTGTCAGTACAACTTCGCGGCCACAGACACTATTGACTCGGGAGCATCGATCTGACAGACGGAGTAGGCCAATTACCGATGCCTCCGTCAATCTCTTTTTTTTTATGTTGACCAACAACGTAATCGATATTCGAGACCGCAAAAAAATAATGAGTCACGCAAAAGATTCAAGGCAGCTGCCCAACTGCCCTTCACACTCCGCTGCCTGAGAAAGCGATTGTTTTGCTTCGATGATCCAAATCACTGTGTTCGACTTCATACATTTTTTTAATGAAAAAAGAAACGAATCCTATGCTGTTACGTTTTATTGATAAGTGTACCGAGATAGCTGAACGCGCAAATGCAATCTCCAAATTTGAAAATTCACATGAGAAAAGTTAAGCGCAGCTATGAAATTATATTTTTCAAAAATACTTATATGGACCGACGAATGACGAAAATTATAGTACGGAGATCGACCGACGAATGGTTAATTCACTGGATTTTTTGTTGTCTGTTTCACCGTTTTACTGATCGATTCACCGTACGCTCGGTGTCCTGTTGCGTTTATATTGAAAAGTGTACCGAGATAGTTAGATATGCAAATACTATCAGTCAACGTAAAAACTAGAACACAAATGTTCGTTCAGCGAGTGCGGACAACTGACGTTACTTAGACGTCGAAAATATGAGGGTGTTCATTCATTGGCATGTGTTCATTTGCTGGCTGGTCTAATCCATGAGAAAAGTATCATAAACCGACTAAAACAAAAATTTTGCAGGTGAACGAATAAAGAAAAGTAAACCATTCACTATGTTTACACTTCAATATTTTTATCTAAAATCTAAATGTTCGATCAACCATTCATAATGTCTATATTAAAAATATTTGTATTGAAATTCTATCTGAAATCTATATGTAAAATCAGAACAATAATTCAATTTTTCCGGATTAATTGGAAAGTGACTGAAATGCGTAATAATTAATGAGAAATTGCGTGAAGAAATATCTATGCGAAACGATCGATAATGGAGAGCAACGAAGTAGAAGAATAGCGAGAAATGGTCGCATGTGGTCGCCAACATCGATGGTCATTTACCGATAATGGAACACATTATATAATACACACAAGATATAGTGTAATATTGGCATGCGCGGTCCTGCATATTGGAAAATAATGTGTCGGACAAGGAAGAAAAGACGTCGAAAAGAATAGGCTTTGCGAGGTATTTTTATGTAGACCGCGGAAGTAATGGTCGAACGATTCTCTAAACTCGTAAACGTCGCGAATAACGTAATTAAATTTGATTGGCTGCATGATTGGCTTTAACTTTTCTCCTTTATTGGTGTCAATTATAGTGCAAATGTGCGTTCAAGCATAGATCTACACTATAAGAAAAATGAGTATGAAATTTAATGTAATGGACTGAATGTTGTTATGCAAATACTGATATATTATATTTCACATACAATTGTAATGAAAAATCAATGTTCAGTGTCTTTCATCACAATTGTACTTTAAATTTAATGTATCAGTTTTTGCATAAAAACCTCTAGTCCGGTATATTAAATTAAGAATTTTTTTATAGTGCACGGTAAAAAAAATCGTATGAAAAAATTAATGTTCAGTATATTTAAAAAAATTGCAACTACTTTGTTTTCAATAACTTGCTTTAATTTTTAATAATTTACTCAAATTTCAATGAAAAAGTATATTAATTTTTCATCACAATCGTACATTAAATTTAATGTACAAATGTTATCATGAAAACTTCAATCCGGGACATGAAATGTACAATTTTTATTTACAGTGTATCCGATATTCGATGTCACATTATTTACGCTGATTCAGCCAGTTCATCTCGTTTTCACCGCTAAGTCAAATCTCTAAATAGCACAGCTAGGATCCCCGAGGCTAATGGAATTATTATTTCTGCCAAGAATGCGTTTCGACTCGAATACATTTTTTTTCTATTAAAAGTAAATTACTCGAAAGTTCTTTCCGGAGGGTTCAAGTAATCAATAAATAAAAAACCAAAGATGCTGGAAACATGTAATACTGCGATCAAATTTTTCTCTACTACAGTTATGTTTGACCTTTATAAAAATTTATGTAAAATATGCTGAAAATTGTTTCGCAGTGAAAACTATAATTTCGAGCCAAATATTATGCTTAAAATATAATCGAGTATAACAAACTATCTGTGTGCAACAGCATCGTTACGTCTAATCAACATTTACATATGTCCCTATGTGCAACAACCGAGAAACGCGTGTTCAACACAGGGAACATTATTTGTACTTTTCCCAGTCCAAGTGGATTACACAGAGAGCATTATTCTATTTTCGTCTGAAAATTTCATGCTATATTCAGACCGGTTGCCAGTGGTCTAGTAATTGGACACACGAGTTTTCGCAGACGAGATTTTGTCTAGAAGCGAGATGAAACCGCAGCCTCGTGCTCCAATCTTACTGACAACAGGACATTTTTTTCATGCACCGAGTCACGTTAATATATAGATAAGTGCAAATGTTATTTAATTTTGTTTCAATGCCAATGGCCCGAACCACTCGTTTCAGCCCCGAAACATGAATTTAAAAATATGTATACCAAATGAAAAGCAATCCTCGAAGAAAATTATTTAATTCCTACAGAGAAACAAAAATAAAAATTCCAAAACAAATTATCTGAAGGATTTATCTTGCAAGATAAATGGTGCAGGCGAAATTTTAATATTTAAATATATAGACGGATAGAATTTGTGTGGCAGACGAAATCGAACAGGGGAGTCGAGCTATCTCAAGGCAGAGGCTCGGTGAGCTTTAAATTTAGAATCAGCCCCGGTAGGGTTTGGCTTACCGGGTCCTAAATCCTCTCTGACGTGTAGCGCGCACAGTACACAGTGAGCGATATCGAAGTACGGAAACATCTTTAATTTAATGACCTGATTGGCCATATCCAGGAAGGCTTCGGGATCCATCGTGTCCCTGTTTTATGTTATTCTCGCACTATTCGACAATAATTATGTATTTTTGTCTCTCGGGCCTAATTCGAAATCACTCCCGGCAGCCTCGATCGACGCTGGCTTTGCGCCGTCGGCTCGTCGTCTGGCGATGTCGTCTGCTTGTCTAATCCAAGTCTCAAGGCAACCCATTATAAGATTACAACCCGCCCCTCGCGCTCGTCGTTCCGCTTTCACCCGAACTTGCCAGGTGGCAGCACTGACCGAATAAACATTTCTTTTTTTTTAACTCGTCCCAAATAACCATCGGCCATCATCGTTGCAATTCGACGATAACAGCTGATAATTGGCATCAGCTGATACGGAGAACCTGTTTCCGAACAGCGTTGCCGGCGTTGCCGTATCTTTTCAGCGAAGCCATTTTAGCCTTCACACGCCGGTAGCGCTTGTGAATTTCCAACGTCGAAGGGTTTCGCTGAGGAGCCTGATAAGGTATTTCTATTAATTTTGTGATTTTTTAAAAATTTCTTCGGCTTTCTTGGGAAACGGAATAAAGTTATCAAACGTCGGATAACGCTATAGAATGACGATAGGAACTGTCGGCTCTTTACTTTTCGTTTCTACCGGTAAATTTATTTCGTGCTACATTTATGCACCGATGAGTGTGTGTTTCTATTATCTTTCTGTTAGCTAATAAAAGTCTGATGCGTGGTAGATTACATTTTTCAATATTATTCAGCAAATAAATCGAGCGAAACACGTGTATATTTAGAGTCAACTACGGCGCGGTGATCGCTGTTTAGAACTGTCTCACTTGCGCTTGCGCGGCCCGAACTGCTTTAGCATTCATTTAAGGCGCAGAATACAAAGGAAAATTATAACTTTACTGTTAAAAAAATGTAAATTTAATGTACCGGACTGGATTTTTTTATGCAATGACTGGTATATTAAACTTTATGTACAACTATGATGAAAAATGCATATACTTTTACAGTGAAGTTAAGGTAAATTATTGGAATTAAAGTACTTTTACAGTAAAGTTAACTTACATTATTGAAAGCAAAATATTTCTAAAATCTTTAATACACTGTACATTAATTTTTCATCACAATTGTTCATGAAATTTAACATACCAGCTTATGCATAAAAACTTTCAGTGTCAGTACAGTATATTTCATAGGAATTTTTTGACAATGTTGTTTCAACGTTTTTTGCTTGGGTGAAAGAAATTAATTAAACATTTTTAGATGTTCCTGAACATAATGCCTTAACACTTAAGCTATAACGCAGACTTATCGTTTAGGTTAATTATAAATTAATGAATATTTATTCCAGATAATCGAAAGAAAAAAAACAAAAATGGCGTTTGCGGGCAAAGTTGTGCTAATAACAGGCGCCAGTTCTGGCATCGGAGCGGCGACTGCAATTCACTTATCGAATCTCGGGGCATCGCTGTCGATAACCGGACGCAATGTCGAAAATTTACAAAAAATCGCGGACCAATGTACAGGACCGAAACCATTTATCGTTGCCGGCGAGCTCACCAATGAGACTGACACGAAAAACATTCTTGAGACTACGATCAAGCATTATGGAAAGTTGAATGTATTGGTCAACAATGCCGGTTCTCTGGAGAATGGGAGCATCGAAAATACAAGTTTGGAACAGTTCGACAGGTATTCGATTACACCCTTCGTATTGATCAGTGAACCGTTTCGCAAATGCGTTTAGATCACTTGGTGGAAAAATGGGAAAAATTTGCGCACGCCTTGCGTGCGCAAAACCCTCATTTTCACACCCTGTGAAACAACATTTTCGACGATACTCGTGCGAAAAACGTTTTCTTAACTTGTGTGATTGCAACAGTCGCCTCCGGCTCATGGTGCAAATTTACACTCGTCAGTTTTTTCGCGCTATTGAAATGAGCGCAGAAAGGCACTTTTTCGCATCGCGTGTGAGCAAAACACTACGCATATGTACAAACGCCGTATGGTCTTTCTTCTCGCACTCGCGCGGGAAACTGCGTTTCCACGCACACTTCTCAAAAACGAAGTGTGATTTTCGTGAATCTGTTAGGAAAGATTATGCGAATGGCATGGGCATAAAAAGTAGAGTCCTGACTCACGTGCAAGCAGCACGAGGCGAAGACGAGTGCGGCATTAACACTCGTCAAGAACTCCCTTTTTACGCCCTTGCCATACAAATCACTATTCTATAATCAATATTCTATAATATTCACGATCGGGAATATGCTCTTTTGGAATCATGCGTCATTTGTGTTTCAGAGTTTTCAATTTGAATGTAAGGTCGATGTATCACTTGACTATGCTGGCGGTGCCACATCTGGTGGAGACCAAAGGAAGCATTGTAAATGTTTCCAGCGTCAACGGTTTGAGATCGTTCCCCGGTGTTCTTGCTTACTGCATGAGTAAATCGGCGGTCGATCAATTTACCCGATGTGTTGCTGTCGAACTCGCAGGGAAACAGGTAAACGATCACGTAAATTACTATCTTCAAAATTCCAAACCGACGCTTCGTTTTCATGTAACATCGATTCAAAGTTTCAACTTTCGGCATTTCGGAGTATAACGGCTTCGTAGCTTATCGCTTAAATTATTTCTTCTTAAGTACTTGGCGTCGAGATATAAAGTTTTTCCATGTGCAAACTCCTCCGAAGCTTGAGACTACGATTTTTCGGGTTTATGTCGAACGCAGCACGTTCGATCGTTGAAAGTTTTAGACGAGTGGATTTTGTTCTTGCATTGTAACCGATGTAATCGACGTAGAATTATTACAGAAGTAAATTTTCTTTCGCAGGTGCGAGTGAATTCCGTAAATCCCGGCGTTACCGTGACGAACCTGCATAAAAACACCGGAATGAGCGAGGAGCAGCTCAAGAACTTCTTCGAGCATAGCAAATCGACGCATGCGCTCGGACGACCTGGCGACGTGCAGGAAGTAGCGAAGACCATTGCATTTTTGGCAGGTGACGATTCGTCTTTTATCACTGGAGCGAACCTACCAGTTGATGGCGGTCGACATGTTCTCTGCCCACGCTAATTGCAAAATTTCATGCGTTGTGTAATTTCTCGCATTGCCACAAACCAGTTACTTTTTTCAAGACATACTCCGATAGTCTTTGTTTGATTTCCTCTCTGCGCTTCGCAATTTTTTCGGTTCACATATATTTTTACACTCCGCTGCTTCATTTTATGCAAAATTTATCTTAGCCGCCTTGGACATTCCACTCTTCGATTATTGATATGTTTTTGATTAAATTCTGCATAATGGCTGCTACTAACAACGAATAAATACAAATTTCGAAAAAAATGCCCTCAGAGGTCGTCTTCCTATTCATATATGCGATTGCTTAGATATATTTTTGTTTTGTAACCATTTTTTTGAACGATTTAATTGTTACAAGAAACTGCGTTATTGATTTTCAATCGATATTACCGGTCATTTTTCTGCACTCGTTTCTGCAATCTCGGGTGTTTTTTCAACGATGTCCTGTTTCCATATATACTCCGCGGCATATCCCGATTTGGGTACACAAGAATTTCGGCAAGTAAAAATTAGCAGAGTCCCCCAATCGAAGCTTTTAAGGACATCGTCGAAGTTTAAGTAGTTCAATAGCTGTGGCATTATCTGTAACACAAACACCGTTAGCGATGACGAGTATTTAGGACGCTCGTATATTCACTCAACTCGACTTTGATTTTAAAGTACCTGAAATTCAAATTGCCTCTCGCTATTGCATTCGCCACATTTTGGAACGTTCAGCGCTTGACTGCTCGAGGAAATGTACAAGGGTTTTCCTCCACGGTCGTACCTGAAAAACAAAAAAAAAGTGAAATAAAAACATTAACGTTTAAGAGACATGGTCTCTTAAAATACCAGGATGATTGATTGTTACCTCAGGACTTGATCCGGATGCCTTCTCATTTTTTCACTGAAGTATGTGAAAGTTTCGTCCTGCTCGGTGTGCGACATCGTGTGTAGATCGCCGTCGATATCATTTTCAGTTTGCAAACTTCCGGCTTTTCCGCTCTTTACGAGAGATTCGAAATGTTCCATTTCCTCTTTTTCCTTTGCCAGGTCGTCATCGTTCTCGTCATCCTCTATTTCCGTTTCCGTCACTAATTCGTACTCCGGGAACAGCACGCCGTTCGACCCGACGGCCGTCGCAACAGTGTTGCTTTCGGCGGGTGCCTCTTCGGCGTTGCATCGCTGCTTGTGCCCAGCTTTCCAATCCAGAACTTGGTGAGTGCGGCTGCAGTAACTGGCATTTTTACATTTGGCACAGTGGCTCGGCGCGAGTAGTCCACAGACTCTGCAAGTCTTTACCCATTTGTCGGCGTCTGAACAAAACAAAAACATAGATGTTTGATTAACATTGGTATCAATTATTTGAGAAAAATGTGCAACTTGGAGTTGCCGATTTCACGCAGAACTGCTGATATATAACAGAGCTTTAAACTTAAGCATCTACAGGTCGAATTTTAAAACATTTTGAGCTCACTCTTGAGATCAAGCCTATGATCAAAGCTTGACCTGAACTTCATTGTGTTCTTCAGATTTGTCTTCAGTTCAAATTTAAGATCAACCCTCAGTTCGAACTTGATGTTCTGGTTGAGTTTCATCATAACTTAAACCTTAAGTTTGATCTTAAGTCTGAACTCAAATTCAACTGTAATTCAAGTTTAATCTTACTTCAACTTAAGACATGAAAAAACTTAAGCATGAAATCAAGTTCAATGTGAAATTCGATCTTAAGTTTGATCCTAAGAGCGATCTTACGTTTGATCTCTAGTCCAATCTCAACAGCCATCTTAAGTTCAATCTCAAGAGCGATCTTAAGTTTGATCTCAGGAGTGATCTTAACTTCGATTTCAAGATCAATCTTAAGATCAACCTAATCTCTTATCATTCGACCCTTAGTGTGGTATATTGCAATGTGAGAACAAGATTTTTATCAAAGTATTAAAAATAAACGTTTTGTAAGCAAGTCAGAAGTCCCTGCGTCTCGTGACTCAGCTACTTCTGACGTATACAGAACCTGAAACTTTACATGCACGGATCTCAGTGTATTATATACATATATTTATTGGAATCTTAGAAAAAGATTTCTATCAAGGGACTAAAAAAAAATGTGTTTAAAGCGAGATACAACATACGATGCGTTTTATAAGTATTGTATAAATAACTCTCATAGAGAAAAAAAACGATTGAGGGCAAACATACAATAGGGAAAGTTAAATTTCGCACTTATATCGTTTCTCCAGTTTTCATGCTCCTCGGGTGGTTCGAACGGGTAAAACGCGTTCTCCCTTGGCAGTTGACATCGCAGAACTTTGAGGTTAGAGCTGTCGTTAGCTCTGCAACAGGCCTCATCGTTGCACACGAATATGTAAAGAGTTCTGTGAAAAGCTTGAGTATCCTCTTCGTAAGGTGCATATATTTGACACAAGAATATGCATGGTTTCTTACAAACTTCACACTCCACGTCCTTGCTGCTCGGAAGTTCTTTGAGGTTAAGCCACGCCGGCTTTCCGCCAATCTTGCTCGGAAAGAAACGACTCTCCAGTCGCCAGCTCTCGCACTCTTCCACGAAACCTATGTCGATTCTGCCCATCTTTCCGACCGTCGAGAACTTTAAGTGCCGCCTTGTTTTCGCGAAAACACAACGGGACCGCCGGTCGACGCGAAAAATTCGATGCGCTCTCGCTAAGTTAAGTACAGTCGGACAAGAAAGTTCACTGCACGAGCCAACAGTCGTCAATGGAAACCAAACGCACACAACAGTTATACATTGTCGGTTGCGAGGTTGCAATAAGTTGACGCTTCGAAGCACGGTGTATCACAATTTAATGAGGTGTACACACCTCATTGAATTCAGAAAAAAATCATTAATATCCAACTTCATACTTGTAAAAAAAAAGTGTGTTTCAAAGGGTTAAATCGTATTGATAGCCTTGGCGCGCTTGGCGCGGGGCGGCGCTTTGTGAAGAGCACCAAAGTTTACAGCCAACAATTCATCGAATGCTTTCCGAATAAAGAAACAAAGAAAGACCGCACATGAAAACTCGTACTATAGTTTTGTATGTGAAAAAAAAGCCTATTGAAGTTCGAATGCAGTCTGACCCACACATAGAGACGAGTTTATAGTTTTTTATTTCTAATTTAATTCATCCGGTCTAACAAAAGTTAGTTGATTTTCCTTCGTGCAAGAAACCTGGCGATCCTTCCGCTCATCAAGAATTTCAAGTCTCGCCTTGATTTCGCGAGAACCCAATGGATCCGCCGGTCGAGGCGAAAAATTCGCTGCGGTCTCGCATTTAAGTACAGTCGGACAACAAAGTTTACCGCACGACCGGAACAATCGTCGATGGAAACCGAATACATATACAGTTATACATTGTCAACTGCGAGGTCGGGATAGGTTTCGTAAAGAACGCCAAGGTTTTCGGATTATCTCGGGTATTACACCCAAAATTCATCGAACACTTTTCGAGTAAAGAAACAAAGAACGACTGAACATGAAAGCTCGAACCATACTTCTGTATATGTTGAAAAAAAAAACCTATGGAAGTTCGTATGCAGTCGGGCCCACACAATTAGACGGGTTTATAGTTTGTTAAAGTCCAATTTGATTTACCCAGCCTAAAAAAAAGTATCGAATCGAATGATAACGTTAGCTTGATTTTTCTTCGTGTCAGGAGCATCTAAACAGGTACACAAGTCCGAAAGAGAGCGAGTGTCGGGCTCACGTTAATTTGCTTGTTCCGTAACGCACACACGCGCGCACCGCACACGCGCAGTGCGAGCCTCGAGCGTCGGGAGGCGCGCGAGCGAGAGAGAAATATCAATGGGTGGCCAGAGTGTAAGATGGCGGACTGTGCATCAGAAGTACGGCGTTCGCCAACAAGTAACGAAGACGGTATGAATACCGGGGTGACGATGATTAACAACGGACGTGTGCCGCAGCATTCGATAAACGCCGATAATCCGACGGGTCAGGGGCCAAGGTGCGTGACGATATACAAGACCGAAACAGGATTCGGGTTCAACGTACGGGGACAGGTCAGCGAAGGTGGACAACTAAGGAGCATCAACGGCGAATTGTACGCACCCCTGCAGCATGTCAGTGCCGTTTTGTCACACGGTGCAGCGGAAAAAGCCGGGGTTCGCAAGGGCGACCGGATTCTCGAAGTGTGAGTAAACTTATTTTTTTCTTGTCATCGTTATTTTTCGGCTGCTCGGTTTCGCGTCCGCCCGCGGGTCGGTGTGTTTGCCTCTAGAGAGGCTCGGGCATAATCGACCCTCTGCTTCTCGGGAGACACTTGTTTCATCGTCGTTGGCCTTCGTGGCAACCTGTCCCTTGGCTGTGTCAACAATTTTTTATTTTTTATTTTTTTTATCGTCTCTGCCGTCGAGGCTCTTATCGTTAAAACAATGAATTTAATTTAGTAGATCGCGAACGAATTTTTTCTTCTGTTTATTTGACACGCATAAGACGCCGCGCGCTGGGAAAGCGAGCCAACGGCACGCTGTCAATCAAATCTATAATACGAGCGCGCGTGACCTCTATGATCTTTCAATCTTCTCGTATCACTCGTCGCGCACGTCGCTGGTCCTCCGCGCGTAGGTAGTGTACGTAAGTAATAGTGTAAGATTGTCATTGGCATCGGAACGGCCCGGTACCGTATTCTCGCCTAAATTGCCGAACGGCGTTCTTCGGACTTCGTCCTCGAGAGTTTGTTTTCTTCTGTGATCTTTTTTGTTTTTTTTTTTTTTTTTTTCACACGTACTGTAATAATAGATCTGTTTACTCGGGGTTTCTGGTAGGTGAAGTTGATACTTTAAATTCGAATTATGCAGCCAATGTACGAACAACATCTATATAGATCAAGTTTTTTCGGACCATTCATGGTGTTTTTGTGCTTCAATAATAAATCTGTTTAGTAGCAGTTGATACTATAAGTTTTAATTCTGCAGCCAAAGTAGGAACAACATCTACGTACATCAAGTTTTTCGGGCCGTTTGTAGTGTTTTTGGGGTGTGAATGCATTTGTCTCAAGGATTTTTCCACCTTTTATGGTGTTTTTGTGCTTTAATAATAAATCTACTTACTACGGGTTTCCAAGTACGCGTAGTCGATACTTTAAGTTCTAATTTTGCAGCCAAAGTAGAAAGACCATCTATGCATATAAACTTTTTTGACCATTTATGATGTTTTTGTGTTCTAATAATAGATCTGTTTACTACGGGTTTCCAAGTAGCCACAGTTGATACTTTAAGTTCTAATTTTGCACCCAAAGTACATAAAGTGTTTTGACCATTTATGGTGTTTTTGGGCTTTAATAATAAGTCTGTTTGCTACGAGTTTCCAAGTATAGGCGCAGTCGATACTTTAAGTCGTAACTTCAGCCGATTCGTGTGCGAAATAGACGTTCGTCTGGTGAGAGTGAAAGTGAAGATTGAATCAAGTAGGAAATTCATTGTTTCCGTAGTCCGATTTTTGTGTTTTTTTTTTTTTTTTTCGTTGTGCGATTTCCTTGTTACAAGAGATATCGGCGCGGGTGGTGGGCGTTTTAGTCCAATGACGCCGCAATTCCAACGGTTGCTCGCGTCAAACACTCGATTGCCCTGTGGTACACGGAAATTCCGTTGTTTATCGTTTAACGATATTTTTTTTTGTCTGTAAACGCCAGAGGCGATGAAGAGTACATATTATTTTTAATCTACGCATCTCGTTGTATCTTTAGCGAACGTCGCTGTTTCCTTTTCTCCGGTCACTCGTTGTATCGTCAGTATTAACACGTATCCGATTTCTCGCGCGGGCGCGTTCGTCTCCTATCCTATAATTTTCTAATAACACACGAGGCGAGCTGTAGACATCTTATCGACGGCGAAAGGCATAAACGAGCGCTCGGTTTTTTTTTTTTTTTTTTTTTTTTTTTTTAAGTGGTATTCGTAAACGGTTGAGTAAAAACATTGTTCTTTAAGAAAGTTGCAAATTATTTAATCTCCAATAAATTGATTTTATCTTCCAATTACGCTTTAGCTGTTTGCGGACATTACCGAATGCTTCATGCAGAAGACAAAAATACGATATTGTGGTTAATGTTTTTTTTTTATTTTTATCACGCGCTATCGCGCGAATTGATTTTGCTTGTGCACGTTCGCGAACCTCCGCGACTCGAGGTAAACTAGACGCAACCTTTTACACACTGCTCGAACTACAACCATCACCTTCGTGACGACGCCCGTAACCTATATTAAAATTAATATCGCGTGTATGTACGATGTGTATGCCAGCGTAATCGAGAACTTTGACGTTATTGGTCGTTACACTGATTACTATTAAATACGTATTGCACGAAGCCTGTGTTGCTTATATGGATGCGCCCGAAACTTGGTAATGTAATTATTCTGTGTGTCTTCGCATAGTATTGACAAAGATGAAACAATCACGAGAACAATTCCTTTTTTTTTTTGGTAAAGAAATTTTTATTCTTTACGACGCATACCGGAACTGCGCCAGTTCCGATTTGAAAATCTCCTTTTTCGACCGGAAGTGATGTTATGCCGGAAATACGCCACTTCTCTCGTTCGAGGATTCTCTTGTTCGAGGATTTTCTCGTTCGAGGATTAGCCTTAAGTATCTTACCGTCATACACTTATTCTAACATTTGTTAATTCGTATTACGGAATTACAATCGAGGGGCAAGTCGACTTTCTCACTACGTTCACGATCGTTTAATTAAAATGTGGTAATTCGCCTTGGTACTCCGAAATCCCGCATATATATATATATATGCTTACATTACTCACATTAATTATATTAATTGAACATTCTTGTACTTTTTTGTAAAATTGAAATACCAGATATTAAAACTAAAAATGTTTCGCATGAAATTTAAGAATATTGTTTGAAATTGCAACAACAGTATGTGTAAAAAAAGGTTCCAATGTCGTTCATCAATTTTCGAACAATTTTCCTTACAACTTGGTATTGCAATTACGCGAGTTGAGAAAGAGTTTTTTTCGCACGAGTATCGTACCAAATTTTATTTCACAAGGTGTGAGAATTGCAGTTTTGCGCACGCGAAGCGTGCATGAAACTACCATTTTCGCACCGAGTGTAATAAAGTTAATTGTTTTTGATACCGAACGAGCACGGCTTAGGTGGAGTGGACGGTGTTTCGCACGATCTTAACGGTACGGTGGAGCGTGGGCGTACGATAGCTCGAATAACCTGAAACTGAGGTGCGCTTTTATCGATTAACACAAAGCCAGCAAATTTTTATTTCAATTCGACGCTTGTACAGACCAAAGAATGCCAAAACATCGAATGAGCTCTCTTATTCGCGCAGTCTTACAGAAGGGAAGCACACAATTTCGTAGTAATTAAACTGAGCGTGGATGCACGATGTATTTTAAAAGGTTTGTCGCGGTACGGCTTCGGCAGAGTTTTTATGCTTACGCTTGAATGGGATTCGTATGTCTATAGATGCATTCGTCGTTTTTTCAAGGACACGGTGTGCGATATGATACGGAGCCCCTTTGCAAATCTCATTGATTGCATATTTCGTGTAAGCGCATTTATGCGTTGACGAAGTTACGCTCGTAGCTACCGGGCACCGTTACTACATATTATCGACTTCGCACCTCGTTTGCCGGTCGGGTTCACGCAATTTACATCGTTAGCTTAACGAATGGGTCAACCCGAGTAGGCTTTGGTCAACGCGAGTTGTCAGTGCGATACAATCATGAGATTAATTAATCTGACACGAAGGGAATAAACGCGGCAGAGTAAAACCTCGATTATCCTCCGGGCAAGCGGATTCCATTTAGATCGGTCGATTAAATTCTCCCTTCAAACTAATCGAATAGTATCGAAATGTAATTATAAAAAAAAAAAATGCTGAAAAAAAAATCGCAAGTACTTCCATGTGAAGTTTCTTCGATTGGAGCGAAATAATGTTGATTGTAAATATCAGTAACGTTGATGCCACTAAAACGAGGCAGGGTTGTTTTTCTTCGAGAAAAAAGTACCTTGTGCGTGAAGGGAACGATTAAAATTGCGAACGAGCATTATAAATTCTTGCATTAATCCTTGAGAGCCCGGTGCACACTAGATCTCTGCTGTTTTTCATTAAGGTCTTCATTTTTTTTTTTAATCAACTCGCCTGGGTCGGCAAGGTGCGGGGTCGATTCGGGCTGACCTCTGGTGAATCCTCGTGAATTTAACCCACCGGTCGTCGAGGGCCGCAAAACTACCGCAAATATCTTTAAACATCGGAAAGGTGTCTCGTACAAAGCGGATGCTTGGAAAGGTTGAAAAGAAAAATCAGATAGATGGATTCATATTAATTGCTCTACTACTTTCACTATTTTCGACTAGCGACCGATAACGATCAGCTTATCCCTATTATTTGGCTGGTAAAACATTACCAATAAAATATTATTAATGACCGAATAAAACATTACCGAATTGTATAACACGTTCGGAGATTCTTTTCGAGAATTTTTTTTTCAGTGCTTTTTCAACATTTTTTCCGATTGTCTTTGTTTCAAAATTGTTCAAAGAAACTTTTGTTTGTAATTTTTTCGAAAATTGGTGCATATTTTTAAACATTGGAAAGGTGTATCGTACAAGATGATGCTAGAAAAAGGTTGCGAACAAGTCAGATAGTTGGATCCATATTTATTGCTATTACCACTTTCACTATTTTCTACGCGCGGCCGATAACCGTTGGTTTATTGCAGCTATTGGTTGGTGAACCTACGTAGTACCGTTCTTTTTTCCCATCGTCCAAGCCGCGCCTCCAGTCCCGACCAATAACTGCACACCTCTCACTAACGGAATGCCAAGTGTCTACCCGCGCAAGGTTGATCGGCTATTCACTTTCGACTCTCGAGCAAGAAACGAGGAAATTCTCTCCGCAAACTATTCCAATATTGAAACGGAAACTTTGTTTCCATTCTCAGAAATCCGATCGAGTCTCATGACACTTGTCAAGTTCTGTGATTAGACGACGATAATTTATAAACAATCGAACAAATCGGTCGACGAACAATTCGATATGTTGACGTGTTACGTTTCGGCGATACAATACGATTGGATTAAAAATCCAAGATATTCCAGAAATCTTGGAAGTGGCACCAACCCTCATTCCGTTTCGAAAAGGTGAAAAATTCATCGCTATAAGTTTGTGGTGTAATATTCTTGATACGAGATAATTTGATGGTGCTGATTAATATTTGAATGTTCTTTTCTTTGTTTCAGAAACAACGTTAACGTTGAGGGTGCTACCCACAAACAGGTCGTCGACCTCATCAAATCCGGGGGTGATGTCTTGACATTGACAGTGATCTCAGTTACACCACAGGAGGCCGAAAGATTGGAGCCCTGCGAAGATTTAAGGTAAATTGTTTTGTCATTCGGCCGCACATTGTCGCAAACTGCCATGTCGTATTTTTTTTTATCCATTTAATCAAACTATTTATTACCTATGACAATATTACAGTCATTACTGTAGTTGTGGGTTTTATTCGTCGAATCAGCCGACTTAAAACTCGCTGCCTTTATTTGCATGTGGCTAGGTGAGAAAATTATTGCTTATTAAAAAAAATGCGATGCAAATCGACTTGAGAATAGCGATTTATCATTATAATATGTGAGGCAATTCAGCCGCAGCGGATATGGCGTCTCCGTACAAAGTTCGAACGGTTCATCGATAGTAATGGATAGCAATTAAGTCCACTATTTAAAATTACTATTAAACAATGTTATACATTATTCTGTAATTTATTTCAGTTACTCGTCGGTGGATTATAGTGAAAAACGTTCGCTGCCCATCAGCGTGCCGGATTATCATGTTCGAGAGAGGAAGCATGAACGATACGTTGTATTTAATGTCTACATGGCGGGACGCCATTTGTGCTCGAGGCGGTATCGAGAATTTGCTGCCCTTCACATGGCCTTGAAAAAGGAATTTATCGGCTTCAATTTTCCCAAACTTCCTGGAAAATGGCCCTTCCAGTAAGAAATGTTTAACTCGTTAATATTTTTACTAATCTTTTCAATATGTGACAAGACTTTTTTTAGATCTTGATGTTCGAACGCCATAAGTCAAAGGACACAAGTCAATAGAGTGCTACATTTTTCAAATCCTTTATACAAACTTTTACGTATGTAATAATTACAGTGGATCGTTATTTGCATTACAGCAAATGTTCTTAACGTAGAAAAATATTAATTGCAATGGATTTACAAGAAATATTAACCGGTTTGTGCAAATTTCCGAAAAAGTACATATTCGTTCAGTTTTTTCGAAGAATAATCCGCAATTTTTTATTACGGCTGATTCTCTTCCTTGAAAGATGTTTTATGAATTCAACATCAGATATTGTATAGTATTTTCTGTTAAAAAATGACCGCCTTTTGTTTATGCATCGACAGAATTCCTTTATAAACGAACAGAATAGAACATCCCATCGAATATTTAGATGGCGAATTTGTAGAGCATCTTTTAAGGTAGAGAATAATCTGTAATACGTCAAAATCGAGAAAAAAATTACAGATTCTTCTGTGAAAAAAAATGAACTACTATGGACCTTTTCGAAAATTAGCATAAACCAGTTAATATTTTTGCAAATATATCGCAGTTAATGTTTCTCTAGGCAAAGACATCAGCAATAATACAAATAACCATCCACTATAATCAATAGACGCGTAAAAATTTGTGGAAGCGTTTTTCAAGATGTAGCATTTATCTGACTAGTGTAAAGCACGCCATCCTCCTTAAGCTATTGGTATCTAACTCAAATCCGATGTACGGTAAAATGTTCGGAGCGATACAATATTACGAATTAAATCGTTGACAGACTCAGCGAACAACAGTTGGACGCGAGAAGACGAGGACTCGAACAATATTTGGAAAAGGTGTGCGCGGTACGTGTGATAGCCGAAAGCGACGCCATGCAGGAATTTCTTACGGACAGGCTGGAAGAGGACGGGGATCAAGGTCCAGCCGTTGACCTGAAAGTTCTGCTGCCGGACCGTGAGGTCGTTACCATTACAGTACCAAAAGCTGCTTTAGCGAAAGATGTATACGACGCAGTGTGCTACAGAGTTGGCTTGGACGCTGAAACTGCTAAATACTTTTATCTGTTTGAAATCGTCGAATATAATTTTGGTAAATATCTTAACTAATCATTTTAACGTGCAGAACAAGAATCTCATGATTTATTGTTTTCATTTAGTCACAAATTTGCTGGTGATTCGACTTGTATAGACGATCAATATTAATAATTTTATACAAATTCTCCTGAAATTTTTGTTTTCTTCCACTCGAACAGCACTGACGGATATACAAAAATATTTTTTGTTGCAGAACGGAAACTGCAGCCACACGAGCACCCGCATACCTTGTACATTCAAAATTACTCAACCGCGAGTGCGACTTGCCTAGCCATTCGCAGATGGCTGTTCAATGTGTCGAAACCATTGAGCGAGCAAGCATTGACATGGATATTTTGGCAAACAATCGATGAGGTTAATCGTGGCCACATTACCGCTGGCGAAAGATTGTATCAGTTAAAAGCACTTCAAGATGCATCGAGAAAGCATGAGGTAGGCGTGTACCGGAAATCTTGGGAGACTTTCCATCTAAATTCGTCTTAGGTATTCTATTAACAATCTTTCATATAAAACTAACCCTGTCATTAGTGCCCTAAGTCGTTCCTCGAACCCTTCGCAATCACCGTCAGGCGATCACGAAGGGTCGTTCTTGGCGTTGAGACACTGCCGTATCACTTAATTGTGTATTGAATATCTTGCAATGCTTTAAGGATACAGACAATTTAAAAAATATGAAGATTATTTACCCGGCAGTATTTTTCCGTAAGGCACTTAAGGATGCATCACAAATACGTTCTCAACCAAAACTTTAATTTAAATCAAAATTTCAGTACTTCGCGATATGCCAAAAATCTGAAAAAATCAACCGTATTAATTATATCAAAAGCTTTAGTTTTGCATGATAATGCCAAAAAATTATTAATGAATAATTCAAAAAATGAGTTGCTTTAAAAGACAATTCTAAAGAGAGAAAAAAAACATTTTCTGATTATTTGTTGAATAATTAATCTTCTTAGCAATTTTTTTATGACTTTTTGACATAATTATTATGCAAAATTGAAGTCCTTGGCACCTTTAATACAGTTGATTTTTAAAAGTTTTTTATACTATTAGGAAGTGTACAAATTCTCGCTGAAATTCACTTTTGGCTGGGACTGTACATGTGATGGATCTTTAACGCCAATAAAAAAGTCCTTATATGGTGTACGTTAATTAATCGACGTACGTGCTCCTTACACACACCATTCGTGGTCCCAGAGGGTCAAAGAACGATTGGCCCTACAATTGCCTTCTGACGCCCCTTCAATGTTTTCTCACCTTACCGACATTCTGTAGCCAAATCACTTTGGTAGCTCTCTCGATACGGGACTTATTAAAACGCCCACCTATTAAACGGTCGATTAAAAATTATTCTAAACTATGCAGATTTTTATCCACACTTTGGGTATTCAACGCTTTATTAAAGCCACACTTTGACTTGTACAAACAGTTTGAATAAATAGTACCGAAAGGGTTGAAGTGATATGGATTATGATAATTATTATTAATGATGACGAAGTAACCTATGTAAATATCGTTCTCTTTTTTTTAGTATCTAAAATTGGCGAAGGAGCTGAATGGCTACGGTGATATTGTATTTCCACATTGCGCCTGTGACTCTAGAAAGGAAGGTCATGTGATTGCAGCGATTGGCACTGCAGCTTTTAAGCTCCACGCAGCTAAGGAAGATGGTACACTAGAATCGCAAGTCGTCGAATTTCCGTGGAGAACAATAACTCGATGGGAGGTCGACGAGGAAGGAATGGCCTTTTGTTTTCAATACACACGACAAGACAACCGACCACCGCGCTGGCTTAAAGTTTTCACACCTTACGTGAGTACAGAGTCGTTGGGCTGTCAAAAAAATTACCCTGAAAATATCTACGTGACGTCAAATTTTGTCCTTGGCAAGTTTCTGTCAATGCACAGCTTTAAGGGTTTACGCCACAGTAAAGGAATAAAAACGCATTCATATTTCGTGATTTTTTTCTCAGTAAATATACGCTTTAGCGATTTCCTTTTTTTAGGGTGGAAGGAGGATATATTAAAGAATATTTAGAAATATTTTCATTAAATTTTATTGTTAATATGTATTCTTTGCGATGTCCCTGATTCAACTTGTCAGAAACAAACTTTTTTTTTACTGCTTCTTAACAAATGAAAAAGTCGATTTTAATTGATCGATTTTTACCAATTTTTCAACACTGTATTTTTTAACACCGAAATCATTTTTTATTGTTATTTTTTAAATGTGAGACCGTCAAGGTTTAAAGAATCTGTTGAAGTATTTCGGTATACATTTTTATAAAACCCATCAAGCCATTTTTGAGAAATCAGGCGATCTTGAAAATTAGGTTTTGAGAAAAATGCGTGCGAAGTTCGGCCGCGTCGCTGCTCGAACGCTCCACCACTTTCCACATAACGGTCTCTAACGTTCATAATTCGTTGAATTTTAACATAAAGATGTAACAGAATATTCTTGACACTATAAACTATTCGAAAAAAATGGATATTTTACTGTGGTGTAAACCCTTAAGGCGAGGGAAAAAAGACTCAGTCGGTAACAAAAACTGTAATGAATGCTATTCGGAGATGGTAGACATTTCGCGATAAAGCAAATTTTTAGCTGATGTAGAATTCAATACCGAGTCCGATGACACTTCGCATTTACCACAAATTTCAACCACTTTTACATGGGATTTATTCGACAAATATACCTATCACTCTTATACTCATATGTTACGTGATACATGTTTCAACTCATCTTAAGCTCAAAGGCTGCGACGATACACGTGCTATACGTAACCTCTTTAATTGTACAATTTTTCACCGATCATGTAATTTGTTTTTCTGCCACTGCAGTACACGTTCCTGTCGGACTGTTTCGATCGAATAGCCCAGGAAGCAAAGTGGGACGATCCGGGGGAATGACAGAACATCAAGAGCTAAAAGAAATACTTCCAATTTGTAAAATAAACGGTGGGCAAAATACTAAAATGGCCACTGTCATAGATTCATTATGGTGGTTGCCTTCGACGATTGGTTTCCTCATTTACTAAAAAAAGAAAAAGAAAAAAAAAAACGAAAAAAAAATCGCTTCGAGCACATATTGCTATCATCGACGCGCTTCACGACATCGCGGCTCGTCACGTTCAACAGAAAAAAAGAAACGCAATGAAACAATTGCTGCCCATAATTCTATACATATTCAAGAAAAATGATAAGATATAGTTTTATTTTATAAGTAGAAGAGTAATTACGGTGTTAGAACGAAATCGATGCTCTACCCTAGGGAGTTCCATGGAAAAAAAATGTTGCGTTGAACGAATATCAATTCTCAGTAGAAGATGAAAATTCAATGTTATGTCTAGGAAAACCATCTGTTAGTTCAGCGATCGAATTAGCTCGAGTTATAATATGTTTATTTTGCCTGGTGCAAAACGTAAAGCGAAAAATGTGAAGTAATTCCATAAACAGATGAAAGGAAGACAAATTATTGAAGAGAAAAAAGAAAAAGAAGAATCGATTTCAATTCCCGCCTAGTGACGATCCGTCGTTCGGCCTATGAGTCGCTAGTCGCTATTACAGCATTATGTATTCTATTACATATACAATTCTGCAATTAATAATTCGTTCGATCGATCACGAATGAAAAAAAAAATTGCAAATAGAGGCGTGACTACCGTTTTCGACACTCACACCTCTGGGCGGTCAGTCGAAAGTTTCAAATGTTCCTCCTCATTAGCCTCGTAATTCACGAAATTTCGCATACACTTTTTTAAAAAATTTAATTATTTAGTTAAGAAACTGTTAAAGTATTAAATCTTGCATCTTTCGGGATAATGTTGATAATTTGTAGCTCAGTCGGTTCGATTTGATGTTGAATAAAAAACATGTTCCGAAAGCAAGCATGATTGCGTGGATCAATGCGCAGCGGCTGATAAACATGAAATTATTTACAACGGCTATGCAGCGACTCGATAGCAGGAACGGGCAAAATTAATTCTTCGCGTCTAAAATTCATCCAACAAGAATTTACAGTTCGCACGTCCGCAAATTTCGACAAGTTTATCGGTCCTTAATTTTGCCGATTCCTGGTTCCTGAGTCGTAAACAAAATCATCATGGGCTAGTCAGCGCACGATTTCCATGTGAATTCAACAAAAATGTTCTTAAGCCTAGCGAACAGGTGTTGATTTTGTAATTACAAAAGTAAAAGTCATCAAAGTTTTGTTTATTTTACATTCAAATGAGTTTTCGGATATTTCACACGTACATTCACAACCGGAAGTGAAATTCAGTGAGAATTTGAACACTTCATAAAGGTATAAAAATCTTTAAAAAATACATTTTGTATAACAATAATGTCAAAAAAGTTGTTAACATATTGCTAAAAAAAAGTGAGTTAACAAATAATTAGTAAACCTTTTTTTTCTCTTTTCAAATGAATTCATTAATTTTTTAGATGCCACAGGAATTTTCTTACATTTTTCGAGAAAAAAAAGATTGAAAAGGAAGAAAATTTTGAAAAAATTGATGAGAATTCTAAAAAATCAAGGAATTCATTTAAAAGGAGGAAATAAAAGTTATCTAATTATTTTTAAACAATTAATTTTTTAAATCTTTTGTTAATAACTTTTTGGCATTTTTATTATCTTGAAATAATTAATACGGCAGATTTTTTTCTTCAAATTTTTGACGTCGCAAAGTTCTGAAATTTGTATCGAGTTTTTAACGCAGTTATGAAGTAACGTGTCCTCGTGCAGCGTTTAATTATCATAAAATTATTGCCTACCTGTTCGCCAACTTAAAAAACTTTCATATTTAATGCATAAATTTACATACTTCTGTGCTCCGTTGATAGAACAACAGACTCTAGCCTATGCATATTGCTGCATTCGCGAACATCTTGCGCACCACATGTTTGATGATTTCGTTGATTCCATTATCATTCGTTGCTGCGTTTCGCAGTGCAAATCTTGATCGCTGCAAGATTAATTCGCCACATCAATTCCATTTTAGTTTCTACTTGTGCAGCTTGTTGCGTCATAACGAGCGTAATGCCCAATAACCATTCGACTGATGTAAACATAACACGTGATCGTTCTACTGTTCTAAAAAAATAAAAAAATGAAAAAAAATAAAACAAAAAAACAAAAAAACGAGATGTAAGCGAATACAAAAATGAGGCGGTAAAAGTGTAAATTGTAATAGTAGTAGTTACATGAGGCAAAGAACACCAACTAACATTTTCACTGTACCCATAATAATATAAATACTCAATCTTATCGTTAGTTAACAGAATTATCGCTTGTTCATCATGACAATAGGAGATGCAGCAATTATGCTAATTTAAAAACAAAAGGGACTAAACGAGTGTTTGCAGAGTAAAGGAAGCTGGAGATCGCACGACGAGGGGGCTAAAAGTTCGGAGAAGCTCATAAGAAAGAAAACATTAACGTTTGCTTTACAGTCGTTGGTTTAATTAAGCTCTGCGTGGGCCAATTCGAATTTTTCATTCCCATACGCATTGCGTTAAATTGGCAACATATAGTTGAGAAACAAAAAAAAAATTCAAATAAACATGTACGTAATGAGCATATATATGTGTGTGTTTCCACACATGTGTATATACACTCATATATATAGAATATATATATTGATATTGAATTATCGTTAATGTTTTTAAACTTTATTGAAACGATATATAAAGAGTGGTTTCTGAAGCGATGAGATGTGATCGTGGATCGCGCGGAGGCGAATGAAAAGAGTATAAAATATAAAACAATAAAATGAAAGAAATTTACTCGTGATTGCATGATGAGATTGTAACAATGATGGCGAGTTAAAGAAAAAAAAAATTACGATGTGAAACAAGTATTAATTGGGCACGCTTTGCGCGTGCGACCGTGTGTGCATGTGAGTCGTTTTATGAAGGAAATAGTGCAACTACCCATACGAAAAGAAAATAATAATAACGGACTGACGAAGATACTGTTGAATTCTAATAGTTGATGAACAATTAACTACACTGTAAAAAAAAAATTGTCAGAAATTTAATATACGGATATATGGGCTAATATTAAATGACCACGGTATATGAAACTATTTTTCTCGCGTTTAATATACCGACCATTTAATTTTAACCGAAACTTGTGTATTTCCATTAAAAATACCATTGCGTGCGTAACAACTTCCACCAGTACATTCATTGCCAAACTATATTTTTTTTACTGCGTAATTGAGATCAATAGTATTTTTGTTACTTCTTTGTTTTTTTTGTTTTTTTGTTTTTTTTGAAACTTGTAAAGATCCGATGCAAAACGTAGTTTCAACGATTCGATTTAATCTTTTTGTCGCATTCACAATTTTTCGCCTCGGTAGTTTTCTGTACCGCGACCTTCCGGCTATTCCCACAAATCTGTTATAACGCTTTAATTTTTTTTATCTTTCATTATTTTAGCGATCCAAGAGCCAATTGTTTTACTCGTATTATTTTACCGATTTCAACGCCGTTTTGGAAATAAGCTATTATTAGTACGAATTTGAGCGATGTTTATGCAATATTAGAGGGCAAAAAGGAGGTGAAAAAAAAAAAACTTCTGTATTATAGGCAAATCTGAGTTTCATTGTAATGTTATGTTTGATTGGATCCTCGTAGAGAGATGTAAGTGAGCGTAGATCGTGTGTTGTTTGGTGTACATTTTTTTTCTATAACGACCTGTTTAATTAATTATTTATTGGCGAAAGAGTATGGTGCTATTCCCTGGAGGAAGGGATGAAAAGGGCAATGAATTGTTATTTCTAAAAGAAATCTTAGCGACGATCGACCGGTCATATTATAATTCTCTATCGAGGTAACGACGCAAAGTATTCAAATTGTTATGTATGTATAGAGTAGCGAAAAAGAAACAAAAACCCGAAGGTCGATTTATTTGGCAAAATATATTGAAAGGGGACAATTTTTAACTTATCGAATTTACTTTTGTGATGTATTACTGCATAATTGATCGACAGGCTTTGATAATCATTTAATCGAATATTCCTCAATTTATTGAATCGCTATCGATAAACGTGCTAGTTCTTCACTATATCCCGGTCAATACATTTATAAAAGCCATTATCGGGATATCGATCATCGAGGCACTAGTCCCTTAAGTGATTATTGATAAAGCGTATGATCTTTTAAAATCAATGTGAATTTAGCAAGTAGAACCTACATTATTTAATTAATTGTTAATGTAAAAACCATATCATTACGATTAACCGTTGATAAGTTCATTTATTCATTACGCGTAGCCATAAAACGTATGCAACAACGAGCCGTCGACCTAGAAATATTTTCGCAAACTCCTGCTCTGAAAATTATTCGTTTCAGGTCGGTCATACTATAATTTCGCACCTTTTATTATTTTCTTTTTTGTTTCTCGCCAAATGCGGTTGCAACACGAACGAAGGAAAAATAAAATTTGGATGAGAAATCCGAATATCGTACTTGCGTCGATTAATTTCATTGCGTATCCCTTAATAACTTTTTCTCTGTAGAAACAAAAACGGAAATGTGGACGAATGGAAGAAAGAAGTGGAATAAAGTTCGCTTGGATTTCGCCGCGCCCTTAGTAAAAAGTTTTACCGCAACAATTGAACTTGCAAATTTGTAATTGTGGTAAGATTGCAGAAGTCAGCAAAGTAGACTAAAAAACGAAATAAAAAAAAATCCAATTACTTTATGAATGACGAACATTTGTAATGAAAAAACGAAACAATATTTTTAATTATGCGTAGTCTACTTCTGGCGTGAGGAGCGTGATGTTCAGTGCGTGCATGTAAAGTTTGGATTTTAAGGCACTTACGAATAAGTGCTGTTTCGAGAAAAAACAGCGTCTCAAATTCTACCTGCGCGCCTTTATCTCGTTCGGTAGCTGCAAAGCGCACAATTTTTAGAATGTCGGTTTTAAACTTTGCGAGCACATTATTTATACTTAAACATTTCAGAAAATGGTCGTTTTTTTATACTACTTTTCAGAAAACTCCCTTAGGGTCAAGCTTTCCGTACCCGAAATCGCGGAGTGCACTTAAACTGCGCCGAAACTATTGGATGAAGTGAAAGCACCGCGGAGTCTTTTAAAAAATCCTAATTAATTTGTTCATCGCAATTCATTGCCAAACGATAAGTGGTCGATGCCCTGAAGAACGGACAATCTTTGTAAGTTATTGGCTTCAGGTTTACCGTAGTGACCGTGTAGGAAGTGGTTCTTGTCTTCACTGCCAAGTGTAATAAAAAAAAAAAAATGATCTTTTAATAATTAAAATGTTTAGTAGTTGTAGAAGAAATGTATTTGCCAATCCTTAACATTTATACAGTTAGCTTCCTATACTAGTTTTACACCTAATAATAAGTATACGCCTTGGTAAAGAGCTATCCACCTCAGTCCCTTAGCCCTCTAATTTTTTAGTTTAATAATTAAGATTTACAAAAAAAGTGTTGATTCGCAAAAAAAAACAACATCCGAAGTTCTACCTAAGCGCCTTTATCTCGGTCAAAATTTCGGTCCAAACTTTGCGAGTGCATTATTGACATTGAAAAATATCCGAAAATATTTGTTTTTACCCAACCGCTTACAAAACTTCTTTGGGGTCCTTTCCATACCTAAAGCTTTCCATACCGGAAGTCGGGGTGTACCTTAAGACCTCGCCGACACTGCCGGATGAGAATCGAAAGCACCGGTGAGGCTTTCGAAAATGCCTAATAAATTTGTGGACCGCAATTCAGGGCCAAACGGAAAAGGCAATCTTTGTGAGCTATTGGCTCCCGGTTTACCCGGTGCAGCGGTCGTGTAGGGATTGGTTCTCGGCTTCGGGGCATCCGTCACTGCCAAGTGTGATAATAATACAGTGCGTCTACCGACAGGGCCGTTGACCTTCGCTAAGGACGTACCCATGTCCCCAGGCCGGGTCACACTCGAGTCTTGCGTTCGTAGGGGAACATGCTCCGGCGCGGTTACATCGACACGTGCTGGCTATCGATCGATAAGAAACCGCACGCTCTTTCCCTCGCTCGTTATGCGACCCTGATTCCAAGTATTTGTTAAAGGCGGTACAATGGTACGAGAGACTCCACCCACTACGTACATTAATCATTTTTGGGTCTCACTGTCTCGACAAATTGTTTTTTTTTGTTTTTTTTTTGTTTTTTTTTAGTTAACGCAAATCATTCCGCGATAGAATCTCGTCGCGTTGCGGCGGAAGGGTTCGCTATCGTTCGGCGAAACGTCGCATCGAAAAGTGACAAATTTTCACACTCGGTGTGAAAAAATTTTTATGAAATTTAATGCACCAGAGTCGAAGTTTTTATGCAAAAAACTGGTATATTAAATGTCATGTACAATCGCTATTACAATTTCATGTTCAGTGTATTAAAAATACTGGGAATACTTTATCTTTGATAATTTACTTTAATTTTATTATGAAAGTACATTAATTTTAATACTTTACTTCAAATTCAATGAAAAAGTATATTAATTTTTCATCACAATTGTACATTAAATTTAATGTACCAGTTTTTTTTTTTTTTTTTTTGTAAACTCTTCCAGTTCGGTAGATTAAATTTACGGTTTGTTTTTTTTTTTGTGGACGAAGACTTCACAGCAGAAGCTGTATAATCGTTATCCGATAAGCGGTGGCTAAAATAGAATAATCTAAAAGCGTAATCGACAAATTCGGCTGAGCTCGAATATTCGTGTCACTTGCAAAGAATACTTTTTTTTCTACACGGTTATGCATCCAACAGGGAGAGTTTTATTTTTACAGAAATTATTTTTATATAATTTTTCACCCGATGATGTACGATGTACAGGGCAGTTTGGCCGGGTGTGATTTCTCGATATCCATAAATCCAGTAAGAAACTTCACATTTTTCGTAGATGTGGAAATAACTTTCACCTTAACATTGAAACAGTGGATCGCATTCCCTCGGTGAAATTCGGGAATACCAGGAGTTTCCCCGCTCTTTTCCGGCAACAAAGTTTACCGTTGAAATAGAGTGGGGAAAGACACTGTACCGCACGACCAAAATCGAAAGGGCGTATTTTCCACGTGAAAGAACACCTTACACACGCCCTTCTCGTTTCAGTAGCGCGATATTATAGTCCAGAAGTTGATGCCGATGTTGCCGATGCGCGATGTTGATGAAGTCTATATAAAGAAAATGCTCAAATTATTCTATCAGTACATCCGAGACCGCATAATTAACAGGACCGACAGGCAGGAAACGCCGTAAATATGGTGTCAAGGTCAGTATCTTCAAGAACGGTCTAACCGTTATAATTTCCTCGTCAACCACTTTCTGCCAATTTTTTCGAGAATATCTTATTGACACGGGTGAACTTTTCAGGATAATGATGCTAATCGGCCTGATCGGTCTGGCCATATTGGATCGATCACTGATCGCCGAAGCTGCCGAGAGAGTTACCAATGACGATTCCACGGCGGAACATCGATCGGCTGTTGTGTCGTCAGTTATTCGACTTCCGCCCGATATCGTGATTCCTATGCCGTTCGTATATCCGGAATACAACGATCCACGAGAGCGCGTATCAACAGCCGCGAAGATCCATCAGCCATCGAGCGAGTCCCTCGGCGACGCCATTTTGGAGAACGTTCGGAATACGATGCTCGTATCGCCTTCGGAAGAAACCGAACTATCGGTGAAAAATCACGTGACCGATAAACCCATTAGCCGAAAGACAAACCGTCATCGTTCGTCCCTCGTTCGCAGTGAAATTAACGACGGAATTCCAGCGAGGTTGGATGTAAAAACCGGTACGAGCAGCGAAGATGACGGCGAGCGTCCCTCTGAGAGTCCATCGAAGTTTGGTACTCGCTTTCGAGCGTCGCACGGAAATTCACATAGACAAGCATTTGTCCAAACGAAGAGTCTTACGAACGACCACAACGAATACATCGATCCTCAGGAGCACGAATCGTTAGTCGGGAAGATCCAGAAGACATCGAAGGAGTCCCTCGGTGACGCCATTTTGGAGAACGTTTGGAATGCGATGCTCGAATCGTCTTCGGGAGAGACCGAGGTGTCGGTGAAAAATGGCGTGACCGGTAAACCTGATAGCCGAGGGACAAACCGTCATCGTTCATCGCTCGTTCGCAGTGAAATTAACAACGAAAATCCAACCAGGCAGGATGGAAAAAATGGTACGAGCAGCGAAGATGGCGGTGAGGCCGAGCGTCCTTCTGAGAGTTCATCGAAGTTTGGTACTCGCCTTCGAGCGTCTCACGGCAATTCGAACAGGCAAGAATTTGTCCAAACGAGGAGTCGTACGAACGACGGTGTTGAAGTGGATGGCTCCATTCGCAACGGCTCAGAGGTAATGAGCCAATCGACACGTCGTTCACCAGGAAACTCTCCAGGCCGCACGAGAGAAGAAATTACGATGAGAAGGAATCATGCAGCCTCGATCAGACACACAGTGCCGAGACGAAGAAGACCGAACGTCGATACTTCCGCGGATAATAAAAGTGAGGCTGACGTAACGAAGCTGAGGTCTCTGGCCGGAAGGATGTTTAGAAGGAAGACGCAAGCTAAGAGCCGGGCTGTTGAGAACGATCAGGAATGAGAAGGTAGCGATAAGAGCGATCATATAAAATTACAATTAATTAAATTTGTCTCTGTGTGATCTCCGGCTTCGTCATATCTGATGCTACTGTAATCGTTATCTCCTAATGAAATTATTTATTTACCAGAACTCTTTGATACCCCTTAAATTCTTAAGCTGCTCACAATGTACATAATAAAATTAATGAAAAAAGCTATAATATAAAATAACAATTAAATCTTTCTCTACCTGATCTTCGGTTTCAATGTACCTCCTACTTCTGTGATGCGACTACTATCGTTCACTCGTAATGAAACTATTTATTTAACAAAACTCTTTGAGTCTCCTCAGATTCCTAAACTACTGGTACATATTAACTGCAACGACGAGTGCACATAATGAAATAAATAAAATAAAACGGAGCTGAAGGACTCCGGTCGATGGCCTATTGACAACGTCTATGTGAACGTTTTAACTACTACATAGAGAGATGTATAAGATGTTGTATAAACTACGCGATATTGTCAATAACTGCACTTTTACTACTACTAAAATAAAGCTATAGTATACAATTATCATTACTTAATTTTTTCTATAGTTCACTGATAGTACTGCGATCATTAACACCTAATGAAATTATTTATTTATAGAGTAAAAAAATAATTTCACAAAATCGCAGTACGAAGTTTCGTAAAAATAATTTTATTAAATAAGTAACAAACTCGTGTGCTCAGGTTTGAATGTAGAAACCTGTTTTTTTTTTTCTAGTTCTCGTGTCATCAACAATTTTAGTTTTTATTTTTTTGGTGAAAAACTAGAGCCGTATGGTGCGATCAGAAAATTAACAACAACAAAATTGTGAAAATTTGTGAACAATAAGTTATTGTAAAAAGTTCAAACGTTTTTTTTTTACTGGATACTAAAACTCATTGAAACTCCTTATACTCTTAAACTGCTGATACATATTACCGCAACGACGAATGCACATATGTACACGAAAATCAATAAAATAAAGCTATAATACAAAGTTACATTTACACTGACATTTAACTCTGTGTGATCTTTGGCTTCGATGTACCTCACAGTTCACCGATTGCAACTACGATTCTTCACTCCTAATGAAGTTATTTATTTATCAAACCTCTGCGAAACTCTTTAAATTCCTAAGCTCCTCGTACATGTCACTGCAACGACGAATGTACATAATATGAAATTATTGCAGTGAATTTTAAAAATTACAATAACAGAAAAACAGAAAAATCAATAAAACGCCAGTGCAATATTGCAGGCTGAATACGTCAAATCTCTACAGTACACTTTACTACTTTACGCGAATAACAAAAAAAAAAAAAAAAACGTACATAAAACCCCAGCTCGATATTGCAGGGAGGATGCGATACACTTTTCTCTCGGCTGAATACATAACTGTAGGAAAGAGTTGACCGCAGGTTTGCTGCCTGACGCAGAGGCGGAGCGAAAGGTTCAAGAATACCGGCCGGTCTTCGAAATGGCGAACTTGGTACCAAGCGAGTATCTCCTGCGAGGAAGTTGTTCGCGAAATCTTGCTACGACAAGGCTCCCCATCGCCGAGAGCCCCCACACGAGCTGCATTTCACCCGACGAATGCATCGCAACTACGCGTATGAAGAGGCCTGCGCGAGAGACGCGTAGGTGAGTAACGTCGGATTTTCGTTTTTGGCCGGCAATTTTTTCAACGACGAGCGTGAGATAACGGAAGAGAGAATCTTTAATTTGATAAGAAATGAACTAAATGAACTACCCTTTATTTTTCATAAAAAAATTATTAAAAATTTATTTGAAAGAAAATGACGTCCTTTACTCACTTCGCTTTTGTTACTCTAAAATAAGGTGACATAGGAAAGTTAGCGAGTTGCGAGAAATTCCTCTGATGCAGGGAACAATTTCGTATTTTGCTGGATGTCAAAGGGCGTGAGAGTGCTGTTAAAGCGTGTTCATAATTTATTCTAAAGTGCCTTTTCGAGACTTGAATGTCTGTCGCAATTTTTTGATTACACAAAATTTAATGTGTCCGTGACTTTGGAGTTACGTGCGAAACCGAGCGAAGGAGGGCTTTTTTTTTTAGTGGCTGGTTAAGCAACGTGCATGTCAATGACCTGTATAAACGTCTGACATTCAGAGTTCGGGAAGGCTCGGTTGAATTCGTTTCTCGCGGTGCTGGCTTGTACGCGCTTCTCGCGCGCAGTTTATCTTGGCTCTAGTGGGCAATGGTCTCGAAAGCGTCCCGAGTGTAGCAGGAGGCTATGAAGCACGGCGGTACGTGCGTACAGCTCGTACCGTCTGTTACCACTGCGGATTGTTACGCTTGGACAATCTGAAGCCTCGAGCCCTCGTCGACACCACCCGATCGCACTCGGTTCTACGGCAAAGATTCCCCCACCATGGACGAAGAAACATTGCGATTGCCAGATTTTTTATTTTCGAAAAAAAAAAAAAACAATCGTAAAGACATTGAACTAAAAAAAAATGCTTGCGATGAAAATAAATGAAAGTAAATGAAAATAAATGAAAATAAATGAAAATAAATGAAAATAAATGAAAATAAATGAAAATAAATGAAAATAAATGAAAATAAATGAAAATAAATGAAAATAAATGAAAATAAATGAAAATAAATGAAAATAAATGAAAATAAATGAAAATAAATCGAGTAGTACGCACGTACCGTTTGTTACCAGTGCGGATTGTTATGGGTGGACAATCCAAGGCCTTTAAACCTTCATTGACACCGCCCAATCGTCTCAGTTTCACGGTAGACATTCCTTCGTCATAGACGACGAAGCATTGCGAGTGCAAAATTTTTTGTTTTTCGGAAACGAAAGAAGAAAAGATCATAAAGACATGAACTAATAAAAAAAATTACTTGCGGTGTACAACAAAAAAAGAACAAAGATGTCATATACTTTGACAATTTATCGATTAATTAACCAAAGAACATTTATCACGAGATATGAAAAACAAGGAATCAAAGCGATAGGCCGTTATAGATTATAACTTGTAACTTGTAACTTGTAACTTGTAATTATAATGTACGACTTTCTCAATCTTTCACTCAATTGTACACTCAACATGTGAAAGAGCAATAAATTAAACATAAACATAACATAACTGGCCCGATTGAGCCGTCAGGTGTAGCTAGAGTTTCACGCGACTCAACGCAGGATTCCAGCAGTAGAAACGGCCGGGGTCGAAAATATTTATCAATTGACCAAAGACACGCCAATAATAATTGATCAATCGTCGAAAGATGTTATATCCTCTCCCTTAAAAGTTCCACGAACAAACTGAACAAATCGTCAACATCACGAGTTCACTGCTTTAGCCAGAATAATCTTCGAACTGAAGCGATTCCTTAAAAACGAAAGAAAACAAAAAAAAAAAAATAGTGCATTACGATAGCAGTGCGAAAAAAACTTTTTTCGACGATGAGTGTGAGTTTGCATTCGCACGAGTTAAGTGAACGTTTTTCGCACGAGTATCGTACAAAATTTTATTGCACGTGAAATAAATGCGTGAAACAAAAGCAAAAGTTGACCTACTTCTTGTTTTTCACCTATAAACGCCAGACCTTTCTTTAACATTCTTGCGTGAGCTCTGCAGGCCGCAGATCGATCACCGCAGCGTCATCCGAATCCGGTGGTTAATCGTTGTTGAAGAAGTTACTTTTCGTAAAAACTACAAGACTGTAATAAACGAACGAAGCACCGCTGTTTACCTACTGTCAGTCTATGCATGTCGCCGTTGTTCTCGTTGGAGACACGCAAGCAGAATAACCTGTTGAGCAATTTCAGCTTACTCCTGATCAGGCGGACAGAAGTCAGTAGCGGTTTATCGTGCATTCACGTACGGCCAGTGGTGTTCAATCGGCCGGGAGCCGCGTGTTCTGCCGCGAGTGCATCAGCGCGCACTCAAATGCATCCGGGTGTGCGCTGCTGAATTCGGCAGGCTATTCAATAGGGAGTATCCGGACGGCAGCTGCGGTGAAAAGTTTACTTTGCTGCTGAGCCGGTAGAATCGTCGCGGTCAAACGAAACCGGACGAGAAAGAGAGAATGCGATAGAGTCGACGGCGAAGCCGTACTATTGCCCAGCGAACCTTCAGGGCTTTCGGATGGCAAAATATTGAAGAAATCGAACATCCGCAACGTCCGCGATCGTGTATATGCTTCGGGACATGCAGTCGGGGCGCGATGAGAATTTTTTTTTTTTTTTTTTCTTTACTCCTACGTACCGCAGTATTTTTAGCGGAGATTAGAAGCGAGTGCCAAAGTTTCTATCAGGCACGGCGCACTATCAGGAGAACGTGATATCGTTCGCGATGGTCTCGATAGTGACCGACCAACTTCCCTGCTGCGGTAATGCAGTGGTTGCCACTCGGACCGACCGACTGCCGTTAATTTCACGCGCCTTAATGTTTTTCGTGGCATTTTATGCACACGAGGAGAATGCGATTGAGAGTCGTGTCCACTATACGAAAAGTCATTTTTCTGAACCGTAAGTGACTTCCGGTATTACGTCACTTCTGGTCGAAAAATAAGATTTTTAAACTGAAAGTGATGCGTTTCCGGTGTGACATCACTTTTGGTCGAAAAACGAGGTTTCTGAAACCGGAAGTGACGTTTCTCTGGTGTGGGCCCACCTCCGGTTAAAAAATAAGATTTTCAATCCGGAAGTGACATATTTTCGATATGGAGACACTTCTGGTAAAACAAAAAAAAATGAGATTTCCAAAGAGGAAGGGACGTATTTCCAGTTTCGACATCACTTCCGGTCGAAAAAAGCAATTTGTTCACTATTGTTCGAATTCGGCGGATCTTCCTGGTCTCTCGTCCATGAATATATATCACGATTGCAAAGTTCAGTGACCTATATGGACCACCCGTGAATCGCCGACGATTATCCGCAGTCTCGTGCCGTAACTTCACTCGAGAACTGTACCGAACGTTTCGAGCACCTGACGTGGCTGGAACAAAATTGTCGACAGATGTAACAAGACTACATACTAACTTCAGACGCGTCAGAAGTGACGCGAAAGAGAAACCAACGAATTTCGCAGTGAAATTAAAGAATCAATGAATTTATTATTTTCATCGGATATCCATTGAAATAAATCAAATCAACATTTGTGGTATACCTCTTTCAAAAATGTTCGGTAAACAAGATAATTTAAGAGAACTCATACAGCGCTCGGTCGATTGTAATGTGTCAGCCCCCTCATTCGAAAGTTTCAGGCGCCTCTAACGTGAAACTATATTATTGCCTATACTTCGTGAGAAACCAAGAAACGTGATATTTTTATATCCACTGTATATTCAACGATCTTCCGCCACAGTCACGCTCCGTGACGTCATTACTCAAATATACGCCCGCAGGAAGCGACTCATGTCCTATTTCAGCGGTGTGATATACTCCGCAGGAATATGCAATGAGTGTGAAAATAAAAATACCAAAATAAAAAAAAAAAAAAAACAAAAACAAAAAAATTGAAAATTCTTTGGCCCTTCCGCCGGCGCCTTCGGTGGTAGATTCCCATTGAATTTTTTTGTTTTTTTTTTGAGCGTCGATGGGTCCCTGCGGATACGCGGATTTCCCATGGCTGTGACATAGTCGGTGTATATCGTAAGTGGCTGCGGTATTCGGCCAGTCAGATCGATGAGGCACCGTCGTCGCGGCGCCTCGTAAACGCCCAACCTCCATCCCGTCCGCTCTCCTTTTACCCCGTCTCGTGGATTCCCAATCCTTCCTCCACTTAGGCGTCACGAATGAAGTAGTCTGCGGTTCTTTTTTCATTTTTTTTTTTTTTTTCACTCCAATTTTTTCTCACTTTCTGCAGAATTCTACTGTAAGGTGTTTTCCAAACACCTCAGTCGCGCACTGCCGGACTGCCCGCATTGTCTACAGATTTTTCGGTTAAACTTCTCGTTTTAAAGCCGCTGTTTTAGATTGCATCAACTCCACCGACTTTTAAATTCCAGCCAACTGCATAAGGGTGCTTGTCCCAGTTACGCTCATTGTCGTAGTCACGCCGGCTGTACGACGATTGTTGAAGAACATAATTGCTCGCGTAACGTCAAAGAATAATATTGCGACTGAGATCGGAAGGGCGCATCTCACGGGCTCATTGGTGAGCGAACACGTCCTTCTGCTACTCAGGCGTGCGATGCAATCGTTGCACCGAGAGATTTTTTTTGTGAGAGACTACGATTTTTTTTTTTTTTGGATGAAACTAAACTAGCTCGAATACGTGTTTATCATTTCCTATTATTCATAATTATTATCATTTCCTGTTTTACTTATATTTTATTTTCATACAAAAAAAAATCCTTCGTTGATGAAAAGAAGTTGTAAAATTAGAGGACCAAAAAATGTGAAGAATCACGAAAAAAATTGTGGATCTTGGAAGATACGCCTTTCTGGATTTGGGTCACTCTTACATAGCATGCTTCGGTATTGTACACTAAACTGATGATTTTAACATTTTTTAAAGAGACTGAGATTTTTTGGATCAAACAAAAATAACTACGGCACGTGAAAAATCGTTATCAGTGGGTGTAATTCCTGTTTTACCTTTTTTTTTAGACAAATACAACAGTCAATGAAAATAGGATTCGTGTTTCTCATTGGCTAATCGACATGACATTGCGAAGTATTAATTTATTTATCGAGATATAGTTTATTTACGTGCGCTTACACCTTGACTTGCATTTTGTTGGTCACAAACATAGATCATTACAGAAAGAATCAATATGCCAAATTTGGTCAAGTGATATTTTGTCGTTTCGACAAACACTGGCGCCTTCGAAAAGACGTAAAAGTGGATCATCGCAGTGAAACGCATAACTCCCGTTTTGCCCGGAGGGCAGTCGGGAATTGAAAAAAAATCATTCGCCGATGAAAAAAACAAAATTATAAATTTAAAGGAAAGAAAATTGTAAAATTGTTGAATTAAAAATTATAAAAAATTAAGAAAAAAAAAGTGGTCCTTCGGAGTTACGTCTTGTGGTTTCGGATCACTCTTATACAACATGCTGTGGTATTATAAACTAAACTGATGATATGGATATTAAGAACGATATTTTTCTTACAAAGGAAGGGGTGAAGGGTATTTCTTCGAAATAAATGGCTCTACCAGTATCCAAGTCACTTATCGCCTCGTTACTCCGAACGTATGTTCACTCGTGTGTCACGTGACCGTGTTTTACATTTATTATTTCGCATTGAACTGTGCCTGATTCGTAAAAATGCGTGACAGTACAGAATGGCGATGCACCGATGAAAAATAAATTTTCATGGCCAGTCGGTTGAAAGTGTCCTTTCTGATTTTACGGGGATCAATTCAGTTTATAGTTATCGCAGCACTTATCCATCGCATAAATTCACAACGATTTTCGACATCATCGTTCGAATATTGTAACATGAAAGTCGATTAAAAAAAAAAAAATCACTACAACGTATTTTTACAACATATTGCATTGCACGTATTTGGTTGAGAATTTTCGTTGCCGAGAGAAGATTGCATGTAATCCGGAAAAAGCTGGAGTTCCCCCGGCAAATTGGGAGTAAAGCCGAGGGCTACACGGGATAACTCCATTCGACAGTCTGCCCCGACCGACCAACTTTTTAATAGAAGAACCGATCTAATCCTTGTTTATTGTTAATGGGAAGCGCGCTGGCGATCGATGGATTACCCAAGCTGAATTAAAAGATTGTCTGTTCGCATTGTATCGGTATTTCAATTCTTTTGTAAGATATCGCTTTGAATTTTTCTTCGATGAAATAATCGATTTTTTTTTATTATTGAAAAAAAAAATAATTAAAATAGTTGCAACGTCTTCTTTAATATGAACTATTATTTTCATCCATATATATCAGCCTGTACAAAATGTGCTCAATGTGTATGCGCATAGTACATCGATACGAATGCTAACAGTGGCCTAATTTTTTAATAGACAAACCCATATAATCTTTGTTTATTGTTAATGGAAAGCGCGTTAAATTGAAAAATCGTCTGTTCGCGTTGAATATGCATAAATTAAAATTCCGTACGAGTATCTCAATTGCCCTGCAAAGTATCGCTTTAAATTTTCCTTCGACGAACTAATCGATTTTTTCTAATGATTTAAAAAAATAAAATAAAAAATTGTTGCAACGTCGTATGCACATAAATTATTGTTTTCATATATATGTACACACACACACACACACACACACACGCGTATCAGCCGGAACGAAAATGGCCAGTGTGTATGCGCATAGTACAGCGATACGCATGCTAATAGTGGCGTAACGAGCCAAATACAATTATTATCGAGTAATAGGGCAGTATCGTGCGCGCCGGTATTGTATGAATGCCTCGTCAGACGTCGCGCGGCTTGGGTGGCGCTTAATTAGGATTTTAATTGCTAGCTATCCGACCGACGCGAGTAATACTTTTTTTTTTTTTTTCAGAAAGAGCTACTCTTTTACACCTGCCGAGTGGCTTTCCTCGAACCCGGACGCGGGCGTGCTCGGTGAATCGTAGGCTCGAATTGTACGCATTAAATTCATTCGGCAACCCGCACCTACCTTAGAGCCGCTATTATATCACACGGCCGTGGCATTTATCATGCGGTACGCTATATAGAACTGGGTAGGTGGAAGATATCGATGCCGAAGCCGAGACTCCCTCTCGAACAGCCCGAATAAAAATGCTCCGATAGAATGTTATCGGCTTTTTATTCATCATCAATACGTGGTACACGTTATTACAGCTGTAGTCTCGCGATCCACGGAACAACGAGCTTAGTGTAGCGAACGATTTTCGTAGATGTGTTGGTAGACTGGAGCAGAACGAGCGAGCTCAGAAATAAATACCGTCCGGATGAATTCGGAGCTACAGTGCAAAACAAAATTCGTATGAAATTTAATGTACCGGACTGGAAGTTCTTATGCAAAAACTCGTATATTAAATTTCACGTACAATTGTGATGAAAAATTAATGTTCAGTGTATTAAAAACATTGAAAATACATTATTTTTTTTAAATAATTTACTTTTATTTTACTGTGAAATATCATTTTAATAATGTACTTTAATTTCAATGAAAAAGTATATTCATTTTTTTTTTTTTATCACAATTGTACATTAAATTCGATGTACGAGTTTTAGCACAAAAACTTTCAGTCCGTTACATTAAATTGACAATTTTGATACACTGTAAGTATCGACTGTTTACTAATAAAAAAAATATATAATTCTTTATAATTTCCGACAGTCGCGTAAGTACAATTTATTTTATATACCAGTACCGAATTCGCCGTTTAAACCTTTAACCCTTTAAAGCACGGTGTATCACTGGTGATACGCCTCTTTAAATTCCGAAAAAATGCATTGATAACCAACCGACGTATTTGACACTTCATACTTTGATAAAAAAAAATGCTTCGAAGGGTTAAAGCATAATTTATTTTTATGATTTTTTTTTGGCCTTGCGAGTACCTTTGACACCGATCAACCTTTTCACAGCCGTTGGAAACAGTATGAAAAAAAAAATGTACAAATCTGAAACATATGTGTCGACCAACCGAGTTCCGCCGTGCGAAAAATACTAACTTATTTAGCCCTTCGAAGCTTTCGGTATTCCAGCCGACCTAGCACAGATATTCAAACTGTGCTTTCAAGAGTTAATCCCATCATCGGGCTACCCGACATTCCGTCGTCGCTTGTTTCTCCAGTAATCTCCATTTACCAAACGATCGAAGGGTCAAAATGCATTAGCTCCCGGTGAGCCTCTTCCTATATAAGACCCGTGTCGGCCCGGAATCCGAAGCTCCGAAATTCACCGTCGACGAGGAGCCACCCCAATATTCCGGAAGAAATTTTTTTCTTCCTCACTTCCCCATTCATCTTCCCATCTCTCCCCTCTCCTTCTTCCGTGTTTTTATTTTTTGTTTTCTTTTTGCTTCTGAAGGCTTTCTGCAGAAGCGCCCGGCCAGTTGTGCCGCCCTGTGGCCCCAGACATTGTATACGTACTTACAAAATTTACGATACGGTGGAAAGGCGTCAGACTCACTGTCGCCAAGGGTGAGTCGAGCAGCGCTGAAAGGGCTGCGCAGATGCCCGATGCGTCAGTACGGAATACGCGTGTCTGTGCGTCTGGTGCGTGTAGTAAGTTTTTCAGCAGCCCCAGGGCGAAGGGACGGGGGGCTGGAAGGGGGCGGAAGGGTGGTCGTTGGGCGGCTCTCTCTCTCTAGCATACTCGTATCTATACTTCACCACGCTCCTACTGTAGTACAGGAGGAACATTGATGTTTTTGGAACGGTTGGTAAATGCCGGTCAATACCTAGCGCCGCACACTGCGGTAGTGGGGGCTGGCGGAAGTACCGTGCTGATCAAGACATCTATTCGGCTGAAAAGTCAACCTTTTCCTTCTATTGACACTCTTTCGTACGTAGCATCTACTTCCTTCCGGGCATTGCTTTTCTTTGCCACATTCCTAGAACACCCCCCTCTGCTTTCCCGGACCGCGGTTACTTCCGCCCCCCCCCCCCCCCTCTTTCACCTCTGTGAAACCAGCAGTTGCCGGAGCATGATCTTCCTGCAGCCCAGACACCTGGAGTATCAACATCGTTACCTGCGCAATTAGTAGAATTTCCAACCCATCCTCGCATGTTTCGTCATTAAACCCGAGCGAAGGAGCGGTTTAGCAATCCCGACGGGGTTGCGCACTATTTTCTCAATGCACGGAGTCGCGATGGTGCGGCGATGAAACGAGCGATAGTGATTCGTCCGTTTCTGCGGGTTTTCGGGCGCACTGTGTCGAGAGACAAAAATTTTGTAAACAAAAAAAAGAGTTGAAAACAAGGATATTTGTAGATTTAACAAATATTTCTTTGCCACTGAGGCGCATTCTTTATTTTTTTTTTGTTATTTTAGCCAGCTAGGATTTGATCCACGGACCGTGTTAGTTTTACAAAATAAATGTTGTGGCGGTGATGAGAGTTGTAAAATTAACGAGAATAAAAATTGTGGATGCTTGCGGAGTAGAAATTTGTTTGTTAAATGTGCAGAACTTTTTTTTACCGGGCTTTGGATGAAATAAGGTTTATCGATATTTTTCCTTATAAATGTTAATTCTTTTTGTTTTTTTTTTTTTCCTATGCAGATTATGAATTTTCGTACCGTGGACGGAAGTTGTCCTTACGATGTTGAGACGGATTGAGGATATAAAACGAGTGGTCTCAGGATGAGAGGGATAAGTAGAATGAGTCTCACTGCATTGCGACATTTTCGGGTGTTTTTTTTTTTTTCACGAGTGGCCCTTTTCGCAAAGTTGTTACTCAGCGTCTTTAAGCGTCCCTCGTCGTCCTCGTCGCGGTGCTAGGACCGGGTTTACACCTACATGGCCGAATGCCCTCCCCTGAGTAACGATTTATTCTTAACCACCCCAAACCGTTAATCTCGTACGCACGATAGCCCCGACAACTTGCGTATGATTCATGCACCGCTCACCGAAAGTTGTTGTAACGTTGCTATTATTATGAAGGGTGGAGGATGTGCGAGTAGATATGGACAGTGGGGGTTCGGACATTCAGACGTTACACTTTCACAAGTCGAACGAATGACGGATAATCGTTAAAGTGAAGCTGTCACTCGGTTAAACCTCGATTGGCACGTTACAGGGAAAGAGATTTTATTGTGTCGAATAAATTTGACACGGCTATTAAAAAAAATATCAAATGTACAGAAAAGACAGCTGATATTTGAAAAAAAAAAAAATGTAGTTATCAATAAAAAAATATATCTACTTGAAACTCAAGAGGATTGTATTTATGAATTATTTTTAATCAAATTACGTATATGTTGTTATATATTATTTTTGCAAAAAGAAAAAAAAAACAAACCCATGTATATGGACGCTTGAGCAACCACAATAAATATTATTATTATTGTTATGAACGAAGGAATAATTTCTACTAGTGTTGTTGCTTACGCGGTGTACGAATCGAACAAAATTGCGCATATTGGACACGCCTTCCGCTACTGTATCGAATATAATAAAAATAAGGCTGATATTTAACAACATTTTATTGAATAAAAAAATATATATATTTAGTTGAAACGAAGAAATAATTCCTACTAGTCTGGTTGTTTACGCGGTGTCCGCATCGGGGGAAAATGCGCATGTTGGGCACGCCTTCTGCGACTGTATCGAATGTAATGAAAATAAGGCCGATATTTGAAAAAAAAATGTTATTTAATAAAGGAATAAACATTTAATTTAAATGAAGATTTAATTCCTACTCGTGTGGTTGTTTACGCGGTCTCCGAATCGGCTAAAAATACGCATATTGGGCACGCCTTCTGCGACTGTGTCCAATGTAATACAAGTAAAGCCGACATTTAAAAATATTTTCTTTCATTAAAAAAACGAAAATGTATTTAGTTCAAACGAAGAAATCATTTCGACCAGTGTGGCTGCTTACGCGGTGTCCGAATCGGGCTAAAATGCGCATGTTGGGCACGCCTTCTGCGACTGTACACGCTCGCCAAAAAAAGAAAAACGCCTTTGGCCGCTTACCCGTACTGCTGCGTATAAAATATCAACATCGTAATATTAGTTCGAATCGTATGGCACTTCTGATAAAAGTACACTCGAAAAAGCTGTCTTTTTTTTTTCTTTCTATGAACTATTGTATGCGACAAAAAAAGTCCGCATTGGAAACATTAGAACGAAAAGGGCACGTAACAACAGTTTTTTTTTAAGGTATGAATTAATAGGAGTACTCTATAGATTAGCCTCTCCACGATTACCATTAACTTAAGACATTTTCCGTTATCGGATGACCTTCGTATCGTTTCGCTCCCCAGTCACGACCGCCTAAAGTATTGCGTAGTAAGTATTTGCAATTTTCGACTTCCGAAAAAATAATAAGGCAAAGGAATGTAGAAAATATCCGCAACTTCTATCATAGCGTATACAATTTTTAATACCATGCTTTAATCCACTACACTGTCTTATTCCGAAATAAAATAAAATAAAAAGTGTGGCTAAAGGACTCGGGTCGATGGTCAATTGACAATATATATATATATATGTTCTCACGACAATCTACGTTATGTCATGCTGTATACCAAATATTGTTCCATCGGGAAATTGTCAGTGAATTCACTATTACTGAAACTAAAATAAAATACCATAAAATAAAAAGAAAATCGAACAAAGTAAGATGGAAGAGTAAAAATGTCTTCATTAGAGACATAAGGCCATAAAGGGCACTTAGCGAAGGTTCTTCGGGCGTCAGTCAACCCAAGTACCCTTTACACAAGCCTTTCCAGGGTTACCATTAGTTTAAGAAATTTTCCTTTATCGGATGACCTTCCCGTCGTTTCGCTTCCCAGTCACGACTGCAGAAAGTTTTGCGACGTACCTCTTTTCAATATTCGACAAAAAAAAAAATGGAAAGTATGCAGGAAAAAAAGGAAAAATTAAATATAAAAAAATTTGCGCAGCTCTTCAAGTCCCTTTAAACTTCTCCCGAGCTTCCCTTCTCGTTGATCCCCGACCGTCTCTCCCATTGCTGTGCGACAAGTTAGCATTTCGCACCGTACAGTGTCATGTGTATCGTCGTGCGATTGGCCTACTTGTAAATTATTCCCGCGAGCTTTGTCAATCGCCTTCGCAGCATTAACGCTATAATCAATCGTGCATCCTCGGCTCGCACCTAACGAGAAAACTTGGACGTTTCGAATATTAGATCTGTTTTCAGCCTTTGTCGTATCGCGATCCATAGAATTTACATTCATCGCGGGTATGCTGCATTCGATGCGTTATATGCCTGCAGCGAAGAACTGCCGGTTGCTCGTTGATACTACGAGTACAGTTTGTGCCTCCCCCACTCCGCGGAAGTGTTCGGCCTACGGTGGATGGTCCACGCGATATACACGGAAGGAGATGGAGGTTCGACCTTTGGTTATCGATATTTCACCGGAATATTACATCGTAGGAGGAAGATGCGCCGGAGCTCGGCCGATGTAACGTTCCTCGTTCCGCAATGGTCCGCAGAAATAAATTGATATACACGTAACCGGCGTCAGAAAGCCTTGATTGGGCTGTTTCGCGTCCATGATTGGCGTACGAAAGGGATACAATCAATTCTACGAGAGCTCGCGATGAAATTTCATCGGCGCTCGGCATCGAGCAAAAATTCCTGTACGAAAATTAATTCGCTCTGTATGAGATTCTTACCGTATATGAGGTTTCTCTTTTGTCGGGGGGGGGGGGGAAATGTTTCCCATTATTGGCATTTTTTTTTTTTGTTACGAGGAGAAAGGTCAACTCTGCGGTGCTGGCGTAACAGATTATGCGGAAGGGTGAAACTTTTCATTTAAACACGCATAAACTTCGCTTAAACTTTGAACACGTTTTTTTTTTCTCGAAACCACCTTTCCAGAGTTTGCGGAAGCGTCCCGACACGTCCCGGACGAGCGGTCGACATGAAATTCCGCGGATACACCTGCGCAACTATGGTATTCGTCTTCGGCAATGACGTAGACAGTTAAAAAAATTTGTTTGAAAATTCGTTAACGGTGTTGCAAGCTTTTTTACGTAATTTAATCATTTGCATCAAAATAATTGCAATCTGCAATTGCACAGTACGCAGTAAAAAAAAATGTGTACATTTAACAAACGTTTTTTTGTCAACAAACGTCCACAATTATTTTCTTATTTATTGAACGTTCACAATTTTACAAAACGATATTTGTAAGATTAACAGACTTTTTTGTAAAATGAACAGGTAAAGAATTGTGAACGTTTGTGAACAAGAAAAGTTGGTACCAATTTAACTGCGTAGCATTTTCTCATGAACACTTTTATAAATTTCCGGCAAAAGACTTGTAATTTGAATATCTGGTATTTGTATTTAAAAAAAAAGTGCATCGATCTTCAATTGATGTAAGCAATATAAGTAAAATATCAAGCTCCGGTCCATTAAATTTCCAATTAATTTTTACAGACTAAATTTCCAATGTATTAGCAATGCCCAGCAATCTAAAAGTTCGAATAAAAAGGAATCTCGGTCATTCTTGATGCCGTGATAATCCACGTTGGAAAATAACTTCGCGAGCTCGACGCCCAAAATCCCCAAACGATCCGCGCATCCCCGAAAGGAAAGGGCCGAGGGCTTTTTGCGTCGTAGAAAGAAGCTACGCCGGAGGGCTCGTTGCCTCGCAGAAAGAGGCTATGCCGTCGCCGTCGCGACGTAACGCGATGGAATCGCCTGCAGAGATCGTCCCGGACGAATTTCATGGCGGGCTTCGTCGGCCGACTCGTCGACCCGGGAGCAATTAATCCGACGTGGCTCCCGGTCAGGATGTCATCGGAGCTCTCTGCTGTGATCTTCGGGATCAGAGCTCGGTTCAGAATTTCCTCGGAGCGCTCTGCGCAGTGATCTTCGGGATCAGCGCTCGGGTCCGCTGCGTCCCAAGATTACGTGTCAAAGTGCGCAGCATTCGCGCTACCGCAAGGACTCAGAGCAGGCGAGGGGGTCGGTAAGCCACGTGCGCTCGGTCAGAGCGACAAGTAACGAGTTACGAGGGTCAATAGAATAAGCGGCAGGCCGAGTCTCTCGGTTGGTTATCGTTGCCGGATGGTCCCGTGTGCATGCACATAGAGCGTCGGCTAGTAGAGAAAGGCAGCAACCGGGCAGACGAGACCGGCCGGCTCGTACTCGTCGGTACTCCGGATTCCTGGCCGCCTCTCCGCCGCTGGCTCTCTCTCGGTGCCCTCCGCTACGTTGCAACGTTATATCTGCTGCTACGTAACGTCCGCGGATAGCCGGATAGCAGGGTGAGTGCGGCCCGATGAGAAGTAGGGGGAGGCTCGCCGAGTCCTCCGCCAATGAAAGCTCGGGTCGTGCGGACGGCAGAGGTGGGGTTCCCGGGTGCTTGGGGGTGGCAGTGCGCTACGCCGAGGAACGAAACGCCACCACGGAGGGCACACTCTGTACCGTGGTGGGGATTCTTCCTCTGCGTGAAAGCAGCGCAAGCAGAGCCTCCGCATAGCCTCAGCCGTCGAGCCTGTCAGAGAGCCGGCAGCCCGCAACGTGAGCTGCTGCCGACGCTTCTGCAGTTTCTAAAAAGCTGTGACGTTAATAAAACTATTATATTCGAAGATAGAGGAAAATATTATATTGACAAAAATATATCGTTGAGGATCGGTCATCAACCACCAGTCCGTTTCATAATTTTCTTTTTGGCGAACGAGGTTTTTTTGTCGGGTTATTTAAAAAAAAATAAATAAAAATAATAATATATATTCATTGAAAGAGAAGAGAAGATAACGAAGATCATCGAGTGGGACTCTAGGAGGCCGGTGAAAAATCGACGGCGGGCGGGCATAACTGCCCCCTCACGTCCTCGTCGTCTTCTGTCGCAGAGCTTATAACGTATATACAGAGTATATATAGATATATATACACACGCACCTCTTGGGTCCCCCGTTCTACCGCGGGGGGAGGTGAAACCTTCCGAAAAAACTCGCGCTGGAATAAAGCAAGGAGACATTGGGTGAGTGTTGATCAATGGCGATGGAATTTTCGCTCAGTAACTAGTATAGAAAAGAAAAATACAATTCATCCTCATTTTTCTTAGAGTCTCTCTCTCTCTCTCTCGAGAGAGAGAGAGAGAGGTGCAATTTTTCATCCCCTTGACAAAAAAACGTTCAGAGTTTTTAGTCGGTAAAAAATGAAATCGAGATTCCCGTAAGTAAATTTTGACATCTGGCAGTTTTTTCGATCGTTCACCAATTTTTTCTACCCCCACAAAGACCGTACACGTAATTTTTTCCCCCTTTTTCGAGGAATTCAGAGATAAGGGCGCAAAGACCCTTGGAAATAATCCGGGATAGTTGCCGGGTTGCGTGTGAATTTTATTGGTCGTACGGGAGGTTAGGTTTGGGAGGGGTTGTTACTAGGGGGTGCTCTGCAGCAGCGACGGCGGCGAGTGGGGCGAGTCTGGAAGTTTTATTCGAATTTCCGTCGCCACCGGGCAAGACCGGAGGGTCTCCTTGCGGGCTCGAGCGCGGTCCCGGCCTTTAATAATTACCGTTGTTCTCCGAGGGAGCTTTTCAATATTTCAACGATTTTTTTTTTTTTTTTTTCCATCGTAAACTCTCGGGGGGGAGCGGCGGGCACCCTTCGACACAACTTGACACAGAAAAGGTGCGGAGGGTGAGTAAGGGTGGGTTTTGCGGACGTCGAGCTTCTTTCGTCGCGACCTCCTGCGTGAGCCGGCTGGCGCGGCTCTCTATGCGCCATTCGGTCAGGTCATGCGGACAATTCTGCCGGTCGCCACACACGCGCGCTACCCTTAAGCAACTTTTTTTTTCTTTACACAAAAATCGATCGCTCATCCCCATAAAACGAGTACGAACGTTCGTATAAATTGTCGTACGTCTGTGTAACGTGCATGTGCGCATCGTCTACGTAACGTAATTTTTGATATCAAACCTTCGGAAAAGATGGATCAATGATCTATACTTACCTACTTGTACCTGCGCTGCTCCGCTCGCTGGCCGAATCCTGCGCAATCGCTATTCGAATTCCCATAACTCCTGGCTCCTGCACGCGCAGCAGGACGGTTGCCTACAGAGATTCTGCGCATTGGCCCACCTCGCCGGGTCGTGCGGTACTCATTGACCGCAACCGAAACGACCGAAAAGTAACGCTGAATCTTTAGTTTCTCGTGCGATCCTTCGCGGCGATGTGACTGCCGAATCGGTCGCTTAAGTTCCAAAGACTCGGGTCCATCGACACTTCGCCGACATCGCGCGCCGATCCGGTCGGCTCCTCGACACCCGGAGGCAGCTATTGCGTCACCGAAACGCGATATCCCTTCGAGCCAACTCGCAGAAAGCCGGTCGTTCGAAGAGATCCCCAGTGCGAGCCAGTCTGCCTCGGTCAGTCGTACATCGCGCTTCCATTCGGTTACAATCGTGTATTTATTGCGAATAATTCTTTCGAACGGTCTTTCGCTGTCGTCGGAGAAGAGAAGAAAGCTTCGGATCGCATTCGAAGAAAAATTTTAAGCGAGGTAGCCGGCTAGACTTCGAACTTTTTTTTTTTTTACATTGCGGTTTTTTTTTTTTTTTTGGTGGAGCCAATGAAGGGTGCAAGTGGTGAATATGGACCACCATTTTCGCATGGCTTTTCAATCTTCGATCGGACCGCCATATTCACCACTCTTATCCTATTAACCCATTGAGACGCAATTGTCTGGTGCATCGTTGAAATCTTGCAAACGGAGGGACAATGTATTGTGGCAAATTTTCGTGAGGTCCTCAGATGGTCAATACTGCCGCTTGAGATTTTGTTTATAGAATTCTTTGAAAAATATCTGTTCTGCTTGAAATAATGTTCGGTGGTTTCGTCTTGCTACGTTCTCCACTAAGGGGTCAGAGGGCACCACTACTACATTTTTTATTCTGACGAAGTTTTTATACCTTTTTGTACTTATTTATACCTATTTATGTAATTTTATTTCTTTTTGTACATTTTTACCATTCTTTGAAAAATGTCTATTTTACTTCAAATAATGTTCGGAGGTTTCGTTTTGCTACGTTCTCACCTCAAGATGCAGAGGGCACCACTATTGAATTGTGATTCTGTATAATCTTTTTTTTTCATATCTCTTCATCACTTTTTATCATTTTTATTTCTTCTTATACAATTATTTGACGAATATTCATTTTACCTTAAGAACCATGTTCGGTGGTTTCGTTTTGCTGCGCTCTCCCGCAAAGGCTCAGGGGGCGCCACTATAAAATTTTGATTCCAAATAGTAAAAAAAAAGAAGCTCTGGTCGCCCATCGGAGACATCGTTTGTGTATAAATCGGAACATCGTGTGCGGCTGCGTTGAATAAATTTACGATCGTCCGTCCGATCGTTGGTTTTGTAATTAAAAAGAGCGTTAGCTCACACGAGCGAGTATAGGCGATGAGTGAAAACGGGACTTCGTCGTCAGACACCGCTAGCGGTTACCGTCCAGCTCGATGGACGTCGACCAGCGTGCGGTTAGCGGTCGGACTGCTAACTTGACAACGGCGCCCCTCGACCCTGCGCTTTGGGTATCCATGAGAAAACTTTCAATACATTGTCCGAAACGCGGTACCATCGGGCTGTGACAATGTAACATAACGAGCTCCTGGAACTTACCAAATTTGAATGGACTCCCGATTTTAACGTGTCATATCTGCACTGTTCAAAATTTCATCAAATTGATGGACAAAAATTTGGTAAAATCAATTATACGGTGCACCTGACATCTCCGAAAAGCTGCACTTAATATACCAAGCGTTCGTTACAGCTCATACTCGCATATTTAATTTAATTAATCACTTCGTGGTTATACACTGATATTCCATATATAAATATTCATGAAATTTCGTTTTCCGAAATTGCGATTATTTATTATTGATTATTGGATATACCAAGCATTACTTACAGCTCATACTTGTACATCTAATTTATTTAATCACTTTGGACATACACACTTCATATAGTTTATGTAAATTTTGACCTAAATTTTGTTTTTTCTTCCATAGGCGCGATTACTTGTTGGTGAATTATTCTTTATTATTGACTATTGAATATACCAAGCATTACTTACAGCTCATACTTGTGTATTTCATTAAATTAATCACTTTGCGCAAATACACTTTCTATAGTCCGCATACATTTTCAAGCGAATATTTTATTTTTTCTTTCGAAATCGCGATTTTTTTGTTATTATTGAATTATGATTCATTATTGATTTATCATTGAAATCGAGGTTTAACGGTGTTTCGGTAGGTATGAGTACCATGGATCCCACCGGCGATGGGGGAGGAGGAGGGACACCGACGACGTCCGTGACCCCGGTTACACCTTCGACGGGCATGACGATGCCACCAGGATCTCAGCATCAGCAGCATCCACCACCTTCGCCCCTCAGTGGATGTTACCTTCTCGTCGTGCTTCCGGAACCTCATACCGCACAACATAGGGACCTCATTCTCAACCGACTCGCCAAAGGTACGTTCAAAATCAAATTATTGGCCGCGGAATTACAGTCGAAACTCCCTCATGTTAATGAACACGAGGACAGATGAACTGTGCGAAGGGCCAATCACGTTCGTGAAGTATTCCTCCCTTTCGCCAGATTTACATGGAATTTCCCCAATTTTTTTACCCCGACGATTGCCACTAACTGGTAAAACAGTTCCGGATAACAATAGTTAAACGTTAAATATAAACATGCTGGTAGAGTTCGCTATAGAATAGATAGCACAAAGCGAATAGCGAAAAAGATTATAAACGACACATTTTTTGAACACGCACATATAAAAAAAATAAAGAACTTTTTCTAATCGAAAATCGAATCCGGCCCAATTCGGAAATTCAGAATCTTAGAAAAAACAATATGTGCGAGATTCTGCTATGAAACACTAAAAGTCGTCTGTTTTTGTGAACTTAAAAATAAACCATCAAAACGAAATCAACACGTGGCTTTGATGGGCTATGAGAAAACTCGCGACATCACGAAATCACGAGCGTAAAAATATTTTTGCACCACGCACGGAGCATCGAAAATTTTCAGTCCACATGAGCCGCTCTTTCACACATATGAGCAATCAGGCCGCTTTCAGTAGTTTCAAACTCCCGCAACCGTTGTGAAAGGAAAAAAAAGAAGTCAATGCTTGCCTACTCTCGACGTGCGGTTTCGAGCAGTTTTATAATTCACCGACAGCCTGCACCCCTGATAGGTCAGTCGGCTTACCGGCGTATTCACTTTTGGGTTCATACGGTTTGCCGGCCAGGTGATTAATCACGTGTACATCAATCACGCGAAGCCGTCAAACGAAATTCAATCGAGAAGGTATTAACTCGATATAACCGATTCATCAACTAAACTTCGGGCAGACATTTTACCCGGGTTCGCGAACTTTTGCGGCAGCCCGTTCTGACCGTGAGGTCACTTTTTTAAGACCTTTCTTTGTTGCGGTAATGATTGCATTTTTATTTATTTTTTCACAGACCGCATGCGAGTGCTTCGTGAAAGTGCTTTGATCAATTTGCATTAATTTTCAAGCACTATATAAAGTGAGGGTTAAATGTGTATCTTGCAGGACCCATTCGAAAAGCAAAAGCTCTATTTTGATGGTTCCAAAAAGAGCATCCTTCGTAATTGTCGCGATCAATCCATAATTTCCAATTGCATTGCAATTCATGATAATTATTGTCATAAAAGAATTCGAATTTCTGCGAGTCAGAATACAGTGTGCCCAAATGATGTTTTTAATTTCTCACGACTGCAGCTTCGAAGAGGTTGAAAAATGGTTGAGTACGAACCGTTCATAGGCGTTTTCACGATGGCATGATTTTATTTCCCCAAGCTCTACTTTGATGGTTCCGAACATCGCCTTACCGAGAGCCCGAAGGGCGTGTCTTTCCGCGCTTGTGCGCAGCTTTGCTGTTTGTCCGCCCGGAGAAGAGCGCCTCGCGTATTTTGTGGGTAGAGTGACAAGGACGATTCCAAGAAATTGCCTGGTAAGACTTGCGATTCGGTAAACATTTTGATAAAGCTCAGTCGGCGCGGACAATACGCCGATTATCTCCATAAGCCTGGACCGGTTCCACGTGACGTTCTCGTACTTATCCGGATATAACGGTCCCACGCTCGGTGCTATCCATACCAGTCGTCACAGACATCCGATATAACTGCCCATTGTGTAGTCGATCCGCTGTTACCAGGCGGTAAAGTTCCCTACCGTTATGGCGGAAGAATCAATGTTCATTCGACTCGGCGTGCTTTCCTATGCACCGAGAAAAAAAAAAAAACAACAAAGTTCGCCCGGATGCGCAACGCCTGCCTTCACGGACGCTCGAACGAATTTTTAGTTGTTGAAAATAAATAAAAAAAATTCTTGAAATTAGAAACTTTCGCATCGCTTCCTTGTACAATTTACTTTAACATGAACGTTAAGACAGAGCTTTGCTCTGTCTTAACGTCCATGAACGCAGACGCACGAAATATAAGTAATTTCTTTCTCACTGCAGACAACTGAAAGCACCTCGTCAAGATGAGTATTACCAGAGGCTTAGACTCTGTATTAAAAAAAAAAAAAAAGAAAAACCCTGTTCTTCGTTGAGAAAAGACCGTCTAGTATGGCATCCACTTTAGCCCTGCTAAAGGGGAGGATAAAGGTCCACTTCGATTTTCCTTTCGCCCTGGGCTAGGCCAGTCTTTTCAGTCCTTCCTTTTACGCCTTCTTTGCTTCCCTCCTCGGGCTATGCGAGCTCGGTCCATCTTGCAATCGATGGGCTTGTACTATAGAATGAAAAAAAAAACAAACAACTTTGCAAACCATCGTTTCGTAATGACGCGAAGACATTCGAGACGGCGTTGGCCCAAAGGGTTGTCGTTTTGGCTCCTTCTTGGAATTGCTAACCGATAATCGAATGGCAAATTTCCAGATACTGTGTCTCGCCTCACGATTTCATATTAAAATAAGAGAATCCGTACACGTTTTGCGAGCGTGTTGAAATATCGTTCGGTCTTTCCGCAATGCGCCATTGTACCTTCGGCATAACATACACTCGCGAATAGCGATCTAATGTCGACGGCAATAAGAACACCTACTCTCTCCGCGATCTTCACGTGCAGCCTCGCACCCTCGTATTTTAATCAATAATGTACTGTACTGATTTTACTTCGGATATATATATATGTGTATATTGTCACTCGTTTCTCTGCGAGTCGCCTTCTGAAGCACGTATCATTTGCGGCGTTGACAAATAGCAGCCAATGGGACTTTCTGTCATTTTAACTATAATAACTTTACACACATTTGCAATCGTGCTGTGTATACTAATTTCAACGCCTTTCGATAATTGACGGAGTTTTTTTTTTTTTCAATTCTGTTTTTTTAATACTTCTTCAACAATAAAAGAAAATTAATAATAATAAACAAACACTTTCTTTTCCTGAAATCGTAGAATCATACTTAAGTGAAGACAATATTTCTTATTCATAAAAATAAAGAAACTAACGAGTGAACTGACGACTAGCGAAGAAGCTTAATGAAGATGCGAAGATTCGTAGGACCATCTGTCATTTCAACTATAATAACTTTGCACACATTTGGCATGTACAATAATTTCAACAGTTTTTGATTATTATAGGTGTTATTTTGAATATTTTTATATCATACTTTTTCAACAATCGAAAAGAATATTAATGAACAAAACACTTCCTTCTTCTGAAATCACAGAATCATACTTAAGTGAAGAGACTATTCCTTCTTTCATGATAAGAAAACAAGTGGCTAGTCAACCGGCGACTAGCGAAGTACGAAGTTAATGAAAATTCAGAGTTTTCTGCTGAAATAATGTCGTAATCGCAGTACTCGTTAATCTCGAAAATTGATGAAAATTCGGATAATTTTAAAGAACCTTTTAATAAAATGCTTGGGAAAGCGAGGGACGCTCCGATAAGCGAGGAAACGAATATCGATTCTCCTTATTGTGCTTCCCATTAGTCGACGGGATGGTCCGGCTCCCGACGGTGTTTAACGAAATGGTACGGAGCGAGATTACTCCGAAGAGTTCAGTACAACGAACAGTAGAGAAAGTTGGAAAAGCTGCTTTACAAACTCTTTTTTTTTTGTATTCTTCTCTTCGCGACGCTCCGCTCAGTATTTTATACTTTACAATAATTGGCTCGCCGATTGCGCAAATTGGCGACTCCACGGAGATAAAATAGGAATTTCTCTATACTCTGCAATGGTTGCGATCAATCCATCATCTACAATTGCACTGAAATTTGTAACAACGATTGTCATAACAGATACGAATTGGCGAGTCAGAACACAGTTCGCCCAATAATGTCTTTAATTTCTATCATCTGAAGCTACGACGACGTTGAAACACAGTTGCGTACGAAAAGCTCGTAGGCATTTCCAGGATGGCGTGATTTTATTTCTCAATTTTTTTTTTTTCTCCGCCAGTGACATTGCTCTTGCGCGACGTCGCGCGGCGACTCGTTCACTTTTATCAGGCTCGTCTCGTCTCCCGTCTTGCGTAAATTTAGCAGTGCCCGGAGAGTGGAGAGAGAGAGTTCCGACGGTGAAGATTTGCTGCTCCATTTGCTGCACACTACAAAGACTGAGAAAAAGACAACCAAAAGGCCTCCCTCTCGCTCCCCCCGCTTCGCAAGGTCTCGCAGCCTCCGGCCGATCCGTATATTCACATTAAAGCAGTTTCGTGGCTTGGTGAACGCCGGAATAGGCGTACGTCAACGGAGAGGGTTGCAACGGATCTTGAATGCCGATCTATATTTATAGAACGTCGGATGGCAGACTCGGGGAGACGAAACTTACAATTTTTCACTCCACAACAGGGTACTCAAGGGTTTTGTCAAATTACAAACACGTTGGGGAGTACCGGATTTATTATCAACGAGGATCCCCCGTTACCGACGAAGTCGACCCGTCGGCATGATCGAGACAGATCAATCGGACGATGATCGCGGAAAAATTACAAACCAAAACGCTGTCAGCGTTGTTGTCTTATTGATCGAACGTATTGCGAAGCAAGACTGCTGAAAATTCATCGAAGGGTAACGGAATGAAGGGCTTAAGGATAATGGAATGGAAGACGAAAATTACAATTGTTCACTGTAGAACAGGGTACTCAAGGATTTTGTCAAATTGCAAACACACTGCGGATTACCGGATTTATTTTCAACGAGAATTCAAAGATAGATCAATCTAGCGACAATCGCGAAAAATTGGACAATCAAAAATAATTCGTAAAATCGGAATACGAAGTTTCGTGAATTCTGTTAAATAAGCGACAAACTCGTTCGTTCACATTTCAATATACAAACCTGTACTTTTATTTTCCGTGTCATTGACAATTTTCGTGTGTACCTTTTGTTTGCAAAACTAAAGCCGGATGCGGCGGCCGGAAAATTGACAAGTACAAAATTGTGGTTGTTTGTGGACAATAAAGTGTTGTATAAAGTACAAACTTTTTTTTACCGTGTGATCGAACGCACGCGAAACACGACGTGTCGAGAATGCGTCCAAGGGTGAAGGAGTGGAGGGCTTAAGGACAATCGAATTGGAGGAATATTATTTTGGCGGCTACAGCAAATACGCGCGGATTCATCGGAACGGTCGGTCGGTCCACCGGCGATGGCGTTGTTTTATTCATGCGGAATCGAGGGAGGGTTCCATTTAATGCCGGAACAGCCAGAGCCTTCCGAATCGGAGATTGCCTCTGCATCTTTCATCGTATGTAACTCAAATGATTCGAATCTTTTGCCTCTCCATTATTTCCAATCATTTTTTTTTTCCGCGAAAAAAGCTTCCTCGCTTAGGAAGCGAAAAACTATTCCCGAATAATCCGAACTTTCGTATTCATCATCGACGCCAGCGTTCGTCGAAGAAGTCCGTGGGGAGTTTGTTGTTTGCCGAATACGTTTCGCTGTTCGTCCCGAGCAAACACTGAAAAGTGGGTCGCATCGAGTCGAATTTCCTAAACTCGATTGTCTCCAATTTGCGTAAATTTCGGCGAGAGAAACGGAGGAGAGAGCGAAAGAAAAAGTAAAGAGCACAGCGACGTGTACCGAATGAACCGTAAACATCTCCGTACGAAATGTAATGAGTTTTCGTCAGCGTTACGGAACGATCGACTCGCTTCTTGTTCACGTTCCAATGAAGAAAGCTGCGATGTTGCGGAAACTGAACGATTCACTGCACCGACGACCGGTGCAGCCACTCGATCGTTGCCCAGCTGAATTATCACCGGCAAACACCCGGCGATATTCAACTGGCCGGACGGAAAATTTAACGATCGAACCGGAAGCGGCGTCGGCGATAAAGCAAACAGAAATTGTTCTACGCGTCGGCGAGATGACGTCAGAACGATAGTCCACATAGACAATTAATATTCGTGAGGCGTAAAAGACGGTACGCGGCACGGTTCGTTATCCCGGATGCGGTTAGCGCTAAACTCGTAATATTTTTCAGTCCTAAGAGTTACTGCAGGTGGCACTCTGTGTCAAGTGGAAAAACTCAACGCGGCACAAAGTTCAAAAAAAAAAAAAAAAAATCCTCATATAAAAGAAATATTATATCGAATGTCGTGTATCGATAATCGATATTCGAATCGCATGCTTGACCCGGAAGGGAAACCTGCGGAAAACTATATCGCTGAAAATTGAAAAAAAAAAAAAAAACAAAATTCGACGATCCTCGCGCGACGTTTTTAGTGTATTCCTGACGCGTCCCGCGGGTCATCGCCTCGAAATACATTGCGACTATATCCGTGACTGCACAGTTCGATGCAACCGGTGTGTATGTAAACTATCTATGTACTGTACGTATCTACATACGGCCTAAGCTGTCCATAGTCTGCCCGAACGTGGTTGAACTATTTACACACGTACCGACCAACATTTTGTATGCTCCAGTACATGCTTGCCTAGGTGTATGTACTTATAGTCTATGTACTTATCGTGCGACAGTATTCGGCTTATCGACTATTCGAAACATCGATAGGTCAAAGTCTATCTGGTGTTCGGGGAGCATGCATCGCATGCCTATTCATCGCTCATCCTCAGTATGTCACTCGTATAACTAGTTGGAAATGATGGTTCAATTCGCGCGCTTCGCTGTTCGTGGGTATTTCCGTTTCTCCAGTTAACGTGACGACGAACAGTCGTGTTGGAGTGAAATATCAAACACGGCGGGTTGTAAAAACGATCAGCAAAGTAATTAGCACATGGTTTCCTCATTTATTACAATTTTGAGCGTAGCTTCCTCCTTGAGGAAGCTATTCTCAAAATTGTACAAGTACTTTGGTCTTAGTACACAGTAATAGTACTTAAAGCACCGAAAAGTACTTTGATACTTTAAGTACGTACTCACGTACTTTGAGTACCGCTCAGCTCTGGCTGAAACACAAATGCGAAGAGTTTCTTAAAAAAAATAAGCGCAAGTGTAACTTTTTGTAATACGAATCATTTTGTAATACGAATCACAAATACGAATCATTAGATTCGTATCAGTGACTAAAATGGATGCTCCCATTAATTTGGATAAATAACAGTTTTCTTGTTCAAAAAAGCTACATTAATTCCTTTGTAAAGTTCTGGATATTCGGATTGAAAAGTAGAACATGTCGTAACTATCGGACATCGTTACCGCGCAGAAAAATATATGCGGTACACTGGGTGAAAGAGCGTGGTTAAATGACCGTTGATTTGTCCCGAGGGAAATGTACAGACAGTTACATCTGCAAAATACTGTAATTCCCTTTCCGACGTCGTTGGTATCCTTAATAGTATTATTCCCTCGCGGAATAATATAATAAGTCTTGAAGTGAGTTCCGTAATACGAAGCAGTATTGCGCCTCTCGTCCGTAAAATGATTTCAACCGTACGGAAACGTTAATTAGCACACGGAACGAGCGGGAAGTAGCTGCTGTGCGGTGTTCGTTTAAGAATCTCGCAGTATGCAGATTGCATACGTGGGTACGTTTGAAATCCTTCTTTTTTTTTCCTCTCTCTATTTTTCTGCGAATACGACGTTTCACGAAAGTGTTTAGAAGCACATGCTGCAAATTCATAATGGGTATGGTATAAAGAAGGCCAATTATAATTATACACACATTAAAAAAAAAAAATCGTTTATAAAATTGCCCTCCCGTTTACGCGCAAAGAAAATTTCACACTCGTCTGTCGCGGTCGGACGATCTTTTTTTATTAAAAAAAAATGCATTTCCTATAACTTTAAAAAAATTTGGTTTTTCACATTTGTCAGATAGTCGGAATTGCCAAAGGAAATCTGCGAGCGTAAACAGATATTGGCGAAAAAAAAAAAATGCAATTCAATTGAACACCCACAGATTCACAATTCTTAACAACAACAAAAAAAAAGTAAAATTAACAAGAAACAGAATAAAAATTGTGATCGTTCCCGAACGACACACTTGCGAAGTGTACTCTCTTTTTTCACCCTTAATCAGAGAAACCCTTAAGACGAATGATTTCGCATCTCGCCGGAACACTCCCCCGAGAGCCTCACCAACGCCTACGACCGATCTAGGTTGAAGCTCGGCCCGTGGGTTTCCTATTGATGCGGAATTTCCGGACTTTTTTCGTGGCCTCAGCAAATTGCCCCGAAGGGCAATAACGTGCAGAGTGAGACGGTGAAAAGAAGTATAAAAGGAAATGAACAAGACGACGAGCGGTGGAAAGAAAGACAGAAAGAAATAGAGAGTGACGAGCGACTCTGATGTGGTGGAGGAGGAGAAGGCGGCGGTGGGCGGAGGAGGAGAAGGAGGAGGCGTAGGAGGAGGAGGGGTAGAGGGGTTGGAGGGGTATAGTGGGTGAGGGAGCGACGAAGTAGACGTAGCTAGATGCGGCATGCGCACGATGGTACCTGCCTACAGCCACATCCCCGCAGTCCCAGAACTTCGATCAATAACCCATCTACTCGGCCAGAGGGAAAGCCGTCGCTGAGCCGAAATAACGACGTCGTTTCGTCACCCTCACTGACACATGCACATGTCGCGCATCAGCGTCGAGCGACGGTGTGGTTGAGTGCCCGGCGAGAGATTTACCGGGATGTTGCGACCGGTCTTCGATAGGCCGAACATCACGCATCGTGCATACGCTACGGACTGGGTTCTTGACCTTGGCCGTCGCGGTTATTGCGGATTATCCGCGAGATCATTTATTTTTCTGTCCGCTTTTCGTATGCCCCACTTTTCGAACGAGCGGTACATTTCTGTTTCGAGCGCTTTCAGCCGATGCGAATACCGAAGTTATTGCGGTGATCGTTACTGGTACCGGAAGTTCGGTGCACGGAGGAGGAATTAGTTGCCCAAACAAACAGGTTCAATAGGTTTCGGCCGATTAATTGCTTTGGCCGATAAGCTAATTGGGACAAACGATTCCTTTTCTCAGCGCATCCGCTGAGATCGAGTTCGAAGGTCGGAGGCGAAAATCGTTCTCCTCACCCCCAGACCACTCAGTCCGTAGTCGAGGCGCTCGTGTATTCCTGGATGTCATTAGAGTCACGACATATTAAGCTGCCGGGAATTCACCGCCGACGATATTCACATGGCGACGTGGGCGCGTCACGAGGAATGTAGAAGCGAAACAATGGAAAGTAATGAAAGAGTGAGCGAACTTAAACATTCCTTGAGGCGTCATTTTTTTTTTTTTTTTGTCGTCGCCTGCAGTGATCGCTTTTCCGTAATGACATTCTTGTCAATTTTTTTTTTTTTTTTTTTGTGAAGCGACTATCCGGTCTGTCGAGCGGAGAAGATGCGACGATCAAGATGAACCGCCGCGCATGAGGATTGATTAGATGTTGCCAAAGTTGGAAGTGGATGAGCCGTGAAGATTGAAGCTATCGCGCATGATCGGATCTAGTTACGGTTTGATGGGCATGCGTTGGGAGGCAACGCCGATAAGTCCGCTTTCGATATAAAGTAAGAAGGAAATTTCCTGATTGATTGGCTATCCAATTTACGGATGAAGCGGAGAAAATGTGAGGATCGAAGAGATTCCATTCGCATGAAGATTGATCAGCCCTGCCCAAAGTTTGTATTGTATTCGAGGATTAATCAATCCGATCCATTGTATTCGAGGATTAATTAATTTCATAATTTTGTTACGTCAGCGATAGAAACGAAAAATTTAATCCACTTGGCGGATAATCTTGGCGGATAATGGTTCAAATTGCATAAATACGTTGCTGCCGTAACGATGTTATTGGAACAATTATTTAAGGTGGGACTAACGATCGACATAAGGTCAAGATATTCCAAACGCGTTTTTCACCGTAACAGTTTTATAGAATAAAAAACTAATTTTGGCGCTCACTGCATATTCGATTAACGCACAATTCCCCATAATTCGTTTTTTCATTTTAAAGAATCGTTTCGGAGAAAAATTCATTCCAAAATTTTTACTCTGTCTCTCTCGTACACATACGTATTTAGCCTCCCCTTAATGTGGGGCTAAAGATCAACAACACCTCAAAATATTTTGGAACCATGTTTCTCCAAAACGGTTTTACAAAACAAAAGACGAATCGTTTCTAAAAAAAAATGTATTCGAAATTTTAACTTTGTCTCTCTCGCACTCAAATTTGGTTAAGTCTCCCCTTAAGCCGCGAAATATGATTCGTGCCCTTCTAGTTATTCGCTGGGTGCGCGACTCGCGCAGGTCTCACCAGCTCAGTGTGTACGCGTTGAGCCTACAATGCGTTACATCATTTTTTAAAAATAATCTTTTATTGTAAGAAAATACATGAAAATAAGACCTTAGGACAACTGTTCCATCTGGCCAGCTCGCGTTAAGTCAGCGCCATCTGCCGGCAAATCTGGGCCCAACCGATGTGTCAACCTCTTCGCACGATCGCACAACACATTCTCAACCGCTGCGCTTGTGTAGCTCGCGCATGCTGCGAATACATGTCCGACCACACTCGATTGACAATGCTCCATAGAATTTTGCTAATTCAAAAATGGCCGTTATCCATTTATGCGAAGCAATATCGGCGCGCTCGCTTTAGCTTAGTAGTCTCGTCATGTAGCGAACAGACACGCGTGGGCTTTAGCGCTGCCAGATGGAACTTTGCTCAGACGGGAGGCTCCGCTGCTCGCCGACATCGAGCAACTCGCGGATTTCAATGGCCTACGCTTTCAATTGTGTCTGTATTATTTGACGTTCGTACAAAAGACTATTGGAAATTATACTGGAACTATAAATACGCGGCGTGCCCGTGAAAAGCAGCGATTGGTTTGTATCGTTGGTCCAACACCAGATGGACGTGTCATCTGTGCTTGTACACAGCGGATACGACCTTGTAGGCGTAGGAGAGAACGGGACAAAATGGGACCGTCAGGCAAAACGGAACAGTGGGGCAAAACTAAATTATCCAACAATGGTTGGATGCCGATTTTGTCCCAACGATACATCCGAATTCGTAATCCTGTTTTGTACCGCTCTCTCTTAAAGTTGTGTTTCGATGTCCACTTGAAAACCATTCGGGACAATATTTTGATCGTAAAATCTGCCAAAAAAATTTGACCCTTCGAGTCCAAAACCTCTTTTCCACTGAAGAAATAGTTCATTTTTATTAATCCAACTTTTATAGCCAGATTATCGTTGAGCCTTGAACATTCGGCATTTGACTCGCGCCAAATGTAAAATCTACGATGTCGTATTATTTTACATTATAATTTGTAGGGCAAATGGTACTTCGTTGCATCCGACTACCGTCCCTAATTCACATTTCATAATTTCATGCAAACATCCTGCGAAAATCCAAACAGCTGCCGTTGCAAATGTTTGCTCAACGTCCTGGGATGCGTGCGAATGAAGCGTTGTTACGGTGTGAATTTACATTGCGCGCGGATATGTCGCGTAACTGAGTGCGTTCAATAACGAATTCACAATTACACTGATAATCCGTTGCGCAAATCGACGCTGCAATGATTACCGTTTCCACGCTACAGTGAATACCGCAGATTTGTTAATCCATCTTTTATAAGCGGAAATGCGAGTGGAAACTCTCGTTTCTACTGAACCGGGCTGTGAAAAATTCAATCCTTAAGCAACCGTGCGGTTGGGAGATAGTCAATGCTACTTAGTTCTTCGCCGAAGCATCCATCGATTTTCTTATTTGTGCCGATGGAAAATCCATTTTTTTTTTTTAAGAAATTAATCCCCCTATAGGACAACCGGGACATTCCTGATTCACCTCAGTCAATGACGATCCGGATTGCAACTTTGCAAAAACACAATGAGGAAGCAACCGTGCGTTGCGGAGATAGTGAATACTAGTATTTTCTTTCACTGATTTTCCATCCACTGATCCACTGATTTTCTCATTTCTACCGATAGAAAATAGATCATTTTTTTAAAGTGAAATAAATACGTCTATAGGCGAAACGGGACATTACTGATTGACCTCAAATCAATGACAATCGGAATTGCAGCATTGCCAACAACACAATGATCAGAAAGCAACCTTGCAGTGGGGAGTCAATGCTACTAAATTCTTCATCGACACATCCACCGATTTTCTCATTTCTTCCGATAGAAAATGGATTATTTCTTCAGTGATTTAAAATAAATCTCTAATAGATTCTTTAAAGAGATTTTTAATAACTGCATCTATAGATGAATCGGGACATTCCTGGATCACCTCAGTCAACGACGATCCGTATCGCAGCGTTGCATCAACACAATGCATTCGGCTTCGCCGTGAACTTTCAGCGCTTCACCGCGCAGACAATGTTTCTACTTTAAGTACCTACAAGTTCACAGTACTCATGTCTCTCCCCCCGTTCGCTATCGGACGTTTCCGGCGCTGAAAACTATTTCGGACTCACGCAAGCGAGCGTATACCGACTGAATAGTTTCGCGGGTGTCTATTCGTACATTCGCGTGACTATCCGGTGCGTGTGGGCGACTAAATGAGAGTGCGTGCGACGCTTCGTCGTCCGTACGGTGAGCAGACGGTTGTCGTGTGAATCATCGCGCATAGGCATAGAACGACGACAGTAAGGTGCACGAGGCCTTAATTCATTTATGGGTTTATTTCTGGTCGGTCCGGAGCCCGCTTATACACAATTTCGTCTTTGTTACAGCGTTTAACGGTCCCGTATGGGCTCGGTACCCTAGCATGCATAGCCAATCTTGCTACATTATTTAGACCTGGCTGGTCCCTCTGGGGTGCTCAAACCAGTGACGGAGACAATTTAATTCAAAACAATATCGTACGACTACGAATCATTCAAGGTAATTCCGCAAATACGGAACATCTGCGCCTAAGCTTCGACTATACAAACATTTGTACAGTCCGATTGTTATTATCTAACAATAACAATTGTAGAATATTCGCATATACTATTTTCTTGTTATTTCCTTTTTTTTAATTTTTATCGTTGGTACTTACCTCATGGTATTATTTGTATTATTTTCTAATTATGTTAGTCTCCATTGTTTCCTAATTATGTTATTCACATAATTGTGTAAAAAAAAAATCGTATGACATTTAATGTACTGGTACTGAACATTTTTACGCACAAACTAGTATATTAAATTTCACTTTGGAAACACTTTACTTTTAATAATTTAGTTCAATTTTTCCATAAATGTATAATCATTCGAATGATTTATTATAAATTTCAACCGTAAAAGTATATTAATTTTTCATCACAATTATACATTAAATTTAATACACTACTTTATATACTGTATATAAAAACTTCAAGTCCATTACATTAGCCTTATTATCTTTTTACAATGTTCTCTATTGTTTTTTTAAATTATGGTCTGATGTTCCGTACGTTGTTCTATTTCTCATATCTTGATGGGCTGTGTTCTTAGGGTACTTAATCGTCGCAATACGAAATAAACGACTCTATCTATATCTATCTATCTAATTCTACGACGACACAAATTGGTCTTAAAAAAATAAAAAAAATAAAAAATAAAAAACATTGTCCGAATATAATCTGGGAATCTACGACGCACGGTTTAACCGGCGGCGTTTTATCGAGGCACTTCCTATGTGCTCTCGCGCATACATGGCTCATATAGGAAGGAATACTTATCGGCATGAATCACAATTGAGGACGTGCGTGTAGGGCCGGTAGCGGGGGTGAATGTAGACAGTCCACGCTACACGACGCGGCTGGTTCGTTGCGCCGCGTTAAAAAAAATGATATTGAATTTCTCGGGACCAATAATAACGTTTCAAGGCGACGCGTCCGTGCTTCGATTCATCAATAACTTTTTTTAAATGTTTTTATTTTTTTACTCCACGATTGGGTATCGCTCGTGAATCGTGCAACGCGATAGTTTGTTGTGAAAAATCATCGCCGGTGATATTTCGCCGAGTGACGAAACTTTCCTCGTTTGGTAGAAAGATCCGCGAGTGATCACGTGACGCGGTATGCCGAATATAGCGAAGCTAATTTTATCGCGGTATTCGGCGGTCCCTCGTCCGTACACACTCTCCCTTTCCTTCGGACTCTCCGCGCCTCCTCCGAATCGTCCCGCCGTTCTATTCCGTTCATGAACCTGACCTCAACACTGCCTGTGAGAAGTTCATGACTATCGTGGAGACGAGCCGTAAGAAAATCATCTACACCGAGAATAAAAATCGATCGAATCAACAAAGTGGGCTCTTACGAGGTGGCGAAACGAATTTTTGGTCGAACGAACGAAACAATTGTCGTAGCAACCCGAGAAGACATTTTCGAGTGTCATTTCGGGGCCTCACAATGTTCTGATAAGGCCCCAATCAGGGTCCGATGTAATGCTTGAAAACCTCTACTCGGAAAGGAAAGAAACATTCGATTGAACGGCTTGTCAGTTGGAGCAATGAGGTATTCCTTTCGATTAGCCAAACATTCGTTCCGCGCCTCCTCCGAATCGTCCCGCCGTTCTATTCCGTTCATGAACCTGACCTCAACACTGCCTGTGAGAAGTTCATGACTATCCTGGAGACGAGCCGTAAGAAAATCATCTACACCAAGAAAAAAAAAAAAGATATCGAATTAACAAAATAAGCTCTTATGGGTCGCGAAACAAATTTTTGATTGAAGATCGAAATAATTGTCGTAGTCAGCCAAGTACAAATTTTAGAGCTTTACATCAGGGCCTGAAAAGGTCCTGATAATGCCTCGTCAGGACGTGGTCAGGTGTTCTGCGCACCCTGTCAGGGCTCGATGTAACGCTCGACAATTTCTTCTTTTAAGAAACCGTAGATCGTGGACAGTTTAAAATTGTATATTGGTTGACAAATTATATGTTCGGAATTTTGATACATGTTAGACTGCATAGAAGCGAAGTGCTCGGTTTGAAGAATCTTCGTAGAATGCCTCGCTAGCACGCGATGAAAGGCGGCTCCTCCTAGCACTTGAGATTGGCGGATCCATCGTGTGAGGCCCACAAAGGGTTTCGATGTTCCTGCCATATACGAAGGCATCGATAAGGCGTCTGCTGGCTCTGCAGCAGGCAGCGGAAAGATTACTTACTTTCATACTTGCGAAGTAAAGAAATATTCGATTCCGCGACTTGTCAGTTTGATCAACGAGATATTCCTTTCGATCAACCAAGTTGTCCTTTACTTTCTACGACAATTATTTCGCTCGATCATCCAAGTTATCCTTTACTTACTACGATAATTATTTCGTTCGATCAAGCAAGTTATTATTTACTTACTACGATAGTTATTTCGTTCGATCATCCAAAGAGTTCGTTTCGCCACCTGTGGGCGCACATTTCGTTGACTCAATTGATTTTTTTATCAATGTGAACGAAGAATCTTGTTCGTCGGAATTGATAGACGAGTCTCTCTGTACCGGGACGAGCAAAGCTTCCAAAGAATAAGGGAAGCTTCGATGGATTTAAAATTAAATCGCTATCTTTCGTGTAGGTCGAAGATGGAAAAATCTATCGCTGAACGCAACACTAGTGAAACCCCGACCGGCTTGGTGAAGCGATGTTGCCATCGGCGGCTTATGTGTGCAGCTGGAACTCGAGTGAGCACTCGAGACCGCAAGTTCGAGGTCGAAATCCGAATAACGTATCTAGAGCTACAGGTGTGACTGTGAAACGATGTCGTCACGATGCATCGCGGAAGCGTTAGTTTTTTCAAGGCAATAACGGAAATTTAAAGAGCTCGGGTGTTTTCGTTGCGGTTATTTGCGTTGCAACGTTGGAAATTGATTTACCGGCAAGAGATAGTGAATTTTTTAAGCGCTTCTGCGCTATCCGAGAGAATTTTTTCATCACTCATTTCGTTCGAGCAGGGCGGGGGTGGAAAATTGCCGAAGAGACGAAATTAATTATGTTAAATTTAAATTAATCATTAAAACAAAGTTTCGTCGTCGCTCGTGATGCGACAATGTGGGTAATGTTCCAATTCGGTGGGATTGGCGAGCACCGATCGATCCGCTGCAACACCCGTTACGTGGTGAAGTTGAACGAGATGCATCAGCATTTTTTTCTAGCAAACTTTTTGACCTTATTACGAGACAAAAGGCTCCGATAAGTCGCGATCGCACGGACACCTCCGAGGAAGCACGATGTACGTGGAAAGTGTATCTGCATTTATAGCGAACTGAGATTTTATGTATAGAGGCACTACAACGAACATTCATTCGCAATCTTTCTTTGAGAATTCGATCAACCCATGCCAATCGGTAGTCAAGCGAAGCTTCCTGTGACGCGTGTATCGCTGCACTCGATTACGGTTATTTAGATAATTCTTATTACTCGGAAATTTGATGCACAAGATTACATTTGCAATTCATGCAAACAGCCCTATTTTTCTTGTTTATTATCGACATGCCGAATGATCAATATTTTAATTATCAATATTCATCGTACACTGAGAAAAATAAGTACATGGACTAACCAAAAGCCGCGGTGAGAAACGTTCGAAGCTGTTATTTGGTTGGTACAACTAAAGCATTGTTTTGTCGAACGATTACTTGCTTCAGCCGATTCAAAATACGTCAATACAAACATTTTTGTTGTACCGACCAAACAGTCTTTGAACTTATCTCACCGCGCAGTGCTTAACTCAACCATTTTTTGTCCTTTTGTCTACGAATCGGCCACAGATGTTTTCCTCTCAGGCTAAACCTCGGTATCTTGTTTGGTCTCTGACGAAGTTTCGATTTAAAAAAAAAACAATCTTCGATACATACAAAATCAAAAAAAAATCGAATGTCATATGTGAGACACGACGTGGTAATTTTCTGCCCGTTACGACCAGACTGCAATAATAGGATACGACATCGTTTTTGGGTTGCAATATACGAGCGTAAGTTACGCGCCACGAAGTACGTTGGTCCATACCTACCGGCTATAATACGTGTTGTAAATCTACCGCGTACCCTAAGTTAGGAGACACATGAGGCCCGGCTCTAAATATAGTTGGGACAAACCCAGCATTCCCACCATCGGCGCAATGAAAAAAACCATCACAACCCGAGAAACGGGAATGGTACGGGGGTAGCGAAGAAGACGATGCGCAAAGGGTAACCGCGGTATGTACCAAACGCGTGCGATCCGTCCGCATGTATACTTAGCTTCGCGGATTGCGCGCTTATCCGGCATCGCTATACCGAAACGGAGGCGCGGAGACCCTTTCGTATATTTAATTCCCTCGAAGCCGCGGCGCGAACCAGAAACGGACAGATGCCGAACGACTTTTCGATCGGATCGATTTAAATGTACCGGCTGTCGTTGTATCGAGAGAAAAAAAAAAAAAAAAGATAGGACGGAGGTCACCATTATGTCTCGGATATCAGAAACAGAGGGTGAGGGGGTTCGGTGAGCATTAAGAGGGCGCGACTCGCGGCACGGCTTCTCTTGTATCACCCTCAGGGCTTCCGATCAATTCAACGCACATAGCCAGCAGCAGCTTTGAGCTTTCTGGTGCACCGATTTAAGTGCTTCAAGATGGCCATGCTCCTTATGACAACGTCCGCGGAACGATGTGCTGAGACGCGACACTCTCAAAGACTCTTTATTAACGAACTCGTTAAAAAGAAGAGAAAAAAAAATGCAAACAAAAAATTAATGGTAACTTTGTACTGTAGTTGGGTGTCTGCGGAAATGCCCGATAACGAGAAATTCGAAACTTTCCTTTCGCGCTTAACTCTGCGAAAGTAGTTTCAACTTTTTGTATAAGAAAAAACTTGGAAACGAGACGGTAAACCCCGTCTCTCGGGTCCACTTTAACGGATTTACAAAACAAAATTAATTCTACTTGATGTGGGTCATGAAGATAGGTGATCGATCTACAGGCCGTTTCAAAGTGCTTTTGAATGTTCGGGGTGTATTAGAAAGAAATCAACAAGAGAATGGACTGGATGGTTCATTCTAGATGATGGATCTGAACCGATTTTATCCGACTAGCGTTATACAACTGGATCAAAATTGTTCGATTTTTCGAATACTGCCCAAATAGCCGCGATAATTATTCAGTATTGGTTTATAATAGTTACATTGCATATTAAATGTTCGCTTATTTTTTATTTTTTTTTTTTTAATTAAACGCCATTAGATGCGAAGTTCCAATATTGTCGTAGCCGAAAAATTCTCGTTGACAGAATTTCGTTGGGCATTCACACGGATAGAGCTAGCGGGGATAAGTGTAGGATCTAAGCGGGAGACTCGTGCTACGTGGTCGCTTAAGGAAAAGGAGATGAAACGGTGTTTGCTGTGGTAACTATCGTAAAGTGAGTTTCCAGCCGACAATGGAACCGCGGTCTATGTACCGCACGTATTCTACGTGAGTGCAAGCACCTATAGAATAACGTATCCATTGTATGCACAGCGCAGCCCGAGGTGGAAATCAAGCTTGAGCCGGGCTGTCCCTGGATAACGTCGAGACTATGCTAGACAAACTAGCTCGCAGCCTAGACTAAACTAGACGAGCCGAGAGAAAACTTCCACGTGCCACGTCGCAGACAATACTTCTCTATACTTCGAACCCGATAGAACCCGGAATATTTACGACGCCGAAATTACACATCGACGCATTCATCGACATTACTGGCGTGTGATTTACGGTGACCGGGTTGAAGCTGGTAATTACGGGAGTTCTGATAGGATAAGATCGGTTAAAGGGCACTTACCCTCAGGTACACCCACGACACTCACTGTACATATGTAAATAACTAATGAAGTGTAATACCAAAAAAAAAAAAAAAAAAATTTAATAAAATTGGGGAAGTTCCGGATACTTTGGGATTCTTTTTCGGCCCGCTTATTGTTTATTTCGCGATACATTTTCCCCAATGCATTCTAATGCGCGTCTGCCAACAGCGAATAATTTTGTGATGCTATGATATTAGGGCAAAAAGAGATATTTATATAAATACGAATTATGACATAGGGTAAAAGTGGGGAATATGGACCGGTTCATATTTCATTGATTTACGTGTTAATCGGGATGGTCTATATTCACCACGTTTACCTTAGTTACGAATTATAATATAATTACAACTTGCATCGCAATTGATAAATGAAATATGCCAGCATGAAATCTCGTATAAAATATGGGAAAATCGTCGAGGGATAAAAATAAGCCGGATAAACAACGAAATCATATACCGTTTGTATTGTAAGATTGGAGAAATATAAAGCGTTTTCTATACACTGTAGTGTAACTTCGGGGATATGTATCTTTACCCGAAACTCGATACTCCCGATTAAAATTACGCTCGGGCAATTGGACCAGTATTGGAATGTGATCGCATGGCTGCGCTGGACACGGTTGTAACGTCGCGAAGTACGACGCACATTGTTGAGTAATGCATCGTTCCCGACGTAACGTCCCGGACGATACGTTCGTTCGGCTCTTTTGAAAGGTAAAATAATGCAATTAATATCGTGCACTGTCCCTCTACCGAGCGTTCCCGACTCTTGGCGTGCGGAATTCATCACCGCGGTATAGCGGCGAACTCTTTGAGACGGTCTGAATATGCATCGCGATGATTGAAAAGGATTGCAGAGAGATAGGATGAGATCTGTGAAAGGACGATGTACCTTTTCATTGCACTTCTTCTCAATGCGACGCGGTAACCCAGTCGCTTCGTACTTACTACACGTGCAGGTCTCGAATGGGTACCTGAGGCGGTGGCGTTTTCGCAGCTGTGCTGAGCTGCACCAACTGAATATCACATATCGGGTCGTACGAGATTGAATCGGATTTGGTCCTTGCACAAAAGACGTCTCTCCGACTCAATGCTTCCGCGCCTATTTCAACGTGAAAATTATTATTAAAGCTGCTCATTGCGACGATGTTGGACAAACTTAGTGAGTGACAAAAAATGTAATCCATTATTATCAAGGGGCGTAAACGTCTTACGCTAAACGCGAATTATTAACGTTTTCGCTCAACACTTGAGAAGTCCCTTATAATATGATTTCTTTGAACAGCTTGGGACCCTTGAAGAGATGCATTGTAGCTTTTGCTACCGTTCGAGACTGGGCTAGGTGAGGCCGGAAGAGGTTTTAAATCGCCTTAAGTATGAACAGCACGTTCGCGACGATGAAACACCTTCGCTCCTGTGAATGAAACACTTGACGCAGCAGCGTTTTCACAGCGTTTCTGAGATTTGCCAAAGGCATATCACATATCGTTTCATACGAGATCTAATCGGATTTGGTGGTTGCACAAAAGACTTCTCTCCGACTCAATGCTTCCGCGCATATCCCAACGTGGAAAGCATTATTAGAGCTGCTCATCGAGGGCATGTTGAACAAACTCCGTCGGTAATAAAAACTGTAATGCATTTTTTCCAAGGGCTGTAATCATCTTGGGCTAGTCGCGAATTATTAGCGTCTTCGCTTGACACTCGAGAAGACGCTTATAATTTAATTTTTCTCAGAACAGCTTGAAACTCTTGAAAAAAAAATGCATGACAGGTTTTGTTACCGTTCGAGACCTGGATAGGCGAGGCCAAAAGAGGTTTCACATAGCGTTAAGACAAGTATGAATGGCACGTACCCTTCGCGACGATGAAACACCATCCCTTCCAAGAATGAAACACCTGACGCGCAATAACATCTTTGAAGCTGTACTGAAGGAATATCATATATCGAGTCATAGAAGATCCAATCGGATTTGTTCCTTGTACAAAAGATGTTTCTCCAATTCAATGATTCCACCCTTATTCCATCGTGAAAAGTATTATTGAAATTGGTCATCGAGGCGACGACCCGAATTATCAGCCTCTCAGCTTAACACTTGAGAAGACGCTTATAATTTGATTTTTCTCAGAACAGCTTGAAACTCTTGAAAAAAAAATGCATGACAGGTTTTGTTACCGTTCGAGACCGGGATAGGCGAGGCCGGAAGAGGTTTCACATGGCGTTAAGACAAGTATGAATAGCACGTACCCTTCGCGACGATGAAACACCATCCCTTCTAAAAATGAAACACCTATCCCTGGGTAGCTTTCGATGAGGGTAAGCACCCTGGAAGGATGTAATTTCAGTCCTCATGAGACTCGATGTCTCAGTGTCGGGGTTAGTAGCGGGGTTGGGATAGAGGTGGGATGTGCTCCGATCGATTCCAGCCGGCTGCTAAGAACCACGTGACGGGGGTGCGGCGTTCGTGACGTCACCGGCGGCCGTCCTAAGCAATTCTGCGACAACCGGTCGAGAAAACGGGCATTAAGCGGATACTGCTTTTATCGATACTAAAACTCGTTACGAACAATGTCTCGGGCAATAAAATTGCTTCTCGAGACATAATGAAATAACTAAATATAAATCGGTTTAAACGGTCGCGACGATATTGCCGACGAGGCGGATACGTAATCGATTTAATAAATGTCAATTACATTTATTTACTTACATCTTTAATGAAAATCAATTTTTTTTTTTTTAATATGAATATTTAAACCGCGATAAACCCTGTCTGTCAAGCGCTGTACGGAAATGGAATGATTTTTTTTAATCTTTAAGTATTTTGTAGACTCGGTATGTATTTTTTAAAAATATAAATATTTTTACATGTTCTCTTCATCGCTTTTAAAAGTGTCAGAAAGAGAGAGAGAGAGAGAGAGCAAAAACATAAGAAAAGTGACCTTCCGCACTTGTTAATCTTAGAATATCGATTTTTTCTTACTTGTACAGGAGAAGAATGACGATGAGAAGTGGATTTTGGAACTACAAATGTTCAATATTCTATATATCGCGAGCTTAAGCCCTCAATCGGAGAGAATAGATTGTCAAGACAGTTCACCTTCTTAACCTTAACCTTACATCACCCAACCCTGAGCCCCTCCCACTTTATGAAGCCAGACATGTGCTTCTTAGAAGGTAAAACGTGTGCGGTTATGACCCACTGTCCTATCTACCCCGATACCGAAAGTATTAACGCGCTTTTTTTTTATTTACTTATTAAAAAAGAAATCAATGTATTAATGCACTCGAATTCCGGATCGCGTCTATCCCAAAATTGCACATTGAATTGCCACATTCTCTGCACATATTTAATGGAGACAAAACTTTGTGGAATAGTTATCAGGGCCTGGAACGGAAACTCCTAGGGGAACCCCCTGGATTCTTAAAAATTGCAATAAGCAAAGAACTTTTCAAAGTATATGCAAGATTGTTCAACTCGGCACACGAGCATTACGCACATACACGAACGCAATTGATTAAATTGTTCAATTGCAAAACAAATTATTTAATTGCGCAAACTCATTAATTGTTGCAGGCTTTCTTTCGTGGGACAAGGACAGTTGTCACGTGGACCTGGAGAAGGAATTGCTAGCACTAGTAGCACAGGCACCGGAAGGTGAAGAGGCCAGAAATGGTAAATCGCGCATTATTATATTAATAATTCTTAACGTCTCGATTTTTTTACCTTTAATGCTCGAAGCTTCTTTTCTGTTGAAATTTCGTTTTGTTGTCTCAACTACTCCGATACTTTTGTGTATCAGTATATTTGAAAAATGTATAATTTTGAAAAAAAAAGTCATCTCTTCAATTTACATAACGACTAATGTTACAGGTGAACGCCTAATACAATACGCAACCGAAAATCTCGTGACCGAGGTTCTGATACATCCCCAAACGAATACATTGCTTCAATGTATTAGAAATCTTCTCGCAAGCTTTACGAAGCACCGACACATCATTCACGCTGGATACACGTTCGGTGGAAATGGTTCCTGGATACTGCAGGTGCGTTGGCTTATCGCGAAAATTCATATTTGCTCGATTCCCAAGGCGTTGATGGAAAAATGAATGCGTTATGTGATAAATTGAGGGTGCCGAATCATCGCTGCGACGAAAATAAAAATAACAAAATAACAAAATAACTAATTAAAACGACACATTTCCTGTTTATACGAAGTTTTCTGTACAATATCGTTTGTCGTTATTATTCAGGATGGAACCTTTAGTCTCGCAGACTTTCTCGATGCGTTCAGCGAGCATGAAGTGCAAAGGGTTCTTCGAGCTTACGAAAACAGCGTTACCGTAGATATTAATTGCGCGGGTGTCGGCGATTGGTCGACTTCCCGACTTTCAAAGGAGGCGTGCACCAGGTAGACAGTAATTTTTAACTTTCACTTAAATATCACACCTCAACTCAAAAATATCAACAAGTATTCCACTAAACATTTTTGGAGTACTGTAATAAAAATAAGGTCGTAAAAAGTTATTTTTTCCCCGTTAATTTGGGGATCACCCTGAATTTCTCTTATTCCCTCAAAATTTATCCGTAGATCTTGCAGAGTAAGATTGAATCCCGATGATGTTCTCACCGCGGGTGTACCCGCGATCGCTAGTTTCACAAACTACGTCGGACAATACCTCCTCCCCCAAACGTTGGATCAACTGATGGAACCGTCCGACGTCGTCGGCAATATTCGATTCAGTCATCCGACACTGTATGTCTTCCCCGGTGGGCAAGGGGATGCCGCACTTTTTGGCATCAACGGCTTCAACATGCTCGTCGACGGGGGTTTTGCCAGAAAAGCGTGCTTCTGGGATTTTGCCAGGCATCTCGATCGGCTCGACGCCGTTCTCCTTACCCGGATAAATAACAGTAACGTGGGCGGCATGTCGAGCGTTCTACGGAAGAAGCGAGAGATGCACGTTTACCCGCAGATTGGACACTTCTTCTGCAATTTGGTCGTGAGTATTCATTCATTTTATCGTAACGCTGCGTATAGTTACAGAATTTTCTTTTTATTATCTTCGATAGACCGAAAGAGTCTTTAAAGACATTTTTAAAGCAGACACCTCATTGAAAAAAAAACTTTTTCGTGATGGTGAAAAAATGATTATCCTTGAATTATTATCTAATTTATCGTTAGCGTTCGAAACATGACGAATTTGTTTCACATACAGGAAAGAAGACACTCTAATTCGCCCGACGGTGACAAAGATCTGGACCCGTTGATTCTAAATCTGACAGACATCGGCCAAGAGATGATGGTCGATCTGCGTCAAATAAATCTCCGCGCCCATCCCTGCTACAGGGATCCGAATCCGATAAATCTTTACCACAAAGTTGGCCACGGAACATTGGACATGTACGTCCTAAGTCCTAGCAAAGACAGCCGCGAAGTAAGAGAATTTCTTAGCAAGTGGCACGCGTCCGATTCCAAGCTCTTCGCTGGATCACACAAAAAAGACTCGAACAATTTGACGTTTCCGATCCAAAATTTGGCGTCCATATGCGCCCTCCTGGTTTGGCAGCCAGCTAATCCCGAGGACACGATAACGAGAATTCTCTTTCCCGGCAGCACGCCGCAACACAAAATTTTCGAGGGTTTCGAGCGTCTTAAGCAGCTCGATTTCCTGAAGCATCCCGTCTGCTCGGCCAAGAGTCTTTCGCCGTCGACTTCGTTGCTGGCCCTGAAGGACCGACCGACGATAAAACAAAAATTGGGCCTGATCGATAAGGAGACGAAAAAGTCGCCGGACGTGAAAAAAGAGAAGCGAGATTTGCCCGAATCAAAATTATCGAAGGCGGCCGACGAGCCCTCGTCGAAGACGACACCTCAACCGAGCCCGATCATTCCAGTACCGAAGGCTCAGCCAGCCAAGGTCGACGTGAAGTCGAAGAAGGTTGTGGAGAACAAGAAAATTGAAACCGAAAGCAAAGAGAGCAAGAAGATCGAGAGGGACTTGAAGGAAATAAAGAAGGAGTCCGTAAAGAAAGATATCTCCAAGATAGAAAAGGATTCCGAGACTAAGAAATCGGAGGGCATGAGAATCAAGACGGAAATCGAGAAGCCCAAAGAATCCAAACCCAAGCCCGAACCGAAGAAAAAAGAACCGAGAGAAGCGAAACCGGTTAAAATAAGCAAACCCGAAGCCCCCTCGAAACCAATGGCAAAACTTCCAGATAAAAAACCAAAGCCTCTCGCGGAGAAGAAGGATTCTGCGAAGGCGTCACCGCCTACACCAAAGAAAACCATGAACGGTTCAGCCAGTAAGGTCGAACTCGCCAAGTCGACACCAAGGCCCATAACGAAACCCGCTCAGAAGCAACCACTCTCGACGATGCCCGCTAAGAGTGCGAAAGATGCAAACAACAGAAAGGTCGTCGAACAGAAAAACATTGAAATCGCATCAGCGGCGAGCGCCGCTGCTCCGGTAGCCGCGAAGGTGCCGGCGAAACCAAAAACAGTGGAGAGAAAACCGATCAGCCGTCGCGCCAAGCCAGTCAGCCCAAGCAAAGCTCGTGTGCCGGGTAGTCCCGCAAAATCAACCCGAAGCACGCCGACTACTTCCGTGAAATCTGACAAAGACGGCGTCATCAGAAAGGTGAAAGGCGATCGGGGAACCACGGATTCGTCGACAGTATCCACCCCGTCCGGCATAGAAATTGACTCGATGACGAAACTCGCGGACAAGAGTTTGACAGAAAAATCCGAAGACATGTCACTTGATTCCATAGAGAGCAAAGTTCTGGCCGATCTTAAGGAGGAACGCGAAGTTGTCGAGGAGATCGAAGCGGTGCTGCAGAAGGCGGAGAGGATCGAAGAAGCCAGAAAGGACGATCATCTCGACGGCGACGATGACATAACCGCCGAAGCAACCGACAAGAAGGAAGACGACATGACCGAGGACGACGTTACAGCGGACATTGAGGAGGTGCCAAAGAAAGAGAGCTCCCGAAAAGCCAGCCAAGAGCTCACCGAGGAGGATGAGTACTTGATTGTCGAGAAGGAAGAAATTTACATCGAGGATTCGGCGCAGAGTGGAGAGGGCGAGCAGAAGCACGTACTCGACGCTGTGGAATCGGAGAAGGCCAAAACGCTTAAGGACATGGATTTACCGAAGGAAGAAGAGGAAACCGAGGTTTCCGAGGAAAAGGAAAAGAGTGACGTTCCCGAAAAGAAGCTCGGCTTGGAAAAGGAAACCGACAAGGAAAAAGAGGCGGACGATATGTCGGCTGGACGCAAAGAACAATTGGAGGAAGAAATGAAAGATATAATCGCTTCCGCGGCCGAAATAGTGCAGAAAACCGAGGACAAAGACGATTCCGGCAAGAAGGATAGCGAAGATATAACGAAAGAACCCTCGAGTTTGAGTCCGGACAAGTTTGATTCGTCGGAGAAGAAAACGACCGACACTGATATGAAGCCCGAAGTCGATCAGAAGGATCAACATGTACCGGAAAAAATGGAAGAGTCGCAGGAAAGAATATCGACCCTGGAATCCGGAGCTACAACGACGGCTCCGACGTTGCCCGAGGACGAGCGCATTCCTCTTGATGACATTAAAGAAGTGATCGATGAGAAGTACGTCGCTGACGAAGATAAGGAAAAAGATAGCGTCGAACAGGTTAAAGAAAGTTTCGTCGCACCGATGCCCGCCGAACCGAAGCCTGAAGCAAAACCGTTTGAGGTTCGTCCACCACTCCAAGGTATTCAGCGAGAGATCGTTAAAACACCTGATGAAGTCGCTGATCTTCCAGTACATGAAGAAGTCGATCCTAAGCTCTACCGAATGGACGATTTCGAAAAAGCCAAAGATGAAAAACCCGCTCAAGCAGCGCCGCAGCAACCGGAAGCCAAACAACCACCGACACCTCCAGTCAAAGAACAAAAAGGTGTCTTCAGCTTTTTCGGAAAAGTAGCCGATAAGTTCGAGAAAGGCATGGACAAGCTCACAGGAAAATCGAGACGAGATTCCGAGAAAGACATTGACGAAAAATCGTCGTCCAAGTCGAGTTCACCGAAGGAAGCGAAACCCCAAGAGATGGCTGTTCTGGGTGAAGTTGAAGAGATCAAACAAGTAATCGCGAAAGTCGATAAGACTCCGGAAGCATTGGAAGCTTTCGAAAAGGGCGAGCCGGAAGCCAGTAAAGTTAAAGTGGCCGCCATTAAGGACACTGCAGCATTTCTGCAGGGCGAGATCGAGGAGCTAAAGAAAGGTAGCCTCCCCGAGCAGAAACCGGAAGAAATCAAAGATACCCCCGAAGTTCCTACCGACGCAGCTGACAAAGAAACGAAAGCACAAGCCGATGCTCCAGATTTATTAGAACCGATATTTGAGACATGCATTGTAAAAGGCGACAAAGATAAATTAACCAGTGCAATGGTTGATGTTAAGGCCGAAGTAGAAGAAGACGTTGAAGACGTTGAAGCTCTGCTCGAAGAGGCATCGAAGAAATTCAAGACAGTCAAAGACAGTCTCCGCGACTCATTGGAATCATTGGAAGATAAGATAGTTGAGGAAGAAATGATGCGTGTCGAATTGGCAGCAATATCGAAAGACGTCGTAAAAGATACTCTATCTGAAGTTGTCGAGAAATTGGAGGAAATAAAGCCTCACATAGAGCAAGCATCACCGGACATCAAAGAAACGGAGAAGGTGAAATTCATCATTCCGAAAGCAGATGACTTCGAGGATGAAGGAGAACAATCCGCTGAGGTGACGAAGGACTTCAAGGAAGCTGTGCGCGATGTCGGCGAAGTTCTTGCCGGAACCGCAGGAATTGAGATTGAAGAAAAACCCAAAGACGTTGTAGAAATCGTGAAGAAGGTTGCCGAGGTCCTCAAGAAGGACGATTTCTTGGCGCACGATGTACTTTTTGACAAGGACGCCGCTGGCACCGAGGAAAAGGTCAGCGACGCCGAAGACAAACACACGAAGCCTGTTATCGAAGACATAATTCCGAAAAAAGTGGGCGTAACCGTAGAGCTGCCTCCTCAGGAGGTAGTCGATGAAATGTTGGTAGGCGGTGTTGCAAAGTCTCTGACGAGTTACGCAGCAGTGGGTGATCTCGAAATCCAAGAAGATCCCTGCGTTAAAACTGTCAAAGCTAAAGAAAGTGATCTCATGTCGCCGAGCAAGGAACCGGCTGAAGATAAGGCAGACGCATTGAAAATTTGTGCCGATTTGATGCAGGAAGAATTAGCCCCGTCTAGACGGAAGAGAAGTATTTTAGACGAGGATCAATCAAAGCCGGACGTGATGGACGTTGGCAAAGAATCGGTTTGCGTCAAGCAGGAAGTAAAACACCAGGTGAGCGAAGAAGACGCTCGTGACGTAGTAGAGCCCGATATCGTTTTCGATCGTAAAGTATCACCTGGTAAAGCGGAAATTGTTATGATGACACCGGATTCAGCACCGCCGTCGCCAAAGTTTCCGGTCGACAAAGTACAACCTAAAGAATTGGAAGCTCCCTTGGAAGAAGTCGATGAGGAGCCTCAACTAACAGCAGACGTAAAAAATGCACTGGAAAAAGAAGGACCTCTCGAAAAAATAATCGAGGATTTGGTATTCACAAATAAGACGAAGATTACTATAGAAATTGTCGAATACATCACGATTATTCGAAAGGTACCGCGCGAAAAGGTGATTTACATTATCGAAGAGATAATCATTAAGAAAGGCGTGTCACGCGACACAGTCGTCGCAGATCTCGATTTGTTGAGACCGGACACAGTCGAAGCCGATAAACGTTCGGAAATCGAACTATACATTGATCAAGAATACATTACTAAGAACAAAAGAATCACTATTGATATTGTTGAAGAAATTTCAATCAAAAAGTTTGTTACAAAACGTATCGTAATTGAAATAATTGAAGAGATTATCGTTAAAAGGAAGATCCCACGTGATACGGTTATCGATATTTCGGAAAAGGAATTATCTCAACTTGGGATACATCGTAAAGAGAGCACTGCAGGACAAGAGGATTCAGTGCCCAAAGATTCCTCAGAGGCTGATGACGAGGCCGAAGAAGTTCCGGAAATCGATTCGTCAACGGTTGATAAACATTCCGAAATCGAAGAGTATGTCGTTTCCGAAATAATTTCCAAAGGCAAAAAGATAACGCCGCAACTCATCGATGATGTTTGCGTCGCAAAACGAGTACCCAGACGTGTATTCGTTGAAATTATAGAGGAGATAATAATAAAACGTAAGATTCCACGAGCATCTATTTTTGATATCTCTGAGAAAGAATTGTCAGAACTTTTGGCATCCGAGAAAGAGGATATGGTTAAAGATGAGATCGCTTCTGACCATGAGAAGGACGAACAAGACGAGGCAGATATCGATTCCATACCACCGGAACAACGCCATGAAGTCGAGAACAATATTGTCGAAGAATACATAACGAAGAATCGACGAATAACCCCTTATGCATTCGAAGAGATTTGCATACGGAACAAAATTCCTAGGCGTGTAATCATAGAAATTATCGAGGAAATAATTGTAAAACGCAAAGTTCCCAGATCATCAGTCCTTGACATTTCCGAAAACGAACTGGAAGAATTGTTGGCCGTTGACGATGAACAAATGGAAAAAGAAAGTGTCGCCGCTGTCTCAGAGGAAGGAGACAAAGATCACGAGGACGAGCAACTTTCCGAAGCCAGGTCCGATGAAATCCAATCTGTAACACCGGAAAAAAGATCCGAGATCGAGAATAGCATCGTGGAAGAATTCGTCTCGAAGGGCAAAAGAATCACGCCTTACATATTCGAAGACATTTGCGTCCGATACAAAGTTCCTAGACGCGTTATAGTAGAAATAATCGAGGAAATTATTGTTAAAAGAAAAATTCGAAGAGCTTCGGTTTTCGATATTACGGAGACGGAATTGGTCGAATTGTTAGCTGCGGTTGAAGCGGAGGACGAGGAAGACGATGAGATTGAGATTGCAACGATTGCGAAAAAAGACTCAGTACTCGAGCATGTCGAGGAAGATAAGTTAGTCGATGGTTTCGTTAGCATCTCCTCGCAAGATGATGTACCCGCTAAAGCTGTATCGCCGGTCTCATCGAAGACGGTAGAATTAGCCGAACCTGCACTCAAAGAATCCGAAAAAGATGTAGTCGATGATTTCGAAGCCGTTGAACAGGAGTACAAACTCCCCGGTACACCGATTACATCGGCTAAAGAATTGCCATCAGCGGCAAAACCAGACGAGAAAAAACTCAAAGACGACATCGATGAAGTTATTGAAGATGACACAAGCGAGGTTGTCGAAGCCGAAGAGAAAATAATTGGCGCTGCACCAAAGGCCGACACAGTGCCGACAACCGAAAAGAAAGCCGACGCAACACCCGATGTCTCAGAAATCGTTGATACCACTGAAAAGTATTTGATCGAAGCGCAAGAAAAGACTGAGCCTAAGAAACCCGAAACGTTGCAACAATTGGATAAAGATGCTGTAGACGTTTCTGACCAGTCCCTCAAGTCAAGTCCTCAGGAAACACAGGAAGTCAAAGAAAAGATCCTAGAAGTTTCTAAAGCAGCGCCGACCGAAGATCTCGAAGTTACTGCTATGAAGGAGGAAGCTGAAACCAAAGAAACAACAGCAGTAAAGCCCGAAGAAACGAAAAAAGTGGAAAAGGCAATTGAACCGGAAGCGGTAGAGACGATCAGTACAGAGGTAAGGAAGCCTAGTATAGTGGAAGTAAAAGAAAAACCAAAAGAAAGTGTCGAGCAAGAATCAAAGGACGACAGTCCAATAACTGAGGACAAAGCCGAAGTTTCCCGTGCAAAGCGCAGTATCGAGGATGCACCCGAGGAGCGAAAACTTTCAATGACAATTCAAGAACCCGAGGCAACTGCACCAAAGTCTGAGATCGAATCGCCGAAGGGTGAGAAATCTCCCGACGAAGTCAGTGATGCCGACGATGCGGCAGTTTCGACGGTTCGTCGAATGGTAGTAACCGCAAGTAGCGAAGACGGTGGGCACGAAATTGAAGTTTGTTCGACGGGAAGTATAACTTTCCCCAAGACCGCAACCCCCGATGATTCGTTGAAAAGTTCGCCCATAAAAACCACCCCCGATCAAGATTCCTTAGTTTTCGACAAAGAGTCGTTGCATTCAGGAGTCAGCACACCTGAGAAGGACAGTATATCTGGTAAATCTACACCTGGAACCAAGGACGGTGAGAAAATAACTCCAGATGACAGCCTAGACAAATCACCCTCCGTTGCTCGAGATTCACAGGACCTTGAAGACAGTCTGGATAAATCGGATATAACTAAATCAAAAGAAATAGAAAAGCCGAAACCTCTCACTGAGGAGAAGGAAGAAGCAACCGATGAGAAACCTAAAGAAATTGCTCAAATTGCGGACAAGGAAAAGTCTCCTTTGGCCACAGTAGCTGAAGACATACCATCAACTGGAATTCCTGCTCCAACGGATTTGCATCCAAAAATTGATGCACCCGAAAAATTAATTGACGAATCAAAATTGAGCGATGATGCCTCTAAGAAATCTAGAACGCCTAGCATTGCAGCCGACGAAGTGGAGAAAGACGATGAAACGATCGATAAACTGCAGTCTCTCAGCGGCTTGAAAGATGATGTGAAAGAACCCACCGACAAGACACTCGTCCCACTTGGCATCGACGATAAAGTCGGTGAACAACCGGTTGAAAAATTGCCATCTCTGATTGATGACGATTTGCAGCAAGAAAAGACGAGGTCACGGGCATCCAGCACTGTGAGTGAAAAAGCCTTGTCTGAACATGCAGTATCCTCTAGTCTGGCCAAGCCCGACGACAAAGAAACAGATGACAAATTATCTGGCGATCGATCTAAATCGCCCAGTATCACTGGCAAGGAGGATACAACGGAATCAATTCCCGGAACAAAATCACCAACTCCGAGCGTAGATGAAAAAGAAATAAGCGATCAGCCAAAACGTTTGAGCCTTTCTGGTGAAAAAATTCCAGAAATGGATCAACATCTTACTCCGGTAACACTGAGTGTGACCGACGAAAAAGATGACGATAAAGACGCAACTGACAAAGCCAAATCGCCCAGTGGTGTGAGCGATATTTCCGACCGATCCAAATCACCCATCACTCATGTTGCAGAAGATATCGTACAAGCAGTATCAGAATCTCCACGTTCGAGATCATCAAGTATTGTTAGTCAAAAACTTGACGAAAAAGAGCATATTGAAAAAGCTCAACCAGAGGAGAAACAACTATCGGACCGATCGAAATCACCTAGTATCGCCAGTGATAAAGATGATAGCAAAGACACACCAAAGTCATTGGCTGAAACGATTACTCCATCGGCCACTGTTGACAAGGAAGAATCCAAACTACCAACTGATAAATCCAAATCTGCGAGTCCAGAACGTGATACGATCGAGGACGTAAAAGTGCAAGATCAAGAATTTGATAAATCGCGATCCGCCAGTGTCGTAAGTGATAAAGAAAGCATCATCAGTAGTAAGCAAGAACCAGTTGATCGATCCAGGTCAGCCAGCATTGCTGGAGATAAGGAAAGTGAAGAGGATGAGAAGCATGACGAGGCTGACATCGCAGATGAACTGAAATCGGTTCGCGATTCCAGGTCACCTAGTATCACTATTGAAAAGCATGACGAAAAAGTTATCGATGATGCGAAGTCACCCAGCATTGCTGGTGATAAGCATAGTGAAAAAGACATTACGGAGCTAGAGGAAAAAGAAGCGCTTCATCGTTCAAGATCACCTAGCATCGTTGGTGACGCAGATAGTGAAAAGGATTTGAAAGAACCTATTGCCAAATCCAGTATACCCAGCCTCGTCAGTGAAAAGGGTGATGATAAGATACCGGCTGACCGTTCCAAGTCACCCAGCATTGCGAGTGACAAGCATAGTGAAAAAGACATTACGGAGCTGGACGAAAAGGAATCTGTTGATACTGCAAAATCGCCAAGCATTGCTGGTGATAAGGCCAGTGAACAAGACTTGAAAGAACCAGTTGACAAGTCCAGATCACCAAGTATCGGTAGCGTAAAGCCTGATGAGAAAGCGTCTACCGATCGTTCAAAATCACCGAGCGTTGCTAGTGACAAGCACAGCGAAAACGATATAACAGAGCTGGATGAGGTGGAGCCCGTTCTTCGTTCAAGAGAGCCTAGCATTTCTGGTGATACAATAATTGGAAAAATGCCTAGCATACCCGTCGTCAAGCATGAAGAGAAGGTAACACTTGATAGCTCCAGGTCACCTTCTGTAGCAGGTGACAAGCCCAGCGAAAAAGATATTATGGAGTTAGACGAAAAGGAACCGCTTGATCGATCGAAATCGCCCAGCATTGCTGGTGATAAGCCTAGTGAGAAGGATTTAAAGGAACCGGTCGATAAGTCGAGGTCACCAAGTATAGCCAGCGAAAAGCCTGACGACAAAGCATTTATTGATCGTTCAAAATCTCCGAGCGTTACGAGTGACAAGCACAGTGAAAAGGACGTAACAGAGCTCGACGACGAACAGCCTGTTCATCGTTCAAGAGAGCCTAGCATTGCTGGTGATATAAAACTCGAAAAAACTGAATTGTCTATTACATCTACCGACAAACATGATGAAAAGCAGCACCTTGAACCCCTAAAGTCACCCAGCATTGCTGATGACAAGCCCAGTGAGGACTTAAAAGAACTGGCGGACGAATCGAGATCACCGAGTGTGATTGGTGAAAAGATCGCCGACAAGGTACCCGTCGATCATCCTAAATCACCCAGCGTTGCCAGTGAGAAGCATAGTGAAAAGGACATTACAGAATTAGACGAGAAGGAACCTATTCATCGCTCAAGAACGCCCAGCATTGCTGGTGATAAACTTAGTGACTTGGATGATGCAAAACTTGAAAAGAAATCGCCTAGTATAGCTGGCGACAAACATGATGAAAAGGAACCTGTTGATCGTTCAAGGTCACCCAGCACCACTGGCGACATACATAGCGAGGATTTGAAAGAACCGGTCGACAAATCGAGATCACCTAGTATTGCCGGTGAAAAGCCCGATGAGAAAACACTTATCGATCGTTCAAAATCACCTAGTATTATTGGTGATAAGCATAGCGACAAGGACATTGCAGAGGTCGATGAGAAGTCCAGATCACCTAGTATCGCCAGTGAAAAAGTTGAAGACAAAGAGCCCATCGAGCGTTCTAGATCACCTAGCCTGGCTGGTGACAAAGACAGTGAAAAGGATGCACCGAAACTGGACGACAAGCCGAGATCACTTAGTATCACCAGCGAAAAGCCTGACGAAAAAGTACACATTGACGTTTCCAAATCACCTAGCATTGCAGATGATAAGCAAAGCGAAAAGGATGTGATGGAACTAGATGACAAATCTCGATCAATAAGCATAGCTACCGAAAAAGACGATGACAAAGCGTCCATTGATCACTCGAAATCGCCTAGCATTGCCGGTGATACTCTTAGCGAGAAGGATGTTGCAGAGGAAGATGACAAGTCCAGATCAACGAGCGTCACGGGTGAAAAAGTCGACGCGAAGATACCCATCGATCGTTCCAGATCGCCCAGTATTGCGGGTGACAAGCATGACGAAAAGGATTTGCCGCAATTGGATGACAAATCCAGATCGCCTAGTATTGCGGGTGATAAGCCTTGCAAAATTGATCTGACGCAATTGGACGACAAATCCCGATCGCCCAGTATTGCGGATGACAAACCCAGTGAAAAGGATCTGACGCAATTGGACGACAAATCCCAATCGCCTAGTATAATTACAGAAAAAGTCGATGACAAAGCACCTACCGATCGTTCCAGATCTCCCAGTATTGCTAGTGATAAGCAAAGCGAGAAATACGTCGCAAAGGAAGAAGACAAATCTAGATCGCCCAGTATTGCAAGCGAAAAGCCTGATGAAAAAATACCTGTCGATCGTTCCAAATCGCCAAGTATGGCAGGGGATAAGCACAGCGAAACGGATGTAACAGAACTAGATGACAAATCCAAAACTCCTAGTATTGCGGGCGATAAGCACAGCGAAAAGGACGTAATGGAACTAGAAGACAAATCCAGATCGACCAGTATAGCGACCGAAAAAGATGATGACAAAGCACCTAGCGATCGTTCCAGATCGCCCAGTATCGCTGGTGATAAGCCTAGTGAGAAGGACGTTGCAGAGGAAGATGGCAAGTCTAGATCTCCTAGTATTACGAGCGATAAGCCTGATGAAAAAGCACTGATTGATCGTTCTAAATCACCAAGCATTGCTGGGGATAAGCATAGCGAAAAGGATGTAACAGAACTGGACGACAAATCCAAAACACCTAGTATTGCGGGCGATAAGCATAGCGAAAAGGATTTAATGGAACTAGACGATAAATCAAGATCACCTAGTGTAGCTACCGAAAAATATGATGACAAAGCACCTAGCGATCGTTCCAGATCACCTAGTATTGTTGGTGATAAGCATAGCGAGAAGGACGTTGCAGAGGAAGGTGGCAAGACTAGATCTCCTAGTATTGCGAGCGATAAGCCGGATGAAAAAGCACCGATTGATCGTTCTAAATCACCTAGCATTGCTGGGGATAAACATAGTGAAAAGGATGTAACAGAACTGGACGACAAATCCAAAACACCTAGCATTGCGGGCGATAAACACAGCGAAAAGGATATAATGGAACTAGACGACAAATCAAGATCGCCTAGTATAGCTACCGAAAAATATGATGACAAAGCACCCAGCGATCGTTCCAGATCACCTAGTATTGCTGGTGATAAGCATAGCGAGAAAGACGTTACAGAGGAAGGTGGCAAGCCTAGATCTCCTAGTATCGCAAGCGAAAAGCCCGACGAAAAAGCACCGATTGATCATTCTCAAATGCCGAGCATCGCTGGTGATAAGCCTAGCGAAAAGGATGTAATAGAACTGGACGACAAATCCAAAACACCTAGTATTGCGGGCGATAAGCACAGCGAAAAGGATGTAATGGAACTAGACGACAAATCAAGATCGCCTAGTGCAGCTACCGAAAAAGATGATGACAAAGCACCCAGTGATCGTTCCAGATCGCCTAGTATTGCAAGCGAAAAACCTGACGAAAAAGCACCGATTGATCGTTCTAAACCACCAAGCATTGCTGGGGATAAACATAGCGAGACGGAGGATGCAGTGGAATCCGACAAGTCTAGATCACCTAGCGTCGCTAGTGAAAAGCCTGACGAAAAAGCACACATTGATGGATCTAAATCACCTAGCATTCTGGATGGCAAGGAAAGCGAAAAGGATGTGTTGGATCTGGGCGACAAATCAAAGTCACCTAGCATTGCGGGTGACGAGCACAGCCAAAAGGATGTATTGGAATTGGACGAAAAATCCAGATCGCCTAGTATAATGACTGAAAAAGTCGATGATAAAGCACTCATCGATCGTTCCAGATCGCCTAGTATTGCTGGTGATAAGCATAGCGAGAAAGATGTAATTGACCTAGGCGACAAATCGAAGTCGCCCAGCATTGCGGGTGATGAACACAGTGAAAAGGATGTAATGGAATTGGACGACAAATCTAGATCATCTATTCTAATACCTGAAAAAGTTGATGACAAAGCACCCATCGATCGTTCCCGATCGCCTAGCATTGCTGGCGATAAGCATAGCGAGAAGGAAGAGGTGAAGGAAGGTGACAAGCCCAGATCGCTTAGTCTTGCAAGCGAAAAGCCTGACGAAAAAGTACCCACCGATCATTCGAAATCACCGAGCATTGCTGGCGATAAGCATAGTGAGAAGGACGTTGCAGAGGAAGGCGAAAAGTCCAGATCACCTAGCATCGCTAGCGAAAAGCCCGACGAAAAAGCAGCCATCGATCGTTCCAAATCACCTAGCCTTGCGGATGATAAGCACAGCGAAAAGGATGTAATTGACCTGGGCGACAAATCGAAGTCACCTAGCATTGCGGGTGACGATCACAGCGAAAAGGATGTAATGGAATTGGACGAAAAATCTAGGTCGCCTATTACAATTACTGAAAAAGTCGATGACAAAGCACCCATCGATCGATCCCGATCGCCTAGCATTGTTGGCGATAAGCATAGCGAGAAGGACGAGGCGGAGGAAGTTGAAAAGTCCAGATCACTTACTCTTGCAAGCGAAAAGCCTGACGAAAAAGTACCCACCGATCATTCAAAATCACCAAGCATTGCTGGCGATAAGCAAAGCCAGAAGGACGTTACAGAGGAAGACGTCAAGTCCAGATCACCTAGCATCGCAAGCGAAAAGCCTGACGATAAAGGACCTTCCGATGATTCAAAATCACCAAGCATTGCTGGCGATAAGCATAGCGAGAAGGACGTTGCAGAGGAAGGCGACAAGTCCAGATCACCTAGCATCGCAAGCGAAAAGCCTGATGATAAAGTACTTTCCGATGATTCAAAATCACCCAGCATTGCTGGCGATAAGCATAGCGAGAAGGGTGTTGCAGAGGAAGGCGACAAGTCCAGATCACCTAGCATCGCAAGCGAAAAGCCTGACGATAAAGTACCTTCCGATGATTCAAAATCACCAAGTATTGCTGGCGATAAGCATAGCGAGAAGGACGTTGCAGAGGAAGGCGACAAATCCAGATCACCTAGCATCGCAAGCGAAAAGCCTGACGAAAAAGCACCCACCGATCATTCAAAATCACCAAGCATTGCTGGCGATAAGCATAGCGAAAAGGACGTTACTGAGGAAAGCGACAAGTCGAGATCACCTAGCATCGCTGGCGAAAAGCCTGACGAAAAGCCTGACGAAAAAGCACCCGCCGATCGTTCGAAATCACCAAGCATTGCTGGCGATAAGCATAGCGAGAAGGACGTTACAGAGGAAGGCGACAAGTCGAGATCACCCAGCATCGCTAGCGAAAAGCCTGACGAAAAAGCACCCACCGATCGTTCGAAATCATCAAGCATTGCTGGCGATAAGCATAGTGAGAAGGACGTTGCAGAGGAAGACGGCAAGTCGCGATCACCTAGCATCGCTAGCGAAAAGCCTGATGAAAAAGCACCCATCGATCGTTCCAAATCGCCAAGCATTGCTGGCGATAAGCATAGCGAGAAGGACGTTGCAGAGGAAAGCGACAAGTCGAGATCACCTAGCATCGCTGGCGAAAAGCCTGACGAAAAAGCACCCACCGATCGTTCGAAATCACCAAGCATTGCTGGCGATAAGCATAGCGAGAAGGACGTTACAGAGGAAGGCGACAAGTCGAGATCACCCAGTATCGCTAGCGAAAAGCCTGACGAAAAAGCACCCACCGATCGTTCGAAATCACCAAGCATTGCTGGCGATAAGCATAGTGAGAAGGACGTTGCAGAGGAAGACGGCAAGTCAAGATCACCTAGCATCGCTAGCGACAAGCCTGATGAAAAAGCACCCATCGATCGTTCCAAATCGCCAAGCATTGCTGGCGATAAGCATAGCGAGAAGGACGTTACTGAGGAAAGCGACAAGTCGAGATCACCTAGCATCGCTGGCGAAAAGCCTGACGAAAAAGCACCTACCGATCGTTCGAAATCACCAAGCATTGCTGGCGATAAGCATAGCGAGAAGGACGTTACAGAGGAAGGCGACAAGTCGAGATCACCCAGTATCGCTAGCGAAAAGCCTGACGAAAAAGCACCCACCGATCGTTCGAAATCACCAAGCATTGCGGGTGATAAGCACAGCGAAAAGGACGTAATGGAACTAGACGACAAATCTAGATCGCCTAGTATAACTACGGAAAAAGTCGATGACAAAACACCCATTGATCGTTCCAGATCGCCTAGTATCGCTGGTGAGAAACATAGCGAAAAGGACGTTGCAGAGGAAGGTGACAAGTCCAGATCGCCTAGTATTGCAAGCGATAAGCCAGACGAAAAAGCATCCACCGATGGTTCCAAATCACCTAGCATTGCAGGTGATAAGCAAAGCGAAAAGGACGTAATGGAATTGGGCGACAAGTCCAGATCGCCCAGTATTGTAACTGAAAAGCCCGACGAAAAAGCACCCATCGATCGGTCAAAATCACCAAGCATTGCCGGCGATAAGCATAGTGAGAAGGACGTTACAGAGGAAGGTCGTAGGTCCAGATCACCTAGTATCGTTAGCGAAAAACCTGACGAAACAGAATCAATCGATCGTTCGAAATCACCTAGCATTGCAGGTGATAAGCAAATCGAAAAGGACGTAATGGAATTGGACGACAAGTCCAGATCGCCTAGTATTGTTACTGAAAAGCCTGACGAAAAAGCACCTATCGATCGGTCAAAATCACCAAGCATTGCCAGCGATAAGCATAGTGAGAAGGACGTTGCAGAGGAAGGCCGTGCGTCCAGATCACCTAGTATCGCTAGCGAAAAACCTGCCGAAAAAGAATCAATCGATCGTTCGAAATCGCCAAGCATTGCTGGCGATAAACACAGTGAAAAGGACGGTGCAGAGGACGCTGACAAATCCAGATCACCTAGCATCGCTAGCGAAAAACCTGACGAAAAAGCATCAATCGATCGTTCCAAATCACCTAGCGTAGCGGGCGATAAGCACAGCGAGAAGGCCATCGCAGAAGAAGGTCTCAGATCCAGATCACCTAGCATCGCCAGCGAAAAACTTGACGAAAAAGCATCAGTCGATCGCTCGAAATCACCAAGTATTGCTGGCGATAAGCACAGCGAGAAGGACGTTGCAGAGGAAGCCAGCAAGTCCAGATCACCTAGCATCGCTAGCGAATTGCCGGACGAAAAAGCATCCACTGAGCGTTCCAAATCCCCAAGCCTTGTAGGTGATAAAGACAGTGAAAAGGATGTAACGGATCAGGGCGACAAATCAAAATCATCTAGCATTGCGGGTGATAAACACAGTGAAAAGGATATTCTGGAATTGGACGTGAAATCCAGATCGCCTAGTATCCCTACGGAAACAGTCGATGACAAAGCACCAATCGATCATTCCAAATCGCCTAGTATTGCCGGTGACAAACTTAGCGAGAAGGACGCTGCGGAAGAAGGCGACAAGTCCAGATCACCTAGCATCGCTAGTGAAAAGCCTGACGAAAAAGCTCCCATGGATCGTTCGAAATCACCTAGCATTGCAGGTGACAAGCAAAGCGAAAAAGATGTAATGGAACTGGACCAGAAATCCAGATCGCCCAGTATGGCCGGTGATGAAGTTGAGGACAAAGCACCCATAATTCATTCTAGATCATGTAGCATAGCTAGTGATAAGCATATAGAGAAGGACGTTGCAGAAGTAGTCGACAAGTCGAGATCACCCAGCATTGCTGGCGAAAAGTCTGATGAGAAAGTACCTATTGACCGTTCGAAATCGCCTAGCATTGCCGATGACAAACCTAGCGAAACAGTTGTAGAAACTGATGCGAAATCCCGATCTCCAAGTATCACAGGCGACAAGGCTGACGAAAAGATACTCGTCGATCGTTCTCGATCATCTAGTATTACTGTCGACAAGCCGAGTGAGAAGGAGATTACAGAGCAAGCCGACAAGCCCACATCGCTCAGTATTGCTAGCGAAAAACCCGATGAGAAAGAACCCATCGATCGTTCGAAATCACCTAGTATCGCTGATGACAAACTAAGCGAAAAGGATGCTACAGAACAAATCGACAAGTCTAAGTCGCCCAGCATCGCTAGTGAAAAGCGCGACGAAACAGAATCACTCGACCATTCGATATCACCCAGCATCGCAGGTGATGAACACATCGAGAAGGATCTGACGATGCCCATCGACAAATCGAGATCACCAAGTACTATCGAAGAAAAGCAAGATGGACAGGAACTGATAGATTTATCCAAACAATCTTCCGAGACTGTACCCTCTGAAGTGTCAACTAAGCCCGCCGATCGTTCGAGATCTCCTAGCATCTCTATTCAAGCTGCCGATCACGAAAAGTCGCCGGAATCGAGCAAGACTACGGAGTCCTCTATCGATGAAAAAACCATCACTGCCGAGACTGATGTACCCAAAGAAAGGGGGTCCATCGCCACGTCTCCCAGCCACTCTGAAGAAAAGATTGATGATGGAGTCCACGAACGGAAACCGCGCTCAGCCAGTATTCACAGCGACACGTTCGATGTGGACACCGGTGACAAAGATGCTCACGATGAACCAATCGACAAATCCAGACAAACCAGTATCGTCGACGCTCATGGCGCAGATGTTAAACCCACAGATGCACGAAAAGATTCTGTGTCAAGCGTCGCGAGTGTCCACGACAGTAAACTCGACGAAAAAGACGCCGTGCAAGCGTTGCAGAAACTAGCCGAGACAATAGCTGACAAATCAGCCGAAACGAAGCTTACGAAATCGCCGCTGGAAGACGCGGCCCCACACGAAACACCGAAGGATCGTTCGCGCTCGCATAGCTTATTCGATGCCGGTGAAAAAACTCCTCTCGGCAGATCGCGTGCAGCGAGCTTATTTGAAGACAAAGTACCTGAAGTGCTATCTTCGCACGGCGAAACGAAAGCTGCGTTCCAAGTGCCTGGAGCGACTTATGTTTACGACGAAAGTGACGAAACGAAGGACGATGTATCGAGAAAGTCAAGTTTGAAGGATACCCCGGACGACAAAAAAGAATCGGTGATCGGTGATTCTAGAAAATCTAGCATTGCCCAGGATACTCTTGGTAAACGTTACAGTATGGCAATCGTGGAAGACATTGCTGGACAATTCGCGGATGATTACCATACTACGACAGATGAAGTATCGAAAGTCGAAGAATACATCGTGAATAGATATATTGTAAAGAAAGAAAAGATTACTATGCGGATAGTAGAAGAAATTGTGACGCTCTATTCGATGCCGAAGTATATGATCTTGGAGCTTATTGAGGCTATTATTGTGAAGAAGAATGTGCCTAGGGAATCAGCTGTAGATTATCCCAAACACGACGAAACTTGCGATTCAGCTGTTGCGTCGAAAGACGATCACGTTGACGTGATCGATATACCTGTTGCAAAGCGCAACGACATTGAAAATTACATTCACGACGAATATTTAATGAAAAAGAAAGTAATTTCGTCGAAAATTGTCGACGAATTGGCGACTCTGAAATGCGTTTCAAGATACATTATTATAACGATTATCGAGGAAATTATAATTAAGCGAAAGATACCGAGAGCAGATCTCGTCGAGGCCGGAGTTCTCGACGAAGAAACGGTCGAGGCGGAGGGCAAGGCGACCATTGATTCAAAACGTTCCAGCCTGGCGAGTATCGCGAGTCACGGACCAACGGAACACGACGAAAAACTGTTCGAAGACGAAAATCTGCCTTCGGTAAGTGCCGACTACAAGACTTCATCGAGGCCCTCGATTCCGAGCTCGGATATCAGAACGGGCAAGGAATCACCGATATCCGAGGAGAAACGCGTAGAGGTGGAAACTTACGTGATGGAGGAATGCGTTAAGAAAGGAAGAAAAATAACGGTATTGGTTCTCGAACAAATAATGACGAAGATGACGATTTCAAAGCACATTTTATTGGAAATCATTGAAAACATAATTGTAACGCGTAAAATGTCGCGAAAGACAATGGTGGACGACGCGATTTACGATGACATTGAGGCAGTGAAGAGCAAGTCACCGGATTACAAATTGGACGATACGACGGGAAAATCGACACCGGAATTTGTACCCAGCAAAGATCGGATAGTCGAGTTCTCCGGTAAGTCCACACCGGATCCAAAGTCCTCCGGATATTCGACACCGGAAACTCGACAGTACGACGACAAGTACAGCAAAGACATGTCGTCGTACTCGACCGATTACGAAAGCCCGTTCCATAAAGCTTTCGTAGGCGGAATAACGGAGGAGATAAGGACAACGCACATAACGACTCTATCCGGCAAATCAACCCCCGACTTCGGCACGCGCGGCGAAACCCCAGACTCGCTGTCGGAGAGCATGACGAGCAGTAGTCAAGCGAAAACCGAAGAGAGGGTGCCTCTGGATAAAACCTCACCCCCTCACACATCCGGTTACGAACATGCCGCAACGGTGGAGCAGGCTCCATCGATTTCCACAACACGCGTTACCATGACGACTACGACCACAACTGTATCGTCCGCATTGGACTCCACGCCCGGCCAGAAGGACGACGGGACATCAGTGACCACCGGGAAAGCAAGCGAGGAAGTCTTATCCGACGATCATTCAAAAATGGTGAAACACGACATGGGAGGATCGGAAACTACGGTGATAAGGCAGGAAATATACGAAGAGGAGGAAAAACCGGAAGTCGTAAGAAAAGTAATCAGAAGGGAAATCATCGACGATGACGAGCCGGAAGTAATAACGAAAGTAATTAGAAAAGAAATCATCGAAGAGGATGAACCGGAAGTAATAACAAAAGTAATTAGAAGAGAAATCGTCGAAGAGGATGAACCGGAAGTAATAACAAAAGTAATTAGAAGAGAAATCGTCGAACAGGATGAACCGGAAGTAATAACGAAAGTAATTAGAAAAGAAATCGTCGAAGAGGATGAACCGGAAGTAATAACAAAAGTAATTAAAAGAGAAATCGTCGAACAGGATGAACCGGAAGTAATAACGAAAGTAATTAGAAAAGAAATCGTCGAAGAGGATGAACCGGAAGTAATAACAAAAGTAATTAAAAGAGAAATCGTTGAAGAGGATGAACCGGAAGTAATAACAAAAGTAATTAGAAGAGAAATCGTTGAAGGGGATGAACCGGAAGTAATAACGAAAGTAATTAAAAGAGAAATCCTTGAAGAGGATGAACCGGAAGTAATAAAGAAAGTAATTAGAAGAGAAATCGTCGAAGAGGATGAGCCGGAAGTAATAACGAAAGTAATTAGAAGAGAAATCATCGAAGATGATGAACCGGAAGTAATAACAAAAGTAATTAGAAGAGAAATCATCGAAGAGGGTGAACCGGAAGTAATAACGAGAATAATTCGTCGCGAAATCAAGCAGGAGGACGATAGCGCTGAAGAACATGAGCAGCCGACGGTCACACGTAGAATCAGTTGTCAGGACGGTTCACCGGAAGTCGTCGAAACGATCACGACGAGAACGACCAAAACTATCGTCACGGAAGATTCGCCGACGAAAATGACTTCCGAGCCGTTAACCGCGGATGTCAAGAGAACCATCACCACTACGACAACCATGACAGATCCCGATGGCAAAGTCACAACGAAGAAAGACGTGCAGGAGAGCATCGACAAACTCAAAGGTGACGAACTATCGGAGAGACTGAAAGACGCAATGAAGTCCGAGGACAGCGGCAAGTCAACGGACTCCAAGTCGATCGATAGTCTGAAGACTGAAAAAATCACAATGGAGACTATAAAAACGACGACCTCGATCTCCGGTACTTCGACACCAGATATAGGATCGCGCGACGGAAAAGCCGAGGCACCCGCCAAAATTCATCTCGATAAGATCGTCGTCGACAAGCCCGAACACCCAAGATCGCCGATAATAAAAGACCTAATATCGGACGAGCGAAGCTACTCTGGCAAATCATCACCGGACATGTCGCTGCCCAAGGACATACAGTTCGGCGGTTCGACCGGCAAGTCGACGCCGGACATTCCGAGAGACGGCGCTACCGGACACGCCCAAATGTCCGGAAGATCGACGCCCGACAGACGTCCGGAGAGTCGCTCGAGCACCGCGACACCCGAGGGCTTCCGGTCGAGCGAAGTAATCAGAACCACGATCACGACAACCCGAACGATGTCAGAGGATGGCGACATAATCACGACTACGAAGGAGATCACCGAGACGACCAACGAGAAGGGCGAAACGACCATTCTTGCGGAGAAGACCGACATAAAGGTCGAGGACAGAGTTCCCTCGAAGGACATGACGGACAGCACAATCGGTGGCGGATTCGATGGCGCTAAGGCTTCGAGCGACGTGCCAAGCGAGAAGGACCTCGGTCCGATGAGTCCGCGAAGCGACCACAGCAGCATGCACAGCAGAGCCGGCACACACATGTGGGGAAGCAGCGAGGAGAGGCACACATACTCGGACGACGAGGTGCCGGGCTCGCCGCTCTCAACGACCTCCCAAGTCGGCTATTCGCCGCAGTCGACCTATCAATTCGGCGAGCAAAGCTTCGGCAAGGATTCGTCGCACAAGAGCATGGAATTCTCCGAGGCCGAGATGAGCAGCAGCTTCTACGGCGAGCTGCCGGATCTTCCGCCAAGAGTGACAACGATGAAGAGCGCCTATCTGGAGAGCACCGGCAGCGAGGCCTCCGGCACGAGCGGACCCGCGACGATCGAGGGTGACTTTTCATTCAAGAAATTCACCGTCGAGAAGGAACTCGCCGGCGCTTACAGCGAAAAGTCCGACGTCAAACGGTACGTCGACGATGCCGATCTCGACTTCGAGAAGGCTCTCATGGAACGGAAGGAGATGAAGATGGACCGTGAACATTCCAGCGCAGTCGCAACGGGCTTCACAAACGGTAGCTTAGCGAAGCCGTCGTCTTCGTCGACGAGCGGCGAAGGCAAGGACCCGAAGGACGACTCGAAGAAGGATCCACTTGCCGGATGGGGAACCCCTCTGGGACTCCCCTCGCCCAAACCCCCCAGGAAATTCAATCTGCGAACTACCGCGAGACCCACCGACTCCACTGATATATCGCCGGATTCGCTGAACTTCGATGTCATAAACGACTGGGGCGAACCCCTGAGACTACCGTCGCCCGCCCCGGTCGCCGACGAGGCTTCCAACAAGGGCACACCGTCCACACCCAAGAAGGAACGGAAACAACCGAAGAAAGTCATCACGGAAAATCTGAAGAACAAAAAACGCTCCGAGAGTCCATCGAAAAATGAGAAGAAATCCAAGGACACGAAAAACAAAATTCAACCGGTCTACATGGATCTCACATACGTTCCCCATCATGGAAACTCTTACTACACTTCGCTCGAGTTCTTCAAGAGAGTGCGGGCAAGGTACTACGTTTTCAGCGGCACCGAGCCCAGCCGCGAAGTCTACGATGCCCTTCTGGACGCCAAGAAAACATGGGACGACAAAGATCTGGGTAAGACGAATCGATCATTCTGCTCCGATATTTAGTCCCCGATCTTTCGCGCCTCCGATCTGAGAACCGAATCGATAATCACGCTGTAAAAATAATTAATTGTTAATTTAATGTGATGGAACATGAAATTTGCTCACATTGCTTACATCAATTGAACATTTATTTCCTTTTTTTTTTTGTAAACAATTAAAATACCAGATACAAAAATGAGAAATCTTTTGCCGGAAATTTGTAAAAAATTTAATTAAGAATAAAAATTTTACCGTGAAGTTGGAAAGCTATTTTTGGGAAAGACATTATTGAAATTTCGGAAACAGTTTGTGTAAAGAAATTCCCCAATAGCGATCATTAATCTCCCAACACCATTTTTTACATAAATCTAACGTATATTATAAAAATGAAAGTACTTTCACAGTAACATCAAAGTAAATTATGAAAAAAAAAAAAAAAAAACAAAGCCTTTCCAATGTTTTAAATACACCGAACATTAATTTGTCATCACAATTGAACATCAAATTTAATACGCCACATTTTGCATAAAACCTCACGAGTCGCTATATTAAATTTCGTACGAATATTTCTCACAGTTCAACTTCAAATCCAAGTTCGAACTTACGACTCTCCATTCGGCCCTAAGAATTCCCAAAGAAATCCTATACGTTCAGCCCCATGAAGTTCCTTCTAAATTTTCGTTTTAAATCTTATTTTCAGAGGTGACAATGATTCCGACTTACGATACCGACACGCTGGGATACTGGGTAGCCGACAACGAGGAAGCCCTCGCCGCGAATCATATCGATCTATCGCCATCGGCGTCGCGTTGCACGATAAACCTCCAAGATCACGAGACAAGCTGTAGCGCGTATCGGCTCGAGTTCTAGGGAATGGCAGCCTGCTCAGCCGTTATAGTCGAGTTCTGAGCTCCGTCCGGACCAAAACCAGCGATCGTAGTCGATCCGGACTACCCAGAGGTTGTTCATAGATCACCTTAAACAAAAAAAAAAAAAACAAACAAAAAATCACATACAAAAATCACCAAAAAAAAATGTCGCGTTCGCGACGATTCCGTGGCGTTCGATCCACGCGTCGCCCACGCGACGAGTCTGTTCTCAAGCACCGAACGCTCCAAAAACGACATGCTAGAATGAAGGGGCAAACAAACAAAAAACCATCAAAGTCCCGAACATAGAACCCGTACATAGTCGAGAAGTGCTTGAGACCGATGCTTTCATCCCAGCTGAATATCCAACTTCACGTACTTTCACCCTCCCCCCCCCGTTATCGGAACATAGGGGAGAGGGTGGGAACTGGAAAGGATCGTGGTCGGCGGACGGCCGTTGATTATTCCGAAGGCTCCATATATATTTGAGGGCGTTATGTTTGCGCCCCGTTCAAATACGAGAACGAGCCCATTCTATAGTCGCGATCGCGCAAACATCAAGGCCTTGACTGGCGAGCGAATGTTAAAAAAAAAAAAAAGTAACAACCAAAAATAAAAAAAAAAACAAACAATTGACCTTCACGGGGTGTCAATCAAAGAAATCGCGAAATGTCGTCGCGTGACGACATCCGCGACGTAGTTTAACCGCAAGATGGCCTTTTAGATTCTTGAATCGCGGCCTCATCTTACCTGAATGCCGGAATGAAGAATAAAAAAAAATATATATATATATAAAAACGATGAACAACATTGAGTCCGACTCGATGGGAAAGATGAACAACGGCGAACGCGATTTACGTTCCCACCCTTTCCTAGTCGTTGTGATACGATAATGAATTAGTTATCAATCATGCCGGCCCCGCTGCCGCTTCGGGAGTACTGCATAGCTCACTGACAACAAACCCTCGGCAAACGTATTTAAAAAAAAAATTAAAAAAAAAACACACACACAAAAACGAAAAAAAAAATAACCAAAAAAAAAACAAAAAAAAAACAGGAAGAAATGTTGAGACACGAAACTGATGTCAAAGAAGGATTAATAACGAAAGATAGTCGATTATGGGGGACAAAAAAGAAATCAGTTCTTTATAGAAAATATTAAAGGCGATCAGTAAATGACCTTCTTTGTCATAAATGTTAATATTCATACCATAGGGAGAGGAGTCGGCGCAACGTTATTGGTGTTTCTCCTTTGGTAATTTTAAGTGCAAAATATTATACGCGTCATCGAGGGTATTTCGTCAGTTTATTGATATGATATCAACACACACGATGTTTCTACTCGGCAAACGATTGAGCCCGCTGATTTTTGCAAATGCAAATACTATGGCGTTTTCTGCTGGTTAAAACGACCGGCTACCAAGTACGATTTTTCTTTTCTTAAATCTACTTACGATCAATAAAATCGTAGGCACATGCTATAACTGTTTTTCGTACCGGAAGTGACCGGTTGGAAAACGCTATGGTAGCAAAAGAAGAGAAACAGAGAGAGAGAGTCGCCTAGAGCGTCATTGATCTCGCTTCACGGTGCCGATTCTGCACGTGACGATTACGAAAGAAGTGTAGGGCTTAAAGAAAAAAAAAAAAAAAAGAATCCAAAACGATCGCTGAGCAACTTCCAGTACGAAAATACCCATAAAAAAGCGTTATATTTTATCGAACAGACGTTGCACAACAAGTCTTCAAAACATCCATCCAAAAGTCCGGGTCTGTTTTAAAATGATATATTACATTATAATTTGAAGCGGACGGGTCGACCGCTGGCTTCTGAGCCTAAACATGTTCGAATCGCGCGGCAACAGAGGCTCATTCCAACTGACTGATGAATCCGATGATTCGAGCGAATGATACGCGTAGTTGGGACTCAAAAACCATCCCGTCCGTCGAGTCTGCTCCTAAAAAGAAAAACATACACCTAAAAACATACCTAGGCCATAGACGACAATGTACAATCCAAGAGCGATTCAACTTTTGTACTTACCCTTCGGCCAATGATTTATTGGTGATGGATTGGCCAAAAAAAAAAACACGAAGGATGACGATGTAAGCTATGAGGAAGATACAGTGAGGCGAGTATGATGAGGGGGCTGGAATAGCGAGGGCGATGACGACGATGATGATGATGATGACGATCCTCGACAAGACAACGATGATCTCGCTGAGAACGTTGACTGTAGCGTCTCAATTACGACGACGACGACGACGAGCGATGCGTTTGATGTGAATCATAGTATCCACATAGAGTTATCCATCTCAGAGCATTCGATATCTATTTTTTTTTTCGCCTTACCTATTTGTTTTTTTTTTTTTTTTAATTAATTTATTTTTCATGAAACTTGCCCCACCTTGACAATTAATAATTGTATTCATCCTCGCGATTAATAAGCATTGTGATTTTTCTCATTTTATTTTACTCGCATAATACATTCATTAGAGTTATTCATTGTTATGGAATTTAAAAGATAATACGGCGGAGGAGTTCGATTAACGTTAATTTATAGCCGTCCGACCCGGTTGAAACCGAATTCGAATAGTTTTTATGAAAGTACGTTTCGAGTTTTTTTTTTTAATACTGTGCAGCTTTACATTTGCCAAATGGGCAACGACTAATCTTAGCTCGAATACGATTCTAGACGCTGCTTCCCTGTTTTTTAGCGAAGGGCGCAGTTGACATACCTGTAAAAATGTGTATGTCGAAATATTTTTATCACCCTTTTACATTTTTCCTGTGATTTTTAAACGCGCTCGCTTCACGGGCATGCGCGTATTTATTTCTATCATATACATCAGAATATATTAGTGTGTACGACGCGATTTTAATTAAGCTTTGTCTAAGGTAACAAACCCATATATTTCAAAAGAGTTTAAAAACTCGAGTGATTATTAAAGTAAATAGAGCTGATCTGCGATAAGGTTTTAATACGCGAATAATAAAAGATAAAAGAAAAATAATAAAGAAAAACATTAAAAAAAGTAAAAGATAGAAACAAGAGAGAAACACGAATGAGCCGCGGGAATGATTATTTAGTATCCAGAGCTTGGCGCTTTTTTTTGTTTTTTTTTTTTTTTTGAGAAGAAAGATGAAAGTCCAAATCAATGTAATTGAAGAATTCAAACGATAGTAATACGACGATGTTGCAATTTGACAATTGGGTATCGTCGAAAATATCATCATCTCGCATCGTCCTCTTCGATTATGCGGATCAATGCTTTTTATATCGTACATACCTACATACGTACGAGAAAACGGAATACGATAGACGGATGACGTTGAAGTATGTATCTATGTATTTATGTATTATTTATTGACGATTAATAACGACCAGCTATCTAGGTAGGGTGTTGAAATTATAAAATTAATTGATAAACAAACAAACAAACAAAAAAACAAAAACATTCTCCACGAAAAAAGCAGAACTATATACACTGATGAACGTAACGGAAAAAAAATAAAATAAAATAAAAATTAGGAGCGAGCTTCACGGAACAAAATTAATGTAGAATGGTTGCGATGAGCGGAACGAGGCAGATGATAATGCAAAAGTGAACACATGTACGAACTTCGGTATGGTGGTGCACCTCGGGGGTGATGACAGCTTGACAATTTTTTTTTCTCCATTTATTTTTCAACGCACGCAATTGGAAAAAGAAAAATTATTTCTTCGTGAACGAAAGCCATCGAGTCTAAATTCTCAACTCGATACATACGAAACATAACGGTAGCTGCAACGCCGCTTCGAAGGTTCATTAAGATCTTACTTTGAACAAAAAAAAAATGTGTCTTGACGCAGATGGGCATATCTTTTTTTTTGTTTTCTTATACTTGCAGCAAAATGCGATACTCTAGTCAAAGATTTCGTGCGAATATTTTATAACAATTTAATCTAGTCATTTAAAAATCTTTTGTTTTTGTTCACGCAAGAAGAAAGGCGAAATGAGACATCGGTTCTCACCTCCGGGGGTGCACGTGCGCGCGCGCGCGTCACGTTTTCGAATAACGAACTAAAATTTATTGTGGGAGTGTTCATGGTGCTATGGTTATTATTATAGAAATAAAAATGTTACGCTATATGATAAAAATGATAATATAATAAATATGCAATATACCTTCGATCGCAGTATCGCTTCGCGGAAACCGCAATGCTTTTGATCCTCTATTGTCTTGATGTTGAAAAAAAAAAAGAAAAAGAGAAAAAAAAAACAATACTTTAGTTATTATTACTTAATTATGACACAAAGGCTGGACATTACCGCATTATTTAAAAAAAATAGATAAATAACAAAACCTTGATGGAAAAAATTGAAATTGTGGTGTCGTCCTTTCGTAAATAAACTAGCTTTAGCTCTTCATATTACCTTCGACTTCTCACGAGAGGTCGGCTGGATCCGATTGATCTTCCGAGTGACTTTAGAAAAACGCTGTACAACTCGATTCATTATTTTCAATTTTTTATTCTATACAACGTCTACAATATTTTGATTTTCTACATATCTACACGCTTGCAAAATACTTATGATTCGGTACGAAACTTTCGACATCCAATATTCATACATATTTATTTTGCACATTTGCTCGAGCTTTTACATACATTACTTTTTACAGTCCTGAATATATCTTACATATATTTCGGAAAATTTGGAAGGCGCGAAGCGCTCCTGCCACAACAACGTGCTAGTCCATATATATACGGGTGAGGACTGTTATCATCACAACCTCAAGAATGTCACAATAATCGAAATTGAAACGTTTTCTTGAACGTAATATCTTACAACAGGTTGTACATCGGCAAGCCGTTTTAGAAAAGCGTATAGTAATTTTTTTGGACACATAAAGTGCGTTTCTAAAAAGGAAAATCCCATCCACCGAGGGCGACGACTCCTGAATTCTCGAAGCATGGAACTAATTAAATATTCCGATGAAAAGGCAACACTTCATTAAATCTCAAAAGGTTCCATTGTAAAGTTTTTGTGACCCAACACTTATTCCGAAAAGGAAATCCCGCCAGAATTTCCAGACCTCCCTTCCCGTTGGCATTATACCTACCCCGTCAGGAATAGGCATTGAGTGAAATTTTAATTAAAATGCTCTTTCATTCGAAAAACCTTTTGAATAGCGTATCTGGATAAAAGCATTAAAATAAAAAAATGTACTCGGTTGACTGCATTTGCATTTAATATCGAGTCCCTGCACTTCACACATCCCGCACCGCGCTGTACAAAATAGGCCAGTGTGTTGCTGAGATAGTGAGGGACGTGCCCGGCCTAGCTTAATCCGGCGTCGCCGAACCAACGTCCCATCTGTGCCGGCGTTCGATGTACCACCATAAAATCCGCGCATCTCGAAGCACAACAATTTATCTCAGAATATTGTGTTCACTTTTATTCAGCATTTTATTCACTTTTATAGGCATTTTATCGAAATAGGCAACTTTGTCTTCGGCCACGCCGAAGATTTTGTCTGAATTTTGTCTTCATCCATCTCGATCCTGTCCTGATGCTCAGCCCAGTCTGGCATCGTCGAACCGTCTCATCTGTGCCGGCGCTCGATGTACCACCGTTAAATCCGCGCATCGCGAAGCTAAACAATTTATCTTAGAATCTCGTATTGTCCGGCATTTTAACGAAGTAAGCAACCTTGTCTTCGGCCACCCTATAATTATGAATCCATCTCGATCCCTTCCTGAGGCTTCCGTCGATGCCGTCCTTCCAGACTCCAGCGGGAAGGTAAACTTCCCTCTGTCGACTTCCGGAGTAAAGAACAGGCGCCACGATGAGTTCCTCGCCGACTGAGAACTCGTCGACAACGACGTGGCAAGCCTGATCCGCCGGATCGAGCATCCACAACGGCCTGATTATCGGCAGCCCAGTGTCCAGGGTTTCGTTGGCGTATTTCTTCAGCAACGGTGTCACGGTCTTCTGTCTCAGTTCCGTGAGTCTCTTGGCCATTTCGAGAACCGACTCGTCGGAGTATTTGCTCGGGAGATGAGTGAATCTTATCACCGGCAGGAAGGTCGAGAGCTGCAGCCATCTGACGTAAAGCTCCTTGTCGGGGAGATTGACCTCGAAGTCGTTGTCGGGATTGTTGTCGGACATTGGCAAGGCAACGTCCCCGCCAACGGCGCCGGGCATTATGAAAGGATAGCCGATCATTCCGTAACTGAGCACCGTTGGTATGACGGTCTTGATAGCTTTCCACGAGGACGGAAAGGGCGGCAACGAAACGAAGACCGGCGCCCTCGGTCTGGAGATTGCGCTGGACACTCCCATTACCGATATCGAGCCTAAAATTGATCTCGTGAATATCGTTTTGTAGTGATCGGGATTGGTGAGAGGTTCCTCGCATTTGTAATAGTGCGGCATGTCCTGGGCGGTGCCGAGATCGAGATAGAAAGAATCGACGTGGTACTTCTTGATGAGGCTCTCGAGCTTCGTCTGCAACCAGGGCAGGGTCTTGTTGTTGGTGATGTCGAGAACGCCGGCGCTGTTGCTCTGACGGTAGCGTGTCAGCGCCGGTATCCTCGGGTCGCTACCCCTCTCCGATATCAGCAAACGACTGGCCACAGCGTCCTTGAAGTTAATCGACTCTGTCGATATGAAGGGTTGAATTGTAAAAACGATCTTGAAGCCTCGACGGTGGATGATGTTTATCGTCTCTTCCATCGATGGAAAACGATTGATGTCCAGAACAAAGTCACCGGGATTCGGCTGCCATTCTTCACTCAGGAGCACGTGACCCTGACGCAGGAATCCAAGGGCTATGACGTCTTCGGTGTAGTTGTATATGGCAGCCTCGTTGGTCGGCGAGATCTGCCAGACGGGCTCCGAGAGGAGCGTGTGGACGGCCTGCAGCTCGTCGGGCTTCAGACCGTCCCACAATGATTTCTCCGCCATCGACGAGTGAAGACTCTTCATGTTATCCGTCGCGCAGATCGTGTAGTTCAATTGCGGAAGTGGGGTCAGATGGTTTATGTAGGCAAACGCATCGTGTTTCGCCTGCAGGCAAAATTCCTTCGAACGGTTCGCGTTGATCGACACGTACAGAGGAGTTTCCGGATCGACCAGAATCGTCGCTCCTTTGGAATTTAGGAAGTAGCGTTTGAGAACGTTTCCAAAGGGATGCTTTCTTATGTCGCCTGTTATGAAGGGACTCAGTTCGAGTCTTCCCTGCTCGAGGGGGTAAGCCATGTTCTGTATCTGACCCGCACCATACCAGTGACCTCGCTTCTGCGACCAATCGAAACAGTCCATCGGGTTGAAGTACGAACTCAGACTTAGCCAGGTGACGTGGTAGCAGTGCATGTCGTCTCGCGAACTGTGGGCCAGGTAGAGGCGCGTCTGGCCCAGCCACTCCAAGCAGACCGTGTCCTGACGTTGATGGTGAGGGAGACACGGAAATACACCGGTCTCGTGGGGAATTCCGACGCCGAGACGGGCCGCTATTATTTCCGATCCCACGCTGCTGTACACGTGCATTACACGCTCATTTTTGTTGAATCTGTTGAGGAAAAATTGTAGTAAAAAAATCATCGATTATGAATTTACTGTCGAGTGTGCTGTAGCGACGGCGAATGCGAATTTGAACAAGAACATTAATCAGTCAATCATTCTTATCGAAAATTAAAAAAATATATGGGTCATTCCCTAACATTTCGACCTGGTTTTTCCTTCAATTTAAAGACATTTTTAAACAGTCCGGAAAAATCTGAAAAAATTGCAAACAATGCAGTGTTGCATATAAAAATGGTCGAGCGATAATTTTAAACCGACTGATTTTTTTCTTCTAACTTTTTTAATGTTATTTCGAAAAAAAGTTAGAAAAAGAAGCCGTGACATCGGCCCATTCTGGCTCAAATCTTAATATTTTTTTATAAATGACAGAAGATGTTTTCGAATTTTATCAAATTAAAAAATTGTGGATCAATAAGTCTATTTTTTCAATAATAAATCATTGTACACAATTTTTTTTAATTAAATAAAAAATCTGAGTATTTTTGAGAGTTCAGTCATATGAAAAATCACCAACCCAATCGAAGATGTGAAGGATTGGACCCAGGTCGAAATCGTATGGAATACCTCATATAGATATGTTTGTTTTCCTTCACGTTCAGCACGTTTCATCTATAATGAACAAATATGCTGCTGGTTTTCGGAACGAATTTCGTATTCACCGGAAATCTACAAAGCACACGCAGGTCTTTGTATTGATCTTCCTGCGCACTCGGCCTCGCCTCCGCGAGTTCAGTGCAACGTTGTAGTTTACCTGAACTTCTCGAAGTATGCGCGTTGCAGAACGTGCTGATGGTAGTACACGTGAGCGAACCCTACGAGGAAGACGACGCAAAGGAAGAGAATTCCCACGAACGCTCTGAGTCTGAAAAACGATGGATCAAAATTTCAGTTCACTCCAGTGTAATCGAACCAACCGTAAAACTTTGGGTTACATTTTGGTTGTTTTCCAACAGTCGATTAGTGCGCCAAACCGACTCTGATTCCAACCTTCTGGAAGTTCGGTTTTGGTCGAAATTTCGAAACCAACCGTAATACCAACTGTTATATGTGTCGGATAGACAATTGGACTTTCCGAAAAGAACCCAATTTTGGACTCAGTGCCGAGAGCACCGATAGCTCTTCGCTCAGGGTTGTAAATTGTGTTCTTTTATGAAAATCCAGCCGTAAACCAAACTCCTATCCGACATATCGAACGGTTAGTATTACGGTCAGTTTTTTAATATCGGTAAAAAATCAACGTCTCGAAGTTTCGAATCAGAGTTGGTGCACCAATCAACCGCTTGATTATCAGGTTGGTTTCAGGTTGGCTAGAACACGGGGGAAATCAATGTTTTTTCTCCGACTTCGCTGAAATAAACACATTCCCTGCGTGCAACGCGAGCGGAAAGTCGCCTATTATTGACCACTGATAATTATTAACCTGTGCGCATCTGCAGTACTATTTCAGTACTCCCTAGTAATTGCACTCATTACTCCCATTGGAAACCCTATTGCTCCCTAGGGAGTAACAGGGCAAATTACTTCCTCTCGAGGCCCCCTTACTCCCCGGCGAGTAATGCTGATGGACGAATACGACGATTTTGCGACGCAAGAAATGTGATTATTTTTAACGAAGTCAGAAAAAAGTATCGTAGACGGAGGGAGCGGATTTTCACCCCTGTGAGTTCTGCTCTCACTTTGTCCGAGCAGCAAACTTCACCCTCGGCGAAAATCGTGCACTCTCCTCCCTTGCAGCATAACGTTAGTACGTTATTTCGCTGTATCGCGAAATCATACCATTGAAATGTATTTTCCAGTCACCGCATGTTTTTTCGTCATACACACGGCGGCTTCGTTAACGATGCAAATGAAACGAACAAACATGTGCGCGAACATTCTCAGCTATCTCTTCTCGCAGAGAAAATCAATTTTGCGGATCGTTACAAAAACGTTCATCGACCCACTTGTAATCGGCGTTTTGGCGTTTTTTGTTGCTGCGAAGAGCCTGAGGTATCGACAACTGTAGTTTCTCTTTCAGAAGACTGCTGATGCTGTTGACGCTCGTTATCGTCGAGTTTGGACTCTGAACGTCGGGAATATCCGTCATGTCGTTTCCGAACTTTTGCCCTCCAGACGGCGGGACGATTCGGCCCTTTCTTCTGGGCGGTGCTTGAAGCGGAACTCTGCGCAAAAATTGAAAATTTACATTAGCATCGTCGATCAGGCATCGAACAGTCCGCTCAGCACGAATTCTCGCTCGGGACTGAGCAGACGTCGAAAAAAAAAGTGTTGCAACACACATGTGTGTGACCAAAGATGATGTTTACACAAGTGATCGTCACGTGGGCAAATTTTCCGCAGACCTTCGACACCAGAGTGCGTGAAACTTTCTCAATCGAAAAATACGTTTTATACGAAAAAAACAACTACATTAATTATCCGTCCGTGGCAATAATCCGTGTGTCAAACGGCATTATTATTTCGATTGATTTATATACATTTTTCTCATTTCTTCCACACGATATCTGAACCGCACGTAAGATGAAATGAAGTTTTTTTTTTTACTTCCAGTTCACGAATAGCATTTTTAGATATGTTTTTGTACCTTTGCAAGGAAACTGCACTACCGACATCGTATCTGGGAATCATTTTGTCTCTTCGATATTGTTCACGCGACTTTCACGTCGACCGGGAATGCTAAATATTTGTTCTTCGACGACTTTCAACTTTTTCGCTTATGCGATCTCAAAAAACACTCAAAAAACGGATTTCATTAAAGCACTCGGCAGATTATTTTTCACTCCTAAACGAAACTGGATCCTCGTACGGAACTTCACGATTGAGCAGGTGGATAGATGAAGAGTACAGCTCAGCCTCCGAGCGTCGGAGCCGCGACCGTAAGAACGGAGAACGAAAAAAAAAAAAAAATGAGACCGATAACCCTGGTGAGATATGCGATACGAAGAGCATGAGCGATGCGCACTCGAGACGTTCATTAGCACGACTGGTATTTTCACATAACGTCGTGCAAGCACGCTCGTGTAAGTTTAGACCGTGTAAACATTACTGATATATCGAGAATAGAGAGGAGTAGGAGGATGCGTAAACAAAACGTACTAAAGCTACGAAAAAATACGATACACGTTTCAACTCATAGAAACGATCGAAGTATATAGGAAAATATAGAAATTTCGAGTCTCTTCTTTCGAGGCTATCGACAATTAATAATAAAGTTTACTCAAACATTTTTTTTTTTACCTTTGAGCACTTTTTTACTGGAATAGTATATTTCTTCATACCTATGCCTCGCTTAGAAGTTCCGCCAAAGACTTTTTCATACAAAAAATATCGGTACGGTTGAAGATAAACGAAATGAAGAAAAAAGCAGAGCTGGGCAGTACTTAAAGTACTTGAGTACTTACTTGGAACTAAAAGTACGTACTTAGAGTATCAAAGTACTATTACTGAGTACTAAGACCAAAGTACTTGTACGATTTTGAGCATAGCTTCCTCCTTGAGGAAACTATGCTCAAAATTGCTATAAATGAGGAAACCATGTGCAAATTACTTTGCACCTCTTTCGTAAAGTAAAAAAATTTCTGTCTCATAAAATTATTTTACTCCCAACGCATTATTTTCCATTTAAATCCCAAAAATACGATTTTCGTGCACAAAATACGATTTTCGTGCATAATATCGAGACTTTCAATGTCCCACTGTACTTTAGCTCCAGAAAGGCCAGCGTATTCGTGTTCAGCGGGAAAAAATACGTATAAATACGTGGCAGTCATTTTTAAAAAAGACAAACAAAAATGTCGTCAAAAAATTGCAAGGCTACCCCTTTCGAGTCCATTTTTCGCGTTTTTCAACGTTCTGAAACTGCCCGATAAAACGCTTCTAAAAATTCGGACAAGAGCTTATCTTATTTATTTTTTCCCGTAGAACACGATGAGCACCTCGGATTTTCCCTAGCTCCATTGGGAGCCGAGATATCGACCTTCGAAAATCACGAAAATCGACGTTTTTTCAAAAATGGCTCAAAAATTGAAATGTCGTTGTTCACTCGATTTTTTGTTTCAAGGCTGTATTCAACATATTTTCCCCCTGAATACGAATATAAAAATTACTTTACGCCCAGCCCAATATTTTCCATTTAAATCCCAAAAATACGATTTTTGATGCATAAAATCGAGACCTTTCTCACATTCGATCACTGTACTAGATCCATACATCTCAGATTTAGTTGTTATACATCCAGTCGACCGCCACTTACTACCCCAAGGTCCAGTCGTCGTATTCCAGTCGATTAGTCTGTTATCAAGGATTGGAAACAGAAGAGTTTGGACGTTTTGAAAAAAATCGGTAGGATTGAAAATGAGCGAAATAAAGAAAAGAGTTATGAGCGAAGTTTTAGCTTTTTGCTCAAACTTAGCGCCGTTACTCCGCCAGTGACACATACTTGACCATCTCTTCATCGTTTGCATCGTCTTCCGTTTCCGAGCCCAGAGTGCTTCCGTTCGGTGTCGAGCCGCTGTTGCTGAACGTCGTGCTGCTGTCGCTTTCCGTCCGCGAAAATTTCGACGCTACACCCTGAAACATCGATTAAATTGTCAAAAAGTGTCGATGAAAAATGTAACAAAGCTCAAAATGTAACGAGGGTCAATCTTGGAGCGGAAGTCGATAAAATTAGTGGCATAAAAATGTATTCCCGGTCGCGAGCGACGCAGTTGAATACCCTGAGGAAGAGCTCATCAGCGCAGATCGCGCGTGGAAACAAGTAGGGCGCGCGTTCGTCAATGCAGTTCTGCTCTAATCTGCTGCATCCAGAAAGACGCATCTCGCGAATGAAATCGGATATGCATGGCAATAAGAGAAAACCTACCAGCCAGCCGAGCGGCCAATGGTAAAGGGTCGCTTATTTCAGCAGAGCTGCATCTATGAACGCACCCGTATCGGTTCGAACTGGTTTCGACAGACCCACGCACTCATCGTCGCTGAATAAACCGGTCCGCAATTAATTCTACGCTCCTGAAACGCGCCGGCACAATCGTAAATATATCAATGAAATCTAACGACTCCGTCAAGGATTGCGCGAAGAATTGCGAAACACTATAATGAGTCTGCGCGCTCAGGCACTGTGCGATTTTAACAGACGGACGGACGGACGGATGAACGGACAGGTCTTATTCGTAACAACCTTGAGAAGCACTTGTCTCCTTAACTGCGAATAATTATCGTTCGCGTCCTTCATCGTCGAATTATTCGATTCGATGAAACATCTCACGGATCGCCGGTCATTGAACTCTTACGAACTTCTTTGACTTGGATATTTTCCGCGACTATACGTGGAAGCGATTCACCTGTGCGCAGCCGTTGAGAATTGTACGCTCTCCGAACGATACGGAAAGACACGTTCCCTCCCGACATGCGAGCGGCAACTAAACGCCTCGACACAGATGCGAAATACAAAACCAGCGCTATAAATGACGCAAGCAGAAAAGTCGGAATCCGGTTTTTTTACACACGTGTCTCGGATTGTCGTTGCATATCAAACGAGCAGAACCGATCTGTCGAATAAATTATATCGCAGCCTCGATATCAGATAATCCGCGGTGATGTTAGACGAATTCACCTTGTACTACCGGTTTATACACATTTGCACTTTCGAGTTTAGCGAAGTCGAAATTATAAATGGAATTTACAAAAGTCTTGTGTGGATCTAAAGTGAGAATGGAACGTGAGGTTTAGCAAAATCTTAAAAACTTATATAGACACTCTCTTGGACACTCACAGACACTCATATTATGGGTGTCTGTGAGTGTCGTCGTGTGTCCCGTTCCAGTCGGATTCCATTTTATATGAGCAAAATTTTCCAATGGCTGTATTTTAGCTTATGGGAAAGAATTTATTCCACGATGTGGGCCAAATTTTCCCATGGCTGAATTGAAGCTTATCGAATGACATTTATTCCATCCTATGGGCTAAATTTTACAATGAATTCTACCTTATGGAATGGAATTTATTCCATCCTGTGGCTAAATTTTCCAATGGCTGAATTTTAGCTCATGGAATGGAATTAATTTCATTACATTCGATTAATAAATCTAGTTTGATTAATGCACCTCTGTTATGGAGTCCAGTCCACCTCTACCGATAGCACCAAGAGCTCTTTCCAACGAATAAATCGAACTATATCGATGATCCTCCGCTTCTTTATCGTTCATTTGGTTTTTTTTTTTTTTTTTTTTTTTTTTTTTTTTTTTTTTTTTTTTTAACAAAATATGAACTTGGTTTTTGCTTCCGCCTTTACGAAATCACAACCGGCACGAAGAATGTAATGAAATACTACGGTTTACGACCCGAAACTATTTCGGTCCGCCTTTTCGTAAACACACTCGAGACCAATTGTAATGCTCGTCGTTACGCTCAGAGTTTCACAATGCCGAACTGACCAATATTCTTATTGCCATTCAACCCAGAGAGTTTCGATGGAGCTATGTATACTATGTGGAAGTTTATAGAAACTGTACCGTGTATAGAGAGGACTATATGGGGGACAACAGGTCGAAACGGAACCCACGAAAACACGCACTATTTTCATGAATTTTTGGCGGAATATACAAAAAAAAATCTCATCTGAAATGGAAGTCACAGGTCCATGGTTTTCTGGGTTTCCGGATTTCTCAAAACGTGGAGAGCTGCAATCGTTCACCTTTTGTCTACCGATGCGTATATCATCCATGTCATCGAGTTTCGACGGCATTGACACGCTGGCGTTTCCCACTACGCTGTCCGTTGTTGGAGCGATGCTTTCTTCGCCGAAAGATTCTTCGAAGTGTCCCAAATCGACGGAATGACAATTCACAGAGGATGTTGCATCTAAAATGATAAAAAGAAACCCGTCAATGAGTGAGGATATAAATAATAGTACTGTGTGTGTTTCTAAATTCATCCACTTTTAAACCAGAAAATTTGAAAAATTTCGTTGTGACGTCACTTATGATTTCCACTTCCAGTTTGAAAAATATTGATTATTGACCGGAAGTGACGTCATTATTGACCGGAAATACGTTTACTCTGGAATGTATTTCTGCTATATCGCGAATGCAACTAGTGAAAGAAACGTGTGAATCAAGGAACACATCAAAGTGACCGAAAATAACGTATGTGATGTATATATCAAATGGATTTGGAATTTATTTCGAATGTGTTGACTTTAAAGTGAAGATGGTGAGTATCGAAAGCTACGCTTTCTATCAAATGTTAAACTTAACCTTTCGCATCTGTGGTTACGAAATATTAGTTGTGTTATATCTTCAAGATGACGTATTATTGACGATGCTGAGTCTACGCAATAAGTCTTAATGGGCTTGTAATCTGATACCGTCAAAGCCGATACAACTTAATCGAACAGGGCAAACATCATGTGTGACTGTCCACGGAAGGAAGTCAACGACGATGCAACGGAGTCATCAATGAAGACCATCACGATTTTTCAAAAATGTTCGAGACTTCCATCTCAGCGTGCAGATTGGGTCGACGAAAGTCTGGACGGTGTAAAACCAACTTATGCTGAGAGAAAGCTAATCGTTCCTGCTGCATCCGAGGCCGGAAACTGCCGGACCGACATTCCATCTCTAAAATTGTCATCTTCCAACTCATCCAACGGCTCGGAAAGAAGGGTAACAAAAAATAGAGAATTTCTTCATCTTCGATGTTGGAGTAGAGCGGGGCAAAACGGAACACCGGTGCAAAACCATTGCACTCAGAAAAATAATTTATTTGACCGGTACCCCGGAAATAATTATTTATTTGATGGAAATAAATATTTACTCGCTGCAAATAAATATTGATTTGATGCAAATAAATATTTATTTGATGCAAATGAATATTTATTTGATGCAAATGAATATTTATTTGATGCAAGTGAATAGTTGTTTGATGCAAATAAATATTTATTTGCGGTGCGTCAAATAAATTCTTTTCCCGTGTGCTCCGTCTGTTCCAGTACGAATTCGTGAACCGATCGGAATTGGAATGCCGATGTCCCGTCGGAGGTGAGGGCGAGTACGAAGGTGAAGGTGAGGTCGAGGAACGCAGCGGCGAGGGCAGTTGCACTGGCCAGGATCTCGACGACACCGACGAAGTGGCGGATGTCGAATGCACGCTTGCAATAATAAAACCGGAAGCCGTCGCGAACCGCAGCGCGATCGAACATCGCATATTCGAAGAAGGCTTCGCGATCGAGCAAACGCGATGGCTTCAAATGACGTCCGAGCAGGTTTCGGAATTCTACGGTAAGAACTACGTTTCGCAGGATTTCGCTCATCTCGTGGCGTACATGTCGTCCGGTCCGATAGTCGTGCACGTTTTAGCGAAGAAAGAAGCGGTGCGGGAGTGGCGACTGCTGATGGGACCGACCAAGGTTTTTCTCCAAAAATTATAACCCTGAATAAATCTGCACGACATCGAATTTCATCTTTGACGAGTCAATTCATCTTTGACGAGTATCAATGCACAGCTTTGGGAAGAAAAAAAAAAAAAATTGTTCACTCAAAGAATTTAATTCCCTAAGCGAACTTCCTTGAGCCAAGTTTGTGCGATGCAAAACACAGCCGTTATAACTTGATGGAATTTAGTCTCATGCAGATATCTTCAGGGTCATCAAAAATTGCCGTGCAACCGCGACCGCTCAGCGTTAATTGCGTCAACAAACTTGGCTCGCGCAGGTAACCGAAGCTCGAATGTACTTTCCTGAAAGCATCAGGGCCCGATACGGAAGAAAGGGCGACCACTACAAAAATGCCGTGCACGGAAGCGAGACTCGCGAAGATGCACAGCGAGAAATTCATTTCTTCTTTCCTGATTGTTCGTACATTTTTTTTCAGACTTGTTATTTTTTTTTAATTTATTTATTACCTTCCTAGTGCGTTGCTTTTTAGCGAGGCTGTATTAATGGAATCTGTGTCAAGGCAAATTGAAATTTGCCCAAATTGAATTTTTCAATCTGGAAACATTTCACTCCGGAGAAATCCGAACGTTGTTCGCCGTACACGATATTCTGTTAATATTGGAGTAATTCGTTCGCAACCGAGTTGATTGGACATGCAGCTACGCACTGCACTGGGTTAATAATATCTTCTCGTGATGTATATACATATAGATATATATTTTTCAGTCATTATCGAACCATTGCTGAAAGGGCAGAGAGCCGAAATTTATTTATGGGAAGTTATCAACGGCGTTCTGGCGAAAGGCCTAACACAAGTGAGTGGATGTTACGTCGATCAATTGTTATCAATTGTTATTTTTTATTTTTTTTTATAAAATGCAAATTTTCGTTATCAATCGATCTGGGACATCGAGTTTCATGGAAACTCATTTGTCATCAAATTTTAATAAAACAATTTTATTCTTTGCCCCTTCAGTGTTGCAAAATGAAACCAAGCGATCCAATTCTCTGGCTCGCAAACTGGTTGATTACCAACAATCCGAGCACCCCGAAGTACTGCAGCGCTGCTGTACCGAACGCATTACGGAACAATGATGCGGAATAACGTTTCGCTCGAAGTGAAATAGCAATGTTGGAAGAAGAAATAGTTATTGGCAAAACTTTACCGGTATGATCGAAGAAATAATTGATTTCATGGTACGCGACTCACCGGCTGGAAGAGTTCCGTGCGGAGAACCGTAACTTTCCGACGAACCATTCAGTTGCACCGGAGAAATCGCCCGATTTCCGTATCTGAAAGAACATTAAAAAATTGTGAGATACCCAAATAGAATTTTTTTACTGGTCGACGAATGAAGATAACCAGGCTTCTTTCTCGCACGATTTGTTCTCTCGATATTTCTAAATCCGGAAAACTGTTTTCCGTTCATAATGAAATACTTTTGGCCACCTTATCGTATTGAGAAAAAAAATTAAGAAGAAAAACCGTCAAACCTCCAGTGAACGAGCTGCGAGACGACGTCTACAACTCGATTCTTGTCGGTCGACAAGCGATCTTCATTCTTCGAAACTGGAGTACTTTCAGCATTCACGGATGACGACAGAAACGGATCATTAAAATCTTGCGTTCCGTTGACTTTCACCTCACGATCGTTGGCGATTTTGTGATGCGAGCCGGATTTCAGTCTTTTTTCGTGCTTTTTAAATTCCGACTTCTTAACGATCTCGATCGGCACTTCCGGTTCTGCCGATAAACGCTCGACATTTGAACGATCACTCACATCGTTTTTTGGCACGGAAACTCCGTTGCTTGCTTCGACGTCGACTGTCCGTATCTGTGATTTGCAGTTGTCTACGTTTCGAAAACGCACACGCAGACCGCCGTTTCCCCACGATTCGTTCGAGGTCTCGCGCCTCGCTGCCTCTGCGGTTTTATCCGTCAGGATCTCTTCGTTGCCGGTTCCATCTGTCGCGGATAGTCGTCCGACGCCGTTGAGCTTCCTCGGGATCCCATCGTTTCTGGTTCTAGGCGGTTTAATAGGTCCATCCGGAGTAACCGACGCTGGTATCGCGCCGTTTGTTCCCGATCTATCGCATTAACATTGTAATCGATGTTACCACGCTGAACCGATTATGGTGGCGAATGCAGAAGAAGCGATTACTCAAGCCTGAAGCAACTTTCGTGGGGCGATTCTACGAGCACGTATCTATTTTCAGTTTGCAAATGGATTCTACATTCTTTTCTTTTTATCAACAAATGAAAACAATATAATTGATCCATTAGAGAGATCAATGACCGATAGGAAAAGTCACAGAAGAGTTCGACGGATTATTGACGTCATTACATTTTATCTTCCTACACTGACATCGAATCAGAACACACGGAAAACGATGGAGTTTGAATTGTTTTAGCTGTCCAAGGAGACAATTCATAGCAGAGAATTTAGTAAACAGTTGAGTTGATTTTTTTGTTTTTTTTTTTTGTTTCTATTGCATGTTAGTTCTGTTCCCCACCGTAACAATTAGCTTTCAACTCACCGCGTAGAAGCGGCCCAAGGTTGCGGGCGAGGTTCACCGGAAAACGGCGACTTGTTGGTTTCCCTCCGTTCAATGGGACTGGTCTGAGGAGTCGGATTTGTGACGGGCTTGTACCACGGTGAGGGTATCTTCACGGGACTTCCAGACGACGGCCAAATGTGATCGGTAGCTTCCGGTTCCGAGAGTTGGATATCCGACAGGGAGACACCGCGTCGCGCTGCCAAACCGACCGGGTCAACACTGGCCACTTTAATGTCCCACGGATCGGCGATAGACAGTAGCACGGTCTGCGTTTATGAGAAAGAGACGGAACGACATTGACTGAACGTATTTAGGTGAGTGGGAGAAGACTCGTTAAGCTTCGTTACTCTCGTGTACATCGCGATCGCTCGGGCTCACATGAGCCATGCAGATGTTCATCGCACTCGCAAACGTTATATTTTACTTCCTTGTGCATCAACGCGCGGATAAGACGACCGAGATATAAAATAAATCGTATATTCTATATAGATTTCTCACTTTTTTTAGTCTCCGTGCGTTTCTATCGTGCATTTAAAGATTTTTTATCCCATTGATGTATTTTGGAAAGCTGTTTGTTTGTCCCAATTTTCAAGAATTCGAGAAGTCCTCATGGACGACGCGTAAACTTTGTATTTTACTTCCTTTGGCATCAACGCTTGGACTAAACGTCCAAAATGTAAAATGTGTCACATACTTTATATAGATTTCGTATTGTTTTTTTTTATCTATGTGTGTTTGCATCGTACACTCGAAGATTTTATCTTATATATCTAAGATAAAACCTTCATATATATATTTTGGAAAGTTGTTCGTTTGTCCGAATTTTCCATGAATTCAAGGACTGCCCTTAGAAACTTCCCAGGACCCGATAATTATTTCCCAATTATACTATTCTGTTCTTCCATTTTTTTTTTTTTTTTTTTTCACCAAGAATTTTCAATGCCACTTGTTCGTCGTAATCCATTCGTTGAATTCCCGACGTTTGTATCTGATCATGCAACGAAAGATCACATTGCACAGTAAAAAAAAGTTTGTACTTTTTACAACAACTTATTGTCCCCAAACGTCATCAATTTTTTATTTGTTACTTTTGTAGTTTTACAAAAAAAAAAAAGTACAAACTAAAATTGTCAATGACACAGGAAATCAAAGGACAGGTTCGTATATTCAAATAAGTGACAAATGAGTTTGTCACTTATTTAACAAAATTATTTTCACGAAATTCCGCATTCCAATTTTACGAAGTTATTTTTGACTGTGTGCGATGTCGGATTTGTTTAGCTTAACCGATGATTTACTCTAAGAGTCGCGGTTCGTGCGACCGACATTAAAGGAGAAGTTACACTAACGTCAAGGTGATCACAGACTCACGTGCGCAACCTACTTGCTATTAAGATTCATGTTACACTCCGGCGTTATGAAAATAGCGCTTGGAGAATTCGCATGGAAAATCGCGGTCTGAGACATATTTACATCGCCGTGACGCTAAAATCGAAAGGGCCTATCTTCCATGCTTATACGCAGTGAATAAGAGCTTCTGTGACTTTAGTCAGCAACATCTCGCGGCCTGCCAACCCATTGTGATTGCGACGGCGTACGATAAACCGCGCGATTGACTTCGGACTTACCTGTCGAATAATTCGATTAGCATTCATGTGTTTACTAAGTCAAGTGTTATGCCATAGTTAACGGACCATCGGGAAACTCTCGTTGCATTACCTAATCGGTCTATCTGGATGAATCTTAAGGGGTTGCGTCTACTTCACGATCGAAAAATAACGGAATTTCCGGAAATTTTTTGTGGATTTCGTGTGATTTTTTTGTATGTTAACGGACCGCCGGGAAACTCTCGTTGCATTACCTAATCGGTCTATCTGGATGAATCTTAAGGGGTTGCGTCTACTTCACGATCGAAAAATAACGGAATTTCCGGAAATTTTTTGTTGATTTCGTGGGATTTTTTTGTATGTTAACGGACCGCCGGGAAACTCTCGTTGCATTACCTAATCGGTCTATCTGGATGAATCTTAAGGGGTTGCGTCTACTTCACGATCGAAAAATAACGGAATTTCCGGAAATTTTTTGTGGATTTCGTGTGATTTTTTTGTATGTTAACGGACCGCCGGGAAACTCTCGTTGCATTACCGAATCTGTCTGTCTGGAAGAAACCTAAGGGGTTGCGTCTACTTTACGATCGAAAAATAACCATATTTTCGGAAATTTTTTGTGTGATAACGGACTATCAGGAAACTATCGTTGCATTACCTATTCGGCGTCTCTAAATGAAACTTAAGACATTGTGTTTACTTTACGATTGTAAAAAACAGAATTTCCGGGAATTTTTCGTGGGTTTCGTGGGATTTTTTTTTGTGCTAACGGGCCATCGGGAAACACTCATTGCATTGCCTACTTTGCGTCTGCTTTACGGTCGAAAAATCTTGAATTTCCAGGAATTTTTTTGTGAAGAAACCCGTCAAGTTTTTCATACAAATCTGTTGGTACTTCAAAGAGCATGTCGTCGAGTATCTTCCAGAGTTTTTCTTTATCTAAAATAATCATCGAATGTCGAAGATATAATCGTCGTTGAATATTTTTATTAGGCCGTTTATTCTATTCCTGACAGTGAAAAAATAATGTTTGAAAGCACCGGCGACACGGTTCGCCGCGGTCGAGTATTATAGCACTCGTAGCGCTCGGTTGCCCGCATTCTGCACGTCGATCCAGTTATCGGGAAACAAAAGTCGTTGCGGCTCAGTAATCCGTTTTAATATAATTTCAACGTCCACTGACGGAATTCACGTGAAAAAACAATGAATTACTCGTCAAGCCGTTGCAGGCGAAAAAAAACGGTGCTTAAAACATAAAATGCTTTTTAAGAAAAGCCCATACAAACGCAATAGATCGATGTGAAATTAGGATGTCGATTGAAATTTTGGTCCGCGTGATGTTACGCCGGTTTTGAGGTCGGCCGATAACTAAATTCGTTTCTGCTCTGAATTCGGCAGCCATCTTCAACCCGACACGTCAGCAGTTAATCTATCAAGGTAGATCTTTCGCGCAGATATCGAATCGTGTATCAGAAATGACCTCGATTATTGCTAGCATCGTCAATCGTCAACAATTGATAATCCGGGCCTCCACGATTATCAGTGCGATTCAAAAACAGCTATGCGCGTCCAGAAGAACATCACTAGTGAAATTCAATATGCCGTAAGCTTCGTTTTAAATTATACGTTTTAAAGGCGTCTTTTGGTAATCTATATAATAAGAAATTCGTAATTTTATGTATTAAAAAAATCCTATGAAGCACCAAGAAAAATGTTGTTTTTTTTTTTACTCCAACAAAATGTATATCATTGATAGTTTGTTCCTATACTCAGTTCTCCTATACTGAGCTCCGTGTTAGATGATACGCTGTACTGTGGCTGCCTTTTGGTAATCTATATAATCAGAAATTTGTAATTTTAAAGATCGAACTCTCTTTTCATGAAGCACGAAGAGAAATGTTTTTTTTTTCTTTTACTCCAACAAAATGTACATCACTGATAGTTTGTTGTTCCAATACTATGTGGGTCCATCAGTCGCGATAAAAAAAATTCTTACGATCTCAACGATTATCAGTGCGATTGAAAAAAAAAAAAAATTGCTATGTACGTCCAGAAGAAATCGAGCGCTAAAATTAAAAACGGCCTAAGCTCCGAGTTAGATTATACGATTTACGGTTGTCTTTTCTTGATCTATATATAATCGGAAAGTCGGACTTTTAAGTGTAGAAAAAAAAAAAAATTATAAAATACGCGCAAAAATTGTTTTTTATTTCAACAAAATGTGTATGTCACTGACAGTCTGTTCTCCCTATGCTAAGTAGGTCGATCAGCCGCGGTAACAAAATTCTCGCTATTCCGACAACGTTTTTTTTCTTCTTCTTCTTCTCGGCTAAGAAGCGCTGAATATAGGGCATTGTTACAGTCGGTGCTATTAGTCCACCAACGGCAGAATTCGCATCCATCTATTATTATTCCCATGCTAATTTCGAAACGTTTCACATAAACATCTACGAGCAATTAACTAACCGCTGGCTGCGCGCCGATAAGGATTGCCTTGCGCGCCGAGCTCAATTGTTATCTTTTAAAAGTCGGCATTTTCATTGGCGCTCCGGTCGAACGACAGCTTCATAATACCCTTTCGCGAGTTTATCGAGAAACTTATCCGATGAAAGGTATATCGGTGTTAGTCATTGCGCTAGCGTATTCCCGTCCGTGTGTTCTCTCAACACTAAAGCCGAATTGGCTTTTCGAGCGCTAAATGTTTTTTCACTGTTTCCTTTCAAAGCTGCCGCCGTGCCGTCGTGCAATCGTGTAACAAGAGTTTGCCGACACTGTCGTCGCGCGTACACATATGTGCCTCTTGAAAGACGGCAGGCGATATTTTGCTCGCGAGTGCATAATATTGAATTTACAATGGAACAATCGTTACATGATGTCAGCACGCGAAGCTGATCTTTGTTTTCTCGAAAACTCTTCGGTTCACCGTTGAATTTCCTTTGGTCATTCAAATCTGGCGTCTGTGACGCGAACTGCAGATAAATGTCGGAAATGAGTTCGCGCGCTGGTAAGATAGTGCTGTTATCTATAAATTGCAATCACCATCACTGTGACGTATGTCGGCCAATGTTTCTCTGAGGCATCTCTGTGCGATGGACAAAAGAATTTCTATCGACGAGTCAAAGCGAAATCACTTCCGGAGCTCGGAGAAGTAATATGGGATTACGCAACAGTCTTGGGCAGTGCGGATAAAATTATTGGATGATATTACGTGCAAGTGCGGCGCGCGTATGCACAGAGTGGATTGGAGCGTTTCGCATTATTGCGTGGAATCAAAAAAAAAAAAAAAAAATGTGTAAATTAATACTTTGGAACATTTACGTCATTCCCTTGGCAGACTCTGATGTCTTCTTTTCCGTTCTATAAAGTGGTGATAAGTGATGATAAGAATTCACTCGAAATTCAATAAAATACCCTACATTGACCGTTTCCATAATTCGACGTGTCATCTTGAATTATTGCATGGCAGAAAGAATCTGAACAAAGATCATTCGATTTCAGTATAAATTTTTGTTTCTTTGTTTTTATGAGAAAACTTCACGATTTTTTGAAAGAAAGTAATCATATCTTGGCTGAAACCGTGACCCAGTGCGATTTAACTCAAATCACGAATTGGCACTAAATGAATCATCTCGTCACACATTAAAAAAAAATAGACAGTATTTCTTTCTCTTTAATTTGACGATCAATCGACCCAATCGCCGATTCCGAATTACCGGTGAATAAAACTTTTCTTCAATCATCGCCAAATACAATTTGTCATTCATCCAGACTGATCGCGATAAAATCGAAAATCAATAGTTCGAGTAGGATTGTGTGTGAAAAAGAGGCGGCGAAGAGGACCATCAAGGAGTGTACCTTTGGTTTCCGCGGCTTTTTTCTTCTCCTCTTAATCCGATCCATAGCGGTGATTCCCTCAGTTTACCGAAAAGTCACAATATTTCATTGGTAATGCAATAAAGTCGATTCGCGTCGCGCCCAATCGGACAATTTAAAAGTACTCGGTGCAGCTGAGAAATATTGGGGCTACCTCCACCTTCGGTTACAGGTGGTCGTGAACTGATCCTCGAACTCGAAGCCTGTATCGGGAACCACTTAGCGATATCTTCTCTTGGGCGTCTCGGTAGGTCGGCGGGTGTAAGAGTACTTGCGGACAGTGAGACACACTTACGACTTATAGGACCTGCTGGAGTCGATACCGCATATGCGAATCGAGCCGAACGCTCCTCCGCCGTTCTTGGTTTGGTACACATAGCCATACAAACAGGCGCATGTTTGAGACAAACATCTATAAACAGTGCGCACGATAGAGAGTCAGTTACGCCGTTTTATGTATGTCGCTCGAGATGTTCGTACACATGGCCCGATTAGCGATCGTGAATATATCGCGTGACTAAAATCCAGGAGGAAGTACTCTTCGACCTTACACACGAAAAGTACACCGTATCGTTCTTTAAAATTTGTTTCATGTGCAATATGATATTTGCCTTTTTAATAAACACGTTGCCAGTTATTCGTTTGTTTCTTATCTTCCGGTGTTCCGTTTCGCGCGTCTACGCCATTTAACGTTCTCACTCATTTAACACCTTCTTCAACTTCTACTATCTCCGTCGCTATCGCCTACCTTTGCTAAATGGCCAAATTTACTCTTCGCACCGGTTACTTAATCCGTTTGCTCACCATCGAACCGACTTGTCCGAGCTCTCTCTCTCTCTCTCTCCTATATTTCTTCTTTGGATTACTTTCCTCATCCGAGATTCGCCTGCTCCAGTTTCCTCCCCAGTAGTTCTGTCGACCTTCCAATATATGTCTAAGCCGATAACGGTACCCTCATGACTCCCTCGCACCGCCGACATTTGCCCCGGAGAACGCAAACGTTTGTCTGCTCTCTTTGACGATTTTCAGACTCTTTGCGCTTACTGAGGATTAATCCTAACGTCCAAGCGGAAGGCCATTTGGCCACTGTGAAATCGTGCGCATGAGATTTCATTCCATTGGTTTTTTTTTTTTTTTTTCACATTAATTTCGTTGAATTTAACAAATGACTATTCTAATATACGTTTTGTTTTTGAAATTTAAGTGATCTTCCATACATTCTCAGTCCGATAAACAAGTTTAGTTGTCATCAAATACTCTTCAATATCATTGAAGTATAATTGCAAACATACTATTCTTCTTTTCGGCCATTCCGACGAGTGTTCGCTGAAAATATTCAGCCGTACATATTTTCAAAACGGTGAAACGATGTTGAACAATGAGTTCATATCGGGGACTCTTATTCGACAATAATTGGAAGTGAGGTCGTTCTGGAAATACGCAAATTCCCACTTAGAGATCTAATTTTTCGACCGGAAGTGACGTCATACATGAAAGACGTCACTTTCGATTTAAAAAAAAAAAAAAAAAGATATTTACAATCCGGAAGTGACGCAATTCCGGTACGACGTCACTTCCGATCGAGAAATGAGATTTTATAAATGGAAAGTCACATATTTTTTGGTGCAACGTCACTTCCAGTCGATAAATGAGATTTCCGAACGATGATGCGTTTCTTTCATGATTACACTTCCGGTAAAGAAATAACATGAAAAATGTTAATTGGCAAGAAAATCATCGCGTGGAGATGGACAAGCAAAGATGTTCAAGTCCGGTGATGGTAAAATGACCGCGTCTAAAAATTACCGGTACACACCACACCCATTGAAAAGATTTGTTAAGTTCATATAACTATCGTGTATCTATCTGTATCGAACGGCTTACTGAGCGATTTAGTATACCGTGAGACAAGCGGTTTTTATTTGATTCGACAAAAAAATTTAGTTGAATCGAGCAAATAATTTCCAGCAGTGAACATGTAACACGACCAGTCCACTGAACACAAGAGCTGCGTACATTAGCCAATGAGAGATCATTGTTGCCGCTGTACACGCTACCGGCAAACCAAAGCTGACGCTCCATTGGTTGCCCGAATGAAGCGGTGCGCAACCTGGGCTCCGCGGCAATTCAGACGTTTCAGCCCTGCGATGAACGAATTCAATAAGACGCGCAACAATTGTCCATTCGCCGTCAGTTTTTTTTTTGGTCAAGTGACCAAAAGCAATGGCAAAAAAATTGTACTTGGCGGAAGCCTAGAACTAGGAGGTGCAGAGGAAGAGGAAAAAGAAATTACCAAAGGGGCGATTGTCGAATGATACTGAAGTTTAGGTTATACAAATATTCATCAGAGTGTAATTCAATTAATTATAATCCACATAACTTAGAGTACCAGTCGCTCTATTTGCAATTTGTCTGAAAATTTTGTAGACGGCAAAAACGTCGCGATTGATGAGAAACTTCGAGGAAAACGCCGTTCAATAACATTCGTACTCTCGTTGTCTGCCCGCGTTCCAGTTAGTGACCGACGCTGGAGTCCGTATAGTTGACCACGCAGTTCGTCAATAAACTTATGGAAACATTCAATGAATTAGTAATTGTGACCTGTGATATCAGTAAAAATTTGATTGCGACACTGTGTTACAGTGCGATTAAAGAATGTACGCTCGAGATCCGTAAAATGACGGCAATGTCGCGCCTCCGACGCACTTCCACGCCAGGAGCCATCGAGTGAGAACCCCTGGACTCGGCAGTGTGTAGGACGCAGGACTTGTAGGGGCGTCGTTAATGCGTGCAATGTGTATCGTGTAGGCGTTGGCGGCCGCAAAACGAGTCGCGAATATGTCAATGATCTTAATCGGCGCAAGAGCATCGGTCGTTGAGAATCTTCGGTGCCGTATCGAAGCTTAAACGAGTGTCAACAAGTACGACATCGGGCGTAGTATCTTACGCGCTATCGGAAAGTATCGCGCTATCATACGAACTTCGACGAAATCTTTTCAATGCGTTAACCACTTCTCGGATTTTACAATGCTCAGTATATGTATACACGTCGATACGTAGGACAAAAGCCGCCGGACTAACACAATTGTTAAACATGCTTCGAATCATATGAAAATAAGAAAGCTCGAATTATCGTTCGATAACACCGGTCGTTAGTGCGATCAAAATGCTTCTGCGTGCTCGTACAAATACGTTCTCGTGCGACAAGAATCGTTCGTGTTACATCTGAGAGAGCAACGAAAAAAAAAATAAAAAAATAAAAAAATATTTCGAGCCTTCGAAGAGATGTTCGGAATCTCAATAAGAGACTTTGCCTCAAGAAGGATTCACTCGATAGGATATCACACTTCTTACACCGCCGAATCGAAGGATATTGTCAGAGGAAATACATCTGCCATATGAACAGGGTTTGAAACAGCAGATTGGTATGTAAGATCCCGAGTTTTGAACGCTTCCTCAAAGAACTATGCGATTTTTCCTCATACAATTTACAGAAACGTGGTGAACACCGACATATCGTCGTGTTGCATTGTAATTGTACGCTTTTCCATATGCTGCATTGTCGCTCGGGCCACTTAAATCCATTGTGCATCGGATGCATTATTGTTCGTCGGGAAAAAATGTGAACGCTCAAGACAACGGAAAAGTTTATCGATATTGTTTCGTTGCATGCTCGGATCGTAGCTTTATATATTTTGATAAAGAGGTATTTTTCGTTTCCTGTTCGTTTTCGTTCGACGCGTAATCGTCGTTTTGACAGCTCAGTGAGTCACTAACCTCACATTTCGAAGAATACGGAACATGTTGCCCGAACGGCTTCGATAGTCGATGCCGAGTCGCGATTACTTCCCGAAGACTGAACGAGACTGTAAGTTTGATTTAAAAAAAAGACCCTTTATTTTATTGATTTTAATATTGGCAGACGTTTTCGAGATCGTGTCGGAAGCGTGTATTTTCCGGGTATTAGCATAGACGATAACGCCCTTTAGTCACGTGACATAGGAAAACGTATATACGTTCGACAAAACATAATAACTTTATGAATATAAAGAAAACTGCAAAAACTGGTCTAATGGAGGAGTAATTTTGGAGGCGTGATTAGTTGATGAAAACATCTTCTTTTATTGGGTTCCGCAACGCTCAGATTCTAACTCAGCTGCGTAAGAACGAGCAGAGTTGTTGTTCGCTTCGGATGCTCAACACTTGTTGGACCATTGCAAAGATTTCCATTTCATGTGCTTATTAATGCAGACGGTGGTGAGATAAATGTTTTTAAAAAATTGAGCGTATCTGCTAATGAGGACAAAACATTCCATCGCTCGATGCTGCATGCATTTTGTTGCGAAACATTTGCGACTTTGCGAAACGAATGAGGTATATCGGTGGAATGTTAAACTCGGACAACAATGCAAGATTGAAAATTTCTTTACCAGTGTACCGCTCAATGTCTGTTCCAATTGTGAATTCATTGGTTATTCCAAATTCAAATCAACAGTTTTTTTTTGTCAGTGCCTTAAGATATAGATTGGCACTTGGTTATCGGAGAGTCAAAAAAGTAAATGTGCGAATGAGGTATATCGGTGGAATATTACACTCAGTCAACATTGCAGGACTAAAAAAATCTTTACCAGTGTACTGCTCAATGGCTGGTTTAATTGTGAATTCGTTGGTTGTTCAGGATTCTAATCAACAGGTTTTCACCAATGCCTTAAGATATGAAGGAGTTCTCGGTTATCGGAGGGTCGACAGAGTTAATGTCTTTGCGAACTCCATTTCAGACCCTCACCGATGAATCAATTATTTTTGTTGACCCTGCGACAATGCTGCATTGAGCCATGTATCTATCTAACTTGACGTATTGCACACTTGTGCGTAAGCAAAGTAATATAACTGTATGGCGAGCTGTTAGCCGAACAGTAATTTTTATTTTGATCATTATTCTCTTATGATCCGTATCCACAGTCAGGATACAAACTCTGATTGGTCATAGCGAAAGAATTCTTTTGATTCAATCTGCTCTTTTTTTTCATTCTTCTATTTATGTTTCCGCTAACAAGCCTGTGTAACACGTGAATAATTCAGGCCTCCCGTGCCAAACAAATATGCCCAAGTATGAATCATAATCATCTATAAATAATGATCTATTGAAACATTTTTGCAGATTCATTGTCACTGCGGTTGAGAGAACATAATAGACTGGAATGTCAAACAATCAGCTTGTTGATTCTTGCCTGTAAGTATAAAGTTATACACCAAATATATCTTAGACTACTTACCAAGCTCCTATTAGAAAAGTTTCAGTTATCATTCCGTTCATCCTGATGTAAGAATTGTGTAAAAACATCTAATGATATTCCGCCAAATTTACTTTTTATCTCCCCGCACTGCTGTAGTTTAAGTCTGCGAAAGTGAAGTTCTATGGACAAAGAACTTCGTCTGTTCTGATGAAACTGGGCGTCTCGCCGCGTCGGAGCGTCAAAAAAATGTTTCAAAATGGACAACGTGATCATAAATAAATACATGCAACGTACAGTAATTGGAAACACTGTCCGATTCGTGAGAAAATTACCTTTTGTTAGATTTTTTTCGCATTCTACGTAAACGGAGCTTCGGTCTTCCGTCGGGAATACGGCCACTGGATGACTACAGAGCCCTGTTCACCTCCAGCTCGTGTATTTCGGTCACACAAGTAGCTGCAGAGACGAACGGCCCATCCCTGCAAGCCCACTCGTGGATATAAGACAGATCTTCTTGATGCCTCGTAGAATAGAACCACTCTGTGACATCTGCCGGTTTCCCTGAAACATCGTTGGCAAGACCATTCCCTAGTAAAGTACAGGAACAGTCAGCTATTCTGTAGCTGAGGATGACTGCTGCGGGATTCCTCCTGGCTCGCAGCAGGAACTCTCCGCGGTACAAGTGGTCGAAACTATTATAGGAGAAAATTAAATGACATTGAGGGGAAGGGCCTTAGAGTAACACTCTTTTTAAGTATCGGAGAGAAATACTAAAAAATAATAACATTAGAGATGGTCTTCAAATTCGCAATATAAAACTGATGACTGAAGGAAATTAAGTGACATTGAGAAAAGGATTAGAAAAAACTTATTTTAACTACCCGAAAGAAATACTAATAAAAATAATAACATCAGAGATTGGGTTCAAATCGTAATATCAAAACTGACGATTGTTTCTTAAATCAGGCTGGTGAATCGGAGGATAGAGCAGAGGCAAGAGCACAACGTAACACGTACTGAAATAACACAGAGGTGATTAACATGCATTTAATCGAGATTGATTGATTGCTAACACAGTCTAGTAGGACTGAACAAATAATTTTGTTTTAGATGACATTATATATGCGTGATTACGGGAATGTTATTGCATGTTGTTGATTGGACTGCTGTGCTGCTCTTTTATTTTCGAATTTGCATGAATGATCGATGCCAGCAGTTTCGAAGAAACATCCTTCGATTGCAAATCTAAAAGTAACAAATAGCGCTACGTAGTGATGGAGACAGTTGTACCAGTCCGTGGAATGTGGGACGAGTGTCGCGCAAAAAGAAAAACCGTGCAGCTAAAACTTAAGAAAATCTATCGTTTCCAATGATTTTTTTTTGGTACAGTCGATTTCTATCGATAATTAATAAAAATGAAAGTAAAACTATTTGCAGATTAGTTTTGCCAATTAGATCTAAGCCCGTGTAGAATTAAGTAGATAGGTAGATAGATAAGTAGCTACAATTATTGTTTATTTTCATCGTCGTATTTTTAAGAATGGGGTAAGAAAATGCAAAGAATTCTACGATTGCCACAGGAAAACATAAAACGAAAAGAGTTACGGGAGGGCGTGCCTGCCGAGAAAAGTTGATTGAATAATTTTCAGCACGGTGAAAACACCAGCAATCCAGCTAGCTAAACCCTTACAGTAAAAACAATTTACATCCCAACGCAAGCTTATTAAAACCGATGGAAAAATATTAATCTTTTCACGAAAATGGTTTGTTTCAGGCGTGTTCTTCAGGATACAGGATCCGATATGCCACAGTACACGTAAGTTAATTTGGCAAGCCGGCAAATTTATTGTCACACATTATTAATAAAATTTGTCTTTGCCCGATCACAGTGGACAGAGTGAAACGGATTACCATGGAAGCAACGGTCAAGCCGATACGCATTCTTTACACTCGTCACACTTGTCGATGCAGGACGATCCTCTGCTTATACGGACGCATAAGCAACAAACATCGCAACAAGTATGCAGTGTTTAATAACTCTTCTGATTAGTCATTTTGTTCGCACACATAGACAGACAGATAGATAAATGCATATGTGTTCATCCGCTTCCTCTGAATAATTTGATGACTCTGCAATTTAGTCACTGTGTTCGCATACATAGACAGAGAGATGGACAAATGCGTACATTTATCCGTTTGCTCAGGAACAAATTTTTCTGACGAAATGTACAAATCTTCATTACCGCGTGCACATTTCGAGTTGATCGAACACAGATGCTCTTAAAAGTAGCCAGCTTGCAGCATAGTAAAAGTTTGCTCGTATCGTGCCTTGCACGAAATACGCGTTTCATCGTAGAATTCTCGTTTAATAATGAGTTTCTCATTTAATGTATCGATCGAACATAAATTTGGCCCGCTGACGAAGGATAACCGCTTGACTGCCTTTTCTCTAGATTTAAAATATCGGACAAGAATAGCATTGAATGAACACCGTCTCGGACTGAAAGGTCGATAAAGCACGTGGGTAACTTTATTATGCGGCGGAAGGTGCATTGATCGTCCCAGACGTCGCTGCACCGCAATGAAAATTCTATTATCACTTTCCTACCGGAGAGTTTTTATATGCATACATATTTTTTATTTATTTTACGATCGTGCGTGTTCAGAGCATCTACGCTTCTCCTGCGCAATAAATCTAAGTTGTTCGGTGATTAATTATTTTGTTTTAACAATTTCAGGTGACGACTGTGACAAAGGTGGTCCGCGAGGTCTCGCACATGGAGCCGGACACAGGGGCAGTCAGTTATATGTCCATGCCCTTGATGTCTCAAGAGTATCAGCATGGCGATTCTCGATACCCGGCGGATCCGTACATGGTCAGTTTCGATCATTACGACTCCTCGCTCGGATATCCTACTCAGCCGGGCTATCCTGGCTCGCACGGCATATACATGCCGCAATCACATTCTCCTCACAGTCCCCACAGCCCATCGGAGCACAGTCGAGCTTCTCCGCCACATGGTACGTACCCACTTTTTTTTTTTAAGAACATTGTACATTTATTCTGCCGTAATGTCTTGAAATACCAATTGCACCGATGGTTGTTTCTGTTGTCGTTCGGTTGTGATAAAAACTCCTCGCAATTACGTACCTACCTGCAACAAAAATGGAATAAAAAATTAAATAGCTTTTTTATTTTTGTCATTTAAGAATACATGCGAAAAGGACCACCGTACTCGGAAGGCGCATACAACGACGTGGACCCAACGTTGAATCCTACTTTACAAGATCATTATCGTATTACACCGAGTCCCGGAGGTCCCGGAGAACCGTACGGTATGTACCGATATGCGTTTCAGAGACTAGAACCTACCGCACACAAACGCACACTGTTAAAAAAATTCGGATGAAATTTAATGTACTGGTACTAGAAGTTTTTATGCATGAAACTGGTATGTTAAATTTTATGTACAATTGTGATGAGATATTAATGTACAGTACATTAAAAACTCTAAAAATACTTTACTGTCAATAATTTATGTTAATTTTACTATAACAGTACTCTAAATCCAATAATTTACTTTGATTTCACTATAAAAGTCCATTGATTTTTCATCACAATTGTACATAAAATTTGATCTACCAGTTTTTACATAAAAACTTCCAGTCCGGTGCATTAAATGTACAATTTTTTTAAACAGTATGTACACAACCACAGATTAACCCTTTATACGGCACACCGCTCGAAACCGTACCGAAAGGGGACGCGAAGTGGGGGCCACGCGTTGCTACAGTAGCGCCTAAGCGTGGGAATAGAGGTCTGACTTATAAAGGGTTAATTAATTCCGCACTTCTTACCATACGTTTTTAATACCGTGATTTCTTTCCCATAATGTAGATCGTGTCAGTAATTCGTGGAACATGGACGATTCGGGAGAGCCTTCCCAACACCCGAATGGTAGGCTTAACTTTGATCAAAACGTCGAGCAATATGACGGTGTAATAAAATGTGTATTTCATCATAGACGAGGGTAAGCTGCCTTATGGTTGGGTCTGGCCTGTTGGATACGGTCCGCCTACTGGCGTAGGACCCGTATCTCTGTCCGGCGACGTAACTGCTTACGACGAGGGCCATCCGGCTTCGCTAACAGGAGCAGTTCCCGTCGAAGTTTTCGAAGAAGAAGTCCACTTACAACGACTCCACTCGCGCCATCCAGTGCCCGGCATGGCCAGTCCCCTGGAGGACGATCAGAAGTCCATGCGCTGGAGAGATCCGAATCTATCGGAGGTCATCGGCTTTCTGAGCAATCCCAACAATGTCATCAAAGCCAATGCCGCCGCGTATCTGCAGCATCTCTGCTACATGGACGATCCTAACAAACAAAAGACTCGAAGTATGGGGGGAATACCTCCGTTAGTTCTATTGCTCGATCACGAAAGCCCGGATGTATACAGAAACGCTTGCGGGGCACTGCGTAATCTCTCCTATGGAAGACAGAACGACGAAAATAAACGGGCTATAAAGAGCGCCGGTGGCGTACCGGGATTAATTAATTTACTGCGCAGAACGTCGGACGCTGATATTAAGGAATTAGTAACGGGAGTGCTTTGGAACTTGTCGTCCTGCGAGGTAAGTGGACCGATTCTACAGGTTGATTATTCAAAATCAATTAAGGGAGACAATCGCGATTTTTGGCAAATTACCTTCTGTGCACCTGTAAAAGTGAAAAATAGAGTGACTTTTTTTCTTCGTCTGAGCTATCTTCATTGAAGATCAACAAATTTTAAAGACGTCCGAAGGACATTACTCACGAAACAAAAATCAAATTGAGCTCGGAGTGATGAAAATTCCGAAAGTGGGTTCGGCGTTTTAAGTTTAACTTTCACTCTTTGGAGATTAAATAGATGGGCCAGTAGCGTGGTTATGATTTGTAGATTCCTCTACCGTTTTCCAAAATTCAGAATGTCCTTTTTTTTGGTTGTCATGATAATAACAAATTTGCATGAATTTACGTTTCAGGATTTAAAAAGATCCATCATCGACGACGGTGTGACGATGGTGGTGAACAACATAATTATTCCTCACAGTGGGTGGGACCCGAGTTCATCGAACGGCGAAACTTGCTGGTCGACCGTGTTCAGAAACGCATCGGGCGTTCTTAGAAACGTATCCAGTGCCGGTGAATATGCGCGAAAAAAATTGCGCGAATGCGAGGGCCTCGTAGACGCACTTTTATACGTAGTACGATCGGCCATTGAGAAATCAAACATTGGGAACAAAATCGTCGAGAACTGTGTCTGCATTTTGAGAAACTTGAGTTATCGATGTCAGGAGGTCGAGGACCCGAACTACGACAAGCATCCTATTCAGTCTGCGGTGCAAACCCGAATGACGGCGCCTGTGAAAGGTTAGTGACCAAAAACTCAACAATACGAACCCCAAAACGATTCTTTTCCCTAACTTGCGTGCTTGGCGCACGTACGGAACACTGCACAAGTAAAACGAACGTTAAAGATCGATGTGTTTTTACGCAGGCGAAAACTTGGGCTGCTTCGGGGGAAGTAAAAAGAAAAAAGACGGCCAACCTGCACAGAAAGAAACAACGACTTCGAGGATAATGAGTCCAAGGTCCGAGCCTCTGAAAGGCATGGAATTGCTGTGGCAGCCCGACGTCGTCCAGTCGTATTTGAGTCTCCTGCAGACTTGTTCGAATCCCGAGACTCTCGAAGCTGCTGCTGGGGCTTTGCAAAACCTTGCCGCGTGCTACTGGCAGCCGAGTATCGAAATACGCGCGGCGGTTCGAAAAGAGAAAGGTTTGCCTATCTTGGTGGAACTGCTTAGAATGGAGGTACGATTTTTCGTTTTATCGTAGCACACAACACTAGTCAAATGGGTGCTAAATTAACACAGATGCAAATTTGTGACGAACGTTTGATGAATTGTTATCAACATTTTTGTAATTTTTTTACAACGTGTCTTATTGTTTGTCTCCAGGTTGACCGTGTGGTGTGCGCTGTGGCGACTGCGCTTCGAAACCTCGCGATAGACCAACGAAACAAGGAACTTATTGGAAAGTATGCAATGAGAGATCTCATTCAAAAATTACCTTCGGGAAATAATCAACACGATCAAGGAACAAGCGACGACACGATCGCAGCTGTGCTTGCAACATTGAACGAAGTCATAAAGAAAAACGCCGAGTTCTCCAGATCCCTTCTCGACGCAGGTGGCGTCGAGAGACTAATGAACATTACTAAGCAGCGTCAAAAGTACACTCCACGCGTTCTCAAATTTGCCGGTTAGTTTTACCGTTTCTCACCTATTAATTTACCATCGAGCGTGACAATTTTCAACATCGAATTATGGCAATTGCGTGATTGCAGGACAAGTATTATTCACCATGTGGCAACACCAGGAACTACGAGATGTTTATAAGAAGCACGGTTGGAAGGAGCAAGACTTCGTAACGAAAACTCTGGCTGCTCGAAATTCGGGACCGAACTCACCCAATAATGCAAACAGGTTAATATCAATTTGTATTATTTTCTACGACTTTCACGATAATTGCTAAACGCGTGCATGGACCCTCTTTTACGACAGTTTCTACTGCTGTTTAGCCTCGATTCCCACGAGCACTTGCCTGTTTTATAAGTCGTCCATCTAAATATTAATATTGACTATTACGAAATTCCAAGCATCACTGGGACATTCCCCTTATGATTTAGCAACCTCTCAGTATTGCGGTTCGTATTTCGGTATACATGTTTCTCAAAGATACATTACCATTAAATGATCACGTTAAATATTTTACAATACTTTGAAAGTGATTTCTTTTTGCTTCCTCATAGAGGAAGTTGAAGGCATATTATGATGAAGTAATTTAAAAATTTCAATGTTCACCTTTTATGAGGCCGCGATATGAAAATAAAAATGTTGAACTTTTATGAGGAAGCGATACGGCCAATTCGATTTTCAACTTTTATGAGGGATATGAAAATTTCAATTCTTTCAGCTATGAATACGGGATACTAGTTCGATATGTCAGCGTTGTGATTAATACAGTTATGATTGCAGCACCCTTAATCGACCTATGGCAAGTCAAGGAAGTACGCGATACGAAGACCGAACAATTCAGAGGACTAATTTGAATTCGAATAACGTCGGGAGACCAGCGATCTATCAACCGGTAAGAATGTCCCTCTCGTAAATAATTTCTTTTCTTTACAATTTCATTAGATAAAACAATTGTCAATTAGCAAATTCGCAAAGGCCAGTCTTCCGTATTTACGGTACTCGACTGCTTTCACATTTCATTAAATTTATTGTTATATTTCTTAACAGCAAAATGAAGAAAACGCTACGTCGGATACGCAGTACCAAAAACAAGGATCTCACGGACCGCTTCCCGGAGGCGTTTGTGTATTTCCCACCAACCCCGTAAGTCCAACAAAGTCTCTATTGCATTCTCATGGCTCATCAAAGTTCAGATAATTACGAGTTCAATTATTTTTTCATTCGTCCACAGTCTACTGCCGATTACCGGCTGTTTATATTTTTTTCTCTCGAATTCTTGCGAGCTCTCGTTATCTCAGCTATGATAAGACTCATGATTTATTTACAAATATTAGCGTTGCAAGTTTGCGGCGACTCCCTGACACCGACGGTCTCACAATCAATCACCGTTAAAGCATGCTTGTATTCGCAACTGTGGATACGTTTTTTTCATGTTTCATCCAAGAATATATTGGGCCACGTGTATCGGCTACTTTGCGTCCGACTATCGTGCGTATATTTTAACTTGGCAAACCGATTACGTTACGAAAGAAGAGACGTAAGCGACCGTTCACTGAAGGGGTGGCTGAACGTCGAACGAAAGTTAAAAAATATCGCATTTGCTTTTTCACCGGAATTTTTTTTCCATTCCAAAAGCATCTCAGATCTTAACTTTCTTTCGATGTCCACCCGTCTTTGCTGATGTACCAGCAATGCGAAGAATCCCGGAGTCCGCAGGCTCGTGATAAACGGCGTAAGACCGGCGTACCAGACGTCATGAAAGTCCACCTTTAATAGTGTGGAATTATTGTACAGAAATAGAGATCCGCTCAAAGTACGGATTTCTTTCGTAAAGAGTTAATCTTTAATACCTGTTTTATATATTGTAACGACCGAGCGAGTACACAACGCGCGTATTTGGTTTTGGGGCGGATATCATTAATTGTAATTAATTATATTATTATTATAATCACGGCTAAATATCTCGAGCACGAAGTGTCAAAGGTCTGTTCTCTTCGAAAGTCCGATTGAGACTGTAGTCATCTGGTGAATCGATAATCTGTACGTTCGTTATTTCTCATACCGAGCTATTCCGGCCATCTATGCAACATCGTATGTCTCAGTCAATCCTCATCTCTATACTCGTTACAATATAAACAAAATTATGTGCGATAAGTAGAGTAATCCTTTGTTGGTCTCACCGTCCGAAACCGTTCTGCAATGTGACCAAGTGCGCAAAGTGGTGGCAACCGCGTTACTATGGTGAAGCCGGAGAGTGGGAATTTTCCTGTGACTTATAAAGGGTTGATAGAAGTTTTCTGAAAATATAGAGAAGTACAGTTTAGTATTGCATAATAGCGTTAAGAAGGTATAAAGCATATAATTAATAATAAAACTTCCAGCGCCAAGCAGTAAAGTGACCGACCAAAAAAGTCTCCTAAACGGAGCTGTAACAGAGCCCAGCCATGAACTCGTTAACTCGAAGCACTTGACGCGAGTAACTGTGAATTGAGGTAGTCCGAGTCAATCGAGTGCCCAGATTTCAAAAATTGTTTGTACACGTTTTAAAGGAGACACTCTTGCGAAGTAAGGTGGCTCTAGATTAAGGAGTTCACACTTTATGTAGAAAAAAAATGCACAACAATGAATTTAAAGAAAAGACATTCAATTTACGCCAATAAATCCACGAGAATAGTAGAAGTACGTGTATTTATTGAGATTTAGTTATAAATATCGAAGATATATAACACCTTTTACATACATATCGCAGATCATCCAATGCAACAAAACAACAAAAATGCCAATGAGCCATCGACCGGAGTCCTTCAGCTCGCCGCGACCATATTTCTACGCAATTATTCCTTTAAAATGTGTGCATTCCATTTTTGAAATCTTGGTACTCTACTGACTTGACTGTGCCACAAGGACTACCTTAACTGTCGTGACAGTATTTAGCTCGATGGATAGGTAGTATCACATGCTCTTAAGGTGATATGAAATACCACGGCCGGTAACGAGAACTGTACCGAATGCTGTTTTTGAGATCGCCGTCCGCCGACGAAAATGACAATTGTCTTTCCCTGGCGAATCGGCAGACGCAGGGAGGTACAGTTTCTGTTACCAACTGGGCCCGTGGCAGGTGGGCGGGGAATTGTACCATATCATCTTAATAAAAGAGGGATCCAATGGTATGGAGAATACAGGATCGGCAAATACTATTTATTATTATTTCGCTATTCGCATGTAAGATTGCGCAGACTTAATCAATCGCAACTCTTTAGTGGTGTGAAAAGTCGTCGTGCTCAGCCGCGCCGTTCTTGCATCTGCGATCGTTTCCGTTTCCTGCTGCGTTTTAGTTGTTTCGCAAACAACGTCTCATCCGATGAAAGCGTCGACCGTTGGTCGCTAGACACAACTTTTCAACTTTGAATTTCGGTACCCTTGCGTGATTTTACTTTGATTTTTATTTCGATTTTGATTTTTATTTCAATTTTGATTATTATTTCGATTTTGATTTTCATTTTAAAGAAGACACTCCACGACTTTTGAATCAGACTCTCGGCTACTTTAATGCGATGTTGAATCGCCTCAGTTGGTAACAAAGGCTCCAATCCATTATTTCAAGAGTCTTGAACACTTTAGACTAAAGTAAAATTATCAGTCTCTTCATATACCGGTTGACCCGGCGTTAATAATTTAATCTTCCTCGGAAAAAAGATTTAGCGCCCATGAAAAAAAAATCGATTACCATTTTTGTTACCAACTGAGCACGGGTCACGGGGGGAGGAGGTTCCACATTCAGTTTCAGTGACTTCGTTCATTCAAAGTGTCGAAGAAGGCAACAATGACACACATTGAGTTACTCATAAGGGCCAATTTCAACCCAATAAATTTTCGTATTGCTCTGAACAATTTCTCAATATTCTTTGCTATGACTGTCATCCAGATTGTCTCGATTTCACGATTAATTTACTTTAAAACGACACATCGGATAAAAGAAAAATCACTGAAAAGAAATGCACATTCTATGAACAGACCATTTATAGGTCAATTGTCGTCGACGAAATCGTGGTACACTATCAATAACAAATTACGACGCACATTGGCTATATCTACAATTATTATTTTTATCGATAGTACAACTCGCAAATCGTGCTATACGAAATGCAACATGCACAAACATTAAAGATGTTTAATTATTCGGGATTTATATTTTTTAAGAAAATACGGTTTATTAGATTTCACCAATTTTTTTCAATGCAATACCGTTTACGCTTGTTTTATTTACTTTCAGATACTTGGCGATGGGAAATAGATACAGGGTCTATATGCGAAAGGTGAAAAATACTTTTCTTCGATGTCGTCGAAAACAACAATCCTGGTCTAATAAAACTACAATTAATATCAAAGCCTAAATTAATTGCGGCGATAAAGAATCAATATTTCTTCGCAAAACGTATGTTCGGCTTGACCTAAAAAGCAATGCATTTATTATCCGATTAACAGATAGGCCAACATTACTGCTTGGATAGAATGATATAATTTTTTTTACAAAAATAAATATTAGTAACGATTCCGCTCCGGACATTGTAGTGGTATAATCCGTCAGAAATATTCTTAAGTTGTAGGTTTTTGGGTGCACTATTTCATATTTCACATGTATATTAGATCCGGGATTATACGAGTAGCGCATATTTATTATTCGAAGCAACTAATATTGAATAAAGATTCTAGATCCGAGGCGAAGATGTGTAATTTAATGTCATTGACCCTCGAATGACTAAGACGGGGTCGACAGCGACCCCCCGGTATATCTCAAATGTTACCGCTGGTATTATCGACTTATACTTGTTGCTATTATCATAAAATATATTAGAAACAAAAAAGGTATGATTTCAAATAGGGACGATAAAAAACCTTCCATAAAATATAATGAATATATAATAATCAAAGTCCAAAATGAATTATTATTCGAACTACAGTAAAAAGAGTGAATGGAAAGAGTGAATTTTGTAATTTCTTATGACTGATTATGTCAATTATAAACGATCAGAAGTTTCATGTTTATAACAAATAAATAAAGTGCTTCATATAAATTATTTTAATGATACAATTATTTTACCGCATACAGCGCAATCGAAGAGAACCAATTCGACCGCGAGACCGTGAATATAAAAAATAAAAATAAAAAAAATAAACATAAGACCTGGACGATTCTGATGCGTTTGTTTCAGTGTACTCGGCAAATTTGAGCAAAATCAGTCGTGTTATTCCTCTGATGCCCCTGGGGTCACTGATGTTACCCTTAATCACCCGCGTTATGGACACGGCCATCGTCATCGAAAGGTTAAACCATTCATCGATCAAACATACGGAAAAAAATAATCATTTTGCAAAAAAAAAAAAAAAATTGCCTCGTTCTAATATAGCTTGATTGCGGGAAATATGCTTAATTGATATTTAAGTAATTAGTTCGATCACGATAGCGATGATGACGATATGTTTCAATCATATGGTTTCATCGTATGTACCAATGATATGTTTTCATCGTGTTTCATTGGAAGCCTTTATTTATATGTTTTATTCATACGTTTCAACCATGTATTTAAATCATGGTTCAACCGTATGCTTCATTCATATATTTAATCATATGTTTCAATCATGTTTTCATCATATGTGCCAATCATATATCTCGATCATGTGAGCCAATGATACGTGAGAAACTATACTTCCCTAAACCCTTAGCCCCAGGATGACTAGAGTCCCATAGTGTAAGTTTCAGAGACAGTGGTGGGGAGCTTATAACGCGACTTACACGAGCCCATTGCGCTTCGGGTCCAATAATTGATTCTGAAACGTTCCAGCTCGAAATCTTACAGTCATTTTCTAAATCGTGAAAATACGTGATATAATTAATTTTTATGGTTTTGTGTAAATTGTTTCAGCAGCCAAGACCAGGCGAGCCGTTATACGCTCAAGTCAACATGGAGAAGAAGAAGAAGAGGCAATACGAGTTGGGTATAAATCAAGGTCAGAGTCCAGTTGGTCCCCAGCAGAGCGGAATCGTTGACGCCGGCACCGGTATCATCGGATCGCAGTGGGTCGACGATAGCGGCAGCATGCGGGAACCCTCGATCGCAACTGTAAACGTACCTGCGAGTTCAGCATCCGCCGGCGATTCATGGGTATAATGTGGAACTTTTTTTTTACCCCGGTTGACCCGCCACCCCACCGAACTGACGATGGATTATTATCCCCTCGAAGTCAATATGAATGTTTGCGTATGTACGTAAAAAAAAGAAAAAAAAAAACAAAAAAAAACAAACTCTGTAACCATAGCTGCAATTGTAATTTCGTAATAGTCGTGAGAGAAGAAGACACTTGGGGTCTGTACGATAAAACATTGTAACCGATCTTAATCTGAACTTCCGAGAGCCGTGGTTTGAACCAAATAGTACGTGGATAGGCATCGCAGTCGATCGATAGAGGTGAGCGGTCAATGGAACACCAATTGTTAAATTTATTAGCAATATTAAATTCCATAGGGCCAGGTGAGGTAATTTCCGAATCACACATTCGCCTACGCAATAAAGTCAGATAACATCGATGGTCTAACTTCTGGAGGGGCGATACGGGTTGCGTTTACACGCAGTCGCGGGCGAGCCCTTCGTGGCATCGAGCCATCGATTTAATAAAAGACATTTTTTTATTATTACGTCGAATGAACGGATTGGATGTTTAATTACGATTTTCAAACGAACTGCATATTAAGACTATTGGGTGGTAATTAATGCAAACTTGTTAGAATACACTTCACTCGTAGAAAAACCTACCTTCCCGCACTGATGGCTCTAACAGAGAGATCTTTCGATCACTCGCGGGCTCGGTTGCGCGTGCGTGAAACGAGAAAAAAAATGTTCACTGCCGAAAGTCTTCGCGTACGTTGTACGATCACGCGCGTTGTATCCATTCCTGTCGCAAACCGCCGAGATACGAGTAATCGAAAAATCTCTCCACTAATAGCACGATTCTAAAGTAATATAAAAATTTTAATAAATATACTATCACTAAACGTGAATGAATACAAAATATTGTAAATGATTTCGCGATGTAACATTTTTTGACGAGTAGTTAAAAAACGAAAAACAAGGCAAAAAAAGGGGGGAAGAAAAGAAAGAACTTTCGTACTAACCAGATAAAGTCAGGTTCGATACGCTGTGTTACTAGAATAATATTAATAGAGTTATAATATTCATGCCCGATTCGTTTGGCAAAACAAATATTTCACGTACCAAGCATTATAGCATTATACACGGATTGATAAGAAAAAAAAAAGACAAAAACAAAAAAAAATCTTATAGACTTTTAGTATCACCGTAAGCATGAAACGATGTGTAAGTTGATGAAATGATTTCAATTTTGATTTTTCGGTCATATTGACGAAGCAGTGCGACTGAATGAGACACGCATAGCTTAATTCTTTTCTTTTTTTTTGTTTGTCTGTTATTAAATCATTCGATAGATCATAGTCGTGTACGGACAATGGTGTACAATGTATGATATCCGCATTTATATATCTCCATCGTATGTTGTTATCTCAGTGTAATTAAACATTAAGGCTATAACGATAGTTGTGCAGGTGAAGTTTGCAATGACGAAGTGGTTACGAATATCATTATGTATACCGTGACGAGAAATATTAGTTCTTTGGATTAACGGATGAGGATGAGAGATTCGCTGTTTACCTTCGGCCGACGGTGTCACTCGAGAGTATCGGGTGAAAAGTCGGGTACGATTGTGAACATAAGAACAATAAGTAAACGCGGCGAATTTATTGGGAGGTAAATGAAGGCATTCAATTGCCACAGGTCAATATAATTTAATGAACTGAAAAAACAATTGTCGTTCTAATGATTTATCCAGCAAATTTATTGTAGAGATTAATCGGACCTTTTTGGAGTGGCTAAATTCTCGAGCTCGTTTGATAATACCTCAGCTCGATAGTCGGCGACTCGATAAAATTCCTGCTCTCGAATTCAATGGAGCACATAAGGTAAGCATCATGATTTTATATATTGCGCTCGTTTTCGATTCTAATATGCATGTCGCAAAAATTTCAATGCATTTTTTATTTCACTGACACGATTTCGTTGGAACTTAATTACGAAAGTGACGAATTAACAATATCCCATTATGCCGTAAAATTATTAAATTTAATTACTCGCGACTCGAAGGAGTTTATCGAGCTGCCGCAGCGCACAAGCATGTCCACACTGAGACTGAGCAGGGAAAGAAAATGTAAACCCGGCCTATGTAACCCCAAGGCGGCACAATGAAAAAAGCGATGCTCGCCTTTTTCTTGCGATCCGTGACGACGTCCGCTTTACGCAGTGAGCAAAGACCCCGTGCTGGACCATTATTGCCACGCTTTATTCTGCAGACCCGCTGTTGCCCTCGAAGGTGTACAGTGAACCAAGAAAATCCAACAGCCCTTTACATCGGGTGCCCTTCACCGTGCTTACCTTGGATAATAGATGTACGGACTCTTCGCTGGAAAGTGCTCCAAACGTTTTCGGTAGTAGTTGCTCATTTCTTCCTAAATTCCTTCAAATCGGAAAATTCACGTGGCTAAAAAATCGAAAGCACAAATCTCGAAGAAAAAAAAAGTTTAACTTCATCCTTCTTAATACAAATATTGCTGGCTATTAAAAATAGCTCAAACAATTTTTTTTTCTTTTCAAATAAATGACAATTGGTGAAGTTTTGCATCGAGCTATGTTTTACTGGAAATCGTCGTGACGTACACAACACCTACGTGCTGCCGGCGAGTCGGTAGTTTCAGGTGATTTGAACGCTCACGATGCCGCGGTCGGGGGGGTCCGTGACTCGAAGCTCAACTCGGTCGAACTCGCGTATCGCGCAACCGTGCGTATATTAATAGGCTGCGTGCCTACGAGGAAGAAACAATAGGCGAAGCCTATTATTTCGCTGTCGGGTGCGTAGCCGCCGACAGCGAAAAATTATTAACTTTCGCAAATAAATGAAGAAATCGTGTGAAAATACAGCTCTGTAAACCTTGATTACGTCTAATTCTAATTGTCGTAATTGTTATTTAGGAAAATTGGAAGTAACCTTTGGACGCATCAATGATACGAGAAGAGATTTGTTAGGATATGCGAGTATCAGGTAGGAGAGAGAGCACGCGAGTAAAAAGGTAGAGAGAGAATAGACCGCGTCACAAGACACGTTACACGGCAATGAACGGAAATTGCCGAAAGTCAAACAATGAGTATGAAGGAGAACAATGACGAGAGATATTGGAGGCTCTGACGACGAGAAAGCCACTACGTTTTGACACCTGTTCCGTATTACCTCCTGAATACGAGGGGTCTTCAATCGTACACTCGTTCATTATTACGGAAATAATTCGCGAGGTGGTTCATATTCTACTCCCCATCGTTTTGATCGAGGTGGGAAGGCCGATCGAAGCACTTCAGGGTGGCGAATAGCTCGGAGCTGACTCGATGATCTCCGGATGACGTTCGGTTGATACCGAAGCAACGGTATGATGGCCCTTTTTACACTGAGAAAAAAATAAATGCTGGATTAACTAAATTCGCGGTCACATACGTTCAAAGCTGTTATTCAGTTGGTACAACTAAAGCATTCTTTTGTTGAACGATTATTCGCTTCAGTCGATGCAAACAAAATGTTTTATGGTACCAATGAAATAACCCTTTTGAACGCAGGTGAGCGCGCCTTGGTTAATCGATCGATTTCTTTTTATCAGTGCATTAACGTTCTTTCCTCCTTCGATCCTGACAGTACCTCGAGAGAGGCCTCGTTTACTCCGTGCCGCTCGCTCGATGTCGGAGAGGGGTGGGGAACGGTCGGCGATACCATAGTATTATAAATTCGGCGGCTTATAATATGAAATTAGAATATAAAATTAGATAATGACTCGATTGTGTCCCAGCAGCCTTCGGATAACCTTCATTTACTAAATTATTTTGTTAGAATGCAATACAAAAAAAAAAGTTACAAAATAGTCTCAAACGGCTGTTCTTTATATATATTTATATATATATCTATCGATAAATATATATGTAACAAACTTGAGACTATTTTATCATGAAATAATATATATACACTTAAAAAAAAAAGAATTATTGTAAAGAAAAATCAAAGATTCCATCATTCTAGTTCGCTTAAATACAATCATACAACACACCTAGAAGATAATCTTATTTTTATGTTATTTTTTATTATATTTATCTAGAACTGCGAACATACCAGTTCTGTTGCAGATTAATCGACGGATAAGAGTGTTAAGGATGTGATAAGGGGCTCGCGAGGATGACGACGACAGTGACTACCAAGGTGTCTTCAGTTGCGCTTCGGCCTCACCAATCCAACAGTGTTTGTGTTGAGTCTTTTGTCACTTTTTTTTTTGTCATTGTTTCTCGGGTCCATTTATTGGCAATCGAAACTTTGAATTAACATTTTTTACTTTTTATTTCGCCGGCAGTGCGATCCAACTATTGGTGAGCACTGATTGTCAAAGTCATCCAGCTAATTTCGTCAACATGGAGACGCGCGGCGAAAAAAGTTCCGAGGTATTCGAGTCTGAAGTTGCCAACGACGACTAGTCGACGTCACACAAGCCGATGATCGTTTAGTCGTACCACCCAAATAACAGCTCTGAACGTGTGTGACCACTAATTTGCTTAATCCAACAATTTTTTTTCAGGGCTACACACCGACTCCAGAACCGGGCACGCCGGATTTCGCGAATGTGTTCATGCCCGACCAAGTCGCGAAGACTCTATTGGACGGCAATGGATGTTCCAACGAAAAATCAACCGACACACCTGAATCCGTTGCTTACATGCCAGTCGCGAAGGACTCTCACGTGTACAACATGAACCATAAACATCGTGGCAAATGCATCGTCTTCAATTATGAGGAATTCCCGTTTGTAGAGTCGAAGTATCGTCACTGTTCGAGCGTCTACGCGAGTAGAATCAAGCAGACCTTCCAGAAGCTCGGATTTGACGTCGAGATTCTCGAGGATCTCACGTACGAAAAAATTATGGAAAAAATTAGAGAATTGAGCGAGGAAAATCACGAAGATTCGGACTGTATATGTATATTCATGCTGAAGCATGTGCAGGACGAAGAGCTTCGCCCCGACGACGTAATCTACGGAGACAACGAGATCTGGAAACCGTTCACCGGCGACAATTGCAAAACTCTCGCTGGAAAACCGAAGCTGTTCTTTTTCCAGAGCTGCCGAGGAGGCGATGATGTTTTTCATGCAAATTCCGCAAAGATCGTGGACACCGAGGCGAACCCCTTTTCCTACACGATTCCAATCTATGCCGATTTTCTCATATCTCATAGTACCGTAACTGGTTTTTGCTCCTGGTTTAATGAGATTAAGCGCGAGTGGTTTGTTCAGTATCTCTGTGATGTGTTGGATCAATACGCCGATACGACGGATCTGCTTAAAATGTTGACGATAACAGCCCGAAAGGCGGCGTGTTTCCATCGTTTCGTCAACGACAAGAAGGTTCCATCAACGATGTCGATGCTCCTCAGGGATGTTTACTTTACACCGAAACAAGAGTATTCGAGCGAGCGTCCCGACACCCAGTAATCGACAGACTTTAACATACTCCAGTTGGATTCTGCTGGTTACATTTTTTTTTTTTTCTTTCCATTCTTAATTTTTTTGTTGTTCTCTGAGTGTCCTATTAATTGAGCAAAAAATGCTCCGAAGACACAATCTCAGAATATGCATTTCATATTGAAATTAAGAATTTGGTTTGGAACTGTGGCGTGAGCTGCGAAATACATCGAGCATATTTCCGCGCGTTTATATTACGGTCATTTTCGCGGTTATACGTTTCCCCGCGCGCAACGCGTAACGCGCGACTTGGAAAGGGAAGGTTGCGTGTGGAAGGGAGAATGGGCAGGTCCCTGGGCAGATAACTGGGTATTCTAACTTACGCGGTCGTGTCTAATTAGATTGGCACCCGAGAATCAGAGAAACGCGGTCGTGTACCGTTTATTCGCGCCCGCTCGAATAGAAACTTTCAATTAACATTATTTACATTTTATTTCGCCGGCCGTAAAATCCAATATTGTTGAGTGCTGATCGCCAAAGTTATCCAGCTGATTTCTTCAACATCGATACAGATCAGGAGAAGTTGCTAATCATGACAAGGAACGTGCTGCGAAGTACAGGGTCGCGAAGCGACGTCAACGACGCGTTCGCGATGTCACCCGCTGCGTGGAACCCGGCAGATGGTTCAGCGACTCGAAGAAACCCGATCATCGTGGCTACTCACGAACTCCAGAACGGGACATCCCGGAATCCGCGAATGCATTCATATCCGACCAGGTCGTGAATATCGTATTGAAAGCCAAGGATTACTATACTGTATCAAGATTACCCTGTACTACATTGGACACCGAGAAATACTATGCTATACTACTGCGTCGTATACTAAATGGACGTTCCAACAAAAACTCAACCGATAAACCCGAATCGGTAACTTCCATGCCAGTCGAAATGGACTCTGATCGGTACAACATGAACAATAAACATCGTGGCAAATGCATCGTCACAATATATTTATTTATGAATATATATATATACGGTCAGGGCGCATTTACCGGGCGATCGGTATCGTCCAAGCATACAAATTGCGAGAGTCGTATAATACGCATTTGCTCTTAGTTCGAAGAAAAAAAATATGAAGTGAAAGTCGCGAACAATTCCAGATAAGTCGACAATAATGCTGCTCTGCAATAAAAATACTAGAAAATTAACTCTACGTGTGTGCAATTTATTTTCAGAGACACGATGTGTACACTGGGTCTTTTAGAGAACAGTCGGGCTTTCAAAGTTTTCTATACTTTCAATGAAAACTGATAAAAATCTGACTTATTTCTTGAAGTGTCTATTACATAGCCCAGAAGTTGCCAAAATCGAAAGTTTAAAACCGTTGTCAATAAAAATTGAAGAATAGTCAAAAAAAAAAGCGATAAAGACGGAGTTTCAAATTTCGACTGTTCCCTCAATGACCCAGTGTATATATAAGATTTTTTTTCAGCCTCCGAGGAATCTCAGCTGATTGTTACCGGAAGTTAATAACAGTGGCTCACGCTGTGAATCCGAGAGTAATAATATAATAGCCGATGGACGGATGAATGAATGATCGATCTTACGATTGAATGAATGGACAGCCTTGTCATTGGTCAGCTTGCAGAGTCTGTAACCTGGCACTCCGTTCCGATACCAAACATCGAGCTGCCGTCCCTCGACTCTCCCTCGTGCACCAGTTCGCTGCACGATTCAACCTGACGATACATATATTCTATAAGCAGTTCTTTCTTTTTTTTTTCTTCTCACATTACCGTCGTCAGCATCCGCGGGTCGTACATGCGTACTGTCGGTCGCAATTAAGTCTTAAGAAAAATAATTAAATTTAAAAAAAAAAAGAAATCTGTCGGAGGAAGAAAAAAATATATCGGGGACTTTGCACAGACCTTGTCATCCTTTAGACCTTTGGTCATCGATCTTTGCATTCTTCGACTCTGTATCGGTGACTCATGCGCACTGGCCATGCGCATTTTGATCCACTATTCGAACTCGTGAAAAACAACTACCCCGTCGAGAGGCCACTTTTCGGGTCAAATCCTCGAGAACAATGCGAAACGGGTGCACCGAAGGATTTATTACTCGACACGGATGAATCATGAGGAAAATATGAGATTTTTTTTTTTTTTTTTATAAAGTTTAAAATGGTAAGAGCTGAAGGACTCCGGTTGATGGCTCATTGACATTTTTGTTATTTTGTTACACTGTATAAGCTACAATGTGTATAACAAAGCTGTTACGTATCGTCGACATTTATAACTGAATATCAATAAATACACGTACTACCAATTCAAATGGTAAGTTTGTTTTTGTTGAGTAAAGTAAAATGTAATACTATCCAGATGGCGAAATAAAGAAATATTGCACAACGCTCTTTCGAAATGCTTGTATTAACCTTGTTCAACGAGGACCTAGAATTGCCAAGACGCAACCTTCGAGCGATGCGAATAACAAGTTAATGTGCTAAAAAAAATCTGCAAAAATTCACAGGGTTCAGGTTATTGTAAGGTGTGTCCACATTTGTGGACAGTTTGTTGCTTTTGTACAATGCAACGCAAAGCAACGGGTATCCGCGGGTATGCGTGACATACCGCGGTCGGCAATGAAAACCGTGATCAACTTTTGTCACGACTAATGGCAGTTCATCGAAAACGCATAGCCAGCTGCCGATGAAATTTTTCTTTTGACCAATACAAGCAGGTGTCCGTGAAAAAAAGTTGATTACATTTTTTCATAATGACCGGTATAATTGGGGAGGGAAATTTAAAGCTCGCTTAGTCTTAACAGTCCCGTGCGGTTTGAGAAAAAGGGTGAACGAGTGATATGTTATAGATGGAATTACGTCCCTGTCCTGTCCATTTTTCCGGATGTGTCATACCCGGCATGGAAGTGCAGGTAGCGAGCGCCGTCAGTGGTGACGAACAAGTTACCCCGTTCGGGCGGAAATTGTAGCTGCGAACCATCGAGAACAATTGAATCGGTTTTCACAAAAGAAATATCTGTCACACGGAATTCAACGGGAAAGAATCACGGAGATTGAAGAAAACAACGTAACATTTTCAAATGATTATTTTCGTGAGTCAATAATTTTCTCGGCTCGAATTTGGGACAAGCAAGTTACCGCGTCGAGATGACTCAGCGAGTTTTTTTTTGTCACCCATTGGACAATTTATTTGTTCAATTTAATAAAATATTTACGAATTTAATAATGAGAATTTTTCTCCGCCGGAAGTGAGAAACAAGAAGTTGGCGAGCAGCGGTTGCGAGCAAACGCGTTCGGTCGCGGTTCACGGCTGGACAGCGCGCGTTGCGTTCCGCGAGCGAACGAACGGCTGAAGGGGGCCAGGGGGCTTTCGGCTGATAAGAGTCCTAGCACATGCACACGCTGACGCTCGCGGCCTGTACACATATTAAAATCGAATGAGCCGCACACACGATTTAGACTATGGAATTGACTAGCGGACGGCAGCGGGACGTAGCTACGATCAAACACAATGGAATTCGTGCTACGCGCACTATATACGTATATAATGCATGTGGAACAACAAGAAAAAAAGAACTATTTCAATCCCAACATTAAGATGAAGCGAAAACTCCTCCCACCGTCCGACCTGAGCTCAATCGGTAACAGAAACTATAATCCGTTTTTTCTTCTTAAAGGTGCTCAAACGTTGTTCGAGGAAAAACAAATTATCAGGGTTCGTGAAACTGTCGGGTGAGGATGATTTTTAAGTCCTAAGTTTATTAATTTCAAAGAAATTCTTAAGAAACTCAAAAATTATCGTCAAAAAGAAATGCCATGCAGCAGCAAGCGATCGACAAATTTTGTGTGTATCGTGCACAGAAATCAGAAGATTTTGGGTACTCATTTCGACCTCGATCTTTCACCTCTGCCAGCCGAACAACGAGTAACCGTCCCGCCATTTTTCACCGAGTTTATTAATTTCAAATTCTTAAAAAAATTTGAAACATATCGACAAAGAAACAATTCATGGAATAGAAAGCGATGGATAAATTTTGCCCGTATAGTGGACAGAAATCAGAGGATTCTGTATACTCATTTCACCTTCGATCGTCCACCTTTGCCAGCCGAATAGCGAACCACCGTTTCGCCAACTAAGGCGAAGATGCCAATGCTCGGACGGTGAAGAGCATCCTCAGATGCCAGCAGTTGCTGATTGGTCAAGAACATTTTTTTTTTTATTATCAGAAACCAATATGAAGCTGATAGTTTCTAGTTTCCAATACACATCGATTAATTACAAAAGATACATTTTTTGATTACGTTAGAAAACAACAAGATAGTGAAAGTGCAACAGTCTCCGAACGCGGTTTTTCGGCACGTCCCACTATTCGAACACTGTACGTCCCAATGTTTCGAACAATCATAGATTTCGAGAATTCTGATGCACGAACTCAACTAGCTCACATTAACTAAAAGAATTTCCGTGCCATTTTATTGACTAAACAAATGAACAAAATTATATATACGCGAAACAATACTGAACAATACTGAGCCACGCTGAAATCTGGCCAACGTAACGGCTTCGAAGTCTCCAATTATTGTGTCGCGTATCTAGTAACGCTTGTACCAATTTCTGAACACTATGTCGTCAGTATTTTAACAAATGCAGCAATACAATCCAACTTACGCTCAAACCTTCTGCAACTTTTTTTCTCTGCATCAAATAATGTTTGCAGATACGATTACAAGTGTCTCATTGGATTTCCGATACTTAAATTCAGAATAAATCGAATCCGCACAGGAGTCTCCGATGACTGGGACGTATCCAATCATCGGTACTGTTCTGATGTACTTTCGTACTGTTCTGATGTACTTCTGTACTGTTCTGATGTACTTCGTACTGTTCTGATGTACTTTCGTACTGTTCTGATGTACTTCTGTACTGTTCTGATGTACTTCTGTACTGTTCTGATGTACTTTTGTACTGTTCTGATGTACTTCTGTACTGTTCTGATGTATTTTCGTACTGTTCTGATGTACTTCTGTACTGTTCTGATGTACTTCTGTACTGTTCTGATGTACTTCTGTACTGTTCTGATGTACTTTCGTACTGTTCTGATGTACTTCTGTACTGTTCTGATGTATTTTCGTACTGTTCTGATGTACTTTCGTACTGTTCTGATGTACTTCTGTACTGTTCTGATGTACTTCTGTACTGTTCTGATGTACGTCTGTACTGTTCTGATGTACTTTCGTACTGTTAGGATGTACTTCTGTACTGTTATGATGTACCTTACGCATCCACTAGACCCGAGCCGAAAAGATTTTTACGCGCGCTATAACCGCGCGGAATTATAGTTCCCTTCTCGCAGAGTCGACATACTAGAGTTGGCCAACAAACCCGCGAGGAATACGAGGATGAAGAGTCAGCGTACAGAAACTCCCACCACCGGGTCACACGGGGCACCAACCTCCCCTCTCATGCTCGTTTGCCCGCGAAAGCCCTCCGCGATCCGCTCTCGCTTGCGCCTTGCCCCACAGCGCAAAAGCACGGGGCCCCGCCGGCACCGCGGCGCTGCTCTATGTACATAATAACTATACACGAGCTCGGTGCCCGATCATAGAGCTCCCCGGCTCCGCATATAGTAGTTACGAACCAAACCATCCACAGCTCCATCCAACTCGAACACGTTTTATATATTTTTCCTTTGAAAAAAAAAAAACATTTTTTTCTTTTTCTGCCTTCCTTTCTTTTAATTTCCACTTCTTGTCTCCCCCACGAGCGACGTCTCTTCCGTTCCGCCTCTCTCGTTCTCTCCTGCGAGCCGAGAGACACGAGGCGAGATCTCGACTCGAAACAATTTCGTTCGGCCGTGGCGCACGACGGTTCAGTGTTGTCGATCCGATCCGGCGGATCGTCGCTCTCCGGAAGCACCGAAATACGATTCACCGTGAGAGGTTCGACCGTAGGTATAAAAGTCGTGCTCGGCCGCGGTCGCTCATCTCATTCATCGGTATTACCGAGCCGCCGTGAACTCCGTAAAAGTGTCTCAAAACAAACGGCGCAGTGTCGAATGTGACCGTCGAGCGAGCCAGTAACGTCTCGTGTGCCTCGAAGAGATAAACCTTCTGACAACACGCGGAAAACGGGAGGAGAATTATGAAGAGGAGAAGAAGCAGCGAGGACGAGGAAAACGTCGCGAAGTATCGACATCGCGATTACGGTGAGTTAAATCTGGCTTTTTTTTTTTTTCAACACTGTGCTCGTAGAATTACTTTCACGGCGAATTTGTTATTCGATGGTTTTTATTTTTATTTTTTTTCTGTGGAGTGCGTTTTTATTTTGGTTCGTGTGTGTGTGTGTGTGTGTGTGTGTGTGTGTGTGTGTGTGTGTGTGTGTGTGTGTGTGTGTGTGTGTGTGTGTGTGTGTGTGTGTGTGTGTGCGCGTGTGTGTGTGTGTATGTGTGTTTTTTTTTTTTTTATTTTGCTGCCGAGCGCCATGCGAGAGTTTGTGCGATCTTCACGAAGACTCGACCGGGTGTGTACGGCGAAGGCGAGCGTGACCTTTGAACGGAGTATCGCGCATCCCGACGAGGATCCAGGGTCGATCACCGAGGGTTTTACGTGTACTAATCACTATAACTGGGCCGGTGGTCCGCGAGTTACTGGAGACCAGGGGCCGCCTGTGGTGGATGTATATATGTTCGATATCAGAGTGATAACGCCGCCCCTGCCTTACGATAACGATACACCACTGGCTCTCTCCGTATACGTGCGAGCCACGCTGGTACAGAGCGAACCCGGTTCGCGTACTCTTTGCATCCGTCTGTCGATATATATATATATATATATATTTTTTTTTTATTTTTTAGTCGCTTTTGTAATTGTTCTTTGAACCTTGAAATTATTATTGTTTTCTTTTTTCAATCTTGTCTTCTTCGATTTATTTTTACGTATAGTGAAGACTCGATAAGCGCCGATAAAAATTGAGCCGGTCAATGTATGTTTTCGAGGAGGTTGAAGCGCTTCACACCGGGGAGTGCAACATTTTTATGGTCGTTTAAACAAACTTTTAGGCATCCATTGATTACAGTGGATGGTTGTTTGTATTACTGGCGATGGTTCTTAATCTAGACAAAAATTAATTGCGATGGATTTGCAAAAATATTGACTGGTTTGTGCTCATTTTCGAAAGGTGGACATTCGATCGCTTGTTTCACAAAACAATCGGTCATTTTTGCTCGATTTTGATGTATTACGGCTCATTCTCATCCTTGAAAGATCCCCTACAAATTCACGATGTAGATTTATGATAGTATTTCTGATTAAAAAATTGCAGTCTTTCGTTTGTTCATCGACAAAATTCCTTCATCAACAAACGGCTGTAAATTTTTAAACGGAAAGTATTATTGAATATCTAGATCATGAATTCGTAGAGAATCTTTCAAGGAAGAGAATGAGCGATAATACATTAAAATCGAGCACAAATTGCCGATTATTCTTTGAAAAAAACTGAACTAATATGTACTTTTTCGAAGAATATCACAAACCAGTTAATATTTTTGCAAATACATTGCAATTAATATTTTTCTAGCTTAAAGACTATCTGCTGCAATAAAATAACCATTCACTATAATCAATAGATGCGTTAAATGTCTATAAAACGTTTTTGCAAATGTAGCACTCATTGACTAGTGAGAAGCGCTCCAACTTCCTCAATCAACCAATCTTCTCTCTGATCTACTTTCACGTACAGAAAAGTCTCGCTAAACGAGGATAAAAATTTAACGCTCAATGTATATTTTTAATTACCTAACATAGCGAACTCGTCAGTGGTTCGATGTCGACTCGGCCAATGGTAGAGATATTAATAATAATTACTAACTGTCGCTACAACCCTACGAATCATTTTCGTTTGTGAAAATTATTTTTCGAATTGGCTCACTGTATATTTTACGGAATTGCTGCGCGTCAACTCTTTTTAACATTTTTCGTATTTTTGTCGCGATGAAAGTGCAGAATTTTTATTGACATCGGTCTCTCCTTCCATTCTAACGTTACGGTGCAAAATGTTCCCGAAGCGGACTTGCGCGGACGCCGTTGCGAACACTCGTTTGTAGTAGGAACCGTCGCGTATTTAAAAAATGCCTTATCTATATTTTGTGCAACGACGGGCACGTAAACTTTGTTCGCGAGTTCACTGGCGGGTGTTCTGTACGTATAGACACGCACACTGAGACAGATATTATCGGCAGCAATGATCTTCAGGGTCGTCATTATTTCCATTCGTGCACTCGTTCCAGGTGCGTCACATCGTCTTCTTCGTACTGAGTCACTTTTCGAAGTGACCATTTTTTTTTTTTTTTTTTTTTTTTTTTTTTTTTTTTTTTTTAGTGCACCAACCGATCATCGATTATTCTATGACGAATAGTCGTCGAGTTGTGCTCGGTACTCAGGTCGTTTAAATTGTTACAGCCAGGGTGCGATTTTCAGGTGATTTGAACGCGTTCGCAAGTAGATTAGCAAAAATATCGTATATTTTTTTTGTCATGAAAATTACAACATATTTTTTTTCGGTAAACAATTGATAAATACAAACCGCAGTGTGTAAATTAAGGGTGAGAATTATAGTATGAGGAAATACTTTTTTTTCTAAATTAAGCATAACTGTAGCTAGATTAAATCTTAAACGTGCGTGTCTGCGTTTTCCTGAACAAACATAAGATTGCATTTCAGGATAATTCGGGCATTTCCTCACAAGATCAAACCTCGACCTGGCGCAACAAACTTGCGCACGTCCTCTCAAGCTTACCGCCTGCTCCCCCCACCGAGATAATTTCGCCGGCAAATTATATTCGCCGTCCGAAGCAGACCTCGGATCGTGACGAAAAATCTAATCCATTTTTTTCACAGAATCCGAACTCTTCCGAGGAAAATAAAATTATTAGCACCTCAGTTCAGTTCTCAGACGAAGTCGCCAATAGCGTGTGTTTAGCCTAAAACGTTAAAATCCCTTGATAAAAATGGATTACAGTTTTCGTTACCGACTGAATCTGTTTCAATTACCACTAACTAAGGGGAAGGTAAGATGTTAATCTCACCTTCCCCCAATGACTACCAGGGAATGCTGCACAGATCCAGCGAGTGACAAAAAAAAAAAATGAAAAAAATGAAAGATATAATAATTGTAGCGGTAATCGACCATTTCGTTGAAAGAAAAATTGCTTGGTCTGACAAACGCGAATAATCGACCGAAAGATCGTCCCTCATTGATTGCTCAAGATCTTTTTACTCGCACCTCTCGTAGTGCTCCGATCTTTCTGAAAGTCGATCTGGTCCCCCGTCGATCGATCTGACGATCCTACATCGGTGTTTGCATTACCAGGAACCAGAGCCGGTGCACCGGTGGTTGGATAATAAAGCGTTATTGAGTGCCTTATTTCGAAGGCGCGTAGCGTGCGTACGTTGGCGCGAGAGTATGGATTTATGAATGGCCCGACGGAGCTTTCCAAGCGCACGTGTCGAGCTCTCCTCTCGTCTCGTTTGTTTTATGTATATTATACAAGTGCCGGTCCTCGGATCGTTTGTTTTTGGTAGCGCCTCGCCTTGGCCAGCATAACACCGAAACGCGACTTAGCTCGAGCAAACGAGAGGGAGAGAGAGTCGAAGCCGCACCGGCCTTTGTGACGAGCGCGTTGACAAAACTTTCGAGGACCTGCTGCGCCACGAACACGTATCCGATCGGCGATGAACGATTCTTTCCGTCCGATCGGCCTGCGGCGATCGTTGATGTCATATTAATAGTTTCAACTTGCTAAATAATGTGTTAATCGATTGAGAGGTAGACTGGGCTCGATCACTTGGCACGAATGAGTTTTGCGGCGAATTCGACGATCGAAAGTCGCGGTGGATCAACTTAAGCCGATGCGAAACCTCTTCGGCTTGAGCCGCGGTCAGACGGACGAAAACTATAATTCTTTTTTTTTTTTTTTTCCCCAAAGGTGCCAAACTTTTTCGGGGAAAATTAAATTACCGGAATTCGAGGACAATCAGAAAAATAATTTATTTAACGATGGCTCCGCAAATAAATATTACTTCGATTAAAATAAATAATAATTTAATTTAAATAAATAGTTATTCACTTTAAATTTAATATATTATATTAGTTAAATTATATAACTAGTATTTTACTTTATATAAATATTTATTTAATTTAAATAATTATTTATATCCACAAAATAAATTATTTTTCAAGGTGAAGATTCTTTTGAAACGATCAGCCTGCGGTGATCGTTGCTGTCATATTAATATCAATAGTTTCAACCTGCTAAATATTCCATGAACTCATCGAGAGGTACACTTGGTTAGATCACTTCTGTTCTAGTTCGTTGAGGGTTGAAGATGGACTGTTTCGATACTAGAATGGCTTTGCAACGAATTTCATGTTCAAAAGTCGCGGCGGATCAAGTTGAGGTGATACGAAAACTTTCACACTCCGGCTTTGATCCGCGCTCAGTCGGTAACGAAAACTGTCGGCAACGAATCCATTTTTTTTTTTGCCAAAGGTCGCAAACTTTTCCGAGGAAAATTAATTTACCGACTTCTGCTGAACAAAAACGGATTACAGATTTCGTTACCGACTGAGTTCGTTTCGCATCGCTTTCAAAGCAGGTGAAACACCACAGTCGGTAATAAAGACTGTAATCAACTTTTTTCACGGGCAGTTGTATCGAAGGTTAAAAGAAAAGTGTCATCGAAGACTGACTACTTGTTAGTTTTGATGACACTTTTCTTTTGACCGTATGCACTGCACGGTAAAAACTGCACGGTAAAAAGGCGGGGCTGAAGATCAACGTAGCCTTAAAACATTTTAAAATCACTTTTCTCCAAAACGGTCTTTTATGTTATAAAATCGGTTCGGAGAAAAATGCATTCAACGTTTTTACTTCGGCTCTCTCGCACTCATATGTGTATTCATATTTTTTTTTTTTTTTTTTGCTGAATAGGTGTTCCAATTTTGAGTCCGAGACGCAGTAAGCATCGCGAATGGAGTCTGATTTGTATGAGTAGAGTTCGTCTCGGATCACATAATAATGAAGAAAGAAAGATGAAAAGAAAAAAAGCCGGTCACCCGATTTTTACCGACCCGATGTCTATTTCTTGCAACGTCTATAATCCGAGGCTCGAGACGATCGCGACTATTAGCATGTGTGTTGCAATCTTGTTTGCGCAAATCCCGAACTCCTAGTCAGCAGCTGTCGATCTTCGTGGCTCCGATTCGAGGCAATTTATGTCTTCGATCTGGAGTAAGAGCGTGACGCGATTCAGTTTCTTGTTACGTTATAATTTATTTTTTTTAAATTCATTTCTTTGCGAACAACAAACTATATAATCGATGCTCGCTACTTAGCGGTCGATCGATCGTAAGATCGGCGAACAGGCCACGCTATCACGACCTTCCGCAATAATTATCACCGTCGTCAATAATTCTTCCGGCATTCGCGATCCGTGAGATAATTTGTTATGAATCTATGACGCATTAATAGCGTATTTCGATTTTTATTCAACCTGCATCAACTTTCTCACCTCACAGCGAGTTTCCAATTCGACGACTCGTCAAAGAAAAAATTTCGGGCTACTCTTAGCCAAGTTGAAATTCATTATAAACATGTATTATTCTGTCTGTATTAGACATGCAATTAATCAATAAAAGCACTATCACACATTTTTTGCGAGACATAAAATAAAATCTGAACTCAAATGGAGGTCCAAGGTAGATTTTGCCCCGGATCCCGTTTTGCCCCGCCCCTGTTAAGGGGACCAGGGAGGTTGGATCGACCGAAAAATTCAGACACGTTTCTTGTGGTGAGCATTTATATGAACATTATTAAGTAGGAGAGTACATAAAAAAGATACTGATATGAATTATAATAATATTGTTATTGCCGTTTGTGCTAAACAAGCACCTTTCACTTATTACTATGATTTCGGTAAAACGCCCGAAAAATAGCTGTAGTAACTACAAGACGAAAGTTGTTCTCAATGCGCTCCTTTATCAAGTGAAGAAAAAAAAAATTATAGAAAAGAAATTCACACAATGGCATGAGAGAAAAAAACATATTTGATTTTTTTTTTTAGCTCGCCTTTGCGTGAATTTAGTCTGAATACCACAATAACAAAATTATTATAGAAATATCAGAATTTTTGTTATGTATCTTTCTACTTAATAATCTTAACATACATGCTCACCATAAGGAAAACTGTCTACACTTTGTTCGATAAAGCGTATATGTACCGAGAATAAAAATCACGAAATATTCGTGCGTTTCAACCCCTTTACTGTGGCGTACTCCCTTAAGACTGTGGTTTTAGTTAATTTCGGTACTTTTAATAAAAAAAAAACTTCCGCCCGTTTTACAGACGTGGCAACGGCCGAATGACCCGATTTAATCCTCAGGCCTTATCGACCCTACCGGCGAGTTCAGTGATCCGACACTCTGGATGCTGCTTCCGGCGTCTTTCGCGCGATCGTTCCTTCCGTCGTTCTTGCTCGTCTCGGATTGTCACCCTAGCGAGCCTCGTCCGCTTTTGCCTACTCGATGAAGCACCGCTCGGGAATATTCATAGAGAAGCGGAGGAGACAGGAGATATCGGGGAACGCTCGTTATCAGCTTTCCACTGCGCTTAACGGCCGTTGGTCTGTCCGTTCCTCGACGGGACTTTAAAACGTGCCGGCGGCTTCGAAGACGAGGGATCACGCTGCCGGATCGAAACGCACAAAAGTCAGGGTTCACGTGAACTCACTATTAAATCATCGTCATCGCGTCGCTGCCCGAGTCCAGGCCAACTAAAATGTACCCTCGTTTCTTTAATCTCGTCCACGCAATCCCGTCATTCACGAAGAGCGAAAGCGCCGATCTTCAGACTTCGGAAAAGATTCATCGTTTGTCAGAAAAGTAAGAAACCTCAATAATTAACAAACAAACAAATATGATGCAACAAATGTTATCATTAAAAAAGTGATTTTGGAGCAAAATTTGTCATGCGTATCAACGAAATCGGATAATCCTTGACAACTATCGAATTTCTTCGTTTTTTATGTTGTGCTCAACGTGATGGAATTTTCGTTAGTTTTACACACATAGTGCTCGCTAATGGACGTGGTTTCGAACCTGATTTTCAGAATTTCGTCGAAAAAGATTTTTCATTCGTCATTTTAAAAAATATCGGTAACAAAAAAAAATCACACGTAATTTTCGAAGTTCAGTCGCAAAAGATTATTCGTTCATCGTTAAAATAAAAAATTTCATTAATATACAAACAAAAATAGTACAATGATCTTTAAAAATGTGATTTATAGCCACATTTTTTGAGCTCGTCAACGTAATTAGAGTTTCCTTAATAATTTTTTTTTTTTTTTACAAGTGTGAAGTTTCAAATACATCGGTTGATTTTTAATGCACTCTTTCTGAATTCAAAGAGGTGCATCACCTGTGACACACCAAAGGATTAACGGACGTGATTCCGACCGCAATTTTCAAAGTTCAGTCGGCAAAGATTTTTCGTTCGTCATCTAAAAAAAACCTCAATAAAAAAAAAAAAAATGATATGGCAAACATCTTAAAAAAAAAGTGATTTCGGAGCAAAATTTGTCGTGCGTATCAACGAAATCAGAGTTTCCTTGACGAGAGCTATCGAATTTCTTCGCTTCTTCTGTCGTTCGCAACGGAACGGAATTTTTGTTAGTTTTACGTGCACAGTGTTGGTTAACGGACGTGGTTCCGACCGCATCCTGAAGAGTCGTGGCTGCTCTCCACTTCTCCAATGTGGTTACTGTCTGAGATTCGTTACAGTTTCCTCAGCTCTAATTCTCATCGTGCATATTTCCGCGAGTTTTATCTCGTGATCGTAGTCACGTTCGGCGGAGACAATAAAAATTCCTTATTGATGAGATCTCCGCTTCGCGACGAATGTCGCGCTCCTAACAAATTCTCCGCTAATTTGTGTGAGACGCGAATGGACGGGAATGAGGCAAGAGTACGAGGAAGTGTACGAGGAGTAAGAGGAAGAGTACACTCGTTCAAAGTCCGGAGAAGGGAGAAGAACGAAACTCGCGTATGACTCGTTGCCGGGGTTCAAGTCCGCCCGGCAGCGTCTCATGATTTTCCACGACTCACCAACTTTCCATTGCACGCGTGTTTCGCGACCGTAATGCAGGATACGCATGATATGCGTAGAGCAGAAAAAATAAAACACCGTCAATTCGTGCCGAACTTGTCGACGCTCCCGGCCATTTTGCCGGTACATAATTTTCTTTACCGGAAACGATCGCGCGAGATAAAATAATCGGTATCGGATCACGAACGTTTATTGAAATTTGGAACGGACGAAAGTTGAGAATCACGGCGAAGAAGGCGTGTCCAAACAGTCCGATCCACTGTGCTTTTATATAGATGAGGAGAATAATATAGATCATTATACTTATAGCGTGTGAAATAAAGGAGATAACGAAAGACGCTGGATCGTTGGTGAATCCGTTGGCATCGTTCGATGAAAGAATATAAGAATTCGTTTGGCGCTTGGATTTTGTCCGAATTGTCCATAATCGCATAGCGATTATGATCATTGACGGGCACTTTCGGACAGACTCCGCCCTCGCCGAAAATTTGGGCCGATGGTTCCCAACCGGAAATTCTTTCACGGGTGACTATTATAATGAAACTTTGGTAAATTATACTGTCCGCTCATGGATATCCTCGAGCTCCGACGATACTATGATTCGATTTTAATTCAAGTTCGCGGGAATTTTTATATAAAATTGAGAACCTTTCTTTTAACAATTTGCATGCCATTGCATGTTTTTTTTTTTTTAAGGTCGACAATATGAGAAATTAAATGACTCGGGTTTTTCGCATGCATTTGTCGTAAAAGCCCGCGGGATTCAAATGCAACTGAAACCCATTGTGCAATACCAATTTCATTGTGCCTTTAATGGATGGGTCGTTAAAAAAATATCAACTACCCATATAATTTCGTTCGAAATTACAATGAATCTCTTTTATTTTTTCCTTGAGATTTATCGGCACCGATGAATCCGCGCGAGCTGACGATGCCGCCGGATCTATGAGGCCAAGGATGCCCGCGTGCATTGGATGCCCGTTGCATCCGAGGCCCTGCCCGCCCGACACGATAGTTACAAACGCAGCGAGCGATGACGAAGATGGGGGAAGCGAAAGGATGCTTGAAAATGGCGGTGGGTCCGCGGCGGTCGCACATCATGATTCGCGCGCTGTGGAATTAGCTTCGAAAGCGCGAAGAATGTCGGAGCCGTGTCTTCGCTGCATATGCAGATGGATCCGCATACATATGCAGAACTGCACCTAACAGTTTCGCTCCGCCTTCGGCCAGAGCTTACCGAGTTAACGAGGCGAGCGGCTCCGAATTGCGATTAGCCGGGCGGCACGAGGCACCCAGGCAGACCCCCTCGATCGCATAAATTCAGAACCGCGACGTTCGAAACAGTGGTTCTCAAATTCGGGTCGAAGGCGCTCAATGATCAACTCGGAATATGCTAATCATTATTGAATCATTTTTTATTTATTTATTTGTTTAGTTCATTAATTATGTTATATTGGGGGGGGGGGGGGGGGAGAAGGGCGGGTCAAAACGGGACAGTGAGTCGCAAAAACAGTTTGTAGGGTTTGTATACCCTGCAAACTGGAGTTACAATAATCCATTGCACTATTAAGCGGAAAGTTCATGAGACGCAGAATTTTTAATTATAGAATAATTTTTTCATTACAATACAATTATTTTATTACGATATAATTTATTTTCTTAAATTAAAAAAGAATTTATTAAAAACTTAACATTTGTTTTTCACAAATTCATGAATATCACAAATCTGGGAATTCGTGTGCTGTCGATAAAAAATGTTTAAGTTTTTTTTTTTTTTTCTATTAACAGTATTTAATTTTTGCCTAAGAATTAAGATTTCATTGCAACAGAAAAAAAGTTCTCCGAGCTGGCAGTTCGAGTTTCGCCATTGTACCTAATACGTGTATTGCTGGGATGGGAACACGAGTGTTTGCGGCCTCTGGGGAACGGCCCGTAATCCCGGTAGGCGAAACGAGCACGGAGCACACGCGCCACGGGAGTTCTCTTATTGTTTTCACGCTTTAACCGGTGTTTATACGAAGCCGGTAGCAAAGCCTCCGTACCTCGAGTTTCTCGGTGAGCCCAGTGCGAGGTTACTCCATCGGGAACTCGATTACTTCCGGCTTGCCGGACTCTCTCGCACTCGGCTCCCGTTACGATCGCCGAGAAATCGATATTCGAGCTGACCACATTAAAATAAAACCGACGCCTCGAACTTCTCGATAGAATTTTTTTTTTTCATAGATAAACAATTAATGCTGAGACGAGGCTGGAATTGCAATGAATCTTTATTAGTAAAGAATTTTCTTTTTATAGGTCCTAAATAATCGATGATCGTTAGTTCCAAATTACCTCGCAAAATTACAATCTCTGGCCAACGTAAAAGATATCCTGTTTTTAAGTTTTCAAAAAATATTAACTTTTTTAAAGCAGACTTTTAATTCCCGTTTTTCATGTGGTCCATTTCAAGTTCACCTAAAATTCTTCTATTCAAAGTTGAATAGCTGTTTTACCCGGAGACAAAAACATTCCTTTTTTGAGTCTTAAAAAAAGATTAGATTTTTTATTAAAGACATTTTAGAGTCACGATTTTCACCCCACTCCATTACCTCAATGTGGTCAATTTCAAGATGGCCCAAAAATTCTTTCATTCGAGGTAGAATAGTTTTTCCAGCCGAAGACAAGAACCTTCCTTTCTTGAGTCTTAGAGAAAGATTAGCTTTTTTAAGGACATTTTAAATTCACGATTTTCACCCGACTCCATTACCTCAATACTGACCATTTCAAGTTGGCCCAAAATTCTTTCATTTGAAGTAGAATAGTCTTGTAGTCCTCTTTCCTCCGAGACGAATCGTTCCACCCTCGGCGTAACGTCTCCTTTCGTAGAAGGCATAATTATTATCTCGGCACAGGGAAGTTGGATAGGGAGAGAGTGCAAGAAGCATTTCGTCCGACCCTATGACGTGGACTTGAGGAAGAGTCGACGAGCGTCAGCGCGTCGCGCGCTGGCAAAACCGAGAGGCATTATTCACTTGGTCGCGAGATAAGGGAGAAGCTAAAACACGTCCCCGTCTGTACTAATACGCACGGGTGTGTAAGTATACAGCTACGGGCAGCAAGAAGAGAGAGCCGAGTATACAGAGCCAAGTTAAAATATTTTGACTCGAACGAATTCCGAGGCTGCGCGCAGCTAATCGAGAACGAGATACGGACGAAACGATGGCAGTCTCCGAGGATCGCATTGCTCGACCCTGAAGAAGAAATACTATAACAACTGAGTCACTTCGTCTTGACAATTCGTTCATTGGTATAAATTTTCAGAAACGCTTGTAATCGCGCGATTGTTTGGACTTTTCGTAAATTTTTTTACCCGAGAGCAGTTCTTGACGCAGGTCGTTCTTCAGAATCTTCTGAAACTGATTTTCAAATTTGAGCCGTTGAGCCGTATGGAATTTTTTTGTTTTGTTTTTTTTTTTTGAGTTTCTTTAATGTAGTTCGTACACCTTGTGGAATAATTTCGACAAACTCGGTCTCCTTAATAAAATGCTGATTGTCACTTATTGACCGAATCTTCGAACGGTTCGAACAGCATGAAGAAATGTGCCAGAAATCCTGAAACAACAGGCAAAAATAGCTCAAACTTTCGATTTTTCGACGGATAAAACAATATCTAGCTTGTCACGTCCATATGTTTTATTGGTAATTTATTATAGAACTGAAAATTACCTGTGAAAATGTGCAACGACTGTACAGCTTTGCCGTACGCAAGTTACAATTCTGACTTGACGACTCATTCATTGGTGTAAATTTCCAGAAATATTTGTAATCGCGCCCTTATTTAGATCCTTCATCAATGTTATGATCCGAGAGCAGTTCTCGACATAGTTCGTCTTTTGAATTTCTTTAATTTCGTTCGTCAAGGCCTTGTGCAATCATTTTTACTGTCTCGGTCTTCACGTATTGACCGAATATTCAAACATTGCGAACAGTGTGAAGAAGGCGAGAAACTCAAAAAAAAAATGCACAAAATATTGATTCTTCGAGAATAAAAAAAAATCAATCTGGTCCACGGCCAATGAGTCTTGTTGGCCATTTCTTCTATAACCGTAAAGTACCTTCGAAAATGCCGAACTACTATGCAACTTTGCCGTACGCACGTAATAATCACTGCTTCAGCAATAATGTGGAATGCACGCGCGCGCATGGTCGGTCCGAGGCGCATTTTTAGTTTGACGATGCCTTCGACGAGCTTGACGCGATCGTATATTCGAGTTTTCATGTGCAAGGCTTTGTTCGGGCGATTCGTGGAACACTGTGCAGTATGCGCGGGTTGCGTAATCGGACGATAGCGTATGTAAGGCGTCGCGGTAAACAGCGACGCGTGTATGCATCATGTCATACCCTATACGTATACGCACAGGGTTATGACGACGAAACATTCGATGGGCGATGTACCGCGCGATCCGGGAATAACCCACGCGGCATTTGCCCACCCGAGACCTGTCAAAACGACTATGCTTTATGACACCTGTCGGCTGTCGGCATATCGATACATGCGATGATCGATGCCCCGGGAATTGCTTGTAAATCACGAGCAATTGCCGCATTTTCCATGAGCTTCGAACAATTCTATGAGCTTGTGAATAAAAAATTAAATAACAAAAAAAAAAAATACCCGCGAGTTTTTTAAACAATCTAAATCGATAGTGCGACATTTCTGGCGCAAATGGCGCAAAAGTTTCAAATTATTTTTGTAAGATAAAAGGGTAAATGCGGTAAAAGGGTTAAAGCGCAAATACCGTTAAAGTTTCAAGTTATTTTTGTACGATAAAAAAGGGTGAAAGGGTAAAAGCGGAAATATTGTAAAAGTCTCAAGTTCTTTTGATGTGATAAAGGGCTAACAGAAAGTTTAAAAATAAATATGTATATATATATTTTTTCTTTTGCTGGAATCTACCAAACCCCCGAAGATTCGATTTTTTTTAGTTTCACTGAAGTTTATCGAAAATCCCTATTCCGGTTGTTTTCACTCCGGCATGTCGACAGCTCGAACAAGTGGGCAACCGCATGCGCGATATTCGAGAATTGCATTGAGAATGAGCATACAGCGACAGTTTGTGGGCTGCACATGGGCGGGAGCGGCGAGTGCGCGTTCGCAGGTGCACAGCCACGGGTGACCCGCAACGAAACTCGGAAAAGAATCGCGAGCGACTTTTTGAACCAAGGTCGAGACTTCGCTAGCGCACGATATTTAAACGAGTTTAACGTACACGCCCAGTAGCGGAAAACACACACCCGCCCGTCCACTAATCGCGCCTGACACATTTCGTAAACTCGTCGCGCACGCACGGCCCAAAGTTCCGTGGCATTCGCGAAACGGTTTCGTCGAAGACATAAGAAAAAAGGAGGCATCAATTACGATAATTATCATTATTATTTTATTATTAATTTTATATATCATAATTATCGTATATTATTAAGTATATAATAATTAAGAACATTATTATTATTATTATTATTATTATTATTATTATTATTATTATTATTATTATTATTATTATTATTATTATTATTATTATTATTATTATTATTATTATCGCTTGATTTAATTCTGTTCTACATAATAATCGGTAGATACGATTTTTTTTTGCACAAGATACTGATCCGTTGGTTTTCGGGAATTCGTAGTCACTGAATGTCGAATTTCACGCGATATGCACATTTTTCCATTTGTAGAGTTTCGGACTGCGGAAAGACGAGAAGAGCTCGCGAGGAAGAACTCCGAGACGGGTATTGATCTCGTGGAGGTTCTTTAAACGAAGTAGTCCAATGGTGAACTGAGCCGGAGTAAGCTCCGGCTCGACGACTGATTTCATGAAATACCGAGTGATAATGCACCAACACGGCGCGCGCCGGTCACCGATATCTGGGCACATGCACGTTGGCTGGTTCTATCTTGCAGCGTGCAATCGCAAAACGGTGGGTGGGTGGTTGTACGCGTGCACCGCAACGACGTTGGTCATACCGAACTACCGATAGGACTTATCTCGCGGGCGTACGATATCATGGTGACTTCGGCCACTCCACGCTCGCACCATCGGTATGACTACGGAAACTCGGAAACTCAAGTTCGAAGTTCCGTCAATCGGTTTTGAGCGAATTACAAGATGACCAACGACTGCGGAAAGAAAGTTCGAAAGGATCCAAATACTTTATATCGTGCATTTATTAATAGTGACGGAAGACGATTTATATTGCTGCATCGGTCCTCGATCAAGGAACCTATCGATAAAGATGTTTTTGCAAATGTATAAACTGATAAATGCACATTTTCGTGACAAAAAGTCTACGCTATACAAAAAAAAAAAAAAAATCGTACGAAATTTAATGTACCGGACTTAGAAGTTATTGTAAAAAAACTGGTATATTAAATTTCCTGTACAATTGTGATGAAAATCTAATGTTCAGTGTATTAAAAACATTGGAAATATTTTATTTTTAATCATTTCATTTAATTTCAATGAAAAATATATACATTTTTCATTGTCATAGTACATTAAATTTAATGTACCATTCATTGCAGAAAAACTTCCCGTCCGGTGCATTAAATAAAACAATTTTTTTCAGTGCATGCTACTGTACTATAAAAAAAAATCAATACCCAGATAACATAAATACATGCGAGACTTCCGACAGTCGACCGCCGTTTTATCGGGTACAGAAACAAATAATCTAAGCGTCCGCTCGCGCTCTCGAAGTGCGCGAACCGTACCGCGAGCCCGCGACTTTATTTGCCTGCATTAAAGCGCATTTCTCGATTGGGAGCACTTCTGCATATACCGGAGTGTGCACGAGTCGCTGAGAGTCACTGGCGTGCAACTATAGTAGTCGAGATAAGGTATCGCTCGGTCGTCGAGCAGGCCCGACGCGATAGCGCTTCGTAACGCACTTACAGTGCTCTTTTTTTTTTTTTCACGGCAGCGGCCCGAAGCTGCGATGCGACTGACTTACAATGGGAACGAGGGAGAGAAAAAAAAAAAAAATGAAAACACGAGGGAGACGACAAAACTGACAGAACGAGGGAGGCGTCGTCCCATCACATAGTACACACCCCGGTGCGGGTTTGCCCAACGTACGTTACTATACGCGCTACCGGAGGAGCGAAGCTTTGCGTAGCTCTCTCTGCGCGGCGACGAAGATTAGATTACGAAATTATTTCCCTACTCTACGAACGTTACTCACACTTATCGTCGCTCGCATACGACCGTCGGACGTTTGCCGTAGGGCGTGGAGTTGTGCGTGTTTATTTTTATTTTTTTGTGCGAAAGACCGGGCAGAATCCTCCGTTTGCTCGCTTTTCGAATCGACCAACTGAACGGAGTACATCGCTGTTATCCAACCCTTTAACGGGCGAGCTTTTCTTCCGTTGAAAAAAAAACATGCACGTACTTTTGTCAACTGCTCGACACCTTGCCGTTTTAACTTGTCGTGTGTCGAGGTCGAAAAAATATATGCACTGTAAAAAAAAAGTTCGTATGAAAATTAATGTACCTGTACTGGAAGTTCAATGTTCTTGTACATTTGTGATGAAAAGTTGACGTACAGTTTGTTCAAAACTTTAGAAATGCTCTGCTTTTCATAATTTACTTTAATTTTATTATCAATTTACTATAAGTACAGTTACTATAATTTACTTTAATTTACTGTAAAAGTAAAGTATTTAATTTCACTCTAAAAGGTCATTAATTTCTCATGACAATTGTACATTAAATTTAATGTACCAATTTTTGTAAAAACTTCCAGTCCGATACATTAAATTTACCATTTTTTTTTTAACAGTGTATGAATGAGAAGAAATACACTGCAAAGAAAATTGTAAATTTAATGTACCGGACTGGATGTTTTTATGCAAAAACTGGTACGTTCAATTTTAATGTACAATCGCGATGAAAAATAAATACACTTTTTCATTGAAATTAAAATAAATTATTAAAAATAAAGTATCTCCAATGTTTTTAATACATTGAAGATCAATTTTTCATCATAATTGTACATGAAACTTAATATACCAATTTTTGCATAAAAACTTCCAGTCCGGTACCTTAAATTTCATACGAATATTTGTTTGCAGTGTAATGTAAGAGAAAGAAAAATTCAATTATCGGAAAATGTGACAAGTCATGATCCTCTTTCGGGCGAAACCGAGAAACTATCTCGTGTTCCTGTGGTATCGCGGACGGGTGTCTCGCGGACATTGTAGAGTGTACAGTGACTCCTCGTTGATAGGGTAATCTCTGCGGCCGGAGATTAGCCAAGGACGCTGAGATAAACTTACACAAGAGAGAGAGACGAATGGAAAGCTTATGCGAACGGTACAAGTACCGCATGCTCTACGGTATAGTTATCGTTGCAGCCCCTCTCGTCACACCACCTTGCCGTCGTAGACGAGGAGTCTCGTAGCGATTGGAATGCACGCGTGCGTCGGCTCGATCAACCACCTCCACGGACCAATAGCTTTCTTTTTTTTTTTTGTTTTTTTCGTATGTGTCTATCGTCACCGTGTGATACCAGTGACGTCACACATACTGTCAGACGAAATAATCGACGTGCAATTACGATAAGCTGCTACCGCACACCGCGTCCTTGCTGACATAACGGTACACATTCTATATGATAGTGTAAAAAAAAATTCGAAGGAAATTTATTGCACCGAGCTGGAAGTTTTCATGCAAAAATTGTATGTACAATTGTGATGAAAAGTGTATGTTCCGTGTATGAAGAACATTGGGAATACTTTACTTTTTCATAATTTACTTTAATTTCAATGAAAAAGTATATTAATTTTTTATTACAATTGTACGGTAAATTTAATGCATAAGTTTTTGAATGAATACTTCCAGACCGGTGCATTAAATTTATAATCTTTGTTTACAGCGTAGGTAAATCGTTAGTTTAAGGGTGGCGAAACACGGATGAGTGCGAGAGTGAATAGTTATTGGTATTACAGCAGATGTTCGTAAACTAGAAAGACATGAATTGCAATGGATTTACAAAAATATCAACTGGTTTGTGCTATTTTTTCGAAAAGGTATATCACGTTCAGTTTTTTCAATGAATATCCCGTAATTTTTCCTCGATATTGATGGATTGCGGCTCATTCTCTTCCTTTGAAAGATGCTCTACGAATTCACCAGCCGGATACTCGACAGTATTTTTCGTTTAAAAATGCCACCGGTTTGTTTCAAAATTAAGATATTTAAACCGGAAGTGACGTCACAGAGAAATTTTTTTTATTTTCTTTGCCGAACTGTCGCCCACTGCCTTATTAGTACTTATTAGTAATCTGATAGTGATATAGTATTTTAAATTGAAGAATCTTAAGAAAGGACGATTTTCTTGAAAATGCGCGGATTTACCAGAATTCATTTGCGCTGTTCTTCGGATTAATCGTTGACAAAGTTTGGTGCTCAGCTGTTCGGACATTATTGTTGCCTTTTGCGCTTTGCCTCCAATCTCTACAGTTCTTTATGGCTGTCCAAGAGCGGACGGTTAAAAAGGTGCGAACACCTGGAGGGTGTGCATCACCGGTGCTTTTTACCCCCGAACAGGGGTGGTAGACACCGGTTCTGGTTGTTAAAATGACGGAGTTTCTGTACGGTTTTTTTTTGTTACCACCGTTCGTCAGAGCTCCACGCGACCGAGCAGCTGAGCAGCCCGCGTGGTTACCGTAGTTGGAATACAACACGACGTGCCTCGCGGTCTTTGATAAGAGTTATTTTCCCAGGCGAGCTAGAGCGGAAACGAGCGACCGGCGGGTCCCGCCCGCGCGAGCCCGAGCCTATTCCTCGCTCGCGACGCTCGCTAGCCCTTATGCGGGTGCGTTATCGCAACTCGAAAAAAAAAAAGAAGAAAAAAAAACGGCAAATGCGACCGAACGGCCCACTTTAGAGGCTCGCGCGCGTCGTCCATGCTAATTATTGGCTCGAAAAGGTGTTCGTGGAAGGCCGCTCTTGTGTTTAATCTTCTCATTCGTGAACGCGATTCGTATATGATAAATGCGCGTAAGATTGAAATTTACGCATTGCTCTCTCGTCCACCGCCCTTTTATACGCAAAGCTGACTTTAGCCGAAAATGGCAGCAAGTAATGAGAATTCCTTTGCCTGAGGGAAAAAATGTCCTCTCTATAGCTCAATCAATTCTCCACTCCATTCTCAAGTTACTTTTAAGAGTTTAAGTGCTCGCTCCCCGGTCAAAATATTTGGGAATAATTTAACGTTACTTTTACGAGTATAACGCAGCGTAACAGCCTCGAGCTGAGATAAATTTCAAACGTGGTCGGCATCGGATTTTCTTCGACGTCGGATTTTTAGTTTGCCTCTCGGTGGTGCTAATTTGAAATTTCACGGTAACAAAGGGACAATTAACGTGTCCAAGACTCGTGGGAGTGTCGAACGCGCAGGATTCCCGGAAACGCCTCCTGCAGGAAAGTTCCGTCCGGCGGATTGCAACGGAAGGCTGCGTTGTGTGTGTAGGTAGCGCAGAAAAATTCGTTGTCGGTAGGCATGACGACAATCGATTAGCGACGAGAAACAGAGGAAAATCTTTCGTGCTTCGAGCGTCCCCCGGGAATATAAACCGCCCCGCGCGTGCGTTTACGCCCCCACGATCCTCCCGATGCTCTCGCGTGCTCGAAGCCGCTCCGCCGAGTTGTCCGCACAATCGGCAGAGGCACCAGCAGACTTCCAGACTTCCAGACTTTGTACGGCCTGTCAAAACAAATAACCGAACGCCACACCGCCGCGGCTACCGCATTTTAACCAACGTTTTTCCGCGTTACGCCCTTTTCGTTATTTGCATCGAGAGACTGTCAGCTTCCCACTCGAACGACCATCAATATTCTGTGAATCATTAATCACTGCTCCGCCAGCGGAATTACATTAAAATTAGCATTTTTTTTTTATTTTCGTACTCTTCGAATCAATTTTTTTATTTTCAAAGAGATTGGTTTTTATGAAGTGGAGGAAATTTGTCAGAAAAATGGAACGTCGCGAGTGTAATTAACGGAGACTTTTTTCAGCGATACTTTTTTTGTTTCCTTTGAGTCAATTTATCAATACATTTTTTTTTTCGATAAGAAACGAAGGAAATTTATCAGAAAAATGCTGCGAGTAAAATGAACGGCGAGTTTCTAAACGATAATTTTTCTTTTGTTTCGCGGAAACAGCTGACAAGAGAGAATTTCAATTTTTTTTCTTGTCCTCGAGTTGTGACTTAATTTTTTTTTTTTTTTTTGTAACGAAGGAAATTTGTCAGGAAGATGGAACATCGCGCATAAAATAAACGGATAATTGCGGAACGATATTGTTTTTTTTTTTGTTTCACGGAAAAACTTGAGAAAGGAGAACCACTGACGATCGCTGTTAGTATATTTCTCGATACAAAGCGAATAAATCGAACTAAGATGCGAGCGTTGGTGTAAGTTTTTCATACTGCGCTTGCATACCGCTCCGTTGCTCCGTATTGTTTCTTACGCCTATGGTATAAAGCGCACGTATGCGCGAGCAAGCTAGAACCATTATAACAAACTGGCGTGCAATATTTTACGAGTTCCATAAGGAAACGTCGTGGGCTCTCGTGATTGTTCCGCGTTTACACACGACGCAAAGCCAGCAACGATCGGCCGAGACATTACACCGAGCGAAAATTCACCGTGGCGATTGGCCGTTGAGCAACGCGTCCCGGGATCCTACGAGGTCGTTAAAACGCGTGCCTGAAGCTCTCGCAATCGACGGATTTCGTGTCGGATCCGAGAAAAATCTTGAGGAATTAAAAAAAAAATTGCTTAATCGACTCCGAAAAGGAGTTCAAAGATTTACATGATTTAAAGATAAGTCCGAATGGTCATTCAAAGGGCAGAACGTTATAGTCAAAGAGGAAGAGACTTTTTTCGAGATTTTTTGATTTCCCAAATACGAAAAAAAAATATATATCGCATTATGAGTTGCTCGTTTTTGTGTTTTGGAGGAAACGTTTGGAGGAAACCAATGATAGTCTCTCCAGACGGAAAAAGTTGCAAAACAGTATTCGGTATACCGATTTTTTTTTTGCCTTTGTATACTTTCCATGGCTTGACGGAGCGTTGGATCCAAGAAGCACAGATTTTTCGAAAATATCTATCGAAAATATCCTTCGATTTACATGATCTAAAAATAAGACTCAATGGTCATCCAAAGGACGACATATTAAAACCCAAGTAAAATCAATTTTCTAGAGATTTTTTGAGTTCTCAAAAAAATTAAAAAATTCTTTTTATGAATCGTTCGTTTTTATGTTTTTTTTAAATCGTTTAAAGGAAAGCAATAACAGTTTCTCCAGAAGGAAAACGTTGCAAAACAATGCATACAGTCAGTTTTTTTTTTTTTTTTGCTTTGCATATTTTCCGTGGCGACGCGTAAGCCTGCAGCTTGCGTCTCACCGCGTGTTCGTGGTCACGGAATAAGTGTGTCCCACCGTCCGAGCAAAGACCGTACGACCATTGCTGGATTTCTCGTGCTCGCAGTGCAAACGATTTTATGTGTATTATCGCTAGTACACACGCACGGTGTGGTTCGTGAGCTCGCGAATGACGATTCTGCGAGCTCGTGCCATCTGTGGCTCTTGCCAAGAACTCTGCACTCCCGCGATCGTCAAGCGGCTTGCGCAATCGCTCAAATGCCTTTTGTGCACTCACTTTCGGCGTCGCACTTCTCCGAGTGAATTATAGATTCGACGACGAAATCTTCGGAGATAATCGTCCATTTTTAATCTAATTTGTTCAATTCGATCCTACGTAGAAATAACTACATTGTGCCCAGTAGGGGAGGGGGGTAAAATAGACCCGTGTTCTCCACTTCAAATGAACGTTTTTATGTTTCGCCAAATGGAAAGAAGTCGATTTTGCCCCAGGCTCCCTAATAAAACATCGTGTCCAGCGGTAATTGTAGCCTCTCCTCTCTAACCGATTTTTCTAAAACATTTTATCCCACCCCGTTTTGCCCCGTCTCCGCATTGTCCAGCCTTTCCGCATTTTGCCCGATCCCTCGATTGCAGTAATTCCAACATCTTCGTCGAACGGTCCGACGCCGGTCCGAATTTGCCTACACATCTGCGAAAGGCCCACAAAAAAAAAAAAAAAAAAAAAAAAAAAAAAAAATGTTTCGCCGCCTTCCTCAGCTTTTCGTACGTCTCAATGTTCCATAATGCTCGAGACAGATGTTGCGGTTTAATAAGGACAGGAAAAGAAAAGGGGGTAATGCAAATCCCGGTACATCGCGAGAGAAGGATGCGGTTCGTGGAGTTTTATGATTCCCACCGGTGCTCCTCCACGGACAGTCCCTCTCTCGGATTCCTAGCGTGTTCTCTACGTTCCACACACTTTGCCTCTCCGTCCCTCCCCGTTCGAAATTCGGATAGAGTTGTTGCAGGCAGTGAGAGCCGGCTCACTCGACCTGGCGCGCGGGCCCATAAATTCGTAATCCCGCCCAGCACAAAGCACCCGCCGTAAAATAATAACGAGGCAAATATTTGGCCTCTCGTCCTTTGGCGGAAAGCGGCTCTCGTTGCGTCGTCCCGCACTGGAAACCATACTCTCCCGTCTCGTTTCCGCAGCTCCGAGGACCCCGAAATTACATACCGGCCCGACCGGGAGCCGCGCAACCAGACGGATTCGGGCCCGTCGCGGATCCGAGATTTCTTTAACGCCCGCTAAAGAAATCTGCATCATGCGCACTTTACCGACCGAGAGGATCGATACGCGCCACCACCGCAGAGGGTCGTGCGCCCTAATCCATCCTCGCCCCCTGGGGGAATCCCCGATCGTGCGTGCCAATTGCGTTTGTCTAGGCTGAAGTACCCGTACCTCGGTATCCGGTCCGATATACATACATATATTTATGTATACACCGGATGGGGGGGGGGGAGAGAAAATCTTCGAGTTTTGAAACTTCGGGCTTGGACAAATCTCCTGCTGATGGTCGTTACGATTTTCTTAGGCAAATTTTCGGCGCCTTTGGTACAGAGGGGAATGGATGGGAAATTTTCCGTCGGGAAGCAAACCAGTCTGTATTCTGGAGTTGCAATTCGGTAGAGTTGTAACAATCTAGAGATCTAAGTTTGACTATATTTTTGCTTCGTACCACCAGAAATCGCTCGTTTCGTAAAAGATGCTTTAGAGAAAGGACGGATTCTGTTGGGCGATCTTTAGAATTTGGAACCATGAAATTTAATTGACCGGACTGGAAGTTTTCATCCAAAAACTGATATATCAAATTTCATGTACTATTGTTACGAAAAATTGATGTTCAGTATATTGAAAACATTGGAAATACTTAATTTTCAATCATTTACTGTTTTACTATGAAAGCATTTTAATTTTAATAACTTACTTTAATTTCAAAGAAAAAGTATGTTCATTTTTCATCACAATAGTACGTTAAATTTAATGTCCCGTTTTGGTACGGTTTCGGACGGTGTGACTTATAAAAAGTTAAACCTATAAACGATCTTCGACGAATTAAACGCAAATGAGATTTTAAGTACTGCCAATTCAGTATCGCCGGCCTGACCGTTCTTTTTGAAAAACCTCGAATCGATTAGATCCATTACCGGAAACAAATGAGAACCTGAGAACCAGCGCGGTACTGAAAAGTGCTAAAAATTTGGTCACGTCTCGACGCATTCGCAACTGTTGTTGCATTGACTCTCGAGGTGTCCGCGCTCGCGGAGGCTCTTATCAGCGAACTTTTCGTGAGGAAGGCACGTATTCCGGTCCGCTCGCTAAATATGCATACGCATGACACGCAACAGTACGGGGCCGACGACACCTGACGATAAGACACGACCCGTCGAGAATTCCCAACAATTGACCGTGTTTAGGCGATATACTTGCTCTCTGAATAAATAGCATGTTGCAATTGGCGAACAAGAAACAGGACAACAGAACCTTCAGTCAGTTGTCTAGCCAAACCAATTTTCCCGCGTACGGCGATAACTGTCCATCATCGTTGCCCTCAGTTTTGAAATTAAGCTCGCATTGTCGAAGGCCGACCGATTGTCGTTCTTTTTTTAAGAACGAATAACATATTAGGTACGCAAATAGACAACATTTTTTCTTAAGTTTTGTCACACGGCACTGAGGACGATTTTGGTGTCCATCCAGAAAGCGTTCGCGCCCTCCAGTTCGTTGGGTAGTCGCTCTTTTGCATTTTTTTTTTGTTGGTTTTAGTTTTCTCCTTCCTCCTTCCTTCCATCATGGACGACAATGCGAGCGAAACCGTGAGGAGCGTAGATTTCTCGTTATCGCGCTGGGCCAGGAGTCCAGCAGCGCCGGCGAGAGACCGGATGTCCGCCCGCGCAGGATGTGACGTCACTCGGTGCCAACGGCGAGCGGAGAGAATGAACGAACAAGAGAAATAATAGAAGAGCCAGAGCACGACGGAGCGAGCCACTACGAAATACTCTCGCTCTCACTCGTCGCAAACATTCCGAGACCGCCCCGTGTGTTTGGTACACAAACTCTCTATACTGCCTCCTCATCTCCCCCCCCCCCCCCTCTCGTCCGCGTCTTCGTACTCCTTATACTCTTTGGTTCAAACGATCGCTTCAGGTAGTTTCATTCGAACGGTGCAATGGATGTTGAAATTTCTTGGCGTTATTTAGTTCCACGAAAGGAATCAGAGCGTTCTAATAACAGGAAGAGATCGATCGTCGGGCCAGGAAATGACTTCAGCATCGATGGTTTCGTTCACCCTCGGGCGACTGGACATCCGATATCAATGAGATTGTGGGGTTATTGGATTGGCTAGAGCTAAGAGAAGAAAATTGACTGTTGAAATTTAGTGCTGAATCATTAATTCAACCCTTTGAGACGGAGCAGCTAAACGGTAACAGTTATTGCTTTTCTGTAACTGGGAAATTATAGATAACTTTTGAGAATTGTGTTTGATTCGTAAGAATTTTGGACAGCCAAATAAATGTCTCCTTGGAAAATTGGAGAATTCCTTATTAGCAATTAGCCAATATTTTCAAGATTCCAGTTTCTCAATATTTTGATTTCTTCTTTTTTTTTTTTTTGAGAAACCAAGAATTTAAAAGAACGAAGATTTAATTGACGGATAAAGGGGAATGAAGGTAACTAATAATTCCCGTCCCGTGGGGATTTTCTGGAAGTGTGACCGAGGTCTTTGAAAAAGCACGTCGCGGGGAAACCAGAAAAGATCCTCGGAAGAGACGTGGCTCCGGCTCGAGTCCTGCGAGGATGGTTAAGCCTCCGTTGTATACCCAAACACTGTCGAGAGCTGGGCCGGCGGTGGTTGTTTGAGGTGCGGGTAGACCCGCAGGATGAAATCTCCGCTCAGGGAAACGGTGTCGCGACGAGATGTTATTGGATGACGTCGGGACGCTCCGGTTTCTCAGTTTTCTGGTCCGTGTAAGTATTTGTTTGCTTTGGCGGGTGTCCTAAGCCGGCAAACCACACTTCAACCCCTTAACCAGCTCTCACCCTTTCTCTCTCCCTCAGCCCGTTTTGCCGTCTCCATCCTCATCTCCTGCTGCTTCACATTAGACCCGGCTCGGAGCTTCGCCTCGGTCCGCAGCGTCAAAAGTCCGAACAACAATAGACCAAGCGTCAAGTAGACCAAACAGCGTATACCTCTGTTTAGATCCTTGAATCCACAATCGATACCCGTTCGCGCATTAACGACCCCCATTTAAGCTTGTCGCACGGAGTCAAGAAGTCACTTTCCGAGAGATTCTTCTCGAAACCCTCGAGATCCGGTGGTCGCGTGGACGGCGCTCGGGTGGTGTTCAAACTCAAAAGCGTCGAGCGTTTTCGTCGTGAACCTTCACCCCTTTACCCACCGTACATCGGGGAGGGTAAATGGGGAATAAAATTATTTTTTATTCCCCCATTAACCACTCTTTGGAATAAAATTATTTTTAAATAAATAATAATGAAAAATAACTAATCGACGTTTCAATTTCAACTTGGGGTTCCGCGAGTGGTTGAAATTGGCGTCAATGCGGCATAAGTAATTATCTAGCTGAGTCTCATTTAAATTTATTCTGCCCAATTCGTATATTGTTGTCGAGTGAGCTGTGGCAGTTATTGTTCTTCAAATTTTGCAACGACACGAATTTTTGTTACATTGACATTTTATAAGACTTCTTTTATTGTTATTCTCTCATTCTTTTTGGTCGATACGTTTACATATCGCACCCGTAATTGGGCGCGACCCGATAATAAATAATAAATCAAATTAAGGGTTTTCGTCAAAAAATGTTTCTTTTCCGAGCACGATAGCGCACGAATAGTATTCAGTTTTTCATATATTTCTTTTTTTACGTACTTTTGTCACCGCGACGGATCGTCCACGATGCCTGGTAAATATATCTTCATAAATTTAAGAGATTATCGGTGTGTGATTCCATCCGAGCCTCGAACAATCGTAAATGACTGTGATATGTTTATTTTATTACCAATTTTTTTTTATTTATTTTTTTTTTTTGTACGTACATCTGGCTTTAACGATTTCGACAAAAAGCGTTTAGCGACGTAAAACGCTGTATCTCGAACGAACTAATAGGGTGGGCACTGTTTGAACCGGCTGCGTTCTCGAATCCCAGGTCGCTCTAAAGTCTCCCGTCGCAATGCCCTGTTACGCTTGTTGTGGAACTGCGCGAGTGTTGGTTGCTCACGGACTCTCGTGAACTGCACCGACTCTTTCGACCCTTGACCCACGGTCCTCTGATTTACTGCTCTTCTTCTCTCCACCGTTTTTTTTTTTCGTCTTCTTCTCGACCCCCTTCCTCGTTTCTCTCTCGATTTTCGCTTTCGTATAAGAGCAGCGCTCGGTCGCCCGGTATTATATTCCCCGTTTCGGTAAATGAAGTTACGCACGATTTAGGAAATATCGCTTTTTAAATTTTCACTTCAGCCTCGGGAGGGTGAAATTCGTGGATATTGAGAAAATACGAACCGCGCCACTGGAGCCGCGCGGGAAACACCGCCGAGTCTCGTCGTGCTCGGAAATTAATTCGAAGCCCGGTCTATTTTTTTTTTTGACCAATGTATCGCAAGTTCGTTACAGAGTCAACAAAATTGTGACGAAAAGATATTACCGATAGTGGCAAATCTCTAAAAATCTTATCTAAAAATCTTGAGCATAGGGCTACGATCGAGGGAAACATCGGTCGGGCTTTGTCGCGCTTGGAAATTAATTTACCGCAGTGAAAATTAGAGAAAATAGATGGGACAAACAAAAGTTCGCTAAAGACTCAAAACAATTGTAAATACGCCCTTGAACAAAAGTGAAAAACACGCTTTGATCTTGAGCAAAGGGCTGCAATCAAGGAAAACACCGCCAGACTTCGTCGTGCTCGGCAATTAATGTATTACAGTGACAAATAGAAAAAATAGACAAACATTGTTTTGATTAATACATCAAAGCTCGTTACAGACTCTAAAAAATGGTGAAAAAAAAATCCCGAGAGAGGCAAATACGCTAGTCGAAAAGAAGTGAAATCGCAATCCGATCTTGAGCACCGGGCTGCGATCAAAGGAAACACCTTGATGGAAGCCTTTGTTGGGCTTTTTCATACTTTTAAATTAATTTACCGCAGTGAGAAAGAGAGAATATATCAGAATTTTTGGACAAACACATTGAAGTTCGCTACAGATTCAAAAAGAAATGTTTTTAAAAAATTATCGGCAGAGGCAAATACGCCCCTTAAAGAGAAGTGAAAAACACGGTTTGATCTTGAGCACAGGGCTGCGTGTTCAGAGGTCTAGCAGAACCGGCTTGAGATCTGGTATTCGTAGTTTAGCAGCAGCCCGTTTATCACGAACCCGGGCTTTACGAGGTGGCGCTAAAATTGCGGAAGACACCGCGACACAGGCGTAAAAAAAAACTATGAAATCGAAGGATGGAGAAAAAAGTAGAAACAAAAAAATAAGAGACACTTGCCGCCAGAGTCCGAGAGGCCGCACCCCGCTGTGGGTCCTGGCAACCCCGGTGCGTGTGTGCACGCATTTCTGACCGCCGCTCGACGCGTTCTCAAGTTACGCCACGCAGTCTGGGTTACGTTGTTCGCGACTCGGAACGAAAGTCTGTGTGCGCTGAAGATCGTACACACCGAGCCGGACCGACGCTAAATTCCTTTTCACTGTCGGCAAACACTTGGAACGTATCGATAATTAAGAGGTGCTTGAAAGTGCCGAAGAGAAATTGAAAAAAATTGAGGAGATTAATCATTTGTTCCCAAGGTGGAATAAAATGATGGAGCAAAATGCACTCTAAATTGTATGTTAAGGATATTTTCAGAATATCATTTGACATCAGTTGAATGGAAAAACGGAATTAAAAATAGTAAAGAGTAAGTGACGAGTCCGTAACAAAATTCAACTGTGGAAAAAAAAAAACAATAAAATCACTGTGCTACTTTTTTTCTATTTTGTAAGAGTTTGCTTTTTCAACATAAAATTGCTGAAATGCTAAAATGTAAAAAAGAAACCATGCATAAATGGTGGTCCATATTCAACGTTTTTACGACTAACGGTAGGTACGATATATTCCTAATCGCCGATTTTGGGCTGCGTTACCGCGCCCACGTCCACTTGAGGCGTCGCAAGAAGAAGGGCGCACAACTGTGTTTCCCGCGCGGTAGTCCGCGCTTATCGATTCTTCATAGCTCGTATATTACTCGATAAAAATCGAAAATGAGTCTGAGAGAGAATGATTGCGGCGTTACGAGACGAGGCCCGATAATAAGTAGTCTTCGGGAAATTCATGGCCTTTTTTTCCCGTTCACCCTCTCTCGCAAGCATCTCGTAAGAGGAATAGAACGGCCGAAGTGAACGGAGGAACTAATGGGGCTCGACGGATCCGTGAAATGGTCCAGTGGGTATATATTTCTCTCGGCTCTGGCGCAGGTTCGACGCGACGAAAAAAAAAAAAAAAAAAATGAGAGAAAGAAAATCGTCGTAACCCGATACGGCCCGAACGCCCTCAACTCTCGACACCCATCGTGCACATCGATACACATATTAATTTCTGTCGTTCTCAAGAGTTCACCAGTATGCACCGGCTTACTCAAGTGCCAGCACTTGGTAGTTTTTTCAACAATGTATAATTCATTTTATGCAGGAGGTCATTTTTCAAAATTATCTTTTACAATTTGCATTTCTAAGATGGAAAATTCTGAGGTAAGAAATTGCAATTGGGTGGTAAACAAGAGTTGGATATCCGATTGCAACTTTGATTCCATTATTCTACCCCTTCGACGGTATGATTGTTCGACGATAAAAAAAGGTCAGAATACCGCACTCGTTGCAATGGCCCGACCGGAAACCTTAGAGATTCCTCCGAGATCAAAGATAAAGCGATGCCGACAGCAGCGAGAAGCCAGTCTTTTTCCCTTTGCTTCGTGTTATATCCGGGAAAGGATGTGCGAAAGTAAACGTGAAACCGAACCACCGAGGACTGGAAAAGTCTTGGGAATATCGTGCCTGTGTCGCACGAGAGTTTGGGAAATGGCAAATAAAGACTCGACTTCTTTCCCCCCCCCCCTTCACCTCTTGATCGCACACTTCCGGTAAATCTCGCTTTATATATACACGATCTTTAGGGCAAGTCAAGACGCACGGAATTGTTTCAACCTCCGAGATCGTTAATGACGCCTTCAAGTCGTCGTTTTGATATAACCGGAACTTTATTAATATTTACTCTTCCGTCGAAAAATTCAACCGCCGAGATTTCCTGGACGTTCACCCGGCCGCGCTCGTATAAAGGAGAACTTGTGTTTTCATGGCTGTTATACCTGTTTGCACCGACAGGGCAAACATTATACTAAAAAAAAAAAATCTACCAGGCAAAAGTGGGAACGCTTCAACATTTTAATTTCCATCTCTCATTCTTGAATGTCAACCAGATTCACTGTGAATAATTTTCCCTAAAGTTTAACTGTACAGATAAGTCGTAAATTTAATGTCCTCGAATTCGAAACTCGCTTACATTACTTACATCAATTGAACATTAATTTACCCCTTTTTTTTTTTCGTAAAATTATCATACCGGATATTAAAGTTATAAATATTTTGCCTGAAACTAACAAACATTTTAATTGAAAATAAAAGTATTACTGTAAAATTGCAACGCACAGTGTCTGAAAATTCAGAAACAATTTATGTAAAAAAAAAAGCTTCCTATACCGTTCATTAAGTTCCGAAGAATTTTTTTTTATGGTGACATTCACAAATAAGCAATAAAATCGCATTTTTTTTCAGCGAGACAAATCTTTCTATATGAGGAAGCAAAATTCGGCAACCCTACGTAAATAAATGTCGAGGTTTGATCTCGATATTTTTTTTTTTTTTTAATACAGTTGCGAGCGATACTCTTCTCCAAAGCCACAGAACGAATGGAAGTCGCGGAGCACATATTAGTCGGATACCAATCGACTAGAGACTCGTTAGTAGAACTCTCGACGGATCAGTGAGCGCTCTCGCGCGTTCGTTTGTTTATAATAGAGGCAAAGATAAAAGACGCGATAGAGACGGAGAGACAGCGAGGAAAGCGAGACAGCGAGCCGCGAAGATAAATTGGGGTTAGTGACCCTCCCTTCGGTGCAGAGCCGTTATTGCCTCGAGCCAAAACGAACGATGCTGGTCTACGAAGTACCATAAATCGGCTTGCCGAGCTTCGGACGCTCGCGAGGATCTGTCGATTGATATATCGTTTAGGGTTTCTCGATTCAGAGCATTTATAAGGGTCTTCACGGCGCAACTATACGATCAACGACGAATCAAATGTGAGTTCATGCCCAAAAATGTTCCTATTCTTACAAAAATTCGAGGAGAGACTTGTTACCGACAAATGTCACGAATTAGGGTCTACATAGTACAAAAAAAAAAAAAGAAACTGTACGATTAATGACAATTTCTCGTCCGCAAAGGTCCGCAATCGTTTGCTCGTCAATGGTACGATCTTTTCGATAAAAATGTGGTTCGCTGGAAAAAAAGAAGAAAATAGTAAAATGGACACGAAAAGTTTCTTTTTTTTTTTTTTAACTAAAATTATCCTGCGGGATTTTAGAAATCGTCGATATCAAAACATTGTTCGTTGATAATACAAAAAAAAATGGTAAAATTGACGATTTTTTTTTTTTATTAAGCGAACTGAAATGATCCAGTGAGATTTAGAAATCCCCGATTTGCCGCGCTTCCGACGTTCGAGACGATCTGTCGATGGATGTGTCGTTTGGGATTTCTCGATTCTATGTAAACTATACATACTACGAACATTGAATTCATGCACAAAAATGTTCCTCATCATTGAAAAATTCAAGACACTCGTTACCGACAAATATCACAAATTAAGGCCTAGACGGTAAAAAGAGAAACTTACGCCCGTAAAAGCCCACGATCGTTTGCTCGTTAATATTACAATTTCTTTCGATCAAAATATGGTTCGTTGCCAAAAACAAAAATTGCAAAATTTACACGATAAATGTAACTTTACTTTTTCACCAAACTGAAGTTATCCCGCAGGATTTAGAGATCCTCGATTGTCCGAGTGGATTAACGTTCACGTCGACGAGTATGATGTTCGCCAATATGCAAAGTGTCGAAAATCGTGAGCGATCGCTTCTTACCAGAGTCCTCGAGACGGTCGTCCCGGACCTTCCTTAAGCCTCGCCAGACTTTGGGTCTCAAACATGGTCCATATGGTGGCGAAGAAGAGGGTTAACCCTCTTGACGCCTTCGCTCGACTTACCAAAAACTAGGGATACGTTTCTCGAAACGCCAGTGAAAAAGAGGAGACGCGTTGTACGCGGTATTAGAGCGGAGAGAAGCCACGAGAGTGATCCTACGTGTGAAAACTCGCATGCCTTGCCCCTCAAAGTTTACGATTTTTTTTTCTCGTTCCTCCTTCTCCGCTCCGTCCTCCTCCTCGTCTTCGCTTGACGCTGTGCTACGAGGTACAGTACATATATCGCGCTCTCGACCGCGTCACCTCGTCCTCGACTTTATATACGGCATTAATAATGATTTATAGCTCCGATCGAACGTTTATTGCCGTAAGCGCTAAAAACTGACTCTTAGAAAGCCATTAAAGATGGTATTTAAAAAAGGCTTCAAGACTCTCACGAGAGCCAACTCACAAGGACTCGGAAGTATAACAAAGTAACTAAAAAAATAAAATAAAAAATAAAAAGTAACAAAATTTGGACCATGAAAATTTAAGGTTTTTCCTGGGAGTCCAGTGAATTTATTTACTTTGTAAAGAGTCATTGAGTTTAATGGGATTTCTCACGAAGCTCACGTGCCCCGTCGGAAAAGCCCGGTTTGTGTCTCGATCGGAAACGATTTCCTGCCACCCAGCTTCTGCGCAGACCGAGCTGCGCACCGAGTTCGTCGATATGCCGTGAGGTTTTTGGTCGTCAGGAGGACGGGGCAAAACGGAGAGGTTGAGTAATAAAGACACCTCGCATGAGATTGTCAGAATCATACGTCCAGTTGAAACAATAATAGGGTAAATGTGGTGAATATGGGCCAGCCGATTAGTCCACAACTATCCACAACATATCCACAACTTCTACCCTAAATTCTTTGCTATCTCGCAAGCGCAATTTTCCCGTGTCATCGACATGTTGTCGATCGATCAGAATCAAAAGTACAGTTGAAATAATAATAGGATAAATGTGGTGAATATGAACCAACCGATTTACTGAACTCCATATTCCATATCCACAACTTCCGTCCGAAATTCTGGACTAACCCTGAAGCGAAGTTGTGCCGAGTCATCGATATGTTTTTCAGAAAGACATTTTTCTACCGACAGAATAAAAACCAACTTTTACATTACTCGAGCTCAATACTCCTTGGGACATAAATACTTGGCCCGATCCGAATAGTTCATCCGCCAGTCGCCTCGCGATCGCCGGTCTCACATATCGAGCATCCAGTGATCGATTCGGCGAGTCATAAAGCCGAATAATAAGAACAAGAGAGACTGAAATAGTGGAGGGACTCGCGGTTGGGGGTTCATAGGTCGGGACGGGTCAGCGCGAGCGAGTACGCCCCGAGCAGCGTTCGCCGAGAGCGTATATTTTACATTATAATTATCCCACACTGTGTGTGTATGTGTGTGTTAATAAACTTGCGTGATTCTTCGCAACTCTTCGAAACTGCCTGCACTCGATGTTCCTGACGTCACGAAATTTCCACTGGCTCCGAAGCAGCGACTTCTTCTTGTTTCTCGGGAGAGGCGAGTTCTGTCTCTCGTTCTCTCTTTGTGGAGCGGTCAGCGAGAGTCGGCACGAAGCGCGTCGCTCGTCCAATATCGATCTCATGACTTCCTTCGACGGCCGTTCTGCGAACCGATTTTCCACTCGGCTACCGCGATACAATGTATATTTATGTCTCTGCACAATATTCCCGATTCGACTTATCGCAGCGAGCTCCGGCGCGGATACGAGTTCGTCGATCCTCCCAGATAGGGCAGCACAGGCCAAGACCGACGAGACTGATTTTCGAGGAATTAATCGGCGACGTCGAGACGAGCGATGATTTACGTCTTCTCCGAAAAAAAATTGTCTATCTGAAAAGGATGAAAGTGATTTGACACTTTTCTGCTGATACGAAATAGAGACTTATAGATTTGGTGTGTTACTCGCTTAATTCGCGTGTTTCGTATCTTGGCATTAAATTTGAGCACTGGTTTGGGTCAACTTTTTTTGATAAATATCAGTTTTATGAGAACGACAAGACTAACTGATGGTGGCTAAAGTGGCCACTTCGTAATCGAGTGGAATTCAGAAGTTTTTCTTGTATTACCAAATATGATTTGTAAAATTATTTTTTATAATAATAATTTTTTTATTATACCGTGCATATTAAGAATTTGTGTTGCGTGGAGGCGATATGTTCTCAGCATCTGTTCGGTGTGTAATCGATCCATCGCCGATTAACCGGAGACAGTCCAAATGCAATTAAATTTTGTTTTCTTTTAATTATTGTATATAATTTTTTTTTTATTATACCGTGAATATTAAGATTTAGCCTTGGATCGGCCTGGATGTGTTCCAATGCTCGTTCTCGGCATCAATTCGGTGTATGATCGAATGCATTGCCGATTAACCGGAGGCAATCCAAATTGAGTTGTTCTCCGGCTCGCCGACGAACAAGACGAATCGTGGATGGCGAATTCAGAAGAAGGGAGATACTATATTGGTCCGAGCGAAGCGACGATAAGAGTTGCTCGTTCGAAAATTTAAGAGGCGGCCGACAACGCAATGAAGCAATATCTTCGCTGACCCGTGCCTTGCCGGGGTTGCGAGTCGTCGTCGTCATCGTCGTCGTCGTCGTCGTCGTTGTCGTCTTAGTGCCCAAGAGCAACATTGGCAACTGCAAAGTCGTCGACCACTTCGAAGCTAATGAGAGAAGAAATGATGTCTCGCTTTATTGCTTCAATTCAATCGATACGGGATTCCGCGAATGTATAACTCCGTCCAGTTGGTCTTTCGATGATCGCGATGCCGTGTGGTTGCTCCGTTGGACGAGTTTTCCAGAACAAAAATTGAATTTTTTCCAGTCTATTGATCGGGATCGGAAAGTAAAATTAAAAATAACGTAAAATATAATATACGATTATTAATATATCAAATCTCAGTTCACAATATTAAAAATTCTCAACGAAAATAACATCGCGACACAGTTATGTACGTGCTCTATATAGTCGACAAGTTTGCTGAAACGAAAAATATAGACGTTGTGCAGTACGGAATTAAACGAAAAACATCGGATTCAAAAAAATTTCAAGCGTCACGAAAAAATTCCACTTTACAAATTGACTTTTCCCTGACTTCTCCGGGTTCCAACAAATCCCTGACGTTTCCCGGTTTTCCAGGTCCGTGGCAACCACGTTATACCATCGTCATCGAAGAATGCGGCTTACGAACAATAGCCACTGGTTGTTTATTATCGGCAGCGAAAGTGCGAGTATACAAAACAATCGCAATCGCAGCACGGGACCGGTCGCGTGCCGACTGCAGCGCATATCGTTCACCTTATCACTGTACTATCACGATAGCAGCTAATCAGCTTAGGATGACTCGTGAGCCTCCGCCGCGCGATAGTGCGAGCCCGAATACTCTCAGAGGATCGGCGATCGCATTTCAATTTTTTGAGCCGTCTCTCTCGGTCTCCGCGAAAAAAAGAAAAAAAAATCAAAGTTTTTTTTTTCGGCGTCGGTCTTCAAGGTGCTCACGTGCTCCCACCTCGGGGATTCTCGGGGCCGTGCAACCGCACTCGTCGAGACAGACCCACGCAGGAGATCCCTCGCAGCCGGTCGTCAAACACATGCGAGAAAACCGTCGGGGGTGTGTTTGCACGTTTTACGACGACCATGCCAGCAGGAATCGCCCAACACGATCCCACAGGGGATTTCGTACCTCCCGCTCGTACCTCTCGTTGAAAACACCGAAAGCGAGGATGCGGAGAAAGAATGAAATTTAAAAAATTTCACAGTAGAAATGTGATTTTTTTTTTCACCGCTCTGTTCTCTTTGTGTTTCATAATCAAGCGGGCCTGATTTGATTTTTTTTTTTAATATTTACAATATTATAAACAATGTTGCCATAAAAAACTCGGCGGAAGACGTTCGAAAAAATTGGGAAAAGTAGTCCATTTTGCCCCGCTCCCGCGCTATCGACATATCACCGTCCATCAAGAGACGCGGTAGCGTCTTGACGGAAAGTCCTTAAAAAGCCAAGTTTTTGAGCGAACACACAAGGATATTTTAACACACAAGGATATTTTATATGATAATATCGTCCAGCAAATTAACTTCCTATATAAGAATACAGAGATTGTCGATATCATACTGAAAATGGTGGATGAAAGTGGCGCCTAAACAAGGTTTGGTCAAGATAAAGTGCACCGGTTCGGTGCGGTCTCAGATAATCCGAGGTGGCAAATCGTTTGCGATAATACAAGATAGCCGAGAAGTTAGATGTATAGTATAATAAAGAGAGAGAGAGAGAGCGAAACAGAGATGCGGATAATGAAAGGCGAAGAACCGAGTCGAATAGCCGCATATTAGCCTATCTTTGCCGGTTCGCGTGCGGCGGTTACCGCGGTAGCGGAGATGAATGGACTTGTCGATTGCAGCTATCGCTATTTCTACTCTGTAAGTTATCATAGCGAGAGACGGCGGGCGTAGTGAGCTGAAATACACTCGAAGATCCGCGGTGAACGACGAGTTGCTACACACGCGATTATATGACTTTTTTATAATCAGTACGAGCTCGAGAGCGCGCGTCTCTCGCATAGTAGCGCCTAATCTTGCGCGGCGGCTAGACGCGGCGGCGACACCGGAATAAAAGGTTGCAGAATCATATCCACACTGTGCGTCCAGCCGGTTATGGCTCGAGTAGCCTAATTTTTTTTTTCTTTGCACGCAAGTATAAACTTTGATCTTACTCACGTTTGAATTCCGTCTCCAGTTTCAAGCTCCACACGCCATCCGGCTCTTGGAACACCGGCTCGAACACCAATGCTATCCACCGCTGAGGATTCTTGATCGGATTCATGAAAATATAAAAATACAACCATAAATATGTCAAATCCACGTGGAAACAATTAAAAACTAAATATATGTAAAATATGTCTAAACAATTTTTCAAAAAAAGGAACAAAGCAAGGACGTACGGAAATACGTCACTGTCGGTTTGAAAATGTCATTTTCCGACCAGCAATGACTGCCACACTGAGAAAAAAAGATTGCTTGGATTGAACAAAAGCCACGGTAACATGCGTTCAAAGCTGCTATTTGGTTGGTAAAACTAAAACACTCGTTTGTCGAACGATCATTCGCTTCAGTCGATTCAAAATATGTCAACATAAATAAATATTTTTCTTGTATCAATAACACAACGTCATTGAACGTATTTCACCGCACTTTGGTTGATCCAACCATTTGTTTTTCTCAGTGCAGGCAAAGTACCGCGATTCTTGAAAATTGTAAGAAAAAATCACTTTCCAGAATACATATAAGATTACCACAATATCGTTAGAATCTAATGAGCGATAAGATGCAAAGTCCATCTGCAATCTGACGCGATAACGTTGCGGGTAGCGTTGCATGGGCATAGTTGACGCATGTGCTACTGCGTTCAATACGGAAGAGATTGGATTAATTGAGCTACGGGTATTCCGGAGCTATAACGCTAAAGAAAGAAAAAAAAAGAATGGCAAACACTCGCGTTCCCGCGAACGCCGACGACGTGCGTACACGCGCTCTCACATAACAGCGAAGGAACACCTGGCCTCTTGGCTTATCGGAAATAGGCAGGAACGCGCCCATATACCCGACGACATGCACAGGCAGAGACCGTTCTTCCATAGCGGGCACTATTATAATACTAATATTACCGTATGTAATACCGGGGACACGAGCGGCCACTGTGCCCACATGTAACGACCGATGTACAACGCTACTCACTTCCCCTTTACCCGTGGACAATGATTTCACTGTTTCCAAATTTACCGTATTATACGCACGAACTTTAGCCGTTTCGGTCTTTCGATTCCACGGTCCGTGTCACTGCGAATACCCGCTTCGACGTTACGAGAATCAGCGGATCTAGAAGCTCCGACTTAGGCTCTGTATCCTTTGATTTTTTTTTTTCTTTCTTTTTTGAGTCGAGATAAATAAGGCATTCATTGAATCTATGGAGATCTTTTAGAGAGACAGTGAGATCTGTGTCGCATCGATTACAAAGACTGGTGTTGTCCGAAACCCGATTGGGTCTTGCTATAATTTTTTTTTTTAAATTAGTACCTGGATGAACATACGGCCCTTTGATTGACTGCTATCAGTTGACGTTAATATGAAAAAAATTTAATAACAATATTTGAATCTGCTAGAGGATATATCTAAATTATTTGACAATTTTGAGACGTTTCTTATTAATCGAAAATGCAACGGTATACACAGTGCCTAATCTACGTCTTCGTGATATTACATAATGATCAATCCGGTCACCCGACTCCTTCAGATAAAATAAATGTGAATTTATACATATATATGTCCGTGTATAAAAAAAAAAGCGTAACTCACGATAACCCAGTATTTTGAGCTTCACGCCTCTGTTTCTTAATTTCGGTAATTGACAGTCCGATGTTTTTAATTAACGAACAAAGTATAAACGACGATCGATCTTTTTTCAGAACAGAATTGTAAAAATAACGAGAAAAAAAATTAACTGCGGATGTTTGCGGACGAGAAATGTTTATCAAACGTAGAAACCTTTTTTACCGTGTGCATTTTTTTTCGTTCACGGGAAAAGCCCCTTTATAAATAAAATACAGATTTCAAGAAGAAAACGTGATTGCATTTAGTGCATTTAGTATTTCGGATAAAAGAAAATGGAAATTTGGTTCAAAATTCGATAAAGTCAAATAAAATCAAACTTCGATCGAAAAAAAACGGATTAAAAATCGTTTCTTCGGCAACAATCTAGTCTTTATCGAGGATTTTTTTCAATTTTTATTTAAAAAAATAAATAAATAAAAATTTGCACAAAGATGAGTGCGCATGGAACTAAGGGGAGAGCAGTCGGATCGTCGCTGATAAATGCGACGGTCCTGACCTCTCCAATTCGATTAGGTAACGTCAATAAGGTCGGTCCAATGTCATACTCGCGATAATAAACTACGAGCTACGCGCCGATAATGTTCATGAGCGTATAATGTGCGTGAAAAATCATAAAATTTCGGGATTGAAGTATTTGATTGGTAATCGAAAAGATTTGCCGAGTTTTGATTTCAGATGAAAGCGAGAAATCTCTTTGGCGTCGAGAAACTTGGTCGAAGAGTTGATCGCTCTTCGTCCTCGTGACGCGACTCGCGTGACACATGAAGTATGCATAAATGCGGCCGCGGTTCCTTGATGCATTACTGGCAATTAGTCATGAAGCGAAATCGATCTTTGAACGAAGGCAATGCTGCTGGCGACAGAGAAACGGCAGAACAAATTTTCCAGCACAATCTTAAATCAGATAAAAATTCCTGTTATTTTTATGCTCGAAATATTAAACATCTTCTTCGTTTGAGGACAAAGTTTCGAAACTGCTTTTTTGATGATGACAAATAAAAACTAACAATTATTCAATCGATAATTGTCAATGAAATATTACTCCTTTACTCGATATCCACCAACGAAAAGTTACAAAATGCCTCAACCAAATCCGATCCTATATAGTAAAAAAAAAATATATATATTTGCAGAAATTTCGCGAGAAATGGATCACATGAGATTATAATTTTCTTGTGATTTTTTTTTGGTAATTGCAAATAAAAAATAACAATTATACAATTGTTAATTGTCAATGGAATATTACTCCATTAATCGTTATCCAACAGCGCAAAATTGCAAAGTGCCTGAAGCAAATCCGGACTTTTATAGTTAACAAAAAAAAAGTATATACATATATTTGCATGAATTTCGCCATAAATGGCTTACATGGGATATTGCCGGTTTGCTGAAAATTACGAGTATTATGATGATGATGACGATGACGATCGTACGCGGACCTGCGACCGTCTGACCCTCGACGATCGAAAATAATATTTTTATCTGCTACAGCGAGCAACGGCTCGCACGTAGCTTCAACCTCGTCGTTCCCAACACACGCACATTTTTCTCGATCTCGCTCTTCTTCTTCTTCTTCTTTTTTTTTCCACGTCCTCGCTTTCTTCCACACATCGGTCATCACTGTGCGCACATAGACGCACACGTCCGTCGCGTCCGTACCGATGGGCGACTACGTGTGTGACCCACCGCACTGAGTCCGTACGTATAGTAAATCGTACATAGCCGAGCGGCGAATGAGAGAGAGATAAGGGCCCTCGGTTATTTTTGTAACGTACCGGCTAGCAACAGTTCTCGGTGTCTGTCTTTCTGGCGGGATGTCCATTCGTTTTTTTTTTTTTGCTTATTTTTTTCTCTCCCAATTCTTCTCGCGTTTTTACGCTCATCCGGCTTTTTTTTGCACAATAACGTTCGATCCTGACCGCGCTGCCGTATCTTTGGCAGAAACACATCAAATTTCAACCTTCGTTGGAGGGTCAAAGGGCTTCAAGCGACAAGCATTTTTTTTTTTTTTTTTTTGCTCGGTCGTAATTATATTTTGACCCGATTTTTGTATTTTGAAAATGAGAAAAACGCGATGTTCCGAGTAGAATGAGCACCGTGAACGAGAACCGATGACCATTGTATTCACACCAATATATCACTGCTATCATATTCCTCGTTGGTCGAGACTTTATCTAGCTGCCGGAATGATTATCTTTTTAAGTGCAGACAAAAATTGCACACATTACTTCGTAATATTTAACAAAATATATTGACCGTTTGCCTTTTGATATTGTTATTGCCAGAGTTGGCCTGTACTTGTTTGGTACTTCAAGTACGTGCTTAAAGTACGAAAGTACTTTTCAAGTAAAACTTCAAGAAAACATGTAGGAACGAAGGGGAACCCTTTTCGTTTTTTAAATACATTTTGTTATATATCATTCTACGATGATGTTTAATTTTTTTACGCTAATGGTTCTGCATAGATAAAATTAAATAATGTTAATCAAATTGTAAAATTGTCGAGCCAGTTTTCTGTAAATTCATTCATATTCGCTTTTTATGCAGATTACCAAACTGTATAATTTAATCAAAAGATAGAAAAAACTCCTCAAAATTGCAATTTCGTAGCTATCTCAATTATCACAATATTTATTCGAGTCTCGGAAACAGTTAGTAAAAGCTTTTTTTTAAAGTATGTAACGATGTTTTTAATTTTTCCCGTAATGGTCTTTCACACATAAATTCAAATAATGTTAATCCAATTATAAAATTTTCGAGTCCGTATTTCGTAAATTGATTTATCAAAATTGGCAATGACATTTCTTTAAAAATTGCAATTTCGTAAATATTTCAATTCTCGCAGTATTTAATCGAGTCTCGTAAAGGTTAACAAGTAAAAAAAAAAAATGTAACCCTTTTTTTTTAATTTGTTTTTCTAGTCGTTCTTGGCGAGTATGTCGAGGGTGAGGGAAATCAGGAGCCGCAGATCGAGGGGGAGGCCATGGCGGTGGAAGCCGTCGAGGGCGACGAGGAGGCAGGCGTCGTGACGATAAAGATTGAGAATAACGTCGAGCACGAAGCGGTTCTACGGCAGCAACATCATCAGCAGCAGCAGCAGCTCGAAACAGCCGGGTACGCAAGCAGCGTCGACGAAGGCGGGGATGGCGTGGGCGTAATGGAGGCGGGTCGACCGGAAATGGAAAATGGCGTCCTGGTTGAACCGAGCGTCGCCGAAGCGGTCGCTATAACCGTCGGTGCTGACCACGAGGGCGATCCCAACACGACATACACCCTTCATCAACTTGGCTACACGACGCATCACATCATTCACGATAGGTATATTTTCATATTTACAAAAAAACATTCCACCGAAACGATAAAAAGATCAACCCTCGACCTTGCCAATTCTTACCGATAATTTATAGCAAATTTAGTCCGTAAATTATTAAAAATTTCTGTTCTAACAATTTTGTTGAATGAACTCTGACATAGAAATTGAAAATTTGAATTTTTTGGTTTTAGAGACTCAAAGTAAAAAAAAAAAAATGACCAATTTGTATAATATTCTCGACGGTTCACAAGTGCACAAAAAAAAAGAATTCTCCTTTTTAAAAATGATATTATGTGATACTTCACTTGAAAAGGGTGTTTCGCATAGCGATACATCAAACGCCAAATGACAAAATTTCCCCGAACTGCCAAAGTGACTTGATCCCCAAAAAGTAATTTCCTCTCTCATAAATACCGACATATTGTTTACGATTCGCCAAAAACTCCGAAAGCATTGAAAACGTGCAATCTTCGTCCCCCAACCTATCATCCGAAACCCGCAACAAAGCTTGAAAAAAAAAATCTGATCCCGAACCCGGTTCTCTCTTCACCCCGTAAAAACAGCAGGGATTACTTGTCCTCGGGTTCGCCGCGTTACGAGGGTGGCGCCGTCGAGCTAAGGGAGGATCAGCAGCAACAGGTTTCGGGCCAGGCTCATCCCCTCCACGCTCACCATCATCATCACCACCACCACCACGGCGCTCCTCATCATCAACAGCAGCAGCAGCAGTCCCAGCAGTACGGTCAACTCGGGGCGGGAGAGATCCCGGTTCCCGAGGGAGGGGATAGCCGCCACCGTGTCGACGAGAGCTCGCTCCCGTCCGAGGAAAATCGAGTCAGCAGTCACATGCCTCACTCCACGATGCTCCGGTACAGTACCGAGACGCTCTCGCCACCGACGGACCATCACCATCATCAGCAGCAACAACAACAGAGCCATCATCAGCATCATCAGCAGCACCACTTGACTGATCCACATCTCCAGCAGCAGCACAATTCGCTCTCGGTCCATCGTCATCTTGAGGACCATCATCACCACCATCATCAGCAGTCCCACCATCAGGAGGCTGTCGAGCGCGTCAGCGGTATAGTGGCAGCGATGAGGGGTACGAGAAGTGACTTTGCTCTCGGACAATTGTTTCCGTCATTGGCCTCGGCGGTATCTTCGGGACAGGTCGCCGGGCCGATCGACGGCAGTGCCGGCTCTCATCATCACCATCATCACAGCCAGTTGGATGATGTTTTGCCGGAGGACACCTACATACAGCATCAGATACGAAGTTCGAGCGTAGGGGGTGGTGGTAGTGGGGATAACGGGGGTGTTTCGCCACCGGTCAGAACCGGAAGTTCACCCGGCTCGAGCAGAAGTCCTCACGACGAGCAGGGAATCTCCTCGCCTCACAGACACGCCACTCAGAACGACGGTGGTTACAGCCCGAACGATCAGGGAAGACTCCAGAGCTTCACGCATCTTACCGCTATGCAACCGCCATCGTCCGTGCAGGCCAATCACAATCTTCAGGATACCGACAGGGTCTCCGATCAGATTTACATGGATTCGATCTACTCCCATCACAACGCCGCTGGCACGCCACATCATCATCAGGAACACGATCAGACACCCTCCACGCCACACTCGCCCAGCGGGACGATGTCAAGGTTAGTCTCGATTTTTGTATGTCGTATTTAGGGCTTTGTTTCATATGTGAACCGAGAGATCGAAATCTGCGCGTTCGCCTGCTCCGGAGGTGGCAGAAAGCATCGTTAGGGTAAAAGTGTGATTATGACCTATCTGAAGTACCAATGATTAATCAATGATGGATCGAGCCGGTCCGTATTCACGACTTTGACTCTGAAGTTTTCGTTAAAGTACGTTTCTATGATTTTAACATTGACGCGGTTGATTAACGAATGTAACGATTGCGATTCGTGATGAATTTCGTGTTAATCTTTTGCTCGGCCCCGTCAGCAATTTGTCCGGATAGTCTGACAACTTTGATGGGCACTGAAGTAGTTAACAAAGTTTCGAATTTATAGGCAAAATGAGTTCATTTCATGCCAATCTGCTGTTCGACGAGTGGACGATTGAAAGATTCTTCTCGAGCACCTCCGCGTTCCTGCAGGGATTACGGTACTCCAAGACACAAGAATACAATCTTTCGTTTCTCGTTCTCTCTTACGCCCTGCCGTGAAGAGGAAACACGTCACCTCTCGCGGTCGTCGGGTATATCCCGCAAAAATATTTGCCCGACAGCTTAAGGGTCGTTACACACGGTGTACCCGGTTTCGTGTGTGCGTAGGGCCGAACGAAAGCGCGGACCGCTCGCTCCTGCGAGCATCGCCCGGGTATGGAAACGATGCCGTACACCGTGACAGTGTAGAATTTCGGCGACGCCGCGTTACCGGCCTATGCCAACAACCCCGCTGCGGCGAAAGCCGCTGAAACAGAGACCCAGAGTGTTTTCCTGTGTTTGTTGATTCTCGCTCTCTGAGACGCGCGCCCTCGTGCTACGCAACATCGAAATGACAAATTTATTTTTTATTTCCTCGGGATAGTGAAAATTTCCTTTTAATTTCATTTGTAATTTTATTTTTAAATTTTATTTCACAAAATAAATAAAATTCATGCTTTTTCACGTGAGAGACAATTAAAGAAAAAAATGTATCTCAAAAATATAAAAAAACGGAGACTCGAAGACGGCTTTCAAGCTGCATTGGGTAACGTTACCTCGAAGTAACTTTCGTTCTTCGTTCGCGTTTAGAAAAATGATATATTTACAACACACATAGTCTGGCACTTTATCGTTCTCGTGGATGAGCTCATCTTATCAGATCGACATCCGCGTATGTGCCCGGCTACCGAGATTGATCAATCGAGCGACGTGATCGTACACACATACCGTTTCGTTTACTCGGAACAAACGTGTGTACAATAAATTACACTTCGGCTATAACACCCGTTACTGTAACGCGAGAGGAGCGACTCGTGGAAGATGCGCGTTACACTTGGCGTTTACGGTTTACCTACAGTCTATTATCGGGATTTTTATCTGAGGAGCACACAATCATCATATATAGATATACACCGGTATGTATAAAAAGCATTGCTCGCTATGTAGGCCTCCCAACGTACGCGATCAGTTTTATCTTTTTACACTTATTTTTTGCCTCTCCGATAGGTCTCAATCGATCGACGATAAAATTCATTCAGGAATTCGTTGAAATCGTTGATAATAAAATCTAAGCTCTATATAAAATTTTCAAAATTTGATCAACGTGGAAACGATCTACTGGACGAACAATTAGATTAACGCTCCAAATCCGCTTCGTTCCACTTTGCAGCATTTCGCTTGTGAACTGGTCGATTACATTTAATTAATTTAATTTAAAGAATTAAAAATAATGAATAACTTAAATAAATGAAAAATGATACCATATCGTGTCTCGAAAGCGAGAACGAAATGGTGGCGATACTTTGTTATAGTCTCGCGAATTGCACAGTCGAAGTTATTGTTTCATCGGAGATAGATAAAATCTGGTTTAAAAAAAAAAAGTGTTAAAAGATTTGTTTTGCCGTTCCGCCGCATGATAATGTAATTTAAAAAAATGTGGGTATTAATCCTTGGAGAGTCCATGCAGTTAAATATCTGCTGCGGGTAGCACACGCATGTTATGACTTCCGAGAATCCTTCCGTGGAAGCATATCGTGGTCGTATCCGATGCAATAAGGATATGATATCGGGTTGTCGGTTTAATACGAGAGAGCGTCCTCGACTGTGTTCCGAATCGCGCGGATCGACTTTCGTTCCGACGACCCGGAACGAACGTCGCAGCAGCCCTTGAAACATACCTTCGAGAGATCAAATCGCACACTGTTGGTAAATCCTTTTGTCTGAACCCTTAAGAAAAGACGAGAGCGATTTATCCGTCAACTTTTGCACAAATACAGAATATGTCTATATGCTATTAGTTTATTTTTTGAAGTTTGACAGATAAGTGTTTTATGTACGTAAAACACTTATCTGTCCATCTTCAAAAAATCAATGTTTGCACAACAAATTAAAAAAAAAATTATTTCAGTATCACAAGAACCTTTTCGTTGATTCAGAAGATAACAGTGCTGACCAGACAGTAATCTACTCGACATGAGGAACGTAGAGCAAAAAATAATTTTTAATATACACTCGGGAAAGTCCAGAATCGAATAAATAAATCGAATGAAATTTCGAAGCTTACATATATTTCGGAAAAAAGTTTCGTGCGCGCGACTCGAGATTGAAGTGACTTGAAACCCTCGAAACATACCTTGAAGAGATCAAATTGCGGACTGTTAGTAAATCCTTTCGTCTTCACGTTTAAGGAAAGACGGGATCGATTTTCCGTCAACTTTTGCATAGATATAGAATATATATGCAGAGATATATATAAAACAAAAATTCATTTACTGTGGCAAGAACCTTTGATAGACCTTGAATCAAAACCGTACATATTCCAATAATTCGTAAGATAACAGTGTTGACTAGACTCTAATCTACTCGAGTAGATCAAAAAGTAATAAAAAAAAATCCAGTCGGAAAAGTCCAGTGAATCGAATGATATTGTGCAGTATATACATATCTCGGAAAGAAGTTCCACGTGCGTGACCGACCGCGCACACGTGCTCAAGATACTTCTGCTTATAGCCCAAGTGCCCGCTGAGTATCCTTGTTTCACGGTTGATGCATTCGGCCACCTTTCACGCGGGTCTCGTGGCATTTCCGACTGCGCACACTCCGCGTGTTATTATTATGTATTTATGAGTTCGACGAGCCTCGAAGCGAGCGCGCCCGCGGTCGCCGAACTTGTGTTAATTAGTCGAACCTCAGGCGATCGCACAATTTCTGACCTCCCAATGCACTTGTGATGGTACTCCGAGCGTGTTGACGCTACTATATCGAAAGCTTGTTACGGAGTACTTTCTCAAAAATCCCAGTCTTTCGAGAAAATGTAATTTGAAAAAAATCATTCACAGCTAAAACTGTGCATCAAAGTTCTCGGCTTTCGGTTTTTTTATTTTTATATAAAAAAAAACCTTTTACGATAACATGAAACTATAATTCAATCAATGAACAATAAATAAATAATGAAATCATATTGCATATCTGGTACTTGGATTTTTGGATTGGAGCAAGAAAAAAGTACTGCGTTGCATACGAAAAAAAGAAGAAAAAAAAACCTTTTACCGTGACATGAACCTGTAAATCAATCAATTAAAAGAAATTCATAATGAAATTGTATTGCGTATCGGGTGCTCGGATTTTCGAATTGGAGTAAGAAGAGAAGTGTTGCGTTGCATACGCGAAAAAAGAAACGTAGCACGAAATTCGTACGTCGTAGGCGGCAAAGCCGAAAGTCGTGAATCCTCCTTCTCCTCGCTACCTTCTCAAAGCTTCACCACTTGGTGATTTTGAGAGAGAAACAGCACGCGTTACATATGTTTGTGGTAGGGGTCGATGGTGTCGCGAGTGGGAGAGTTGGCGAAGCCGCAGGAGGGGAAGTTCTGGTGGCCACCTTCGAGGGCCTCCACGCTTATTCGCCTGCAACGTTTCGTCAACTCTCTGCAAGCGATTCAGCTCAGTTCTTGTCTGCCTGTGGTGACAGATACGGGCCAGCTCTCCGGCAGATACATTTTTTTTTTTTCGTTCCTTCAATTACCACTAAAACATTTTATCACGGTTCTCGAGGTCGAGAAAAGAAGAGGAGAGTTGCGGCGAAAAAAAAAACATTTTTTTTTTTTTTTAATAACTAAATCGGTGAATTGGCAAACCAACTTCAAAATGCAGTGAGTTGAGATTTATTTATACATACTCTTACAAATGCACACATACACACACATATGTATGTACATATATATATAGGTATTTATATGTGTGTTAAACACATATTATGGAGAATGGAAGAGAGAAAGATAAATTGACAGAGAGCAGTCTATAAATGCGTGCTATCGTTTATAATGACCATGTGTATCTGTCCGCGTCCATTATCTTGTTCTGTTTGGGCTTGTTTCACGATAACGTCGACGACTACCAGACCAATGAGTATCCGTAAGTTTAATAGAGTCTGTCGGACTTGCGCTTTTATTTTATTTTTTGTTGTTGTAATTATTGCTCTTTTTAGTTAAAAAAATTATATGGATAAAAATTATTTTAGAAAATGGAGCTTTGGAGAATTGGTTTAAAAAACTTGGAACTGTTTTCTTTAAAACCTGGTCGGGTGGCCGATTTATTTCTTTGGACGTGATATTGCTATCTGGATCATTGAGGTGTCGAGCGCTTTGGTCGGCGGATTAGGAAGTGCTTAAACTTTATATATGATGTCAAATTTGTGCGATTTTTTTTTCTTTTTCATCAACATTTTGATTTTTTAACGCAATCGATCGTTTCATCGATCGTTTCTCGATCGATGAAATAATATGATTAAATTAATTTTTTTCCCTCCTCTCGTTGCGTCGTGTTTGCAATTTAGTTTACGTGTATGTACTTTTTTTTTTTTTTTTGTTAAACTCGAGATTGGACTTTCGAGCGGAGCGACCTTATCGCTGCTCCTTCCGCATCGTAACTTTCTTCGTGCTCACAATAAACTACTGTCGAGTGCGACGTCGCAGTCTTCGGAAAACAAATGTTACTTTTTACTCCACTTGAGCTTGATTCTTCTGTAAACTTGCGCAGGCATTCGATATTTTATTTCAGTCGGATTTAACCGTGGAGTGTCGTAAATCATGAATTTTTCGAAAATTGTAGATCCAAAAAAATAACAAAAATGTTCTAATCTGTACCGGTCTCGTAAATAACTTGGACAAATATTTCAAGATCCCCGAGGCGCCTGTCCGTGCGCGACGAAAGTGGAATATCGTCGTACATTCTATCCGAAGATGTACCCTCCGGACGTGTAAAAAAGATGCTCACCCCCCCCCCCCCCCCCCGACAATCTCTGGACAGCGACCCGATGCGACTCGGCAAACATAAAATAGTGTCCCACTTTATCGTATATTTTGCTGCTGATAAACTCTCGGGTCTCATCGCTTCTCGAAATCCCTCAAAATCATATTTGTACATCGCGTCAAGAGCAATAACGTGGGTTAACGCTAAATCGCCTTTTATCGTCGAATCGTCAGAATTATCATATTACGTGTATAATATATATGTATAACACCGTGAAATCAATCATCATTTATGCAAAAAGTAAACGAATTATCATAAAATTTATCCCTTATCATTTTATCTTGAATATTTTAACGTCGATTGTAAAACTCGCAAAACGTGAAGATCAAAAAAATTCTTACAACATTTTTTCGATCTCAGTGTTTGAGCCGAATAAAATGTAGCTCGTATCGGATTATCGACTTCGCTATCGATATCCGAACAGTGCAAAAAATAAAAAAAATATATCACAAAATTTATCCCTCATAATATTTTCTTCAATATTTTAACGTCGGTTGTAAAACTTGCATAAAATGTGAAAAAAAAAACACAAAACTTTTCTTCCTCTGTGTTTGAGCTAAATAATATGTAGCTCGTATCGGATTATCGACTTCGCTATCGATTCCGAACAAACACGGTGACCCCGGGGCCTCTCCGTTCGCCAGACTTTCACTATCTCGGCTTCCAGAATTCTTGCTCCTTCTTCTTCGTGAGTAAGAGATCTGTCGCTGCCGTGAGAAGCGAGCACCTTATCATGCGTGGATTCTCGTGATACGTACACACAACACACGTCCCTCGACGTGGTCGTGAGGGAGCTATAACCCCAAGACTCCTCCTCAAAGCGGCTTAGGCATTGGATTTCGCGAATTATGCATTTAACTCTCATGCACGTATGCCGTGTAAAATAGTGCCTTATTTTTTTTACTCGCACACTATACGGGAAGCCAACATCTCTGCTCGCTCTGAGAAAACGTCTCAGGACATTTGATCCTGCGAGAAATTCTACCGTGTTGTAACACGATGAATTCACTCGTCCTGTCTTGCGATCTTCAACTCTTTCGACATTGCCAACTCGTCCAATTATCTTGTTATTATTTACACACTCAATGCTCACAACTTACCGAGCGAATACATTTGCACTATCAAGTTCTCCATCCTCGCAATTTTCCAATCATGAGTTTTTATACATATTAGTTTTCTAATTTTAGTTTTATCGCCTCATCGCGTACAAATTGACCCTGGAGAATTTGACACGTTGTTACTATAAAGGATTAAATTTAATCGGATCGAAAGAAATATCGAAGTTGCACGAGTGATTAAATATATGTTGGTTTCTTTTGAAGTAATTAATTAACTTTCTTCGGTAATAATTAATTCTATCGTCACGAACAAACACCTAGAAAAGGGCAGCGAAAAATCAAGAGCGGGGTTGGGTGAAAGGTGCGAGAGAAGAGATTACGCGTCGTCATCAACAGAGTGGCGAGAAGATTCTCGGAAGAAATCCGAGATACGTTATTAAGCTCGTGGACTGTTGGTAATTGTGTGCCCGGGCACGCATACGATTCTCGAAGGCACGCACTCACGCACTCCCGGTATATTTTACACACGATGTGTATTTGATATATACACCACCTTGCGTCGTGCTCTCGATTCCCGCTAATGCCCGAGTCTCGGCGTCTACTCCGCTATACCAATATACATCTGTAATGCTCTCTCGTTACGTCACTCGTCAACGATTCTAGCCAGAGACCACCTATACGGCGTGGACTGTTAATTGTATCGGGTGAACTTCTCTCCGAGCCTCAGCTATGAAGTTATTGCATTTCGTTTTTTATTGTTTACCGAAGAAATTTATTTGTTCAAGCGCCGACTCACAAACTTATTGATTTCAATTCTTGGGTTTTTCCGAGAGTGTTCAATGGTTTTGTTTGTGTGAATACTTTTTCGTTACGTCACTCGTCAACGATTCTAGCCAGAGACCACCTATACAGCTTGGACTGTTAATTGTGTCGGGGAAAAACTTCTCTCCGAGCCCTCGTTAAAAAATTATTGCTTTTAATTTTTATTGTTTACTGACCAATTTTTTTGGTCGCCTAACAAATTTATTTATTTTAACTTTTGTGAATGCTCTCTCGGTACGGCGCTCGTCAGCTATTCTGTTGACGAGCTGTTAAAGACTGTCCATTGTATCGGGTAAAAACTTCTCTTTGAATCCTTAGTTCAGAAGTTATTGCATTTCACTTTTATTGTTTACCAAATGTATTTATTTATAATTTTTGGTGTTTCTTTAAATGTTCAATGATACGTTTTGGTTTTTTTTTGTAAAAAAATCTAAGTATTCGTGTCTCAAATATCGCTCGTTTTGGATTGCTTCTTTTCGCTGGAAAATTAGAGAATTTCCGCACACTTTGTTCGACGCACTTAGAGATGCACCGTTGCACTTTGCCGTAGGCGCGGTACCCCGGAGTTCCGGAGCAACGGTTCGACCGGGAAGACCGTCTTGTCTTCCCGGTTATACCCGTTTGGTTTCCTTCCTGTGTCTCCCTTTCTCCCTCACTTGCCTGCGTTACCATGCAAAGTACTTACCAGTTATACTGGCGAGGCCCGTGCCGGCCTCTTTTCTAGGATTTCCCGAGCGACACGACAGCGTTGAGTGTCGCGTGTCCGACATTTACATCAACGCCACTTAAGCCTAGAACTTGTCCCTTTCTAGGACGGAGTGCTACACCGGTTTGTTCCATTCGATTGTTTATTTTTTTTACCAACTATGACATTTTTTTTCGATTGTCGCAATTGTTCGAAAAGTTTTTTTTTTTTTTCTTCGACTTTAATCTTCAAATGATTTCTTAAGATAAGCCGATTCTTAAATTCTGTCGTACGATCCCGACCTGCCTCAATAGTGTTACGCTAGCACGAATCGTTCGAGCCACTCAATCCGTTCGGCGTCGAGGATTTCACGTGGGACACAGTCATCGGTGTCGGATTCGTCGCTAATAAAGCGCAGACTATACAATAATCTACGTAAAACTTTGTGGACATTGAGCTTTGTATTAAATGCGTTAGTCACGGTGTCCAGCTACGTCACTGAATTTTCTGTCATCCGAGCGAGAATCGGCTCTGACGATCGCGCCACATCGTACTCACGTAGTGACATATATAATTCTATATATATCAAAGCCGCAAAGTAGACTATCAACGACGTCAGGCACTTTACGAATCGACCCCGTTCACTTCCCTATTTGTCGTCGTGCTCGATACAATAATTTTTTCTATAATTCATCCTGTGTAAATATTATTTTTTTTTTTATTCGGTATAGACTAAAAAATGTCAACCTTTTTTTTATGTTCGAGTCACAAGACACTATAGCTTCGGGGAAAATCCATACATTTCATTTGGGCTTGAAAAATATGAAAAATACTGTTTTTTTTTTTTTTTTCAAAGAAAAATGCATAATGTTGCCTGAAAAATAAAGCACATGGAAAAGAGTGTAAGACGCTCGTTCCGCTATCGTCATGTTCCCAAGGCTTTTGCTCGTGATCCACGTGCAGCCTTTCAAGAGTTCTGTGAAGAAAAAAAAAAAAAAAAATGCATAGTGCATAATAATTAGCGTCGTTCGGACAGTAGCGCGCCTCCGCCAGGCGAACGAATCGTTCGCGCGGACACGCGGCGCACGCGCTACAATTAACAAATGAGCCGGCGAGCACGTACGGCGACGACGGAACGTGCCATGGCGTCGCAGACCCAAGGCCGCATCCGTATTGACATTTGGTACAGAGCGTTACTTCGTGTGTGCATCGTTTATTTTCTTAAATCACCCCCCTCCCTTCCCTCCCGCGTTGAAGAGACTTGTCGCCAGATCTGTCGTGCTGTCAACAAACGAAACATGTGCCCTTCGCCGCAGTCGTGCTTCGGAACCCCTCAACGATTCGATTAGATCGACACCAAATTGCCGACCCACATCACACGAATAAATATAGCGGTAAAAACATTTTTTTTAACCCTTTAAAACATACATTTTGTTTTGTTTTTTTTTTGTCAAATACGAAGTTTCAAATGCATCGGTTGATTTATAATGCATTTTTTCTGAATTCAAAGATGAGTGTAGAAGAGAGTAGAATAGAATTTAATTTTCCCCTGTACGGCTTTCGCTTTTTACACACTCTTAAGACGTCCTCTCCTTATACACTAAGGCATAATGATAAAAATTAAATCTGTTTTACCACGTAAACATTGTCCTGACTTTACACCTTCGGCTTTTCAAAGAGGTATCATCTGTGATACACCGTTTTTTAAAGGGTTGAGTAGACCGATAAGAAATAGTATATTGAGGTGCAAGGGTGGGAAGTGCGTGATTTCCGCCGAGTGTGAAGTTTGCTACCCAAGCAAAGGTAAGACAGAAATCGAACGAAGTAAAAATCCGCTCCCTTTCGTGTAGCAGACGATGCATTTTACCGAATTCGTTATAATAACTGTATTTACTGTGTCGCGAAATCGTTATATTCACCAATGAGTATTACTCCCCCGGTAGTAATAGGACTTCCAGGATTAACGAAATAGTACTGCGCATGCGCACAGTTTAATAATGATCATTGATCAATAATAGGCGTTAATAATTTTTCGCCCGTTTTACACGCAAGAAATGTCGTTATGTTAGCAAGTACGGAAAAAAGCGGTCTTTCATATGCCATTCGGAATTCCGGTAGAAAAAAATGTAAAACTTAGTTTTATTGCGCCCTACTAAAACCGCCTAAGACCCTCGAGGAATTTCTGAAGATCCTTTCCAGTGAGTCATACCACTCTCCGCCGAGTTCCTCCGGTATTTCACGCTCATCACGGACGTTGATCATCCAGATCGTATTCTCGTGTTACGCTGATCCTTGTCCCGAGCCTTTCGGTTGGCCACTTCGCGCAGAGCCCGGCTCTTCCTGGTCGAAAGATAACAAAGTTAAGAGACAACCGGACGAGTCCCGAGGAGTGAAAAAAAAAGGATCATTTTAGCTAAAGTCCGCAGAGTCGCAGAGCCTCGGTGCTATTGCACGTAATCCGATCCCGGTTGCCCGCATAGAGTAGACGCTTCGTCGCGACTTTCGAGTTTTCAACCGCGGCAGGTAGAGAGTCAGCGGAGTCAGCCAGCCGATGATCCCGAAAGAGCTCAGTCCGTCTTCCTTCGCTGCTTCGTTTTCCCTTATTCTTTTTCCCTTCGACCGGCGCCTCCGAGCCGACTCTTATATGGCCGATCGCCGGCCGTTCTTAATGGCGGTGCCGTAATGGAGTACTCATGTCGCGCTCGGTATAACCATCCAGTCGAGTAGTCGCGGTAGTCGGATACCCCAAGGAGACACCGAGGGGACAAAAATCCTGAGCGCACGCGCCTGCATCGGCCACTTCGGGCCCGCAGTTCCGGTCTCGTCGCTCCGACTCCGCGAAGGGTTACTTCCGGTTTCGCGGAGCGTAACTGTGCAATCGCTCGCGACGAAAAGTCCTCGGGGACCTCGCCGGCTTGTCGCGTGCCCCACCGAGCTTCGAGAGCCGGCCACGGGCCTGCGTGGATTCACTCCGAACACCTGAAGCGACCTCTCCGTTGCGTTTAAGTACGCGCAACGATCGTCGTGTTCTTCCTGGTGGACACCGAATGAGCGGGGCGCTCACGTGCACCGTTAGAATACCACCTAGGTTGGGGTATTCGCGTGTCGCGGCTAAAAGGGAACTCGCACATTGGAGCCGTTAGAATTTCTTTGATAAAGAGGAAAGCTCCGATGAAGATGAAGTTCGTTGCGGCTTTCTTCGCTGTTGGATTTTTGCTCGAGCGGAGACACTGTTTAAAAAATGTGGGACCTTAATGTAGAGGACTGGAAGTTTTTATGCAGAAACTCGGTACTTCAATTTAACGTAGATTTGCGGTGAACAATTAATATGGTTATTCATTGAAATTTAAGTACATTATTGAAAGTAAAGTATTTCCAATTTTTTTTTAATATACCGAATGTCATTTCTTCATCACAATTTGTACGTGAAATTTAATATAGCAGTTTATGCGTAAAAAAATCCCACTACCATCACATTAAATGTCATACCAATTTTTTTTACCGTTCGATTGTGCGGTTTGAATTTTGAAATTTTTTTTGTTCTTTTAATGATCCTTAATTTTAACTGGAGATAATTGCGGAAATGACGAGACAAACATTGTCAAAATAAATTGAACATAAACATTCAAAACTTTGAACGATAAAAAAAAAAGCAAAAATTGAACCTTTAAGCAAAAATATTCGGATAATTACAGTACCGATGAATAAAAAAAACCTCGAATTTTTAACGGAAATCAAGTCGCATGAAAGGATTAAATCGCAAAAGCAGCTTTTAAGTTCGTCGTAAATTTCAGTCGGCGTCTGCCAGTGTCCGTTTTAGCCTGTCCTGGTGATTCGTACTCGCGGTTCAGAATATTCCCATGGGCAGGGGCGTGTGCTCTACCAGATGTATTGAATTAATACCCAACATGCTGAACGCAGAGCCGATCTGCGCTCAGCATCCTCAACGAGCGTGCCGCTGTCCGCGAATAAAGGAATTCTATCGGAAACAAAATTTTGACGGTCCTATGCGCATTTCTCGTGTTACAGTTCGTCGTTGTATAGGACGATGAGCGGTGTCGGCGGCATGGGCGGTGCAACCGGAGCCGGTGGTCCCTACAGCCTTGCCTCTTACATGAACAGCACCGCACCGGAACTCACCGGTTCGCCTCAACAACTCTGGACATCGCAGGGTGAGTTAACGAATTAAAAAAAAAAAAAAAAAAAAAAAAAAAAAAAAAAAAAAAAAAAAATAGAAAATTGCCTAATTTTCATCGCAAAGCAATGCGAGATCTCGATAATTTATTATCTACCAAATACTAAATAATTTCTCAAGATTCTTAACTTTAATATCTAAATAACATACTTTATTCCTCATTTCTTAAATGGCAAATTCAAATAAATTCTGAATATTCATTGATAGAAAATAAACGATGGGGTAAAAAATGCATCTTTAAATTGCACCGTTTTGCTTAACGTGCCATCGACGCTAATACGGTTTCTTAATTTTTTTTTTTTTTTTTTTTGAAATGTCAAATATAAATGAATTTTGAAAATTCAGTAATAGAAAAAAAGTTATTCGATGAAGAATACATTTTAAAATTGTCTCGAGTGACTTAACATGCTATTGACGTTAATAAGGGTTTTTAATTATTGTTTTTTTTTTAAATCTCGTCACATTTGATTTTTTCGCCTGTTCTCAGGTCTGAGCGGTTCGCTTCCAGTGCTGTCCGAGGACTACGGAAGCACGAAATCCCTTCCCACCGTAACTCATCAGACACTACCGGCGTTTTCGCAACCTTTCGGAAGCCGGGGGAACTTCCGAAATTACAGTCCACCGTATCCCTCTCAACAAACGGCGGCGGGTGGAACCGGAACGGCGGGCAATGATGCGGGTTCCTGGCCGTACTCATCGCCGACCAGCGGTGCTCTCACCCCTCAGTACGAAACGGTCGCGACACCCACGAGACGGCAGACATCGAATTCGGCGGCCCAGCATCAGCTCAGCGCTGCCGCGAGCCTATCGGCCAGTGAGTATACTCAAAAAAAAAAAAAAAATCTAATTTTTATTTTCATCAACCTTTCAACAGTCAGTCGGAAATTAATATCGTCGTTTAAATTTTAAAACCTTCGAGCTCCAATTTAATGAATTTTTAAAAAATTGTATTTAAATTCCGCATCCTGTGAATTTCAATCCCATCTTTTTTGCCATATTTTAGGCAGGCTTAAGCAATCTCTGATTCAATTTTATTTCCCAATCGCACTCGACGAATATCAGCGATGAATATTTTTTTTCTCACTGACCGAATTGAAGGGTTAACGTAGCGATGATCTTCGCCGTTGGATGCGTCCCGCAATCTAATTATAAATATTATTTCATCGTGCGATCGTTTCGAATGTATCAACGAGCGATGTTTCTGTACTCCGAGTTTATCGAATGCATTCCGCGATTGCCGAGGAACGTTGCATATTGTCACGTTCGTCGAGATTAACGTATATCGGAATTCGTGACTCTTGGCCGCTTACACTTCGTTCAGAGAAGCTCTCCTTCGAGCTTCCAACTCATTATATCGGTATGCAATTATAAGTTGTAAGCCGCCGAAAAATACAAAAAAGATGAAGCGGCCTTTGCGCGGATGAACACCCCGCGGTGGTCCTCGCAGAGACAAGACCGGCGCTAAGGAATCAGAAAACATGCGTGCGTGCGTGCGCGCGTGGAAATTGTCAAAGCGCTCTCTCTCTCGGTGGGCGGCGTTGGACGATGCACCGCGCAGACTCCTCTTCCGGGCGTCCTCGGCATCGGTACGCGGTTGAAGGATAGCAGACCACCACACGCTCGACAGAAAGGACATTAGAGACGGTGGTCTGTTCGCACTCGGGGTGGGCGGTCAAAGGAAAGCCGATTGTAAAAAAAAAAAAAAAAACGCCGACGCGAAGTGTTTTGACTTTTAGGTCAATCCTTCATAGCGCTTTTGATTTGCGATTAAAGTCCCTTTATAATAATCATGAATACGTTGCATTTGAAAAATCATCTGAAATGCGATATTTTGGTTACGACAAATTCGACAAGAAAATTGTCCCAAAATAATTAATTCTATGCGGCAGTGGCAAAAAGAAAAAAAAAAATAAGAAAACGCCGAAGTGAAGTTTAATGATTTTTAGATCAATACTTCGTAAGGCTGTTGACTCGCGATTAAAGTTCCGACGCAACAAGAATAAATGTGTTAGGCTTGAAAAGTCATTCAGAAGCGATATTTTGATTGCCACAAATTCTACGAAAAAATTATCCCGAAATAATTAATTCTATGTGACAGTGGCAAAAAAGAATTATGCATGTCCAAAATATATCGATCATTTTTCCGAATCGCCCTCAAGCTTGGCCGAGCGATTATTTACGACACGTGACAAATCGACCGTCTAATTTTTACCGTCACTTCGTTCCCAAACTACGTTTTTTCTTTTCTTTTTTCGTCGCAATATAAGACGCAGGCTTCATGATCATAAATTTGAGAAGAAGAGGGACGATGTGGAGCAAAGCAAAGCCAGAAGAACCTCGCAGCGATCTTTTAAGCGGGTGGCCCGTCGCAAGGCCTAGAAGACTTGTAACTAATTCCACTGCACCACCGAGGAATTAGTCCTGCCACGATCCCGGGGAAAAATATGTTTGGGGGTTATCAGGTTACAACGTTCCCGTTCAAATTTTCCGACCCTGATCTTTCTCGTTCGCGTAAGAACCACGAACTAAGCTCTCTGGGAGCGAAATAATTTATTGTACCCCGGAATATCGTAGCGAACTGGAATTTTTTGTCCCCCCCCCCCCTAAAAAAAGGAAAAATCGTAGGCTTTTTTTGTAGTCTTGATCATTTTTTTTTAAATAAATAAGAAGTAAAAAAAATCCGAATGATAAATTGTTCAACCTTCGCTACTAAAAGAACTTGTCAAATTGACAAGCCCTCCGGTCGCAGTCATGAATAGGAGTACCTGACTCGCTTTCAGGCCCTCAGACTCATAACGAACTCGAGAACACACCAAAATGCAGTTTTCATCACTAAAAAAGAAAAAAATCGTAGGATTTTTTGTAGCGTTGAATAATTTTTTTTAATAAATAAGAATCCAAAAAAATCTCGCATGACGAATTGTTCGACCTTCGCTAATAAAAGAATTTATCGAATCGACAAATTCTCCGGTCGCAATCGCGAACAGCAGTACCGGACTCGCTTTCTGGCCCTCAGCCTTATCACGAACTTGCGAACAAACCAGAATGCAGTCCCAAATGCGAAGGGAGCATTATACCAAGAACGGCAACGGCGACGACAGCGGCCACGAATTCGTATATTTATCGCGCGAGCTCGAGTGCTAGTGACCGCGCGTTGAGCTCTCTCTCTCTCTCAGAAAGTCAGAGAGAGAGTCGGAAAATTTATCTCTCGAACGGGGGTCAGCGCGGTTGCCGACGATCCGGAACGATATATCAACACCCGAAGTAGAAACTCGCCGATAAGAGGAGCTCGCTATTTTGTTGCTTTTTTCGTTATCCGAAACGCCTTCATCGGCGTCGAAAAAAAAAAAAAATAAATAAATTATTATTCGCGCAGAATCATACAATTTGAAGTTAATGCTCCGAACGTTATTATAAACATAATGATGCGCAGCTTTTAAAACAGTTGCCAACAAAGCGATTCTGTCCTATAAAAAACAAAGTCTAATCATAAAAAAAAATCGTCAACTGGCTTGTAAATCACTTTTCTTACTCACTATACAGTAAATTTTTTAAATATTTTCATCCCATTGGGAAGTGTACAAAATTCGGCATAAAATTAAATAAAGAAAATGTCTTACCTTTAAATATTCAAATGTTGGAAAAAAAATTATGTCCCGAGCGACGTTGAAGGTTAAATTTAATTGTTGCAATTCATTGAAAAAAAAAAATGAAGTCGATCGGTTCGTTCGCTTTTGCCCCGCATTTGTTTCTGCGCATGCGCGCGCTGCACGGATCCAAGCAGTGAAGCGCGATTATCGAGTCGGAATTAACATAGTCACGTTTATTACGAGAAACGTAACATTCGTCGATAGAACCATGACCTAGACATTGCGCCTTTGCGTAGGTGTAATCGAGTTGCGTCTATAGGCGATACCGCGAGCACGCCGGCTAAACGATAGGGCCTCTTCTATCTATCCGCGGCTTCTACGATTATTTCGGTATTTCAAGTCATCGCAGCAGACATACACCCTAGTATCTAATCGTACCGCTCGCGTATATTGCAATATACGTAATACTACAACGCGATATAAGCGCTACCGCCATTACGTAGATAACATTTCTTAAAAATCGGAAAACTTGTATTTACCAGCGATAGAAAACTTTCAATACTATGTTGTTGTTTTTTTTTTTTTTTAGAAATTAATGTTTACATTATTTACATTTGGTCGATTTCAGATTGTATTTAGCAAACGCGACTCATTTTTCATAAATTTCCGGTACATTCATCTTGCGAGGCAATCACTAAAGGCCATCGTTTTTTTAATCGTAAAAAAAACCCGTAATGTATATATTTTATAAATACCAATTTTTGTTTTTGTTTTCGCACGCGGACGATTATTTGGAAGATCCGCTCGAACTTCGTGACTGAGTTGTCTTCGGTAAAACTTTCTTTCCCCTCTTTACGACGCTTTTTTTCGCCTCGGCATCGCAACCCCGTTGAACTTGAGGGTTCGAAGTCCGACGCGCCGAATCGCGATATCGGATATAATTCTCTCTCGGCGTTCGAGGCGAAGAGAGAAAGAGAGGAGGACGAGAAAGATTATCTACACTCGGTCGATCGTCTTATTTACGTGGAGCGTGTTAGTCCGACCGAAATCTCTTGTCGAGTTTATAATTAAGGCCTCGTCGTCATTAAGAGGATATCAGGGCTATTCGCGCAGGAAAGGCCGGAGCGGGGGAAAGTGCTGATAAATAATGTCATCCATGATTTTCGTGCTTCTCGTTAAAAGCTCAAATAACACAGCATTCCGCGCTCACGAGACTTCGGCGCCTTCTACATAAATGATGGAAATAAATTTTGGTACATTTCTTCGCTCCCTAAAACAAGGTACATTTTTGTTTACTTTGAAAACATTTTTTTCACATTGCACCCAAAAAATGTTGATAAAAAATGTTTTTACTGGAGAATAATTGACCGTACGAAAACCAACATTTTTTTTTTTTTCACAACATAACATTCCGTCCTCATGGGACTTTGATGTTTGGAACATAAATGCTACAAATAAATGTCGGTGCATTTCTTCGTCCCCTAAAATATGCTATAATTTTTATTTATTTATTTCTTTGAAGACATTTTTTTTTCTTCATATTGCACCCAAAACATTTTGATATCAATATTTTCTTATTGGAGAATAATAATTGATCGTACGAAAAGCAGGATTTTCTTTCGGTTCTTCGTCTTGATTTATGACCTTTCCATTCACAACCTTTCCCTCGAGTGGCGGCACGCCGTCTTTTAAGCCTCTTGCGGTTACCTCCGGCCGTGTGGCAAGTTCCTCGAGTGACGCGGCGGGTCCAAGGAAAAACCTTTTAATGTGCCCGCTCTGGATGGGGCTCGAGTGTAGTTCGGAATGGTCGCGAGGATTTTTAAGTACAACCGCCTAGCCAGACACCCGGGACACTTTAGCCGCGGCTACGCGGTTGCAGGGTAGATTCTGTGCACTTCGTCGCATTTTCTTCTTTCCCTCTGGTGCAGGTCTACTAGAGGCCTATGCCACGTGGCTGCGGGCAGCGTGCAGTCTTAAATTAATCCACTCTCGTGTCTGTGATAGCGCGGCTTGGTATGCTAGACGAAACCCAAGGTACACACATGCCAGACGTCTCTGACAACTCTCCAGTGCTTCGTGCTTCGTGACACTCGGAAGCACTTACATTAATTGGATGATTTATCATTTGATTTTATCGTTTGAACAGGTTCGTCAGCGAGCTTTCTCTACACGACTTAAGTTTAAAAGAAAAGTTAGCAAAATGTATACACAAGATCATTATACTTGTTTTTAACCGCAGAAACAGGTACATTTTTCTTGTACAAAAATTGTCGCAACACGATCATTTTAGATTTTTTGTTCTGTTTTTTCTGATTTTTTGTTCTGTTTTCTGTTCCGCCACACTCGGCAGAAAATGTTGTTGAGAAAAGCTCTGCAGGAGTTCATTGAATTAATCTCGCGATGGGTGCGCATTCCGGGTTAGGGAGCCGAGCGAAGGCGTCGGAGAGGCGCGGGAGCGCAATCCGAAGCTCGCACGACTATGATCCGCGAGTGAGAACTCGGCTGTGAGCCGAGCAACGTCAGCAGGATCTCCGACTTATTCGCTTACATAATATCCGATTGCTTTCACGAGTTGTGATCCCGCGGGCTCCGGTACGCAGATCGTCCTCTGACCTCTTCGCATCGTCTACGTCACCGGCAACGCTGCAGGCATTCTCACTCTGATTCTCATGGCTCTGTACACGGTACAAACAACGCGGTAACTCGAGAAGATTGTCGTTTCGTCCTGGCACAATCTAAGGGCGTATTATGTACTGGCGTTATCGCACTTCCGGCTGGCGCGCCGGGACCTTCATTAACGATTCATCTTTCCCTGTAAATTCTCTGTACGATTTCTCTGCACGAAATGCGCATAAATTGCCTGTTAAACGCTCATCTGCTTCGGCGCGAGCGAGGCAAAATGGAACAGTTGGGGCAAAACGGGACAATCGGGATGCGTCGATGAGGCAAAACGGTACGTCCTAAAATTATTGGAAAATTTTGTATTTAAAAACTTTTTTAAAAACGTAATTTTCCAATAATTTTAGGCCGCCCCATTGTGCCGCATCGATGCATGCCGTTTTGTCCCACTGACCCGTTTTTTCCGTTGCGCCGCGGCGAATATGGCACCGTCCATGCTCAAGACGTGCTAATTGGGGTATATTCAACACACTATTTTTACTTTACGCATTAAATGAATATTTCAAAAAAATTCGAAGAAAACAACTATATGAAAGGTGTCAAAAGTTATTTTTTAAAATTATATAAAAAAATCTTTGACGAATTATCAGATTTTGTTTTTTTTTTTTCGTCAGAAATCAACTTGAAAGAAATGTAAAACACCATTTTTTTTTTTTTTTCTTATTTGCTGTTCAATATATGTATATGAAGTCTATGCATGTTTGCGCAAAAAACGCGAGTGCGCATTGTCGGGCATAAATATACTTTTTGCAAGTATCGGTTCGTGACAGAGAGTAATTTTTAGCACCGCGACGACCTTATCGTTCGTTCGGACATTAAATAAAAAGGTAGGAAGTGTGAAAAAAAATTTATGGAGGACAGCTTTGAGAGACTTGACAATACACGAGTTACTATGCCTGTCGTATCGGGCTCAAAATAACTTTTCTAGTCTGGCGGCGCAGCGGCGCGCTTGCTGCAAAGAGTCAAGTTCCCGATTCTCGTATGCATGTGCGCTCGTTACTATCGTTAAACGCAGGAAGTCCTGATAAACTCGCGTCCGCCTCCTGCGCCACCACCCACCCCTGTCAACTTCGTTATTCCTACTGGTACTCTGTAATTCTAGCAATTTTCCGACACTCTCCTTCCTCTTCCTCTCGCAGCTCACGATCGAATCATAAATAGAACAAAAATCACAAACCGCTTTAGTTCAAGCGCATAAATAAAATAAAAAAAAAAAATCACGAACTTTAAATCATAATTCGTACCGATATTTTCATTTAAATCATGAAATTAAATCCAAAAAACAGATATAATGGAAAAAAATGTAATGCTTGAATTCACGATCAAAAAATAAATAGAAAAAGCCACAATCAGCTTAGATTCAATCGTATAATTAAAAATGAAAAATCACGGACGGTAAACTATAATTCTTACCGAAATTCTCATTTTAATTATTAAATTAGATCCAGAAAACACAGCGACTAGCAAAAACAATTTTTCACGGGAAAAAATGTAATGCTTGCCAATTTCCAGAATTCTAAGGAAACGTCCATTAGTAGGTTACTGAACCCGAAGGGAATTGCGTGATCTTTTGTGTATTATTCCGAATCGTCCAAGGGTATTCGGAGCGGTGCGGTCGTGCCCATTTTCGAGAGCTCATCAGGAAACGCCTAAGTCATCGCATCGCCGATCATGGGTCATTAAAATCCGATTGTCCGGGAGTCGTCGCTCGCGGCGAATTTCACCGTATTCTGCGTCGTGGAATAGAAAAATTACTTCGTCGCGAGCTTTGCCGGTCGTTAACTTCTCGCGAAGTCAACGCTTGGAAAATATATGTCTTTCACTCGAGCGCTTGTCGTCACGTCTTCGTTCTCTATTGGCAATGGCCGGGATGATTTATACCGCATAATTATTTATACCCTTTAGGCGAAATTTATTCATCGCCACTTCCGACAAAAAAAAAAAAAACCGACAAAGAACCGGTTGCGCGTAACTGGTAGGCACGGAAGACTACACCATGGGAGACGGTTAATTGTTGTTTAGAGTCTCGGAAAGCGAGTAAAAAAAAGAGGCCACTGATACCGAGCCGAGAACTCACCGGGACGTACGCGACGAAAGCGCCACATTATGCACTAAACCTACCGCGTACGTACGGCCACGTGTAACGAGGCTTCTTGCTCGACGCATAGATTGAGTCGGCGGGGGAGCACAAGTGGAGACACTCACGCACGCACAATCTCCCTCGTAATGAACATTTTTTGCAACGTGCGCCCCCGTTGATAACTAAATCGTCGAGCGGGTTGCTCCAAAATTTTTTTTTAACCCAATAAGTTTTTTGCCGCCTTTAGAAATTAGGGAGGCGAAGGCAGCGCAGACAAATCAACGAGTTTTCAGACAAATAAGATGAATTAAAGAAAATAAGAAGAATTGTACTGTTAAGAATTTTTTAACGCTACAAGAATGCTCCCGAATTGATCCTTCACGTCCGAGAATTTGCCAAGACGCAATCTTCGAATGATTCACATAACAAGTTTGATGTGCTAGGAAAATCTGTTAAAATTCAGAGACCTAACTTTAAGTGTTGTTTGTTTTTGAGAAGGTAGAAGAAAATTTGTTGCGAACATTCGTATAGTTTTTTTTTTTTTTTTTGTTTTTTTTTTTTTTTTTTTTTTTAAAGAAAGCATCGTCGTTTGCTCTCGGCAAAAAATCTCCCGTACTTGAAGAGTTAATGGCGCGAGTTAATAAATCTGTGCCGTCCAATGCTCGAATATTATTTAAATAGATTGATGACATGACGAGAAATTTTTCAAGAATCGTCAACCGAGAATGAAGATTATTGCTATTCGGTGTAATATACTTGCATGCGATTAGGTTTGGTAAAATAAGTTATGCAATAAACATAGTTGAAAAAAGACAAGAACCAATGTTGTACGGAAAACGCAGTGCACCACAACATCGAGGCCGAGTACTTTACGGAGGGTCGTGAGTGCGTGAATTGCGGAGCAATATCGACTCCACTTTGGCGAAGGGACGGAACTGGACATTACCTATGCAATGCCTGCGGCCTCTACCACAAGATGAACGGAATGAACCGGCCACTGGTCAAGCAACCACGGCGCCTGGTAAGCAAGGAGCGATGGTCCCCGCCTTGGTCATACGAGAAAAATTAAATTTTCCTTTTTTTATAGAGGGATAGCGAGAGAGAGAGAGAGAGAGAGAGAGATTTTACACACGGGGAGAGAGAGAGATTAAGAAAAAAAAAGGGAAATTGGGGAACGAGACAACATTGGGTACACCAAATTTTTATTCAACAAAGTCATAATTCTCGTACTGCATGGCAAGTCAATTTCGATTCTTGAAAAATTGCATTTTGCGCCAATAGAGTTTTCGTTCAAGCGTCGAATATCGACTGAAATATTCGTCCGAATATTACGCATCTCAACTTTCATCCTAATTGCGTCTCGTCCCTCAGGAAGCATAAAGGCATTTTTAGAAGATACGCAGTTTTTTTTTTTTTTATTACTATTAAAAAATTTATTTCTCGCGCATGACCAGCGGCTACGCACGCCTCCGAAGGCGACCAGGAGCCTATGTGGAAATTCGCCCGTGGTATTGCCAATCGCCAGGCCCGAAACGATTATTCGTGGTCGTATGTGTATCGCCATTTTTTTTTTCGTAAAGGCCACAAAAAAAAAAAAAGACGGCCGACCCTCACGAACCCCTCGACTCGTAGCTCTTTTTCCCACGAGATCGCTTCTATAGCGCGGTTTCGTTGGATCATAGTCTCGTCGTTCGCAAAATGAACGAATAAAAGAGAATATAAAGATCATGCAAAATAAAAAGAGTAGAGAGAAAAAAAAATACGTGAAACGACCCTTAACGTTTGGCATCCTGTCTGTTTCAGTGGCGGACCCGGGCGAATTCTACAAAGGCATCTATGGGTATAATGGCACCCGTCGCGTCCTCGAGGAGAAATCGAGCCGCCGCTTGGTAGGTGTCACCTGAACCTTCCAATCAGCATTTCTTATTCCTTAATTCTTCATTCTCGTCTCGCATATCAATTGTCTTTGTCGTTTTTTTTTCTTTTACCGAATCTTCCCGATTAACATCCATTAATCTGCATCATCCAGAACTCACCATTTTCACCCCCCCCCCTTAATCCACCCCATTGGCATAATACATTTAATTTTTTTTTTCATTTCATATTATCGTTAATCAATACCATTTTCGAATCATCAAATCTCTCTCTCTCTCTCTCTCTCTCTCTCTCTCTCTCTCTCTCTATCGCTCTCTCTCTCATGTGTCAACAGTTTTGACTCGTAGAAAAAACAATTCTTTCGTAGCTTGAGGTGCCACTATACCCATGGTATACCACTCTCATTCCCGAAGTCACGCTCGGCCCAGACTATTTTCATTGTTTTTAATTTTGAATTTTTTTTTTTCAACTCCAGAAGGGCCATTCAGGCTTTAAGGATTTTCAATATGTCCTAAAGGATGTATTCAATATGTCCTAAAGGATGGCTGCACTGGTAAAAAAATTAAATTTTCTATCATTTAAATTAAAGTCGAATGAAACAAACTTTTTGTTTTTTGTTTTAACAAACACTCGTGATCTCTTGACTTTAGGTGATACGACGAGCATAAATTTCAGTCTGACGACGATAAGGCGAAGTCGGGCGGGTTCTTTGGGGCCGACTCGGTTTACGTTTCTCTTTCAGTTTCTCTCTATAAAGTTAATGCCAAAATTTCATTTTTTTTTTTTTCCATGCGCTGCGCAGGCGCGAGCGTGACTTCGAGACTGGGTGGCTCTCTTTCGTTATTCGTCTAAACTCTTCACTTTCGTTGGTTCTTTGCACGTTTATTTTCATATTTGCAACGCCCCCTCTTCCGTCGTCAAAATTTTAGATCGCGTCGAAGGTTAAACTGAAATATAAATTTTAGTCGCTGCCCAATCAACTGTCGTATGTGATCCAAGTTTTTTTTAGTAACGTTTCTTTACCGAATAAAAATACTTGTCTGAATACCCGATAAATGCTCATCTTTTTCAGTTTCTCTCCATCCACTTAATGCCAAAATTGAACTTTTTTTTCAAGAGCTGCGCGGGCGTGAACGTGACTTTGAGAATGGCTCTCTTTCGTTATCCGTCGAAACTCTTTACTTTCGTTGATTCCTTGCACGGTATTTTTATATTTGCAACTCCCCCCTCTTCTGTCGTCGAAATTTTTGTCCGCGCCGAATGTAAAGCTGAAAAATAAATGTTAGTCGCTGCACAAGGAACTCTCGAATGTGAACCATTTTTTTTTTTTTTTTTTTTTTTTTTTTTTTTTTTTTTTTTTTTACATTTTTCCTCGTGTGACCTTCTTGTCGTTTCGACGAATACTCGTCTAATATCGATGATTTGTTTCGTGCAGTCGGCGTCGAGACGCATTGGTCTGTCTTGCAGCAATTGTCAGACAACGATGACCTCGTTGTGGCGACGTAACGCGAGCGGAGAGCCGGTGTGCAACGCCTGCGGCCTGTACTTCAAGCTCCACGGCATCAACCGACCACCTTCCATGAAGAAGGACAACATTCAGACGCGCAAACGGAAACCCAAGGGTGGCATGAAGAACGCCGATACAGCCATCTCCGGCAATGTCGCCCAGTGTGTTATCAATAACAATAACAACAACAACAATAACAACAACAATAACAACAATCTCAAACTAGAACCAGGTACGTTCTAATTTTTTTTCCTTCAAGTTGGACATTGTCATTTTTATCTCCAGCAAATAACAAATTTGCGCCGCTTTATAGATTTTTTTGCCTGAGAGTTCGCTTGCAGTCGAAATAACTAGAGATCCGGCGTGACGGTCATTTTTTGTGAGCGTCAATTGACCAAAGAATGAGCGTTAATTGACTGTAATTTTTCTTCGAGGTCACAAATATCGTAAAAACTGCGAAAAACATTTGTCGAGTTGGAATTTGACCGTTTTCTTTGTCACAAATATGATGACAACGGATTTTTCTCCTTCGCCGATTCCGCAATCATTCGTATTTTTATTTCTTATCAATTAATTCATCAACGAAACAATATTATTAAATAAATGCAAAATAAATTTTTCAATCATCAAGATTGATTTAATTAAAAGTAATTAATTGCTGACTGGCGAGATTGGTACTTTGTTGATTTTCAAGACGGAAACGTGGAAGTTTTTGGAGTTAAATGTCGCCGTTGTCGCATTGCTGGCACTTCCGGACCAGTCAATTTACACATAAAAAACCGATCACAAAGTCCGCCTATCTCTAGAGTTAGCCCATCTCTAGAAACGTTAATTTGATCGAAACTGATGAATAAAAAAATATATATATATATATATATACATACATAACATTTTTTTTTAATTCCTAATTGCAGATAACTATCCGGACATGCGAATGGTGCAACACACGGGCGTGCCACAAGCGACGTACTCGAGTTCGCTGTACATCAGTTCACCGCAGCAAGCCAGCCGGATAATGTCATACCAGACGACCTCGCCGAACGTCTACTACGACATGATAGCGACCCAACAGCAACAGCAGCAGCAGCAGCAACAGCAGCATCAGCAGCACCAGCAGTTATTGGAGTGTCGTTCCCCGAAGGTCGAGTGTCCATCGCCACCGGGACGTCTCTCCCGTTCACCTGTTCTCATGTCCGCGAGTCATTCGCCCGACCATCATCAGCTCACATCGCCGCACATCGTTACGCTGGGAAATTCGTCGCCGAGCCCGGCCAGCAGCAAACTGCTGCTCGACAACAGCCATCTCGAAAGACCCACGGTCGTCTCGATATCTTCGTAAAAAAGAAGAGAAAGAAACAAGACCGAGAAATTCGTCGCCAAATTCGAGTCGCTGCTGAAACTGGCGTTTCATTTTTTTTTTTTTTTTCTCTTCGGTAAAAGTTCGAGTGAGAATTCCAGAGTGACCGGATGCTGGACAATGGTCATCTCTGAGTCTTCGATGTTCATTCGATCGACAACGAAATTGCCGAGCGAGAGACAATCTCGTTGAGAAAAAAAAAAGCTATTGCGAAAAGTGAAAAACACGATGTAGTGAAATGAAATACGAAGTGAGTCTCTTGTCGAATCTTAAACTTCGGCTTGTTTCATAATTGGACATAATAAATCAGGTTTCTCTGCTGTGTACATAATTATCTTTACGAAAAGGTGTTTTAGTTTTTAAGGTAGAGAAGTCGATGGCTGCGCGCAGACGCATTCGCCTTGCGGTAGAGAAACTCTACGCATATTCGCAATATACATATATATATATGTATGTATATGTGTATATATATATATGTGTAAACATAAGAGAGCTCGGAACTGTTGTTCGTGCTGCTAACTGGCGGCGACGTTCGTAACTAATATTGTGATTGTGCATTCTTACTGATAAACGAGTGTGCCGTTTCGCCTCTCGGACCTTGTTTCGGTTTTTCTCGGTAAATTGTATCGATAATCACGTCTAAAAGTGAAACATCTCGATTTCGTTTTTTGTTTGGCCTTTGCATTTTCCGCGATTAGATTTCGGAGAATAATTGTAAACCAAAAAAAAAAAACGAAGAATTTCTCGTCGTTTTACATACAGCCCTCCCGTTTGCAATCAGTGCAGAAATCTCCATTGACGAAACGAACGTGTCGCGCGTAAGAAACAATATATTGATAAATATATAATTAAACGTACGTGTACAAAAAAAAAATTAAATATTGTATGACTTCGGTCGGACGTAAGCCTTGACGATCGGCGAAGATGACTCGACGAAGTTATTCGTCACTCGGATATTATCGCTTTGTACATAATAATTAACTCGTTGGGGGAGCGCGACGTGACGATTTTATTTAACGAAAAAAAAAAAAAAACTAAAAAGTCGAAGTAATGTGGCATTCCTCGATGATTTTATGTTGCGCTATGCTTCGATGTTAATTTTTTTCTTTTATTTTTTATGAACCCTTAACTCGGCACACGTCGTTTTTCAAATGACTTCCTGTGTGATTTGAAAAACAACAAAAAAAACTGCTAATTTCTAGAAAAACGAGAAACAGGTTTTTTTTTAAATACTGGATGTGAATCTACAAAATACTACTCTGTCAATTGAAGGGCTAAGTATCTCAATCGTTGCTGTTTTATTTTATTTTTTTTTTTACCAAAGACTATCCCGCTATCAACTCCCAACGACCAACTAGCACGATACCAAATTATGAAATCACTGTTCTATTACTATATATTATATATATGTATCTCTGTACATAGATGACGTTATCGTTTGTTTAGTATAATAAACAACTAGGCTATGAATACGATTATTTTTATTTCCCGCGATTTGTCCAGAAGCAGAAAAAAACACACACACAGTCGACACGATCGTACAATACTGTGGCATCGAAACTAGAGAGGCGTGTTTTAATACGCCCGTGGACAGAGAATAAATCCTTATGATTTTAGTCACGCGATATCGTTCAATTTCTTTTTTTTTTTTTAACTTACGCAAACAGCGATATAATGAGCGCTGAAATTATTGAAAATTGTAATATTAACTTTACGAAGAATGTAATGTTAAAAGTACATAAATTGTAATACGGTAATAACGAAACCGGACGAGGTTCACTTTCTTCCTTTTATACTACTGCTAAAAATAATTTTAAAAAAGACAATCGGCGACACGTCATCGGAAGGCTTACGCGGACTGCGTTGATATATTTCGTATAATATATTTTCAGAGTGTTGTATCGAGTCATGAAGTTATTTTTAAATAAAAAGGGTTATTTAAAGTGCGCAATTTATTATTCTCGGATAATAACGATTGTTCAATCGATATTTTTTCCTGATTCCTTCGATCCATCGTCCTATAATTCGCTGCTGGTACCAACTCTTAAGGATGCATCACACGTACATTCCCAGCCAAAAGTGACATTCAGTGAGAATGTGAACACTGCGTAATGGCATAAAAATCTGAAAAAATCAATCGTATTGAAGGTCCCAAGAACATTACTTTTGCATAATAATAATGACAAAAAGTTATTAACAAATTGCTAAAACAATTGAACCTTTTGATTCTCTTTTCAAATGAATTCGTTGATTTTCTAGAAGCAACATGCATTTTTTCAGAATTCTCCAACATTTTTGAATGTTCTGTTTTGAAATTTTTTTTAACGCCATAACTACGGAACTGCTGACGCAATCGCCTCGAAACATATATATTTAAAAACTAATTTGTTAATAACTTTTTAGCATTATCATTATTAAAAATCAAAGGTCCTGACATCATTAAAACGGCTGATTTTTTTCAGTTTTTTTACATATCGCAAAGTACCGACATTTTTCTCGAATAAAACTTTTGGTTGGAAATATATGTGTGAAGCATCTATAATCGAACCCATATTTTTGACATTATATTTCACAAGAAAATGTATTTATCCGCTATCGATCGCTAAATCATCGATTACCCCACGTGTGTTTTTGAGTTTTTCAAAGAATTAAATATTAAATTTCATTGGTCACCCAGTGAATTCGACGTCCGCTACTAACTCATATCCGCCTCGTACTAATCAATGCAATGCTGCAACTCTATCCGCTGTGCCTTATGGGCACAGCGGATAGATACGAGAAACCCCTGACGGCTTATCGTGTGAATCCTTGTGTGATCTGTAACCGTGACAACGGCCCTTGATAAGAGATTCCATGTCGACCGCGGCACTATACTAATGTAAACGATCCTTCGCCACTGTGGACAGCTTATAAAAATATCGTATATCCGAAGGCAATAAATATTGCGTCAACAGGGAAGCCTTTTAACGCTCTGAAAAGTACGAAGAGGAAAAAAAAAGCCAAAAAAACAGGTGCCATGGAGAACATCTACACTAAAGCGAAACGAGATTACTTTCTTCACCACCCAAATTCCATGTAAATACTTCGAAGTTACTTTACCGAATCGTAATCAATAAATTGACTTTCCTTTCCCGGGGTTCCATTTTGCCCCACTCTCTCAGATCTCCGGGGTAGTTTCCGAATCACCCTTAAATCAGTTTCTTTGAAATTGCAATCCATGGCATTTTTTAAAGTGCGATTCACCATACGTGAGGTCATTGAACCTTTTTGGACCCTTTAACGCTCTGAAGAAGTACAAAGAGGAGAAGAAGCGAAAAAATCAGGTGTCATGGAGAACATGTACACTAAATTGAAGCGAGATTACCTTCTTCATCGCCGAAGTTCCATGTCAGTATTTCGAAGTAACTGCAACGAAGACTAATTAATTAATTTACTTCCCTTTCCCAGGGTTCCATTTTGCTCCACTCCCCTCCAATCTCACGAGTATTCGCCGAATCACCCTTAAAAAAATTCACGTTTCTTTGAAGTTGCAATCGACGCTTTTTTTTTTTAAGTACGCTTCCATTCGCGAGGTCATTACATTAATTTTAGGATCTGTACTGCATCTCTCGAATAAATCCAGAAGTCTGTTAACAGGTGTTCTCAAGGCGTCTTTGAATTGAATGGCTGAAACTGTCCGAAGGAACGTTGGGGCGAGGAGAGGGAGAGGGAGGAACGTAGGAGCGCGGAGTCCTGCGTTCGCCAGGCGTTCACCAAAATGGCGGACCGTTCTCGACCCGCGCTACCGAGCTTTCCCGGCCCTATAAACCGCGGGAAAACTTGGCGGGCATTAAACGTCGGTCAATATTTGACGGTGTTTAACGCGTAAAATAATCGGCCGTCGAGTTTCGTGGCATCGCTACCAGGCGGCGGCACATGCGTTTCACACCTTGGAGCACACCTGTGTCAAGCGCGAGCGGCTCCGTTCGTTCGCTCGCTACAGACCACAAACATCCACGAGAGAGCAGCCGCTGCCGCAACCGCTGCGTGAGGCGAAAAGTATCGCGGAGTAAACGCGGGCACCCACGTCGTCGCGTTCACTTCTTACACTTCGCTTTCGTCGTATTTTATTTCTTTCGCGTCGCCTTCTACTCTTCGTCCAACGACTCACGGTACTTCGGTAAGTGAACGGAACGCACTTCGCACTTCGATAACTTTAATTATTATTTTAATGCAGAATCGAGAGAAAATAAAGGAAACGACGACACCGGATAAAACAAATATAATACATGTGTAGAAATTGACAAAAAAAATATTGTGACGGACCGATACACTTGATAAAATAGTGTCGAAAAACTGTTTTTTTTATTTTTTTATTTTTTTTTATTTGAAATACTCAAAGTGTGTGATTATACGACGTAGCTTAATTGAGTTATGGCGTTCGCACGTGCGTCCGCGTCCGCTGTCCGCGGTCGACGTTCTTCGTAGTAACTTATGCTGGAAACTTTTAAAAGTCGACGGAGCCGCGAGATTAGAATACGTTGCCTAGCCTGGGGGCCTGAGTCATTCCAGGGATATGACTTTTTTCACCTCGAAACCGGCGTGCAACTAGAAGGTGCGGAGTTGCAATGGGCTCTACTCATGTTTAAAAAAAGATTTATGCAAACTTACGTGCGACGGATACGTCACACTATACTTGCGATAAATTGTATGGATTTAAAAAAAAAAGCACCGCTCTACACTGTGAAACAAAATTCGTACGAAATTCAATGTAACAGACTGGAAGTTCTTATGGAAAAACTGGTATATTAAATTTCATGTACAATTGTGATGAAAAATGAATGTTTAGTGTAGTAAAAATATTGGGAATGCTTTATTTTTAATAATTTACTTTAATTTCAACGAAAAAGTATATTCATTTTTCATCACAATTATAAATTAAATTTAATGTGCCAGTTTTTGCATGAAAACTTCCAGTCCGGTGCATTAAATTTATTATTCTTTTTCCACCGTACAAAGATTTATAACAACTATCGAAATCTGAGGAAAAATAAATTCAATGCCAAACGAAAGAGAGGAGTATATTTGTGGCTAAATCCGTGTACTCCGTGTCCGGTCCCGATACTTTATTAATTCTTTCGCTGGCGTTGGCACAGTGGCGCGCCAAAATACTAAATTCTCAAATCATATATTAAATAAATATATTCAATATATATATAATCAATAAATTCTTAAAAAAAAAAAGAAAAAAAAAATTGTGTCGAGTGTAAATTACGTTTCGTGGAATAATTTTTGGGACACTCGAGTGCCACAATTCTAAAGCTTCGGTGGCCTCTTATACAAACTACATATAATACCGATGCCGCACCGCCCGGGCATGTTGCTCGTCGGTGCTGGTGCCTGTCGTAATAATTATTGAGCTGCTGCGTGTGATCGCTGTCTGCCGTACACACCTTCGCTTCGCTCTTCGCGCTTATTCTTTCTCTCCCTCTCGCCTTTTTTTAAATTTCTTTTCCGCGCTCTCTCGCACTGGCACGATCATCCGCTATACTTTTCGTCCGGGCTCTTCGTAGTCCGATGACATATAACTCGGCAGTCGACAAAGATCGAATTTGGTGTAACGTGTGCACAGGTTCGGCCGTTCTCCGTCGGTTCCGACGGCTCGTGCCAGACGTACAATTTTTATTCGTTCTTTTTTTAATTCTCTTTCGTCCTCGAACAATTTGGAAAATCGACGAAATAGACGGGTCGATACTTATCGATTCGATTCGGAATTTTAAAGAAACCTTTCGCCGTTAAAAAAAAAAAAGTTAATATAGTAAAACTCGAAAATGTATTAAATAATATATGTTCGTTACCGTAGTTTGTTTTTTTTTTTGAGATTAAGATTGAGTGTATAAAGAAAAGGAGACAAGACGACAGAAAAACGACTGCCGACATTCATCGACTCGGTACGAAATTATATAAAAACCTTTCACGTAAAAAAAATAGTAAGAATAGTACAAGTAAAAAAAAATGAATTGATTTATGTTCGTTAATGTAGTTTTTTCTTTTTTTTTGTGGGAGAATGATTGTATATGGAAAGAAGAGAGAACACGACATGAACACGACAGTCGATACCTATCGACTCAATACGAAATTTGTATAGAAACTTTCGATTAAAAAAAAAAACTTAAAAATAGTACAACTTGAAAATGAATTAAATGATTTATGTACGTATTTTTTTTGTTTTTTTTTTTTTTTTTTTTTGGACAGAGAACGAATGTATGCGAAAAAGGGAAAAACACGACATGCTTGACGCAACGAAGTGGAAACGTACACAGGACATAGCCGAACGATCGGACTCCGCGAAACAGACTGCTACGCTGCTTAAAAAAAAAAAAAAAAAAAAAAAAAAAACACACTCGACGAGACACAGTCTTATAACCATACGATACGAACACCTTTCGGCTCGGCCGGGCCACCGCCGACCGACAAAACATCTAAACTCGTCCGTTTGCCGGCGATCTCGAGACGGTCCACGCGACGATTCGCTAAGACAGTCAAGTGTCTCGGCGATGACGCGTGGCGGACAGTTTGATCCGACATCGTAATTCCTATTTTTTTTTACACGCGCACTGGGACGTCCCACAAAATCTTTCCTACAAATCCGTCACGCGAATATAAGTCGTTCGTTCACACGAATAAAATTATTTCCGTCTTTATGGCCGTTAAATATCCAATTTTTCGTTGTTTTACGAAAATAACTAAAAATCAAATAAAATGACCGAAATTTTTTAAATATTTTGAACATATTCCAATTTTTTTCCACGACTCTTCGTGAGCATCTCACTTCACTGATCACGGATTACCGTTCGCAAACTCACTCGCGGCTCGATTATAACGTTTCCAGGAGAACTCGCTAATTTTATTTTCACGCGTCGGTAAAGAAGGGATTTTAGGTTCTTTTTGTGCCTTTTAGTTGTACGGATAATTCGGTGCTAGCGTATCTTCAATCGGAGTGAAATCTTGTATTAACGAAAGAACGAAACCGTCGCACCGCAGTCTTCGGCTGCGTCTGGCACGAAACTATCCGTCGTCAGGAGGAGATAGCCCTGATGTAGATAATATTTTATTAATCATTAAGCACATAGCCGGTGCTGTACATATAAGATAATGGGAATAATATCAGGCAATGGCGATAATGCTGTTTGTCGTACGCTAATTATTGGTCCTCGCCCCCACATTCAACCGACAACTCTCGCGAGTTTTACGAAGTCTCGGAATTTAACTCGTTTCGTTACCGTCGGACGCAAAACAACTGAGCTGCGGCTATCCATTTGCCGTTTTTTCATCCAATTTCTTAAACGGGACGTAAGATTCAATTTCTGCTGAGGAGGATTTTGAAATAATCATGATTTTATTTTAACCTTGACAATTTATATATTTCTGGAGAATTGTATTGAAAGGGTCGAGTCCGCTGAAAACCGTGCAATAAAAAATGGAGTGCAATCGCATATCATATTGAATTACAGTATTTTCCAAAAAAAAACTATCTGAACACTACAACAGTTAGAGAAAATAATATTCAAGCGGGTTTGGGTAAAATATTTTAATTCATCGTAACGTCCAATTGCACGCCAAGTTTCTGCTAAAAAGGATTTTTAAATAATCGTTTTTTTTTTTTATTTTCCGGTTCATATATTTCCAGGGAGTTGTATTGAGAGAGTCGAGTTACCTGAAAATCGCGCAAATAAAAGTGGAGTGCCATTGCATATCATGTTGAATTAAAGTATTTTCCAAAAAACCATCTGAACACTAAAACAGTTACAGAAAAAAAAAAATTCAAGTGGTTGTGTGCAAATATTGAAATTCATCCCAACGTGCAATTGCACATCAATAATTTCTGCTAAACAGTATTTTTAAATAATTATGTTTTTTTTTTTTTCAAGTTTAACGATTCATATATTTCTCGGGACTTGTATTAAGAGTCAGCTGAACGCGTTCAGAGTAGAATTCTCAAGATGCTGGGAGCCTCCCTAAGAGTTTAGGCGCGAAATTCAAAATCCTCCCCAGGCGATCGATTAGAAACGAACTTCTCAATTTTTATTTTCTTAACATTTTTTTTTTTTTTTTTTTTTTTTTTTTTTTTACCGAAAATAACATCCTGTTGGAATGTTAAAAAGGAATCGATACAAAGAACGAATACGCATCGAGCTTCGCGATTCAATACATAGTTTAAGGCCAATTCCTCTTTTCCTCGTTTCGCAACTCTCGTCGATTTTAATGCTTCTTTCGACAGCGCTCTTTCTTTCATTCCTGTTTATGTCTTTGCTCGGTGCTTACGGCTCTATTCCGTACCGGTTCTACGAAATTCTCCTCATCATCGTCATCGTCGACAATTCATCGCCCGTCACCTATCTGCGACGAAAAAAAAAAAAAAAAAAAAACAATGAAGAAGGATCTCCCTCGTCGTTCTTGTTTGCGCGACACTTGCTTCGCACCGTTTGTTAATTGCTCTCGAGCGAGGCGAGTCGAGAGCCCCGAGAGCCTCGTTGTAAATTTCAGTAATAATTGAGCCGTAAAACCTCCATGAGGGAATAACGTCTGGATATCAAGACGAGCAAGAATGAAGGCGAGTCACGAGGACGAATGGCTACAATACAATAATTCCCGAGTGTGCAAAGATGTTGTTGACTCATTCGTGTAATTAAAAAAAAAAAAAAAAAGGGAATGGAAGATCCTAAGACGACACGGAATAAGACGGAAACTCGACGCACGAGTTGTTCACTATTTTAGGCTTATAATCGAGTTTCAAATACGGAGGTCTTAGAGGGGTCGAATCAGGTCAAAATGAAACTCGTCTTGCGCGACAAGTGTCTCAGAGTGCTCCGCGCGCCGATGGATTCGGCTGTACGTCGTAAAACAAGAAACAAACTACAATAACAAACGTCACTAATTGGACGGAAAAAAACGTTCGCTGGGACAGCAAAAATGTTGCTTCTGTAATTTACCGTAATCTTCCCACTTAATATAGGGACAAAAATCAATCTTGCTGCACAGTCGAGAAGCTTGGTAGATGTGACAAACTTTTTTGTCCACAATTGTTTTCTTGTTAATTTAACAACAAAATGTTAGTAAAATCAACAGAAATTTCTGTACAATGGACATTTTTTGGTAAAATTAACAAGAAAGAATAGTGAAGAAGGAAGGAAGGAAGGACAAGCGAGAATTGTGGACATTTGTGGGCAAGAAACATTGATGTCTATTTTAGTGTTCGCAGCAGCAAATGTTTTTTTTTTTACTGCGGCAACAAAAAAATTGTTGGCGATGTACATTTTCTTAATGTAAAAAAAATATCATTATCTTTCTAAATGTAGATTTTTTAGTACGCCCGTAGAATTGAGAATAGAGGTGATTATTCGATCTAGCCTGAACAAAAATTATTTGAGACAAAAAAAAAATTGTTTTGATAGAATCCCGAGGCACGTGTAATTTTTGCGATAAAAATCTCTCACTCCAGGCTTTTTAATTTCCTAGGAGTGCGTCGTTGTTCGCGGCGTTGCGCAAGACACAAGACATCGTCCTTCATTTCTCGAGGAATTTTTTTTTTTTTTTTTTTTTTATTCTCAAGCATAGTAAGCGCAGGTAAAAAATACGACAAAAGAGAGAAAAAAAAAATTGGCTTCGCGACCAATACGTCGATATCGCGATCCACTCGAGGCGATCGGCGTGCCGTTCAGCAGTAATACGTGTATCGCTTCGTCGGTCACGCTGATAACGTTCGCTCGACGATAAAATGGCCGGCGGTGAAGAGTGGATACGTGCGATGATGAAGATTTTAAATTGGTCCGATGACGCAAACTCATTCGATCTTTTCGTGACGCGACAATATGTTCGCGTACGATCTTTTCGTTTTCGTCGACACTGCGACGTCCGAACTCGCAGCCGCCATTTACCGATAGGGTAAAAGCGGTGACCATGGCCCACTTCGATTAGCACGCAAATCAATTATGTATGGACCGGGCCATATTCCCCACATTTGCTCTAAAATAATTCATATTTTCAGACTCAGAAAAAAAAAATGTCATATGTTAAATTTTTTTTTTTGAATCCCTGTTCAAATTATATTTAATAATGGTATTACACTCCGTAGTTAAGTGCAAATAATGTGACAATCAAAGTTCTTTTTCCACCATTTTCAAATTTCTACGATTTTTTCAAAAAATGTATAAAACCTTCGAGAGAATTCAAAAATGGGATAAATCTCTTTTTTTTATATACATTTTCCCAAATGCTGCTTCCTGACAATGACATCTGATAAAACAATTCAAGTGAGCCGACGAGTAAAGTTCAATCTTTTGCCATAAAGAAAACAGCCGTGCAGAACTTGAACCAGTTTCTTGGTAATTTTTAAGTGTGCACCCCTTGAACGAAGCACTCGATTTTTTTTTTTAATTGATTTTTATAATCCTCGATTGACCGTCATTGAAGTCATTGACGCCGACAAAATATCACAATAATTGGGACACTGACGGTCGTGCACGTCGTTACCGCTGATTGGAGGAGTCGCGAAATCAGTTGCATGGTTGCAACAAGATCACTTCACCATCTCGGACGACATGTCGAATGTTGCACGCGACTGGACAGGGAATACGCAGCCCTACGCGCTCCTGGCCGCCCCGTCGACTGAAATTATCATTTTAGCTGATACTACCTAATGTAATGATGCAGTTTTATCTCTTATTATCATGGGAAACGAGATAAATTGCGATAGTGCCGTTTATTTTGACAACGCTCTGGTGGCTCACGACCTATCGTTGCGAGCTTCCTCTGTCAACGTATATTATATACGTAAACGCGTTGGATACGACGAGGCCCGTATCAGCCCTCGTATCTCGAGGCTCGCCGAGAAGACTCCTGCAACATTTTCTCTGATATGTATAAGGTGTCCCGGCGATGACGATGAACCCGCCGCGGGGTAAAGAAACCTTTGCGGCTGCGGCATTGCCTCGAAACTTTCGCCGTACTGATAAAAACCCTTTTCGGTTCATAAACCCCGGGGTTGACGTACGCAGACTATAACATTTCCATCGGTCGTAGTCATTTCCGATGTTTCTTCGAATTGATTATGTTTCTTGTATACATATATTTATGATACGAAAAATCGTCCTTTCCGATTCGGGAAAGTCATTTTTTTTTTTTTTTTTACCGGAAGTTCCGTCATACCGGAAAAACGTTAGTTCCGGTTTAAAAAACGCATTTTTCGACCGAAAGTCGAACCGAACCGAAAAATCTTATTTCGAAAAAATGAGATTTTCAAACCGGAAGTGACGTATTTTCCATATGATGTTATTTCCTGTTTAAGAAATTAGATTTTCTAACGTTAACCTTAATTTTTGTTAATTTTTTATCCCACACTGACAAAAAAAAAGTACGGTTGAATCAACTAAAGCTTCAGGTAGGGACGTTCAAATAAATATTTCTGTGGTCGAACAAGATATTTTAATGGCTCAAAAATATTCTGCTGAAATCATCAAAAAAATGGTTGCACTAACCTATTTTTTAGCTACATCAACAAAATATTTATTTGAACGTCCCTGCCCGAATCTTTAGTTGACTCAACTGTATTTTTTATGAGTTGAAAAATCATAAGATTTTAACGCCTCGCAAAATTTCCCAGCAAGTTTGTGTTTGCACTTGCGCCATAACTGGAGCAACTGGAACGATGCGACGAATGGTAAAACTCTTAACTCAGTTACCGGTACTCAGCCTTGCTGTCGCGGTTTCTTGATTTTACAGTTTAACGCCAATGATTTAGAACCTACAAAGTGCAATTCGCGAAGAGTCAGTCAATCCGGCTCGTTCGCGTCCGCCATTTCCACTTTCCCGAGTAACCGTCGCTCCGACGAGTAAACACACTTACGAAGATATTTGGAATCTAAGAATTTCCACGCCAGTCACCGCTGAATCTGCAGCGCGAAGGTCTCGCGAAGACCGAAATGGATGACGTATTGTCTTCGAGCCTCGGTGAATCAGAATTGGGCTCGGTCGAGGCTCGATCGAATTCTCTTTTTCCGGCCCAAAAAGGACCTCATTGCTGACTGCGCCGATAGTCGTATTTGCGCTACCTTCTTCTTGTCCATGATGAAGGCTCCGGCCCAGCGCGCAAAGAAACATTTGTTTACAAACCTTTGCAGTCTTTGCACGGTCCTGTCAACAGATCGGCGATGACTCATCATCCCTCGAGTTTGTAGCGAAACAAGGGGGAGAGCAAAAGGTCCCTAAGCGTCACCTCGTCACCTTTCCACGCGCATGTCGTGCAGGGATACAAAATGGCGATTACGTGAAACGGCGGGCGGTCGGGAGAAGGCGCATCGGTACCACGATGGCCGCCGATGACGCTCGGCGTCGGGCTCGTATGTATGGACACGGCAGCCGCTTTACCACCTTATCTCGGGACTCTTGTCGCTCGTTCTCGCCTCGCAACCTTATCGTCGAACAAACAAGCGAATCCCCCTGCGCGCCTGCACCCTCCGGCTTTGTGTCAATCAAGAGAAAACTTTACCAGTTTTTTTTTTCTTTTTTTTTACATATATATATATATTTATGTCTCGACTTCTTCGTGGCATATTCCGTGACGCGATCTACCATTTTTATAGTTTGTTGCTACTAAAAATAATAATGATTGCTGTTTCCGGAGATATCAATGGCAAAATAACATAATACAGCAATAAGTTTAATAAACTAAGGAAAAAATGCATTTAATTAACCCAACTGAATACAGTGAAAAACCTTGGGCCGAAGGACTCCGGTCGATGGCCCGTTGGCAAGGCACACTTAGAGCTCTACCACTCAGAACTCTACCAGAAAACATCTCTACCAAAGCGTAAAAAAAAACTACCAGAATCAGAATACAACTCTACCGGAATGAAAATAAAACTCTACTAGGATACAGGGCTACCATCTATCGAGACACTGTACCTTTACCGAAATACAGGACTACCGGAATACGGTAGCCCTATATTTCGGTACTTTTATTGTAATTCCGGTAAAGCATCCGATAAAGTATTATTTCAATTCCGGTGGAGTTTTATTTCAAGCCCGGTACAGTTTTTTTTTTTTTTATTCTGGTAGAGTTGTTAGAGCTGTGTTTTTTGGCAGAGTTATTATCCGGTAGAGTTGTGAGTGATAGCGATGTAAATGTGCCCTTTTGCAATGTCAATGAAAGCCTTGTAACTACTGTGTAGAGAGATGCATCGGAGATTGGACTACAATATGGACTACAATATCGGAGATTGTATGGATTGATATTGACAATACACTTTTACTACTACTAATAATAATGATTGCGGATAAAATTGTGAAAGTATAGCAACAATAATGAATCCATTCTTTGATTCGCTTTTTTTTCTCAACCGAGTCGTCAGCTCTATCGATCTACACAAAAACTGTAAGTCACGGAGTTGCCTTGAGTCGTAAAAAAAGAAAATTCCTGCATACGTCGGACGATTTTTATGACTGTGGGTTTCGTACATAAGGCTTTGGTTAAGTTCGAGCTCCTAAATGAAGGACGGATGCGTGTGCTCCAATAAGATGCATTTCACGTATGCGAGATCAAAATAGCTTTAAAATACGATGATCTATTTCCGATAGACAAAAGGTAACGTTATCGTCTCCTTGCCGGGTGTTAATAATAACTCGAAATTCTCGATCGAGGGGCAGGAAAAAAATACTTTTGAGACTAGAAAAAAGTTTTTTTTTTTGTGTGCAGCCGCGCTTCGATCTCATCCACTTATCTCACTAAAAAAATCCCAATTTTGTACTGAATTTTGATTTCCCAATCGATGCGGCACGCTGCTTCGATAAAAAAGAAGAACTTAGTTTATCCCGTCCACTTATCTCAGTAAAAAAAAAATTCTAAATTTTCAACCCAATTTTAATTTCTCAATCGGTGCACCACGCTGCTGCGATAAAAAAAAAGGGAACTCCGCAAGTAAATCCGTCCACCGCTTATCTGGATCACCCGAAGAAGTTTACCTCTCGAAATCTTTCTTTTCTCATTTTTTAAAAAGTCAATAAAAAAAAATCAAGTCGCAGCCAAAAAAAAAAAAGAAACATTCCTTGTTTTTGACATCCAGCCAAGTATTTTTTACGTGCATAATTACGCACATAATTATCCAAACAAAAAAAATTCTAAATGTTTTGCATTTAGGCATAATTATCGAAGAGCCGAAGAGAGTGAAATTTTTCGAATTTCACCTCGCGCCCCAAAGTGCCAATGGAGCCCCTATTTTCGTTGGACCTCGCAGCTCTGTGTGCCCGAAATTTCGGAAAGAATCGTCGGTCGGCCGGATTCGGCCGGCCGCGGATGGGGACAGCCATCCAGAATACACAAAACACCTTCAATATAATTATCATAGCGCCCGAGAATGACCGAGGAAACGCGTGTACGGTTGACCAATGAGGAACGAGGGGGCGTCGTCCAACCGGCACATCGGCGTTCTTGCACGCGGCTCGGCTATGCTCACGAAGCACCTGAGAATTCATTCGTACCTCCGCCACTCGCTTCCATCCTTTCTCACTTCGTCAACGTTAAAACGCCGCGTCGAGACCGTTCCCGCTTTAAACAATCTCCAATAACCGTCCCACTCTCACTTTTGTCTCTGCTGATCATCGTCTCTTCCGCGCGCGCTTCATTTCTCGCTGTATATATTTATATATATATATATGTACATATATATATATATATATATGTATATACACACACACATATAGATGTATGTATATGTATATATACCTGTGAGCTGCTATAGATAAATGTGTATTATCCTCGTTGGGGCACGCAGTTGCGTTTGAGCGGGCGCTGACGTTCGTATTCCTAGAGTTAGTATTCATCGACTTTAAAATCCTCGTTTCATTCCGCACCTCGCCGCCTCCTCGGAAGTTGCGACGTTTCGCACCTCGTTTCACGTTCCTCTTTATTGTTCCGTTTGCCCCGGAGTGTCAGGAGCTCATTTCGTCCCGAGTGCATCAGTTGCCAAGCGTCAGTGGGTCGAAGAGGATCGGGACGATCGTCGGTTAACGCGAAGGATCGTCAATCGTCGGTTAACGCGAAGGATCGTCAATCGTCGGTTAAGGCGAACGATCGTCAATCGTCGGTTAACGCGAAGTATCGTCAATCGTCGTTTGACGATTTTTAGAGAAATCATTGTTTTTAAATTAACTAATATCGTCGCGAGTGAAGAGCATCGAGGTGAAGACTTGTGATATCGTTTTGCATTCGGTCGCAGCGATTGAAACCGTGTTCAGGACGCGTTGGGCATTTTTTTTTTTTTTCGAACCTCGAGGATATCAGACGCGGCAGTGATAAAACGGGCGTGCTGATTGTGTGCACTCTCATGCCGGAACGATACATCGATAACGAGTTTGCACGCCCTCGTAATATTCTATACACAATTTTGTGACGAATATATTTAAAATTTGCTTATTTTTCGTTAACTTTGTCACACGGAGAAGAAATCATTCGGAGAGTGACATTCGTTTAAATGCGGCACGCAGCTACAGAGGTAAATTATTGGGATATTTAATATTTAATGCGGTTATTTTGTTATGAATGAGAATGCGAATTGTGCAATTCCTCTTTGCAGGGATTTTCTGCATCCGAAACTTTTGACTATTTTTTTTTATGTATATGTCTCGAATCAATTGTTGCAGACATTTTGCAAATTTCAAAACAATATATTAACGTGTAAGTTTCGGAAAAAAATTGGACATATTTTTGGATAATCGTGTTAATCCCCTGACGATGATAAAAAAAAATCTGTTGAAGTTTTCTCGAGCCAATTAGAAGATAAATTGCTTTGGCAAACTAGCATTTTAACGGATCAAGTAGTAAAAGATCGTAAAAGAATCTGGTCAGTTATGTTTTGGTAATTTTGCTGAAGATTCCGTAACACTTGTCATAAATGCCAGTAAATATAACCGCAAAACACGTTCGACGGCTATTTTTGTACATTGTGAGAAAACGGAGTGACAAATTTTCCACTGAATTTTCCATCCTGCGAAATTTTGAATTTTGTTTCTTATCGCTCGAACAACAAAAACGAGTACTCACCAAATTTAGTCCCAGGTTTTTCCCGACAAGTAACCAGCGACGCTGAACCGGAGTTCGGAGTCGCCGAACGAGTACTGTTAACCGAACGTATGATAATGAGCGAGCTCTCGGGATCGTTTCCACCTGAAACATAAGAGAGGAAAAGAACAAGAAAAAATTAAGAATCCTTTGGGTATCTCCAGCTCGCGCGCGTGCTCAGCGACCACCACTTCGCCGGAAGTCGAAACTTGACATTGCCGAGCGGAAGTGACGCGCGTTCGACAAACAGTCACACTTTTTTTTTTTTCTTTCGTTCTCGAGACGGACGAGGTGTGTCTTCGCCGCGCCGCCAGTTTCACCGCGAGCGGTGGACACAGGAAGGCCGACGACTCGTCTCGTTTGTGTGCATTGGTCGCGTGGCCCTCGCCCGCAACAACCCGAGCGTCATTTTTTTTTTTTTTTTTTTTTTTTTTTTTCTCGGGTTTTAGTGAGGAATGCCGGAAGTTGGGGAAAAATCAGGATGAAACATCAGAAAGAGACACGCGTTCACGTACCGCGAAGTTTTGGACTTTGCATTAACCACAGCAACTCAACGTTCTCTCAGTTGATTCCGTCAGCGAGTCGCTATCTCCGCGTAAACAAACTCCTCGCAGCGTAAAGCTATTTTGGTTGAGTTAAGTGTGGCGCAGATACGGAGATGATTTTATGAAAATCGAGGCAAAATTCGATTCGTAAGTTTAAGCGGTGCTCGTACTGGAGCGAGAGTAGACAAAAGTCATTTTACACACATAGCCGATGTAGTTTAAGTATGGCGAGGGCGTGTTCGCCGAACGCCGACCTAGACACAGATTCGCGCGTCACGCGTTTTACTCCTTCTCCGGAAAAAGTGGTACCCCTTCGTAGCGGGGTGACGACCGATCTGCGTCAGACCGCCGAGCTACTCCCCGTTAGACCGGACTCATCATCCTATTATCGCTGTGGAAGACGTATCTTTGTTCCTGTTCTACTTTCCGAAATTCTAACGAATATTGTTCAACCTCCAGCGAGACGAACGCGTCGCCTAGGGAAGGGGCCAGATTTTTTTTCGTATCCGTGAATTTGGAACTACTCCGAAGGGCCACTTAGAGACTGTACTGAGTACAGTTTTGAGACCGCAATCCGCCGATGAAAAGAAAATTGTCCTTCCCTGGAAAATCGGCAGAGCCGAACAGAGACAATTTTCTTTTTTCTCGGCCGTCTGCGGCCTCAAAACGGCATTCAGTACAGTTTTTCTTGCCAACTAGCCGCGGGGCAGGTGGGCAGGGAGTTATGCCACTTCCCCTTAAGGGCTTATAGAGAAGGATGTAAGCCAATCTTCGAGGAATTACAGGAGCATCGTTTGACTTCCGGTTTCAGGACGCGATGAAGGAGAGCCTGGCGAAACAGGAAGTGAAGATGGAGTGGGAGGGTCGCCGACCGGGGGACAGTTCTCCTCAAGTGCCGCGAACAGCCGAGGAACAGGCGGGTGGTAGTCCCCAGAGTGTAATCACGACACGAAGACACGTGAGGACTATCACGACCGCGGGTCACATTACGGAATCGATCACTGACGCGGAGCCAGAATCACCCGAGCCGAGTTCACCGCCGGCCAAGCAGCCTGCAGCTCACAACAACAACAACAGCACCAGTAACAACAACAAGTTGATGCAACAAGTGATTCATCAACAGGATAGTCAGGCGCGCCAACAGCATCAGCAGGATCAGGCACAGGAGCAACGATTCCAGGATAATCATCAGCAGCATCAACAGCAACATTACATACCCATATCGCAAGGTAGCAGCCCGGAGGATCAACAACGAGGGGTCGAACATCAACAGCATCATCAAATCATCTACGCGACGAGTAACGGCGAGGAGATGCAACTTGAGGGTCAAGACTCGAGCGAAGGAACGATTACACTTGCAGTCAAGGAGCAGCCTAGGTGAGCACAGCTATCATTTCTTATCGTACTTAAAGATTAACGGCACCGTGTTGGCTATTTTGATTTCGTTCTTAAGTTCTAATTGAAGAGTCTTAAAATCAAAGTTTAACGGGTTTTCGGCATCCAATCTATAATTGGACTCCAAATGCAGTTAACTTTGATGACACTATATCGTCATGAATAGGCGATCTGGTAAAAGAATTTATTGAATGCATTTCTATGGAATCAGGCAGTGCCTGACGTCGGCGGTTGTGAAGATCGGTCGAAAACGATAAGTGTCGATAAGATTTTTTTTCACATTTTCTTATCGCTTCTTAATAGTCTGAACTTAAGATTGAAGCATGCACTGAAGATCGGGCCAAACTTCGACCTCAAGTTTGATCCCAAGAGAGATCTTAAGTTCAAACTAACGTCTTAAAATTTGACCGTTTTACTAACTTGTTATAGCAACATTAGTCGTAAAAATGATTGTATCTCATGCGATATAGAAAGAAAAAAAATGGTTTATCATTTGGCCCGCTAAAAGTTAAAACTCTCACGTCAGGAACGCGCACCTTCGCTATTTTCTTTGCCTTCGGTTTATTCGTTGTCTCCACCTAATCCCGAGCTATCAATACCTCAGCGCCCTCCACTCCGATCGTACGCGATTTCCTAGTACGCCTCAGATATCCGAAGGCATGACGTCACGTTTGTTTCGCACTTGGGTGGCAGATACGAGACACCGGGACCGGTCGACAGAACGGAAGTCGAGCGCGTCTACGTTTACGCGGAGGACGGTGGCGAGGTGAGGCGAGCCGGTCACGTCATAGCCTTGCAGATACACGATCACAGGCGTCATCATCCGCAACAGCATCAGCAGCACCAGAGGTTCAGTCCACATGAGAATGGCCAAGTTACGAGGTACTCACCGACGGCTCCTGCGGAGGAGTACGAATCCACGGCGATGACGACCTCCCAAGCCGGAGCCCAGCTCGGTTCACCGGCGCCCACTTATTCACCGCCGGTGGACGGAATCAGAGGAACGCAGCATCAGTTGGTCACTACCGGTTATGCGGAGACAGGCAACGGTACCATAAAGTACGAAGCCGTCGCAGCTGTTTCCACAGACGCGATAAAACCCAACAGCACTTATACGACCCTCGAAACCGTGGCGCTACCGTCGTCGCAGCCGGTTCAGTACACACAGTACGTCGCGGACGGTTTTCACCACACCAGTAGCTACACCTACGCTAAACCGAGCGAAATCGCCTACCACGCTTATCCGACCAGTCAGCCTGGCAGCAGAGCTTCCGAGGTAAGAAATCTAATCACAAAGTCATTAATACTCGTGACGATTTATGACTCCAATATCGATCACGAGGATCAGGCGGGAATATTGAGGACCTAGAATCTGGAGAGTTGGATTCCCTATCATTTTTTTTTTTGGACTCCAGGAACTTTGACCTCAGTTTTAGATTCGCGTCTGATCGCGAGTACGTTTAGTCGCAACTAAGTATCAGTTGTTCGTCTTCCAGGTCGAGTCTCCGGCAGGAGTGTACATAAAGAGCGATCCAACTCTGTCGTCGTCGTCTTTGCTGGTGCCTGGCAGGCCGGCACCTCTCCACTACGAGCAGCCCGGTTCTCCGGGGTCGCAAGTGGCGATTTACGGCACCGGACCGGGACCTTTTCAATTCTCCGTCAAATCAGCGGGTGATCAGTATTGGCACGCTGCTGGATCGGCTTCGCCGACGACGCTCGAATATGTTCCGGCGTATTCGGGCATGCCCGCGATTTCCACGAACGACGGAGGTAACATGTTGTACTCCGGTGGCAACTACAGCGTCGCAACCGCCGGCAACGGATCACCTTCGACATGGCCGATTCAACTGCCCGGCGCCGAAGAAGCCTACGAGGGACAAGTCGCCAATCCCGAATCGAAGGAGTGCGTTAATTGCGCGGCCAGTTTCACGCCTCTCTGGCGCCGCGACGGAACGGGCCATTATCTCTGCAACGCGTGTGGCATTTACAACAGGATGAACGGTTCCAACAGACCACCGATGAGATCCTGCGGGGGAAAAATTAAACACACGGTCGCACCGGTGAGTAAATCTACCTTGCGCCGATTGAATGTCCGACTTTGTTCTCGGACTCGACGGGGTGTTCAATGACGATAGATTCATAAAAGCCTTCAATAAGATTTTGAAAAGATAAAAAAAACTCCGGTCTGAAAAAAAGTTGAAAAAAGTCAATAAAAAAATGTGAAATAACAAACGATACGCATATCATAATTGCGCAAATTTCCGTATATTTTAACGAGGATGAAATCTCCCGACTATGATGTGCGAATTGTTTGTTATCTCACATTTTTCTGTTGATATTTTTCAACTTTTTTTCAGTCGCGAGTTTTCTTAATTTTTATAAAATTATTTTTATTTCATTCTTTCTGAAGTACAATTATCTCGCGATAGGTTATGCTAATCTCTCTGGCGACGTTCTCATTGGTTAATTGAGGTGACACCGCGAACTATGGTCTACTTTATGTAAATGTTGTTCATTTGCCTGAGTATTCACGTTAGTTTAAAAATATATTGCCATAAATCAAGATCAACGCGTACAGAGTCGGTATGCAAAACTTTGTTAAATAATATTTCGCCGTTTCGGCAATCACCAACACCTTAGAAAACACGCGAATACAGGGCACCACAGTGAAACGCATAACTCCCATCTTCTTTGCGGGCAGTCAGCAGTTAAAAATTACTCTGTGTCATCGCCTTATTTTTCTCCGCGCATGAACTCAATAACGCAGCGAGCGGGTTTCGAGCTTTTTCACTCTTTGCTCTTAATTGAATGCGCTTGTTGACCGAGTTCGATAAAAACAAAAAAGTTGGCAGTAAAAGCGGAACTCGCAGTTAGCGGCGGACAAGTTGCGTGGACACGGGGCGGCGATTCCAAAAATTTGTCCATCGCTTACAAACGAGGCCAGTGCGTCGTGGTATTTGTGCTGATAAGGATGGACGCGCTCCGTAGCGAGCTTTTCACCACGACGAGAGCGACTACACGACTTCGATATTAAGTAATGTTTGTGCTCTCGAGAGAAGACCGTTGTTATCTCTCTCGCGTTCGTCGAGCAAATAATATGTAGCGAGGAGCCCCGAGGGCGAGGGACGACGGCGGGATCCTGTTTGCTCTAGTTTACTCTCTACCTATAACGACCGCGCTCGTTAACGCCCATTTTTCGTGCCCCGCTGCATTCCTCTTTTTTCCATCTTCCACCGTTCTTCGGATGCGATGCGCGATGAAATTTTATCCAACGATCTAATTTCCTTAAATTTCCGTTCCATCAGACCGGCAGAAGAACGGGCGTTCAATGCGCCAACTGCAAGACCAGCAATACAACCCTCTGGCGGAGGAACAACAACGGTGAACCCGTTTGCAACGCGTGCGGTCTTTACTTCAAACTTCACAACGTGAGTATTACATATTGTCATCCTTTGCGCGATTGCATCTCGCTATCGCGGCTATTTAAATAAGAGTCGAGGAGGCGAATAGTGGAAAAAATTGAATTAGGCAAAAAATTGCTATAATCACGAGGAAACTATTCCGTGAAATTCGTTCGGGTTTTTAGAATAAATAATGTAACTGGGATGAACGGACGGTGAAACGGCAAAGGAACGGAGGAAACGGGTTAAAACAAATGCAGTAAATGCGGCAAACAAGGGTCGTTGCGCCGGAGCGCGACGACCAAAGTCGCTGGCGGTGTGCGCAGGTGACAGTTATATGGTACGGTCTTCGTGTGTTTCATTCTCGGAAAGTTTAGTGCCTCTTCTCTCGACTTCTTCTTCGCAGCGTTCTCCTGGCGAAGTACGGCCCAAAGAACGGGGAGCAAACAATCGGGTTCTCTCATTTTCCTTTCTCGCTTTCTTGCCGTGGCGGCGCGAAATCCGGAAGCTCATTCTTGAGTACCATTGAACATTCGGAGAAGAACGTTCTCATGCTTTACTACTTCCGCAATTGAGCGCACATGAGAATGAGATTGGATATATCAATTCTTACTTTGCAACGTTTGAAATTTCCGTGATGACATATATATATATATATATATATATATATATATATATATATATATATATATGCCTGTAGGATGGCCCGAAGCGATGAGACAGCATTTTTCGGCTTGGAATATTTTTTATTATTTTGACATGAAAAATTGACGAATTACGCTTGGTTGTTTTGGAACGAAAAGAAAGTCGAGACAGCTTCTATCTGATTACCTACAATCTTATCCTAGGCCTTGTTTAATAACACCGAGGGCACGTGCGCCACATCGCCGAACGCACGTGCACCTCGCATTCAGGTCGAGTCAAAGCGCGGGGAAAGAATTTCGCCTAGCTCAGCTATAAGGTACTTCGTATGAGGCGACTGATTGCCCTTGTACGGAGATATGACTGTTGCCGTAGGGTAAAAGTGGGGAATATGGCACGGCCCACATATCATATTATTTATTTATTTATTTATTTATTTATTCATTTATTTATTTATTTATTTATTTATTTATTTATTATTGTGTAAACGGCACAAGCCCTTTTTTTTTAGATATTCCAGAAATTACATGCCCTTCTATATATCAGCTGTGCACTCTGACTTACAACTAGAAATCCGATTTATAATTAATCTTTTATCTCCGATCTTTTAACGTAACAAACGAAGGGCGTTGCCGTTTGCACAGTTTTTAGTATATGATAAAAGCGGGGAATATGGACCGGTCCATATTTCATTGATTTACGTGTTAATCGGGGTGGTCCATATTCACCACGTTTACCCGATCTGGATACAATACGATTGCACTGAAAATTATAAGATTGTATGTGTAAGAGTCAGTACGATATGCCACGCGGCTATATGACCCGCAATCACAGGGTGATATGGCCGATCGCAAATATTTATTTGTAGAGCTGCTGTAGAAGTGCAGTTCTGAGTGGAATTACTTCAGTTCGATGTTCCAGAGTTGGTTACAACCAAAATTTAAAGGTTTTTTTTTTCAAACATTATGACTCCAATTTTCACTTGTTAAAAAAAAAAAAACATGGCTGTATCACCCCGAATTAACCCACTGTCAAATTCATTGGCTAAGCCGTAACCGTGGTTTGTTCTGTACGTTTGAGTTCGGAACACCTCTCGATTCCTCGTCTGTCGAGCAGGGATATTGCTTCTTGATTGTTGTTCACAAATCATTGATTGATGTGCTAATCAGGGTGGGCCATATTCACCACTTTTACCCAATAACCCGGTAAGTCATATCGCCCCAAATTACTCCGATGACTGATTAGCCCTTTAATGGGAAAATATCTTCTCAAAGAATTGATACGAAAAGTGTTAAAAGTTACTTTGCAAATCTTTTGCAAGTTCTTTGCAATATCTTTCTTTATGTTTTAACTTCAATCGAGGCTTCATCTCCTCTGTCTTGCATTTTTTACGCACAAAAATTTCATGCTCGAATTGATTATAGAAAAATTCAAAAAAAAAAAAAAAAGGCAGAAGCGATACGATCAAGCGGAGCAATGAATCAACTTTGTGTCAGAGGAATCGGGTAAATCCCCTCTGTGAGTTCTTCATGAGAAAAATGTTGCTCCTCCTTCGTCGTCTCCTCCGTCGCGGCCGTGCGCGGCTGCGGGCGATCGTTCTCGATCGATACTAATCTCGGGACGTGCTCGCGCACTGGGCAATAGCGTTCGTCATTGCCGAGCTTATCTCGTCGTCGTTTTCTGTCCGGCCGATCGACGATTCCGATAAGGGGAGCGCCGCAGGCAGAAGCCGACCGTGCTTCGTGTACCGGCATTATTATGTATATATATATTTTTAGACAATTCGAGGGCGTATATAGAACCTATTCGTCGCGACGGATGCGAAGATTATCGTGTCATCTTGATCTGATGCCAATAATTAAAAGGTTTAATTAAAAAAATTAAATAAATAATAAAATCGCGAAACTACGCGACTGCGTGTGCGTCTTCGAGTCGCCAAGGACGAGAACGGACAAAGTTCGTTTCGGCGAAGGCCGCGAAGGATCATTATCGGATCATTCATTTCCCGCTTGACATATGTATAAAACAAATATATATATATATATATATATAATAGCCGCAGCACAAAAAGTATTCGACTATAGGGAATATACCTACTTATGTGCTTGTTTTTATGTATAAATCTACTTTGTGATTTAACATTTTTTTTTACTATTAATGTAGCCATTGTTGCCTTTTACGGCTTTAAATGTGAAATACGTTTACATGTACACGGTTTGGCTTCGTTGGTGATTAGATTTTTACTTAGTGGCTGTAAATTTATTTATTTATCTGTATAATACACGGGACAAACTCTTTGTAGAGAATTTACAGAGATGTTAGTGTAAATACACAACGAGCGAAGCTTTAGAATGTAATATAATGCAGGGAAAAAAATTTATAAAAAAAAAATAAATAAATAAGCCAATATTTTTTAATGTGTCTATTTTTTGTCGAATCCGCAGGTAAACAGGCCGATGAGTATGAAGAAGGAGGGAATACAGACGAGAAAGAGGAAACCGAAGAATCACTCGGGAATGGGTGGAGGCCTGGCTGGACCCAGCGGAATCCACAAGAACGACATCAAATCCAATCTACTCGGTGAGTTTTTGGTGAGACAATCGTATAACATCCCATTGATTGAAAATAATTTAAAAATCGTCATCGTTCTTCATATTCCGAAATTCGCACGATCGATCGATCGAAGAAAAACGAACTAACTTCCTCTTTTGCGCGCTCCACCGACGACATGGATTCGTCGAATTACATCAAAATTTCTCGAACCAGTTCGACCGTGAAAAAATAGGTATCATTATCGATAATGATGGTTCTATCAAACTCGCCCAATATAAAAATAATACATTGAAAATAAGATTGATATTCAACTATAGTTATTGGCGTACGGTCGGATTTTTTAAAATTCGATCGCATTGATGGTCTTTCGTATTGATCAATTTGACAACATATTTGTCCGACGATCGACCGGGAAAAATCGCTAAATTTATTAATTGCAAATCAATTGGTTATCCGGGATTTTCCAAGTCAGTTTAGCAGCGTGCGTTTATCGATTTCAATGGTCGACGCATCATGGCTGACTGAGAACTGTGCGATCGAACGGCGGCGGTCGCGGGGGCTGATCGGAAGGTGCTGCACGGAACAGACCGGTGGAGGAGCGCACGATGTGTACTAACTATATCGTAGTGTACGTCGAGCTTGCGTCCCGCGCGCTATCATTGGTCAGACTACTCGGTGTCACTGATAACGATAAGCACTTTTACCTCGATGGGGGGACTCACCGGCGATGAAATGCACACACAGATAGTTGTAACTATTATCACACGTGTCACGTTTTGCCGATCGGAATACTCTGCAGTACATCCTCTAAATCGGGCTTGTGGTTAACGATTTTTTTCTTTCTTTCTAATTTTTCGTCGTTTTTCGCGGTTTAAACTGTCGCGTTGGTTGATTTCGCCGATGAGCGAATATTTAGTTTCTTTGACAATTTATATTTTCATCCGGAAATGAAAAGATGAAGTCTGTACATCCAGAAAAATAATTTCTTTGACGGGCAAAAGTAAATAAATATTTATTAAAATCAATGACGATATCTATTAAAATCGATGACAATATTTATTTCAACCAAATAAATATTTATTTGCAGATGCCCATCAAGTAAATTATTTTTGTGTGTGTGATTTGTGAATGTTAAAATTATTGTCTGAATTAAAAATTGGAAAGAGGCTATCGATCGGGGTTCAAAGTCCCACACGAAGATCTTTTCGATCGATAAAAATTCGATAAGGCAGACTCTTCGCTCGCTCGCGGACGCTTCGCTCGCGTGTGCTGGCGCGCACGGGAATTCCATCGCGGTTTTTTATTCTCACCACCTTCGTATTTACGAGAGATCGGTGTATATAGTACAGTCGATTCGTGTTTTTTTTTGTTTCGTTTTTTTTTTCTTTCTCATTGTTTGTTCGTCCGGTATGTTTCCATCGCGAATCATGAGACTTCATAGATCCTTCAACGATTGCGTCGCACTGTACCAATTACGTTGTTTTGATGAATTGCAGTGGACACGAAGCTGCAGTTGAACATGTTCACGAGCGGGGGTGGGAGTGACGGGGGCGAAGAACAGCATTATCTAGGTCCAATGACCACCGCGCAATTAGGACACGCTCACTCTCCCCTTGCGTTGCCCTCCGCCGCCGTTCTTAATCGACAGACAACCCTTACGTAAGTCATCGAAGGCGTTTTATTCAATTACTTTGTGCAAAGCCTCGATCAATATTTTTTTTGTTTACTGAAAATTGTTTTTTTTTTTTTTTTTTTTTACTGCAAGTAAAAAATTATTCCGAGCGTTCTTAAAAACACCGTATAAGGAGTTTTTAAGACCCAGTTTGCGTCATCTTTGGGGCAGTGAAAACGGTTCTCCATTATTATTTATACGCGGGTTGTATTGGCGATTCGAAAAAAAAAAAACATTTGAACGCTATTCAGCCATTATTGAAGTGAATTCAGGATCTAATTATTAAATTATCGTTTTAATAGCGCCTCTCTAAAGACCTCATAGTGCAGTTTCCGTCATTCGTGACGGAGTACACTGTAAAAAAGATACTCTGTTTGATGTATTGGACAGGAAGTTTTCTCGCAAAAACTGCTACTTTTTAATGTGCAATTAATGTTCAATTCAATGCACAATTGAATGTACAATTTAATGAAATGTGAATATACTTTTTCATTGAAATTAAAGTAACATACTGGAATAACAGTATTTTTATAACAACATGAAAGTAAATTATTAAAAGTAAATGATTTCCAATGTCTTTAATATACTGAAAATTAATTTTTCATCAGAATTGTACATGATATTGAATATATCAGTACATTGTACGTGACCATTAATATATCAGTATGCATAAAAATCTCCACTACCGATACATTAAATTTCATACGAATTTTTTTTCACGGTGTATCGGATCGCCTAACACCAAGTTTCTATCTTTATGTCGGACTTTGACATGAAAACATTAACCTCGATTTATAATAACCGCGACGCAACAAGTAACGGAAAGTACAGCGTAACCCAATTTGACTGACGCACTTTCCGTCATGACAAATTGAATAAAGCACGTAATCAAAAAAGCAAATTATCACCAAACTAATTGATAATTTTACGTGTACTGACACCGTTGGTATAACTTTCATGTTCTCTGATAATTGCAAATGAATGCATTCGGAAAGGTCGCGAAGTGCTTCGCCTCGGAACTACCAAAACGCGAAACCCGCCACACACTATTAGATCATTAAATGAAAAATCTTATAAAATTATACGCATTGCGGCTATAATCAAGAGTGAAAACCGTTCTTCAACATTCCATCAATTTTTTATTTGTATTAAACGAAAACTGTATTTATCTTATTGGTATAAATTCCGTTCGATGACGGTGACGAAAACTGGGCCGTTAAAGTTACATGCGGTTCAAAAAAATACCCCATTTTCCTTAGGGATTTTCCTGAGAGGAACACATTCGTTCCAGATTTTTTCACTTTCCCCATCGCGTTTAATTCCTAAACAATTGTTCGGCAAACAAAATTTTTCGGTCAGGTTTGAAATTTGGAGACCCAGCTTTTTCCTTTTAATTGTTTTTTTTAGTTACCATCGATGTGGATTTTTTAAAAATGATACGTATTTTTTTCAGCGTGCCCCCATTAGAGCCGATAACCAGTAGATCCGGTTCGGATCCAGCAACGGTCATCACTTCGACCACAGCCGCCCACACCGACCGGTCGTGAGGGAAAAACTCGGAGGTAGCTTTATCCTACGAACTGGCAGCTTCCCATTAGACGTGGGATAGTTACCGACAGCCGTCCTACACGCCGGCTGCCATTTACCTTACCGACGTTCTCGAGAAGGCCGGAATTTGCAAGCGGTGACTGAAGCTTCCTGCCCTCTATTTCAAACAGAGGCGACTTTGCGCGATGCGTAAAGCAAATTCAATATGCAAGCCGAGTAGGAAAACTCTGCTCTAAAAAAAAAAAAAAAGATAAATGCAAACAAGACAGTAAAATCGTGGATACAAATGTCAACTATTTCCTATTGGTTCGAAAATATTTTCACACAAATTTCACTCAGCGTAAAATTCGGCGTAATTTTTTTAATACATTTTTTTAAATTCAGTTCGGAGCAAAACCCTAAAATGCTAATTTTTGTCATCAAAGTTCTTAAGAACATGTAAAAATGTCGGATTAATCATTATTTTTTTTTTATTTCGTTTTAGTCCATCACTGTTTGAAGTTTGAAGCCCATCCAGTACGAAGCTTAAACGCGATTAAAAAAAATATTTAATTCCGCACATATTTGATCATCCTCATTTGTGCAATGAATCACGAGTACGATCTCCAACCCTTATTCAAGCGCAGCTATTTTATTACTTCTTTTTTTTTTTGTAAATAGATTTTATACCACGTTGTCCAAAGATTTATGTGTTTAGGATGTACACACGGTTTTTTACCCCAAAGAGTAATATATTTGTATGTAAGTTTTCATTCATAGATACTCGATTCATATATAGAGTTTATTCCGTAAAAACAAGCAGAAAGAAAAAAAAAAAATGAAAGATGAATGTTTACGATCGATGTATCATCGAGCGAGTGAAGGATCTAGTGATTTATATTGATTAATTAGTCGACTAATTAATATTAATAAATATTAGTGCGCGTGTTGTACGGTGTGTTGTGGATAGAAATTTGTCGTTTCGTTTGTAAACTCCGTCAAGCATTCGCTCGCTCGATCGAATGAAATTTACATTACACACACATATTTATGTATACATACGTGGCATTTTTATTATGTAATAAGAGATCGAAGCATAAATAATTTAGGACAATTGATAATTAATGATAAATAAATTATACCCGTAAACATTATTCGCACCTCGATTTTCTTTATTAATCGCATGTTTATTTATCGATCTATAAAACGGGATATAACGATCGCGAACAATTATCATTAATATGGAAGAGATACCGCGATGAATTGTAAATAAAAAATCACTTATCGCACGTCGAGCATTCGATTTCATTATATCGATCGAGTCTCGGACTTCGCGGACTTGATTGTTCGATGGAACATTATTTATTTCGATTGTCACGCATCAATGGCTTAGCGAGGTTCCTCGAGCTGTGCAAAACGCTGAGTAAGTGCGCCACTTTATCGCGGATACGCCGTCGCCTCGTAAATATACATATAATAATTGATTCTGGATGGTAATTAGAAAAATGAGGAAAAACTCCTGCCCGATATGGGGCAAGTGATAGCTGTGGAGATGTCAATCATTGTCACTCTATAACGTTTCCCAATAACGTTTCCACCTATCTGGGCGTCCGATTGAAAGACTTTCGGGCACGAAAAAAAAAAAAAAAAATGTTTGAGACACGAAAATTCGAGGATTTACCAATAATCGGTAACTGTGCCGGTTCAAATTGTTATTAGTATAACTTATCGATAAAGTAACGGAACCGACTATCGCCACATCATGCATCCGTATCAGTGTAGGTTCAAATATATCCAGAAACCACGAATATCCCGAAAATTCAAGGATTTCCAAATAAATTCTAATTAATATAATTTACTGATGTATCAACGGAACCGACTATCGACCATTGTAGGTACCTACGGCACGGAAGACTGGTAAAACGGGCGCTAGATTTTCACAATTGTGTAGCCAAAATGTTGTGCATTTATTAACAGTAAGGGACGTCAATTTATATTTATGCATGAGTCCTCAATCAAGGTAACCACTGATAACGATGTTTCTGCAAATACATAAACTGATAAATGCAAGATTCCGTGACGATCCATTTCCGTTAATTTTTTCGAGGAATAATCCGTATTTTTCAACCAATTTTAATGTGCCGCGGCACATGTCGTTCCGCAAATGTTCCTCTACAAATTCACCGAGTAGAATTTTGTTATAGTTCTGATCGTTTGAAAATGACAGAAATTTGTTTATGGAAAAAAAATCCCCGGTTAAATAATTTGCCGTGTTTGTCAAACGGTCAAACCTACAACAAAATCTACTTGGTGAATTCGTCGAATAAAGTTGGAGAAACAAAATGATCTATCGTACATTAAAATCGATTAAAAAAATGAGGACTTTACGTTGAAAAAAAAAAAACAAAACCAAGCATTTACGAGTTGTTGAAACATTGAATACAAATGAACCTCCTTTGCTGTCACTAAATTCATACAATTTTGGCTAAACGATTGTACAAAATTTACCAGTATCACAGTACAATTTACCGATAAATTAACGGAGCCGACAATCGTCGCACAATGCATCCATAGCAGTCTCCTTTCAAACATATCCCGAAACACAGAAAATCGTTGGCATGTCAGCAGTGCGATACGGCAATCAACGGTACGAAGACTTCGTTCACCCCTGTGCAGGAAGGGTGAACGCTGGCTCGATGGCTGTTACGGTAGCTCAGAAAGGGCACGCGAGAACGAGGGAGAAAAAAAAAATGTGAGAAAGTGAAATTGAAGAAACACGAGGTAAAACGAGACGGGAGTAACGCGAACGAAGTGGAGCGAGCGGAAAGGAGCCAGGTAAAATAAAGACGGATGCGTATGCTCGCCGGAGGACGGAGTGGAAAAAAAGGAGAACGGAGCGAGGGTGAGCGAGGAAGGGAGGAGAGTCCATCAGGCTAAAGAGTGGCTATCGTGCCGGCCCCGAGCCCGCTAAGGGCTATTCCATGTTAGCCGCTCGTCCCGCGCGCTCATTTTTTTTATATCTCTTTTTCTCGACTTGGAGCCTGTTTCTTTTTTTTTTTTTTTTCTTCCTTTTTTTCGTCTTTGGCTCTCAGCGACGGCGCGAGCGCCGTGGCGCCGCCCTCCGTTCTCGCCGCCGCCCTCTCCAGCGTCTACCCCGGTGTAACGCACCTCGCGATGACGCTCCGGCGGGGCCGCCGATGGGAATCCGGGCGGGGTCCTCCGCATCGGCGATCCGAGATTTTGGTTAATTTATTCCCAATGCCCTCTTCGCGGGCTCTCCGTATAATTTATCCAGGTAGGATAGGCAGTGCCGAGCGAATTGATCATAGAAACTTAAAGAAATAGTCGCGCGGGATTTGTTTTTTGAGCGGTTTAAGAAAACGACGGAGATTATTCGCCGAAGATATTTTTGAATCGTCGCTTGATCGTGTAATTCCTCTAGCGAGACAAAGAAGGATGGATCGGGATTACCGAAGATCGATACCGGATAAGCCGCCGATTGCTGGGCACGCGCTGACGACGGAGACTGGCTGGGACATCGTCAGCTCACCGATACACTCCTGCCAGTGCGATTAAGATCCTGGGATCCATTATCCGATCGTTATCGAAAGAGTCGCACTACGCAATACCAAATGCGTTTTGTTTACAATTTTGATACACAAGAATCACCTGGGGCCCTGACAAGGTTTCGATCTAACGCTCTTAAATTGCTGCTAAGGGGTTCACGGTAATCCCTTAAGGGATGTTGATAACGTCGTTCTGAGGCTGCGATGTAGTTTCCACAAGTTCACTCTATCTTCTTTTTCGACTAAATGGGCTTACTTGTTCTATCTTGAAACGTCCGTACAATTGACGTTGCGCTTTTCAGTCACTCAGACTGGCCGTCGCGTTCTCTAAATTCGGTATGTATCGATTCTATTCAGTTCCGTTCAAGGGTTCTGACGTTCTCAGAGGGTGATATCGTTTCCAAACTTCACAGTAGCTCCCTCTTAGAACTGAATGAGTTTTTTTTACCGACTTCGCTGAAATAACCACATTCCTTGCGTGCGATACGGGCGGAAAATCGCCTACTATTGACTATTGATGATTATTAACGTACGCGCATGCGCCTTACTGTTTCAATATTTCCTAGGGAGTATAAATACGCCTCATCACTCTTTCTGGTAGTCTTATTATCTCCGGTGGACGAAGGGTCGTTGACGAATATGACGATTTTGCGACGCAAGAAATGTGGTTATTTTTATGAAGTCAGAAAAAGATATCGTAGGGAGCTGATTTTCATCTCGTGTTATTTCAGCCCTCGCTTCGATCACGCAAACTTTACACTCAGCGAAAATCGTGAACTTGTTGTATAACACACTATTGCTTGATGTATTTTGCAAAGGGCGTGTAACTGCCGTTGCAGTCCCTTTTTTGTCATTCTGATTGGTCACTGCAATTTCTCAATTCGATATCTATCGATTCTGTTCTATTCTTCCGAGACGAAGATATAGTTTCCATAGTTCACAGTAGCTCTCTTTTACGACTAAATCAGTTTACTTATCCTATCTCGCAAAGTTCGTATAACTGGCATTGCATCGCTTTTCCGTCATAGCCGTTGCCTTTTCTCCATTCGATATGTATCGATTCTCGAAGCCGCGTTCCCAGGTCATCCAATCTACAGAGATGGAAACTTCAACAGCGATAGAAAAAAAATCATCAGTTTCTGTATTGGTGCGCCAACTTGGAGGATAATTGTATGTATGATCACTTTTTTTTGAGGAAGGTGTACGAAAATATTCTGTAAACACTGAATTATTTAACTGTTCTCAAAGTAGTAAAGAAGCGACATGATTAGGCCTACCAAATATGATTCCTGGGCATTTTTAAGGCGCAACTGATCCTCCGCAGCTCATGCGACGACCATCTCATAGCGTTCTGGTCGGTTAGGAAAGAAAAGCCCGCAATCGAAGTATTCAAATGATTCACCTTATGATAATTTGCCCACATCAGAAATCTTCTCGACCGCCGACAACACTGATGCTGTCAATACCGCCGAAATCAGTCTTCCACGGTTTTCTACAAAAATTCGCGCAGTCAGAAGCCGCTCAACCCATCCCATTAGCCCAACGAAGCGTGTTGCTTGCTTCTTCCCCACCTAACCGGCAGCAAGCTTTCGGATCGTTTGATTCACGGACATAGCGGTTCTCTATGAGCACCATAATAGGCCGAACTTTGAGTGAGGATAAAGGAATGGTAGGTGAAAAATTTTCAAGAGGCTCCGCGACAGGCTGCGAACACCGCGCGCCGCTATCTCGCCGAGGCTTCGAGAGTGGTCCAGCTTCTCCTTCCATTTGTGTGTTGCCTTTCGCTCATGCTCGGCGTTTCGCTTCGCCGACTGCATTCTTCGACTATCGAGCTCCCTTTAGCCTCGCTAGATTCTAGGCTTCTCCCGATCGCTCGGAGATTCATCGCGGGAGGTGCGCACCGCGATCTCATCCCCCCCCCCCCCCCCCCCCCCTCATCGTCCTTCCAGTAGCCGAGCGGCGTGGAGACCTCGCGATATCGCAGCCTCGTTCCTGCAAGTAGCGGCGCGAATTCTGTAACTCGCGTTACATCGCAGAAACTTCAGCGGCGCGTAATCACCGGTGCGCACTATGCGCGCAGTCCGAGCCATACCCAGCAATCTACCTGAGTTACAAGTACACTAATTTCGATGTTACGCGCGCCGATGGTTTGTTTATTATTGCCCGCGAGCCGATTATACGGCTGACTTCGATGCTTGATTACATCCACGATAGCGCATGCGCGAACATACGCATGTGCGATGCAGCGTTTTGCAGCACGTGTACGTTCTGATGTTCACCTATGTGGATTATCATCGGGTGGGCAACTTTTGCGTTTAAAACTGCGAGGAAGCTGCGGGATAACAAGCGTTATCGTGCACGGGAGGTGTCCGGAGAAAATCGTCGAGCGATAGGTCTATCGCGACTCTTTTGTTTCTCCTGTTCTTATTCGAAGGTGATTAGACAAAATAAAGAATCCTCTCGGAAGGCGGTTTTTGGACTATTGGTAATTCATTTCTTTCACTTTACCAGACTGATAAAAAATTACATAGTAAAAGCAACAATTTACTTTTTACCATAAAAAATAGTTCGCAAGAGGAATGTCCACATTTTTGTAGTTTGGACAATGAGAAACAATCATGGTTGCAACCATAATTATGGTTTAACCAATTGAATATATAGTATCAGAAACTACCAGGCCGAACGTCTATACGTTCCGCCTCGGGAGGCCGACTTGTCTTTGGACGAGAACTGGGCAGTACTTAAAGTACATGAATACGATTTTTCATGCAGAAAATCGAGACTTTAAATGTCTCACTATAACTTAGCCCCGAAAAGGCCAGCGGATTCGTGCTCAGCGGGAAAAAATACGTCGAAATACGTGGCAGTTAATTTTTTAAAAAAGACAAAAAATTTCGTCAAAACATTGCAAAGCGCCCCCTTTCAAGTCCATTTTTCTAGTTTTCTAACGTCCTCAAACGGAACGATAAAATGCTTCCAAAACGTCGGGCAAGGCTCAATCTCGTATATTTTTTCCCGTAGAAGACGATGAGCACCTTCGATTTTCCGTAGCTGAATTGGAAGCTGAGATATCGACGTTTGAAAATGACGAAAATCGACGTTTTTTCAAAAGTGGCTAAAAATGGAAAAGTCGTTCATTACTCGATTTTTTAAATTTCGAAGCTATATTCAACATAATTTTTCCCGCTGATGACGAATATAACAGTTACTTTATTCCCAACCCAATATTTTCCACTTAAATCACAAAAATACGAATTTTGATGCATAAAATGGAGACTCGTGGAACTTCGTGGAATTTCGTACTCGTGGAACTCCGCCTCTTCCGATTAAGAAGAATAAGTAATTTATACTTTGTTTTTTTATAAAAGTACTTTAAATACGGAAATTACTTTGTACTTAAAGTACTTGCGGTACTTAGTACTTTAAATACTTTTCGGTACTTTGCCCAGCTCTGTTTTGGACTATTGATAATCATTTTTTTACTTCAACGGCCTAAAAAATGTAAAAAAAATTGTTTTCGGTTATTGTAATGCTTGGACAAACTTTCTGTTAAGTTTGGACGAAATCGTTCCAATCAAAGTCCGTGAGCTTTCCGAAAATCCGATGCTGGTGTTGTGCCAATTTATGGATTTTGATTCATTTCGCGATCCTCATAATTAATGTTTCTAAAACCCGAAACTGGCGTTGTGCCAACTTATGGATTTTACAGACTTCGCCGTTTACTTCGCGATCCTCGTTATTGATAGCCGATCGATGGGTTCGATTGACCTAATCCGCGACAGGGACATTACAGGTACGCTTCAATCTCGCGGTGCGACCATGTTGCAAGGGAGAGTATGTCGAGCGATCGGTAACCCCAGACGGCGCCAACATTCTGCCCCCGAAAAAGCGTCGTGTAGTTCGGAGATTCCACGGGTCCGGTCGCACGAGGATTGTAAGCACCCCGTAGACGCCGCCGCCGCCGCCGCCGCCGTCGAGTGAGGCTCGTGTCTGGCCGCGTTCTCGCTATATACCTGTCAAGAGAAACACGCGTTACGCGGGCCTCCGGATGATAGGGCCGCCGCCCTCCGCTATAAGACCCGCGGACGAGCTGTGATAAACTCGGTAAAAAACGGAGATCAAACTCCGCGCAAATAAATTCTGGAATGAACAAATCAAAAACCTCCCAATCTTGAGCGACATTGGCACGGTCGGACATGATAAGGCGCCATTTAAAATCAAGCACAAGTTACCGCATCACATCTCGCAGTACATGCACGTAGTGCAAAAAAGTGTAGGTTGAGACACAACGAGGTTGTTGGGCTTGAGGACAAAACCAAAATATATGAGGTTTTTGCAATCTTTTTTTTTTACCCTGGCCATTAACACTAACTAATAAAACAGTTACAGATAACAAAAGTTGAACCTTAAATATAAGCATGCATCAAAAGATTATTAACAAAATTATCGTTTTGTACTTGCATATATGAAAAATGAAGAACTTTCAAAACGATAAACCATGATAACTCGAGTTGTAACCAATATCTATAAATTCTGTGAACCAACTTCAATATCTCTTCACGTCATAAGAAATATTATTATTATTTTATTTTCTATAAAACAAAAATTAATTATTTTAAATTGATTTAAAGATAGCCGGAAGAAGGAAGCTCGCTAAAGTTCTGTTTTTAGAATCGAAGCAGCTATTAGGTGCCATCGTACGGCATTGGCTGTTGGGGGTTTTATCGAAAGAGTCCTTGATCCGCGGAGATGAACATATCCTGCTTGCGTCTTCACCTGGTTTCGATGTAACTTTTATTTTTTGTTTCGCGCATGAGCGGGGCAAGTTCGTAAAAGTTGTGTTTAGCCTGTCCAAAGAGTCACTCCGAATCTTATCAGATTGGCATGAGAGGTGCGTCCGAAAAACTTTGTTCCCTTAGCTGCAGCTGTAGCGAGCGAAACCGTGAGCGAACATTTCCGAACTGACGAGGCGAAGTGTGCGATCAAATGTAACGTCGATTTGTAATCGGAGCACAATTAGTATGTAAAAAAAATTCATCTAAAAAAGAAAAATCGAATGGAAAAAAAAAATGTCACTTTGAAAGTGCGATAAATTCTTGTTCGAGGCGTTTGAAGTTTAGAAAATAAAAAATCGGATGAATTTAGTGCATTTTCTGGAGCTGGATTTTTCTAGAGTCGCTCTCGTTCGAGCCAAGCTGAAAGTATATCGATTTGATTTGAGCTGCTCAAAACGACGGGACTTTGTCGGGGTATCGATGAGTTTGCTGGCCCGCTTTTTTTTCCTTTCTAGTAGCAGCGGAAGGGGTTCAGCGAGGCATGCAAATTTCTCGAATATCTGGTCCGACAAGAGCGCAGTGTACTGCGCTCCAAGCGTCAGACACATCAGAGGGAGAGCTGCAGAAGCCGAGCTCCCTTCTGCTGCCAGAGATTATTTCGAATCGATCGGTTATACCGGGTATTAAATCTATGGGAATGAGGAACAGAAGCGGAGCAGTTTTCGCGATTACTCCGATCGATCTGTTACGTGGAACAGCGACGGAAGCAACGATACGTCAGATATATTTCAACCCACTTATTCTTATGTAATATTTAAGTAAAAAAAATGTTCAAGTAATTAGATTTTACGAAATATTCATTTTAGTGGAAAATGTTCCCACCGTTGTTCAAATTTCACGCGTCGAGAGAAACTTTTTATCGACGCGTGAAAAGTTTCGCGACTCGATAAAAGTTGTGTACATAGAGAAAAAATATTGTATGGATTAGTTCAGATTATTTCATGACCGTGAAGATATCTACATGACATCAAATTTCATCTTTGGCAAGTCTCCGTTGATGCACAGCCTTAGGAAGAAACCAAAAAAAATGTCACTTGTAGAATTTTATTCTTTAAGTGAACTTTTCCGAGCGAAGTCTGTGCGATGGAAAACACAGCCGTTAGTGAAATTTAGTCTCATGCATATATCCTCAGAGCGATATTATTTCAACTCATTATAGTCTTATGTAATATTAAATCAAATGTCAAACAATTCGTTTTTACGATATTAATTTTAGTGGAAAATTTTTCCAATCCGTTCTTCAAATTGCACGTGCTGCGAAGAACTTTTAGGCATAAAGAAAAAAGATTGTACGGAAAAAATGTGGAAATTCCCAATTTTCAAGGTAATTTTTTTCAATAATGCCAAATGAGTTTAAACGTTTGCCTGCGCTCTTGATAAACGGATGTCCAGTCGACAATTATGAGGACGTAAATCCACTCGGATTTACGTCCAACCGTGCGTCATACACAATTTTTTAGGATAACTCGCTGGAGGAAAAATCTTCACCGAAGACCAATTTAGGAGCTGGAATCATTGGAACGAATTGTTCTCTTTTTTCGGGGAAGAATGTAGGCCACGAGGCGCCAGTGACCGGAGTGCCGACCACTGCGACGACGGAGATGACATTCTGAACGAGATTCTTCGATCGCGCGAGAATCGGAGAGCGCGCAACCGTCGGCACCTCTAAAATCCCATAGGCTCGTCGTGGCGCCAGAGTGCGATGGGCCTTATCAGTGAAGGCGAGCGGGGACGCGGCATAGATGCCCGTTAGCCGCGAGGATTTTGAGTACACACCTATCGCTCTCCGCCGAGGAGACTGAAATAATGAAGAAGCCCTAGAGACGTCCGAACGTTACGAAGCACTCGAGAGAGCCGCTTCCCGAGGTTTTTAATTTTCCCGGAGCGTCCGTCCACTAACTCACCGCGACTCCTGTAACTCCTAATGGACACGTAGACACACGTGACGCATGGCTTGCAAGAAACGTACACGTTAAATTGAGGAGAACTTGAGAATACAAAAGTTTTCGACAGGAATACATTGTCAAACTGAACGCGAGAATTATCATGTAAAAAATGTAAAATTGTGAACAATTTTTACATCGAAAATGTAAAATAGTAAATAATTTTGACATAAAAAATTGTCTGACATCTGGAAGTGACCGAAAATCCATTTGAAGTGGAAATCATTACCGAATACGATAATTTTCCATACACTGAGAAAAATAAATGGGTGGATTAACGATAGATTAATTAAGGCGCGGTGACATACGTTCAAAAGAGTTATTTGGTTGGTATAAAAAAAATGGTTGTTTATATTAATGTATTTTGAATCGACGGAAGTGAATAATCGTTCGACAAAACAAGGTTTTAGTTGTACCAACCCAATAACAGCTTTGAACATATGTTTATGCGACTTTTGGTTAATACAAATATTTTTTTCTGTCGATGCAGTGACTTTGAAGAGTATGAGAGCTAATGAGAAAACTTTGCATTGTTCTGTTTTTGAGGTATGTCAACCATGAATGTCATGGATTTATTCGATTACGATAAATTCTTTACATGCATTTGACATTTGGATCTACTCAGTAGTACTTAAGTACCATTGAGTACCATTTACCATTTTGAGTATCATTTTGGTACTTAATACCAAATGTTAATAAATCCTTAAACGATTTGGTGTCTCACCGGGCCCAAACGCAACTTCGATTAGATTCAAGAAATTGTTTTACTTCATATTCTACGTTAATTCATTGTATCGGTCTTAACCCTTCGGGTAGGTAATCCTCGTTTAACAAGGACCTAGAATTCACCAAGCCGCAACCTTCGAAAGTTTCGAATAACAAGTTGATGTACTAACAAAAAAAATCTGTAAAAATTCACCACCGTACCTTGAAGTGTTGTTTTTTTCATAACGCAGAAGAAAATTTATTCCCAACATCTGTATAGTTTTTGTGTTTAAAAGAAGGTAGTTGACTCTCAGGAAAAAGTTCCTCGTACTCGAAGGGCCAAAGGCCACATCTTCCGCGACGTATTCCTCGTCAATAGCTCTGCACCCAATCTTTTACGAACAACCGTTTCAGCTCCTTGATCTCAAAGCCTCGAAGGGTCAACTAATCTGCCATTACAGACTTCACCCGTATCGGACAGCCTCGCCCCACTCAGTCCGAGTAAAAGAAGAAGGTGGCTAAATCTCGCGGCTTTCGCTTTTTCGTCTCCATCTTTCTCCTTGCCCAACGTCCGATACCCGATGTACCCGCTGACGGTGCCCTCCGTACTCTCCTATCCGCATCCGCGCGCCGTAAGTTTCTTCGTCTCCGCCGAGAACTCCCCCGGCGCGTCGTCCTCGTCTGCCTCCTCGTCGCAATAAATAAGCTCAAAGCGCAACAAATTAGATCGTGGCGATCTTGCGCGAAACATCGCTTAGGCCGCGGACTCGCTGTGTTTGCGATATTTCATGGCGGGTCCCGGAGTAAGTTAAGTCGGTCCATCCTGAGCCCACTCTCCTCGGCCGCACCTTGTATCCCCTCTTACATTTCCCCCCTCGCGCTCTCGACCGATTCGCCCCGTCTCGCTCTCTGCCATTCTTTCGATGTCCCGATCTTCTCTGCTTTATTCCTCGCTGCGTCCTCTTCCTCCGCGCTCCGCCGTCTTTTATTCACCATCCCCACGAGAGAGTCTTTATTGTCCTCCTCGCGAAGCACCGGTCGGCCAGCCTCGTCTTCTTCCTCTTCCCTTCATCCTCCACCACCCATTCTCGATCCTCAACTTCTTCGTATTCCATCTCGTCTTCATTCTTTTTTTCAAACCATCTCTTCTTCTTCTTCTTCTTCTTCCATCTTCTTTCCACCTCGCGGTTTCGCCCACCGGACGCTCCCGCTGAAGACCGAGACGCGGTTTTAAAAATAAAAATAAAATAAATAAATAAATAAATAAAAAGTCCTGCATGTGTTAGCGAGGAATCGAGCGCGCGCCGCCCCGGTTTCCAGGAAGCGAGACTCCGCGCGAGGAGAGCACCGCCGCCGCGCGCTCCGACCGATTAGATTAGAGGAATCAATTCGTGAGTGGAGGAGCTCTCCGCTCCGGTCTCACCCTCGACTCTCGCTGGACCGGGATCCTTGTGGCCGGGCTCTGTTGAAGTTTATTCTTATATCCAGTGTCCGGAGTCCGGACTGTTGGTTACAACTTTCGGTTGGATGTACTCTCGAAGCACCGCTCCCCCATGGAAAAACATACATGGAAAATATGTAAAATATGGTCAGGGTGGGTGAAGATGCATTGCTCAGCTGAGCTTCGCCTCGTCGTGTAACTTGCTACTTACAATCGGAATCTATTATTCGAACCCGGATAAGAGATTTATTCAATTACTGTACATTTTTTTTTAAATCTACTTCGAATTTGGACCTACGGAAGGGTACATAATGGTACTTGATGGTAGTTAATGGTACTTAATGCTACTTAATGGTACTTAATCGTACTTCATTGTATTTCATTGTACATCATGGTACTTCATGGACCAAATGGGACTTAATGCTAAATCGTACCGAAACCGGAGCTTCTATTGATTGCAAATGCGAACTGTAACTCAGAGCTTGAAAAATAATGAAAAATAGTGAAGTTAATTTACCGCTCGGTGAAGTCGTTGAGAGCATATAGAGTTTGGAGAAAAATTGTACAAAATCGTTACGGGGTTGAATGATAAAGAAACTCCGGTACATGAATCTCCTTATCACGGACACCCGAAGGAGAGCTACGCAGATCTCGAAAGCCCCGAGTGCCCCGACGCTGATGTTATTATGGTCCCGAAGTCGGGTTCTGACGTCAACTTTTTCTTTTTACACTGTGGCATCGTTATTCCCACCGCAAATGTATGCATATATTGTATTTATGGATGTCCGGCGTCGACAGTCGTAAAGACCGGGTGAAAATACGACCGTGCACGAGAAAGAGAGAGAGTACGATGCGTCCCAAGAGGCTCGAGAGATGCGCGCACCGAGCTGAGATAGAGAGCAAGAGAGGGTGGAGACGGCGCATACGTTTCCAAGAGGAACATGGAATGCTGTTGATATTCTGGCTAAAGCGAAGATCGAGTGCATTGTCCTATCGGTATGGATGCCACCAGCGATGATCGAAAAATCAGAAATATATATATATATATATATAATAAAGTTTTGATGGACACGAGCAGATAATCGACGAATACTCAAAGTTAATCGTTGACATAGTCCTGCAATCTTTTTCTTCACCCTGGTGACTATCCAATCGGCCAAAAGGTTTGACAAACTATTCTATCACGAACAGGGAAAAACAAACAAATTATATACAAAGTACTGTCTGATCAAAATTCACCCGCAGAAAAATAATTTATTTGACGGACGGCCCGCAAATAAATATTTATTTGGCTTAAATAAATACTTATTTAAATCAATAATAAACATTTCTTTGCAGAGCGTCCGTCAAATAAATTATTTTTGTGGGTGTTTGCGTTAGATCTGGTGATACAAATTTTCCACGTTGATTGATTAATTTTACGTGCGCAATCAGTAAAAAAAAAGTGTGTCAACACAATCGTCGACGAATAGGATAGGGAAAAAAAAATGGACCGTTAAATTATCGAACAAAGTGCTAAGTCGAAGTTCTTTCTTAATCTTTCTGAAGAGAGACCTAAATTAGAGGCGTGGTCACAAGCTGCCGAAAGCGTTGTGCCTATACGAAAGAGTATAACGAGGCCGCAAATAAATTTTACCAATGAGCCGGAAAGCCCGGTGCGTCTGGCTTGGTTTTCGTGGCACGTGCTGGTGGCGAGGACTTTTCAAACAACAAAAAAATATACATTGGGGAAGCCTGGAAATAAGTTAAAGCTTCCCGTAAATTCAAGAAAAATAAGTCTCGCTTCGCGCACAGAGGACTCGAATATTGCGGATGTAAATTCGACGATAATAATAGTCAACAACGTTGTAATGGGGGTAATAAAAAATCGCGAGATATAATCCATATCGCTATGTATCACGTGCGTGCGGATACTAACTCGAGCGTTCGCTCGGGTCGTTCGCGTGCAGAACCGGAAGTCGCGTGCGCGACGTGAAACCCGCCTACCTCGTTAACCACTGTACTCGGCCCGCCTCTCCCTCGAGCTTTTCGACGCTCGTTAGGAACACTGCGAAAGGAAAATTGATGCCGTTAACCTGCCCAAGCTCCGGGTCCTGCCTCGTGGGCATAAGTGGAGCCACATTATTTTACCGTAACTTCAATCGGCCAAATTGACGTGTGGCCGAACGAACTTCTTCCGAATCGTCAAACTTCTGTAACTTTATTCTTGCGAATCGTCAAATTTCCAAATCTTTACTTTTCCGAATCGACAAAATGCTGAAACTTTATTTTTCCGAATTGTCAAATTTCCAACACCTTATTTATCCGAATCTTCATTTCAGCGAACGTTACTCCTCGGAAATGGTAGCTGGCCGAAGGCTATTCCTCCAAATCGTGATTTAACCGAACGTCATTTTTCCGATTATTAATTTAAGCGAACGTCATTTTTCCGATTAGTAACTTAACCGAACGTCATTTTTCCGAATAATAATTTCACCTAACTTTATTTCTTCGAATCTGTAAACATCCGAACATCATCGCCGAACAAGTCGCCAAAACGTCATTCTTCCGAATTGCCAATCAACCGAATCACGATACCAAATAGTGATATGATATGAGTGAATAATCGGACCACTGCAATTATATCCATACACAAAAAATCTTACGCTAAGGACGATTTGATTCGGATAAACGACTTGTCGGAGAAATACTCTTCGGAAAAATGATAGTTGGGCCACTTGAAGTTTGATGGCTTGACGACTCGGGGAAGTGAAGTTCGGCGAAATTATTTTTCGGAAAAACGCCGTTCGGTTAAATGACGATTCGGAGAAATAATTTTCGGCCATTTACTATTTTCAATGTGTAACTTTCGGTTAAAAGAAGATCAAGAATAACAAAGTTTTGGAAATTTGACAAATCGGAAAAGTAAAGATTCAGCAGTTCGACCATTCGGAAAAATGAAGTTTCAGAAGTTTGACGATACGGAAGAGGTGCGTTTCCGTATGATTTTCGGTAATATGACGATTCGGCCGACTGAAGTTTCGTGCAAAATAATGTGGCTCCAGCATAAGTGACTGCGTGGACTAGCAAAAATTCTGCAGTTCAATGACGTAAATCTCGAAACGTATCGAACGTTGTCGATTTCAGCGCCTTTTTCGGAACCGGAAGTTGCGTGCTCAACATAAAACCTGCCCACCCATTAACCACTATACTCAGCCCGCCTCTCCTTCGAGCTTTTCCACACTCTTAAAGAACATTGCGAAAGGAAAATTGGTATCGTTAACCTGCTCAAGCTTATCGTGAGTCTAAGTCTTCCTCGTGAATGTTATCGACTGAGCAAACCTAGCTAAAATTCCCGTCAGCCTATCGAACTTAGTTCGCTTCCTATCGGACGATCCATTAAATCTTAACGAAACAATAATTCTATTACCGTAACTTTTTTCATTTGTAACAATCAGTTTGTACGCAATTTTGTTCCGCGTCATCGATGGGCATTTAAGCCATGCGGTTTAACAAAAAAAAAAAAACACTCGATTCTATTGATTTTCCGGTTGAGTGGATACTCGACCGCGTCTCAGGCTCACTCCTGAATCCCGAAAATCGACAGCAGTTCGATGACGTAATCCTCTAAACGTAATCGAACCTTATCGATTGCATGGCATTTTTTCTACGGTCTAAAAGCTTATCACTGTCGGCTATGCGAGTAGGTAGGTTGTCGGTTGATCGGCACCGGATGACGACGGAATTGGGCGAGCTACAGCAAAAAGAGCGGCCCGGCACGGCGGAGCCCGGGAGCACCCTTGGTCAAGCTGCACCCTTCGGCAATTCAGTGATCGGCGCCACGCCTATCTCGGGCGCTGAAACCCCTCACGGGCGAGCTGCACCGACGGCCATATTTTATCGGAAGGTCCGCGGCGAGAGCGAGAGATAATGAAGGCATTACGGAGAGCTCGCTCTCCGCGAACTGATCGATCGGCCTTCGTAATTAACAGCCGGCCACGGGATCGCGAGGGCGCGGAACGACACGTGGGACGGCGCGGATCGATCCCACCGACCTCTCCGAACATCGAGGCGGACGACAGTGTCAAACTAAAACCTATGCAAATCATCGATTTATCGGCGTTAAGAAAAAAAAAAATATATAAACATTTATGTACATAAGAAAAGACAATCTCGCGATTAGGCGATGATGATTTACGGATTTATCATCGGGCTGCTCCACATTCGACCTCAGATTTTTTACCCTCCAGACTAAATTATAATATTGCGCGGCAACTGGTAAATTTCCATTCTCCGCGTTATAGGGTTATTAATTATTTATTAGGTAGCAGTGTTTGATATGATTTTTTTTTAATCCTATGTAATCCTGTGTAATTTATGTCTGTGCAGAAAATTATATCTATGTAAATATTAAATCCAGGAAAGTTAACATTTATTCCACTAAACTTATGATTTTTCCCATATTGTTGAACATTTTCAGTTCGGTTTTCCAAAACTCCGTGCATGAGCCGAGTTTCACCCCAAAAATTTCGCCCCAGATACAGCGTTTGTAACTTTTGTATCTACGCGCTCGATTAGATTGCGGCCATGCGCGATTTTCTCCGCGCGAAAAGTGCGGACAGCGCGCGACTGCGAGACGGGACAAAGAGCGCGCGCACCTTATCGAAGAGAGAAGCTTAATTAAAGCCTCGACGCAAGTCCGCGTCCCGAACTCCCGGCAAGGTATACCTGTACGTTCGACGCACGTAGGTACTCGCGCCCGTGGAATCGTCCAATAACAAACGAGCTGCACTCTGCGCATAGCTACGATGCACCGGCCCGCTCGCCGAGTGAAAGAGAAAGAGAAAGAACAAAAAAAAAAGTGTCCCGCGAGTCTCCTCTTCGCTCACGAAGAGCCGAGCGCGAAAGTGGGGGAGACTTTTCCTGGAAGCAGTTCGCCGCTTGTCAGGACAGATAATTTTCGTCGAGAGCGCAGGGAGGGCTCGCGCGTCTCAAAAAACCACCACCACAACCACCACCTTGCGTCGCGCTCTCCTCCTACACCGTCGTCCTCTCGGATTCTCGGCTCTTCTGGCTCCTCTTCTTCTTTGGCTCTTCCTCGCCCCCCTCGCATCCTCGCGGGAATTGCATTCCGAGACGCTCGCTAATGGACGTAGAACACAAGTGTGAGTGCAGTCAGGCACCGGTAAGAGTACCACACCGGCACTTCGAGAGGAATAAAGGAAGAGAATATGGTAACAAGTACAGCGATTGGCTTTTTAAGGGACGGCCAATGACCGGTCATCGGCGTCTCTGCTACTTTCCTCGTCAAGTTCACGGGATAGGCCAATAGCTGCAGGGTGGCCGATCACTGGAACCGGTCAAGTGTTGAGCTCCACGGAGGATCCCGGTCGGAGAGCGAGAGGATCAACGTTGCCCTCTCGCTGCCGGTTCGTTAATACCGCTGACATTTATTGGACCGCGAAGTAGCATTTTTATGCAGGGTGAAATATGCCTGATAAGAGAGCCTTTAACGTGCCTAGCTGATGTTGGACCGAAATCGAAACGGCGGGGTTGGTGGAGGAAAGCATCGCTCATATGCCCTTCTGGAACCTCATGCCAGGGATTCGCACCCGAGGCTCCTGGGTACGCAACATCGGCAACTGTGTACAGGAGGTTTATGTAAATTTTCGCTGGCAATTTGTTCATGCTCGTATAATGTAATTACCATTTACGATGGTCTATTTTATACTATGCTGCTCTGAGGAAACTTGATTGGGGAACAAGTTCTTTGCAGTGCCTTTAGGATGCTGCTTCGCGGATTTGTTCTTGGGGGTGATTTGGAAAGGGAATTGTTCATCGTGGTCTGGGGATTCTGAGGACTCGGTCGACTGATGTGGGATTCTTCAGAATTTCGGAATTTGAGGAGAAGAGGCGAAACCATCAACGGTTCGTTAATACCGTTGACATTTATTGGGACTCGAGGCAACATTTTTATGTGGGTTGAAATATGCCTGATAAGGGAGCCTTTAGCGCGCCTAGTTGATGTCACTGGACCGAAGTCGAAATGGCGCGGTTGGTGGATGAAAGCATCGCTCGTATGCGCTTCTGGAACCTCAGGCCACGGATTTGCGATCGAGGCTCTTGAGTACGCAACATTCGCAACTTTGTAATGGAGGTATGTACATTGTATGTACATTGTAATGGTATGTACATTGTCACTGGCAATTTCTTCAGGCTCGTATAATGTAATTACCATTTACGATGGTCCATTTCATGCTGCACTATGCTACCCTAAGGAAACTTGTGTGGAGATTAAATTGGATTGGATAAATTAAATTGGAGGTTAAATTGCGTGAAACTGCAATTTGCGCACCGACTTAAGTAAATTACTATTTATTTATATTAAACGACGTTGCTTTAAGGATTCGTTTTTGGGGGTGATTGGGAAACGGAATTGTTCATCGTAACGTTGAGGAATCGGTCGCTGTCGTGGGATTGTTCAGAATTTCAAAGATGGAGGAGGAGAATCGCGAGTCCGCGAAAACTGCATCTGTCCGAAGGGACGAATAGCGCATACACACGATATGAATGTGGCGTGTGTCACGGCGCACCGAAGGAGGTCCGCGGAGTCGAGATCGTATCGTCGTGATAATTGGTAGCCGAGATCGTGTCCGGATAATGTACGGATCTCCGAGGGGTCTTTAAAAAAAAAAAGAAACAGCTCCATTACAAGATCCCTGTGGAACGTTTTTCCCCGACTCTTCGGGAACACGACCCACGAGGATCACGCTTCTTGTTCCGCCTCTTCTTCTTGAGGTCACGGATCACCGAAGCGGCGTTGCGGCTCTCACTCGCAAGTCGACCCAAAAGAATGACGGACAGTCGCGCGTTCGTCATATCGAGAGGATTCCCTGAGACTCTGTAAAAGTACCTGGGAGCCGATAAGTGTATGTTTTTCCCGATTCTTGAGAGCGATATGTTCGAGATACCTGAGGTATTTACGGACCCATTTGGCATCACCGTAGTACAAACGGTAACAGGATGTCCGCAACTGACGGGGAACGTCGTTGCCCCCCAAAGACTTAGCTTCGTGCACCGTTTGAGCAATTGTTGTCGGTCAAAATTTTTTTTTCGGAAGAATGCGTAGGGTCTTACGAATATGTGATCGGATGTGCTCGGTCGCACCCGAACCGACGTTGATTTATTCGTTGTTATAGAAGAAACCTGAGTAAAAGGGAGACGCTGGAAAATTAAGGCCGATCCGATAAGACATCTGCGATGAATCGACTGTCGACACAGTAAAAAGTCATTTCGTAAAATCGGAATACGAAGTTTCGTTAAAATAATGCTGTTAAATGAGCTTTGAAACATCTAACATTTAACATTTAAACATTAAAATGTACCAAACAGTTTTGAACGTGTGTCACCGCGACTTTTGGTTGAGCCAATAATATTTTTTTCTCAGTGGAACAAGCAATGAAATTCGCAATAAACATTTCGCACAACCGAGGAAAAATGCGAGACCTTTCTTCTGTTTCTCCGTTTCTGTATGCATTTTGAGCATAGGCTGTAAAAAAATTGTAAACTCAATGTACCGGCCTGGAGGTTTTTATGCAAAAACTACTAAATTTAATTTAATGTACAATTCTGATGAAAAATTAATATACTTCTTTATTGAAATTCAAGTAAATTATTTTTAAAAAATTTAGTATTTCCAATGTTTTTAATACACTGAACCATTAATTATTCATCACAATTCTACACAAAATCCAACATACCAGCTTTTCCATAAAAACTTCCAGTTCGCTACATAAATTTTAAAACAATTTTTTTATACAGTTTACGCACTTCCAATTAAGGCAGCAATATAAATCAATCGAAAATCCTTCCTCGACAATATGAGAATGGCGATTCCGGGCAGGCACGCTTTTCGAGCAATACCGCTCCACAAGGCCACGTATCACTTGCGTAATCTTCTTTCGGAGTACCCACAGAGAGCCCCGAGCAGTTCTCTCCATTGATGGCCATTCCGAAACCACTCACTTTTTACTGCGTAGCCTATAAAGCTTTCCAGGGTCATCAGTCTCGGATCCAGTGTCGTCGAACCAAGGGAAAAGCGACGGAGAGCCCGTCTAACCGAGCCAGTGATCAAGAGAGAGCTGGAAGCTCGACCCCCGGCCGGCAACTGGAGCTTCCGGTTTTCCCAGATGCGTATCTCCGCTTTTGGGAGGCAACTTCGGTTGATATACCTGAACACTGGACGACAACGTTTCCGGACTTTGGTGCACCGTCGAGAAATATGCGCATGCGAGGGGAGGGGAGGGGGGCTTTCTTTCCCATCCGTGCCCTCGCGCAGCCTCGGGCGGTTAAGTCGCTCCTTCACGCCAGAGGCCCGAAATGTTTTTTGCAGATGACGTCGTCGGCTAGTTGCCTCTAGCTAGAGCTCTCTGTCGCCACCCTCGTCACCCTCGAGCTCAGCGATATTCGAGAGTCGAAGAGCGAGAGGGAGGGAGAGCCTCAGAGTCCAGCAGCGAGTCCATTAGCGCTTTAGTGAACCGGACGGGTTTCACGTTCGGAAATAGACTGAGTTACGAGCCTATTTTCGTGAGCCCCCCGACGGTTAATTTTCACTCTCGCGAGCGATGTTCCAGCCAGGGCTCGATTTCTATGCTCGTGAAACGATCGCCGCCATCACGGTGCTCCGAGCTCTTCATACCTCGGGGCACTTCGCCCGGAATCACCGGCGATTTTTGGGACCCCGGTATCCTCGATGATCCGAGATAATTGGCCTCGCGACTCAAATGGGGCCTCTCGTCATCGTTGGAATCGAAATTTATCGGGATATTGGGTCATTGATTCGACCCGAGTCAGCGTAGTGTTGATAATTGTAAATGACTAATTATTGTATTAATAATTGTAAATTATTAATTATTGTATTAATAATTGTAAATTATTAATTATTGTACTAATAATTGCAAATTATTAAATATTGTATTAATGATTAGAAAAAAGGAACGGAAATTTATGAAATAAAAAAAATTGTGGACCTTTGTGGAGTAGAATTGTTTGTCAAAGTTATAAAGCTTTCATTGCCGTGCTGACGCTCTTAACTGGAAGAAAGTCTGAAGATCGAGGTTTTACCGAGCCACGACCCGATCTTCTTAATTGGTCAGGGAAAAATCAAGCGATTAGTTATATGTAAATATAGATGCAACTTTATTGCTAAGAAACTTCTGAACTTCCCTTCCAGAGCCTCCATCTGGATTCCTCAGTATCGGGCGGACGGCTTATCGCTGAACTAATTCAATAACAAGTATTAATGATTACAAGAAAATCGTACTATGTTTTAAATTTAAAACCATTATGGCCCTTCGTCGACCAGAAATGTTTTTTTAAATTCGTAAACCTTTCTTTACGGTCCTCACGCTCTCAACTGGGACATTAAACGAGGGTTTCAACAAGGTTTTACGGAGCCACGAGCCGGTCTTCGTAATTGACGCTAGTTATATGTAAATACGGATGGCACGTTATTGCTAAGAAACTTCTGAATGAAAGCCTGTTTAGAGCCTTCTTGTGTATTATTAATTATTGTATTGATGATTACAAAAGAGAGGCATACATTTTTTTAAATCATAAAACATTGTGGAGCTTCGTTGACAGGAAATGTTTGTCAAATTCATAACACTTTCATTCGCGTGCTGGGGTTTTTAACTGAAAGAACATTAAAATAACGAGAGTTTCAACAAGGTTTTATCGAGCCGCGAACCGATCTTCTTAATTGGTCAGACAAAAATCGAGCGGCTAGTTATATGTAAATACAGATGCAACTTTATTGCCAAGAAACTTTTAAAAGAAGGTCCTTTTCAGAGCCTCCATATGTATTATTAATTATAGTATTAATGATCAAAAAAAGAGAATCGTTAATTTTTTAAGTCAAGAAGATATTGCGGACCTTCCCGGATAAGAAATATTTGTCTCTCAACTGAAAGGACATTTGAAAAAACGAGGATTTCAATAAGATTTTACCGAGTCACGATCCGATCTTCTTAATTGATCAGAGAAAAATCGAGCGGCTAGTTATATGTAAATACAGATGCAACTTTATTGCCAAGAAACTTCTGAAAGAAGGTCCCTCCCAGAGCCTCAGTGCGTATTCCTCTACATCGAGCAGCCAGCGTATCGCTGAAATAATTCAATAACGTATCGAGCCAGTAATTGAAGCTGCGAGTCTCTCGCGATAGAGCGAAATCTAAACAAGTCCAGGTTCGCCGAGATTCTCGGTCATCGTTTAGCGATCGCGCGCTCCATCGGCCGCTTGCGCTGCTGCGCGTTACCGAAGCTGATTAAAGACGGTTCATAGTTTATGCCGAGTCGGAGATCGAGCGATGTCGGTCAAATCGTGTTAAACTAGTTATCCGTTTGATTTTGCGCGCGGCTCGCCGGCAACGAGTCATATCTCTTTGGTTCGTTCTCCAGATTGCCGTTCCCCTCTGCTCGTAACGCGTGCACATTTGCATAGGATCTTTGGGTCGTGTACTACATGCAAATAGAGCGAAATCTCGGTGGCTCGGTGTTGGGCAAAACGGAGCTGCATCGCTCGATCCGCGAAGCAATATTTTATTCGCCGATTTCTCACCTCCCGCCGCCCTGCGAGATTCACTCCCGATCGCGCCGACCCGGCGCACGCACACTTTGGGAATTGCAATTTTCATCAGTTACGCACACGTTGAGGAGCTCGGCCGCGAGCTACCGAGGACCTTGCAACGACCGCGTGATTTCCAATTGGAGCCGCGATAACGCGTCCTCGCTGAAGTGCGTAAGGACGCTGCGGAATCGCGATCCTGCCTTGCTTCTCCCTCTTCCTCCTCCTCCCCCCCCCCCCTCTCCGTCGCAATCAGCGAGCAATTAACGACTTTGCGATTAATTGGTAATGACGAGAGTCGGCAGTAGCGAGACTTAGAGATACCACAATTACGGAGGCGATTTTTCTTGCTCGCGCTCCATTCGCGCATCTCGTAGACTACGGAACCACGACCAACGGTCTTGCGTATGTAAATAACGTGGAGCGAAAGACAAACGCACCGTTCGCGACTTGGTAAACAACAAATAACTTTTGTAGTAGTAAAAAATAAATGATATATATATATATATATTTTTATCCAATTGAAGAATCTTTTTACCGTGGTTTTATCACGGAGAAAAATAGTTCTGTTTCTCTAACAAAATGTCGTTCTTTAATAATTTCATGTTGTGGCAGCAAAACTATTTGTTGCTACAGCAAAATATCTTGTTATCCCTATGTTAACCAGGTAAATCAGTTATTGTAACAAAATTCTTCTTGTCCCAACCATTTTTCTTCTCCGTGTACAATTGTACAATAGTGGGAAATAAAAAAAGACTTTCTAAATTATATAATCGCAAGTAGCGAGACTTGGAGATACGACAATTACGGAGGCGATTTTCTTGCTCGCGCTCGATTCGCGCATCTCGTACACTTACGGAGCCGCGACCAACGGGCTTGCGTATGTAAATAACATGAAGCGAACGACAAACGCACAGTTCGCGACTTCGTAAACATTAAATAACTTGTATAATAGTAAAAAATAAATATTATACATCTATTTTTTTTTTTTTTTAACGAAGTAAAGAATCGTTTGACCATGGTTTGATTTTTGGCGGTATAAATAACTTGTATTACAGTGGAAAATAAAAAATATTTTTTCATTCTCGAAGCAAAGAATCGGTTTACCGTGATTGGATTTTTTTGCAGAGTTTATTGATTGGTATTTTTGTTATATTGGGGTATTTATTACACGACTACTGCAAGGAGTTTACTCGACTACGGCAGTAAACGGCTTCTTGATTGAGGTTGGTTACGCGAGAAACATGACCGTAACTACATTATATGTACATACGAGCAACGATGTTTTTATGAGCTTCCGATTGACCAAGACTTATTGGAGCTGCAATAAAGATATATTAATTTATAACTTCGTTTTTATCGTAAATTGTGGACATCGTTAGTTTTGCTTTGACAAACGTCAAAATTGTAACTCAGTATGCTTGTCATTACGATGCGCTTACGCCAAAATTCTTTTTATCGAAATTGCTCAAAATTCTGTGTAGGGTAAAAGTGGTGAATATGTCGGTGCGATTTAGCACAACGAAGATCCCGCAAACACCGTGGTCCGTATTCACCCCATTCTCACTACAGGACAATAAATCTTGTGTCTAAACATTTGGATGTCTCAAAACATGTGTACAAGACAACAGATTTTTCTTTCTTGAAGTTCAACTTGTTATACAGGAATAAAGGTTTGTCATAAAAAAAAATAAACTTTCCTCCACGGAAGTCCACAACAATTTTCCCTTTAATTTGTTACGTTTCTTGTTAATTTCTAACTCTTGTTCATTCTGCAAAAAAAAAATAAAAAAAAAATTGTAAAATGAACAAGAAAAGAAATGGTAATTTACGAATAAGAAACGTTTGCTAAACCCGCCGTTTCATTTTTTATTTATTTTTTTTCACCGTCTACGAGTCGATCCTTGAGGCAAACTCCCTCCACCAGTTTCCTCTCACCCGCCCGGAGTTACCTCCAGTACTCTCCGAGATACCCGAGCTGAGGTACGACCCGCGACTTAATCCGCGGCCGATCTCGTCGGACATTATAGCCGCAGGGGGTTTTCGTGCCGGGGGTAAGTGATTTTATGAAAATTGCAAAGGGGGCGGGTTCGCGATGCCGAAGTTCTCCCTCGATCGTGTCCGAGCGCAATGGCTATACACGCGCTCGCGCGGTGTATACGTCGTACCAGCGCCTTCGTACAAGCGGAGCACTCGCATCCGTATCGGAATAAACGAGCGAGTGAAAGAAGCGTTTCCAACCGCGGAGCTCCGAGGCTCCGCCTCCGCGATATCATCGAAACCGTTTGGCACCGCCTCGGTCCGTTTTATCCGTTCGACTTTCGACGAATCCCCCGCCTTCGTTCACGGTCAGCTCACTCACACGAGTCCACTTATCTACGACACTCGCCAAACCCCGTCCACTTTTCCCATCCGTACACCGAACGATCGGCTCCCTCGCCTCTTTTCACCCCACTACGTCGTCCTCGCCGCGGTCGTCTGTACCGGTCCCCACCGGTTTCCTGTTCTTCTTCCCGCGCGCCAGCCGCAGCCAACGATCCAGCGCCGGGAAAGGTGACTGTCCAGGACAGTTCGAAAGACGCAGTCAACGACTGCACCACGTTCTGTTGCCGGTGACGTCGGCGGACTATCTTTCCCTCTCCGCACAATCTGCGCTCCCTCCTTCGCCGATTCTTTGGTATCCTTCGGTGCCCTTTGGTGTCGCCTTCGAGGCTGCTCCGAGTGAACCGGCGACCCGCGGAACCGGAAGCTGCGCACTACGAGCGTCTCCGACTTTCGACTTCCGTTCCCCAGCGAAGAATCGGAAACGCGCTGTTTGGATTAATTGTTATCAAAGTTCTGTGACTTTTATCGATGGAGCGTTGAAGAAAACTGGGATTCTCGGTCTCTCGGGTTGTGTCGTGGTGAGGTTGAAGTTTTTACGGAAGAAGGATCTAAGCTTGGCGCTGTGAGGATTGACCGGGAGTTTTAACGTCCCTTCGACATCAGATAATCTTGATCGTGACTGTGGAAACTTGGGGGACTCGAGTGATCGGTGATTCGAATAGGAACGGTGATTTGCGCAACGAAAAAGTTCGATGAACTTGGTGGAAAATTGATATTCGCGTCGGAAGAGTGAGAACGTTGTCGTGAAAATATCGTCCTGCGGTCAGGTTCGGATTCTGGAGTTTTGCAACCCACTGATTGATGCGCGGGTCTTTTCGCCTGCGGTTTTTAGCCTTGCGGTCAGCCGAGCGGGCGGTAAACTCGATTAATCTGACACGGACGATCGGGACTTTCGGAATTCGGACTGACCAATCACAGTGCGTTTCGTGCCGCTTAGTGCGCAATCGATAATTCGAATAAGGGATCGTGTGAGATTCTCGCGTAGAAGAGTCTGTCGCGTGGCAAGGAGAGAACGGTTGCAAACCCGCCGGGAGCGTCGTTGGAAGACCGCGGTTCTGGCCGGAAATCAACGAAAGACGTGGAAAAAGTTCATTCTCGTTGGAGGATCACGGTTTATGGGAAATCGAACCTGCCGCTTCATGCGTCAACCTTCGACTGATTGAACGTGAGTTGTACGCTTAAGTTTGTTTCAGTCGCGACCAAATGGTGCACCTATCGTGGCTCTTTCTGTTGGGCTCCGATCGGAATCTAATCAAGCGCGCGAAGGACTATTCTGGATACCACTTTACCAAATGAGCGAAGAAGTCGATCATATTTGGCCATAATGTCAATGGTCTACGCCAGAAGACAACAAAAGCCGCGATTTTGCTCACTCGACATACTCCTTTGACTTCTCGGTCATCAATGCGAATTACATTATTCTTTTCTAATGTTGATTGGAAAACTACTAAAGAACAACTCTACACTGAAAAAACAAAATGCTTGGATTTATCTAAAGTCGTTGTTTGTTGTTTCTTTGGTACAAATAAGGTATTGTTTTGTTAAACGATAATTTGCTTCAATCCATTCGAAAGTTGTCGATTCAACGAAATGTTTTTGTTGTAACAACCAAACAACACCTTCAAACGTAAGCCGCCGCGCCTCGGTTAATCCAACCATTTATTTTTCTCAGTGCATACACCCAGAAAAATAATTTCTTTGACGGACACCGTTTATTTTGATTAAGTGAAATATTTATTTGATTTAAGTAAATATTTAGTTAATTTAAATAAATATTTATTTAAATCAAATAAATATTTTACTTAAATCAAATAAACAGTGTCCGTCAAATAAATTATTTTTCTGGGTGTAAGCACATATTTTTACCGTTGTGGGTATCCTAACATATCGGTCGATTACATCAACTATTTAGGATAAAAGTGGTGAATATGGCCCGGTCCATAGATCATTGATTTACTTGCTAATCGACCTGGACCTTATTCCCCACTTTTATCCTATTTGTTTTTCTAATGCTCTATCGAGTTTCTGCCACCCCACTTTTGAGTTGTTGGGGCTTCCAAAATCTGGATAACTCCCGGTTTTCTTGAGTACCCTCCAAATCGTTCATCGATAGCATTTTTCCAAACTAATTAAGAAGTCGATAATTTTTTCGCCATTATATCAATGGCACAAGTCAGAAGACAACAACATCTACACTTCTACACTCGATATGCTTCTTTGACATTTCGGTCATGAATATGAATTCCATTATTTTTCTTTAATTATTATTGGAACACCTGCTACTACAGAACAAGTCTATAGGCAACGATTTTGAAAGTTGTTGGTATTCTAATGACATATCGGTCGATTACACCAGCCGTATATGCCAATGGTAGTGAATATGGCCCGGTACGTAGATCACTTATTTACTTGCAATAGAAATAGGCCATATTCCCCGTTTTTTTTCTATTTGTTTTCCTAACGCTCCCTCGACTGTCCCCCCCCCCCCCCTTCCAATTTGTTGGGGATTCCAGAATCCGGATAAGCCCCCATTTTCCTGAGTAGTCTCTGATAATAATAATCTGCACGCACAGAAAAATAATTGATTTGACCAGCATCCACAAATAACTATTTATTTAATTTAAATAAACATCTATTTTAATTAAATAAATATTTATTTTCTGGGTGTAGATCCGAGGATTGTTTAGGTCCACCTCTTCTCACGCGTGCTCTCAGCGGTGGATTTGGGGACTCCATTTCGCCTGTGCATACCTAACACGTACCTTTAACTGGGTCATACTTCGGTTGACTCGATTACAAAATGAAAACAGGCACTCTTTTAGTTTCACGCACTGTTTCAGCAAGTATTTTAAGCAAGTTTGCCGCGCCGAGTCTCTATCTGAGCTGTCGAGAATCGCGGAATCGACTCATCACCGCGATCACCATACGGGCTTCCTGTACGCGCCGCTTCCACGCATTCGTAACTAGTAACACGAGACGAACGACAACGGCTGATAATGAGCTCGCTATCTTGGCGTTAATTGCCGATAACGCGCATAGGGGTGATTTCCTCGTTGGAAATCGTTTCTCGCTATCGCTATCACTCCTGGAAACGCCCTTATCCCGCACGCAAAACATTCACCTTCCACATTTCCTCGGACATTGTATTCGGAAATTCATTCGTTGACGATAGCGGCGCGTACGTGCATAGGAAGCGCAGTCACGTTCAGAACGATGCGTGTACACAGTAAAAAAATAATTTCGTAAAAGCAGAATACGAAGTTTCGTAAAAATAATTTTGCTAAATAAGTGACACAATTTTGTATAATAAGTAACTCGTTTGACAAGATTTGAATATACAAATCTGTCCTCGTATTTCCCGTGTCATTGACAATTTTAGTTTGTACTTTTGTTTGCAAAACTAGAACCGGATGTTGCGATCGAAACATTAACAAAAAAAAAAAAATTGTGGACGTTCGTCGACCATAAGTTGTTGCAAAAAGTACAAACTTTTTTTACTGTGTACAACATTGTTTTTTTTTTAGCTTTTTGGAGCCGGGTCGATCGGTGAGAAAAGTTCCAGCGATTGTATGAATGACACTGTTCTACGGTAACATTTATCACAAATTTCAGGGGAAAAAAAAACATTGAAGCAAACTGGTCTGAAAGGCTTTACAACAATGACAATCGTCGCATAAATGTAAAATTCAAAGTTCACTTTTAACCACCTCTTCGAGCGAATTGCTGTCTCTTTCAACCAGTCAAATGAAACGGCAACAAGTTCGCGTCACATGCTGATTGAATTAATAGTGCTTTTCAAAAAAATAAAAGAATTAAATTTGCATATTTTTCCCACGCTTTGGAAAAAATAAAAAGAAAAATGGAATCTTGTCCAGATCCAAATCCTACGTTTCGAAGGGTCGAACTATCCAATGTCGAGAATGAACACACACAGTCGAATGGACTCCGAATGATTTAGTAATTTAATAATTTATTCGCGTTCGCGCAGCAAGGCGAGTTTCGCAATTGTCGACGATTGCAATTCCTGCAATAGCTGCAGGGTTCGTGTCTCCTGCAAGCCGTACGCGTGCAACGAGAGTGCGTGCGTACGCGCTGTCCTGCCGGGAAAGCCTGGCGTCGTGGGTGCGACGTAGACTTGGCGAACCGTTTCTTTCCCCATACCAATTTCATATTTTTTTTTTTTAAATATAATAATTTTTTTTTAATTTTCGAAACTACGCGGGTGTCGTCGATAAATCACGAAATAACAGCTCGCGGTACTTCTTGGTTGTCATCGTAGAGCCGCGGTAATCGGGGGAGGCGAGAACGGGCCCGACTATCGCGCAGCGTCGACTTTATATTGCGATCAGCGACAACGACCCGCACTGAGCTAACGTATGAAATATTTTATTGCATGGCATGACATTAGCCCGGGCTGCATCTGGCGTTCGGGCGATAGGAAAGCCACGCTCGAGAAACCGTCGTCGAAGCCTTCGCTACTTTATCTAGTCCTTCTCTATTTTTATTTTTTCTCTTCCTACCGCGTTTCGCTATCCGAATTAAAAACCGCGCGGGTCTTGAATCAATTAGGCGCGGAGGTTTATTTATTTCACCGATTAATTCGTATACATTCTTGCTCGATTAAACATGGCAAGAACAGCCAAGTTTATGTTTATTTATTTTTTCGAAATAATCACGGAACGTTTCTCCGACGAGAATTCTACATGATTTAACCCTTTACCGGTCCGGACAAGATCGCTTTCCACTGAGTAAATTTTTTCAGGAATTCGTAGGAAACAATTAATTTTTACATCAAGAAAAATATCGTTGAGCTTCGCGGAACCAGAAAAATTCATTCAATGTCCTTACCCTTTTACGGAGTGCGCTCTAATAGAAGGTATTTAATTCGATTTTTGCATTCGAAAAGGTCTTGCATCCTTGGAAAAAGGTTGTAAAGTGCACTTCGTGCAACCGTAGGAGAACGTTATTGTAAATTTGTTTTTAATTGAAAAGAAGAAAAAAATAACCAACTCAAGTGGATGCTCCATCATTGTTCGCGAAGTTTTCGATCCCGAAAGATCCAAGATCTCCACGGATAGTACGGCATTATGTACCCTCACGGCCATTTTGTATCGCTGCGAGATCTTCGCACCCACGTCCGGCGTGGGATCCCTCTCGGAGGTGCATACGTACCTGCGATAATATATTTGCACATTTACGCACATAGAAACATTCGCACGTCTCCACGATTGTCCTGCATTGTTCCCTAGGATCCCCACACATATATATGTCGAGATCATATATATATATATATACATATACATACATACATGTACATATATATCTATATATATGTTTCCGAGGGGTTCGAAGCTTCGCATCGTCTCTTTCCATGGATTATGTGCGCTGTACGTATATCCAGAGACTTGGTTACAAGATTCTCAGACCACAACCCTTTTCCTTCACCTCTCCCAGCCCTTTCTCTTCTTTCCCCCCTTCCCTCCAGCTTAGGGAAGAAATATGTGAAAGAAACTATGGCCTTGCCTTAGTGAGTGCTGTATAAACGCTGCGCTGTATAAATAAATGGGAAAATTTAATCTACTGGAATTCGAAATTTGCTTACATTACTTACATTAATGGAACATTAATGCACCTCTTTTGTAAAATAAAAATACCAGACATTGAAATTACAAATCTTTTGCCTGAAATTTACAAAAATTTTCATTGAAAATAAAAATTTTACTGTGAAATTAGAACGCGCATGTGTTTGAAATTTCAGAAACATTTATGTAAAAACAGGCTCCCAGTACAGTGCATTAATTTTTGTTTTAAAAATTTTTTACAGTGTATGTGTGTCATACATATATATAAATGTAGACACTGTAAACTTTTTTCTTGAAAATAAATGAATGGTATTAGAAGTTTTGTAAGCATAAGCTGTTTTTGAAATTTCAAACACATGTGCGTTAAAATTTTACACTAAAAACTTTATACCTTACGAGCATTTTTGTACATTTCAGACAAAAGCTTTTTAATTGTAATATCTTGTATTTTTCATTACAAAAAAAGTACACTAATGTTAAATGAATTCAACTAATGTAACCAAATTTCAAGTTCCAGTACATTAAATTCACACTTTATTTTTACAGTCAATACATAAACACACATATATCTACATAAACGTATCCAAGGGGTTCGAAGCTCCGCATCGTCTCTTTCCATAGATTATGTCTGCCTGTACGTATCCAGGGACTTTGTTACAAGAGTCTCAGACAACCCTTTTTTTCCACCTCTCCCAGCCCTTTCCGTTCTTTCGTTTCTTCCTCTGACCCTTCCTTCCAGCTTACGGAGGAAATATGTGAAAGAAATTATAGCGTTGCCTTGGTGAGTGTGTATATATACACATAAATCTATCTATATTTATATATACATGTATGTGTGTGTGTGTGTGTGTGTAACGTCGTTTCGCGGGCGGGCGCGTAGATAGGTGCGTAGGTACGACACTATCGGAGGCTCATAAAGCAACGCGACTTGTTGGCATATATACTATATACGTGCAGACGGGGCCAGCAGAAACGACCGGACTGCGAGCAAGTCGTCGTCGTGGTCGGAGAGGCCAACTCTTACGGAACAATGCCATCCGTATCGTGTGCTTTCCTCGCTCGCTTTCGGTATCGCTTATCGTCCCCCCGCGACGACGAGCGATGTTACCCGTTTCGTCGCGTCTGCGCTCCCTTGCTCGCTCTCTCTCCTTCTCTCTTAGATTCTACACTACCGCAGCGCCGACGCTGAATGTGTCGGTGCGCGTGTGTACGCAGGGCCGACAAGTGCGCCCACAATTATGCGGGCCGAGGCTTATTTTACATCTTGTTTTTAAAAAAAGGATCTAAATAGGAACTGTTTTTTGGCACATAGCAATGTACAATTTTTATGGACATTATCGGTGAGTGAAAATTTAAGCCGAAAGATGAAAACGAAAATTTTTCTCATTGAAAATTGTGACTCGAAATTTAAAAAAAATATATAGGCATTTTAGTGATCTTTGTGTCACAAATATTTTGATACTGAATGTTCTTGTTTAGATTCCATGGTAATTTACTGTTTAGTGGGAATTAAGAAAAAATTTCATAAATTTAGAGGCGAATATTACTGTTCGAATAGCGATTGATGACATTTTTGTTTTAATCATAGATCATATGTATGGTTTATTTTAAATCTTATTTAAAAAAAGAAGCTGAACATAGACTTTTTTTTTAACTCGCGGTTAAATTTAAGTCGAAAGATGGAAAAGAACATTTTTCTCATTGACCATTGACCGTGTTTCCAAATGTAAAAAAAATCTACAGAAACGACAAATATATAGTGATCTTTGTGCCATAAATATTTTAATACTCATCTCTTCTCGTTTAGATAGTACAGTGATGTACTGTTTAATGCGAATTGAGAGAAATTTACAGAACGTATTGCGAATTTTACTGTTCGGATAGCGTCGATCTATGATTGGCGAAATATTTTTTAAAAATTCATCGATCGTATCTATGATTTTTAAAAAATATTTTATTATTCAAACAGCAATGATCTACGGATCTACGGATCGTGACGTGCGAGTTCCATTGTTTCCGTTGACCCGTCAGAATACGGTGGCTGGAGTGCGTCCCACATTAATCCGTGAAAAACTCTTGGAGCTAAAACTTGGCAAGGTTTTCAGCTCACGAGCGACGCAGCCGGAAGTCGCCCGAGCAATCGCGCACAGTGCAGTATGTATACGAAGAGTAGTCGGCGTGGTGGCTAGAGATAGCGTATCGTCGTGCCGATAGGAAGTACCTACTGGTCTTGTCCGTCGCGCATACACACACCTAACCCGCCTCTTCATTTATCCGCTTAAGTATTATGTACACTTATAGTAGCGGTATCGGCGGAATCCGACGAGGAAGAAATGAGTTATATTCACCCGCGACAACTTCAATCGCCATCGCTTTATCGCTATTAAATTACCATTATTCAAAAATATAAATAACATTTTTCGAAAAAAAAAACTTTGTTATATTAAATTATTATAAATCGATTGCACACCGATAGATTTTTTTTTTTGAATTACGTAAAAAAAATTCTATACTTATGCTCTGCGACCAGACGTATTGCAGTGGCTCAACGAATTAGGTATTATTTGCATTCATAGAAGGGCCATCGGAAGAATGAATTACATTCCACCGTGAATACTTTACTTCAACCTTTATCGCTATAAAATGGTCATTTTTTTTTTTTTATTCAAAAAGTTAGGGAGCATTTTTTTCGAGTGAATAAAAATAACTTTCTCATATTATATTATTGGAAATCGATTGCAAAACGTAACAATTTTTTATTAATATTTAAAAAATTGTATGTATACTTATACTCTGCGACCGGATGTATTCCCGTGGGTTGACGAAATTCTCGTGCGACGATCGCGCGAGAGCGACGATAGGAACGAAACGGGTCTCGATACTTCGAGTTCTAGCGGTCCCAACAGGAAATAGTAGGCAATAAAACGGTCGAGGTAGAGGAGACCGAAGGCAAGAAAGAGGGAAACGAGTGAATGAAACAAGACCGATGGAAGGAGGATGCAGTTGCGACGAAGAAGTCCGACCGGGATGACACGCTCCGATCCTGCCGTTCGGTTGAAGCTGTGAGTGCAAGCTGACCAGGTTGCGTCCGATGCCGCGGGTCTTCTTCGTACGGGGGAAAAAATAGCTGCGCCGTAGCGGGCGTCGGCAGACTGTGAAAGCGGGAACCTCGCCGGGTTTTTAGGCCTAATTAGTTGTCGCGCCCGGCGTCACGTCTCGGGGACACTCTATGTGTGCCCAGGGCGCCTAAGATCGTTTTCACCGCAAACGGTCATCGGTCGCGCGCCCCGAAAGGCCCACGCACATCCCGAACCCTCCCTACCTCTTCTGCCTCCTGCTCGCCTCTTTTCGTTCATGCCTTTTCCGTATAAACCGTCCTTCGTGCTTTGCCGTAAGAAATTACAGTTCAAATTTGAAAAAAAAAAATATATTTTCAAAAATGTTGGTGAATGAAAACAGTTAAAAACTGCTTTTCAACTTGTGTTCCACTACCTCGAGCAAAAACTACCGAGTTTGCAGTGCGCGAGCCTCGAAACCTTGAAAACACCTTTCGAAGTTAAAAAAAATAATCATTCATTTTCGAAAAATGATTAGAAAAAAAAATCAGTAAATAATCTTCTAACTTACCGAGGACCCGGAGGAAATTATTGTAAAATTTGTATCCTATTTGCTCGAGCAAAAGCTACCGACGTTCCGATGCGCGAGCCTCAGAAACTTAAAAAAAAGAATACTTTAATCAATGATCGAAAAATATTTCGCAATAATAAGTAAAGATAAAATGAAAAAAAAAAACACGAACCAATTAACTAACTTACCGAGGACCCCGTAAAAATGTCCTCGTTTTATTGAACCGGTGAACCGGAGAAATATTTTTTTTCCCAGCTCGGAAACGATTTCTCTCTTTATCTGAGAAGATACTTTCCACGAGCGAGCTTAATTCTCGGCTACCGGCGGAATTGGCGCGCGTTGGCCGCGGTAACTCCGAGTTACCGCGGCGTGCCCGGTCGGGCTGGGCAAGCGCGCGCCGGGCATCGAGTGTAGGAAACAGGGCGCGAATTGCCCTCAGCTATAACGCACTACTAGTGCACAAAACGTGTACACATCTCTTAGCGTTCGCGCGTTCCCCGGACCGGATAATATTCGCAGATCGTATCGGGTTGGAGTAACGTGGGCGAGTAGTCGCGGGAAGCGAGAGCTCGCCGTATATACCGATCTTCGCTCGCCGGTTATATCGGCGCTATCTTTGGCGAGTCAACGTATCTGGTGCATGTGTACGACGAGCAATCGGGATATACCTTCCGTAATGTTCACATGATTTTGCGTCCAGCCGGCCGCGAACGTCCCGCGGATGGGCGACCGGCATCGAGCGATACCATAATTCCCGCGAGCTCGACCCGTCCGGCAGCTCCGAGTCTGGCGCAATTGAAAATTCGCCGGACCGAATCTGCATAGCGCTTCGTCCGCGACACCCCGAAGATTTTACGGCTCGGGCTACCGGAATCCGCGGAAGAAACGGCCAATCTCTGGAATCTTGGTATATTAGGGTGGGTGGGTTTCAGCCTCGGCGACGAGGGTTCAAACGAGCTCGAGACTCGATGCAAGGATTGTGCTACCGATCGACATCAAGAGAGGCGGTAGCGTCTCGACTTTGATACGGAGAAAAAGATAAATTGTACGATAAATGTCTCGATTATCAACCGATTTTTTCGTCTTGCGGTAATTGTCTTGCCGATCAAGATCAAATACGCGGTAGCGTCACGACTTTGATCATTTAATAAACCGAATTATACGATAAATGTCTCAATTATCAACCGATTTTTTTCGTTCAGCGGTAATTGTGTTGCCGATCAAGATCAAAAGCTTCGGTAGCGTCGCGACTTTGATACTTAAAAATAAAAAAAAAACGAATTGTACAATAAATGTCTCAATTATAAACAGATTTTTCCGATCGGCATTACGTTACCGATCGACATCAAGAGACGCGGTAGTGTTATTATTATATACTTAATTTTTTTAAAGGATGGAGAAAAGCATTTTTTGTCGCGCGTTATCGTAATCGAAGAAGATCCTCGACTCCGGCAATTACCCTTGATGCTGATACCTCGCTCAACCGCATCGTAATCCGATACACCTTGTACAGCCTTTTTTCTCTCTCTCTCTCGTTAAGTTTACCCGCACAATCGAGCGTAATCGTTCGGCAAAACGGGAGACCCACTATGATACAGCGATTAGCGTGCACGATCCGATTACCCTGTACACTTTACACGACTAATTCCAGACGCCAACTTCAATTTTATTGGAACTGTGTGAAAGAAGCGTGTGCAAGAAAGTTTGGTCTTGATCCTTTTTTCATTTTTTTTTCTGTAAGACAAACCTGCCAGAGTGGAGATAAGTTTATTTTCACTGGATCGAAAAAATGTCCACTAAATGGTGAAGATTATTGTGAAAAAAAAATCCAAAGTGCAAAAGTTTTACGATCGGTAGCAAGACTATTTGAATTCCGAGCTCAGTTTTTCTCGTCATATGCCCTAAATTGACCCTCGAACTAATTGGAAGCGTGTGAAAGAAAGTTTGGACTCAAGGTTCTTTTTCATTTTTTTTCCTTTTTTCTATGAGACAAATCTACGAGAGTGGAGACAAGTTTAGTTTCACTGCATCGAAGTAAGAAAAACTTTTTCGAGTGGCTCTCCCGTCCCTTTGATCCGGTCGGTGAACGCGCGCTTTCCGGGATCTTGTGCGCATCAGCATCCGAGTTTCGTTTTTTTCTCTCGCTCTCAGTCCCTCGAGTGTGGATACGTTCAGCGTTTCAAGAGATACGCTGGACGATCACAGGGAAAGACAGTCCTCGAGTTCAGACACACACGGAACACTCGAAACGCCGACAAACTGGTTTCCTCCTTCGCGCTCTTCGCTGTTCGTACGCTCCCGCTAGTTTCTATACGATGGGGGCCACGTGAAAATCTTTGAGTACCTCGCGACACCTCTCCGCACTTGTGACGGAAACCGCATCTAATTTCGGCATCTTCAGCCGAAGGCATTATACGGTTCCATTATTAAATTACCCGAAAGATGACAAATCATCAATTTCAATTTCAATTTCAATTTCAATTTCAATTTCAATTTCAATTTCAATTTCAATTTCAATTTCAATTTTGAATTGTAAAGACCGTCCAATTGGCAGTTTATCTGACGCCGTACAGTCAAGCTCACGGTCTGTGGCGAGACAAAAAGGGATCGTCGGTGACCGCACGGCGTGTCGGATTGTGCGCTGGAATTAATGGTGGGTCGCGTGTCCGACGGGAAATAGCGGAACGGTGACGCGAGCCGCTGGAGCCACCTTATTATTCAGGTCCGACCTTTTCCACACGATCACTCTCGCTCGTCTCGTGTCGACGGAAAACGAGACAGAATGAATGAGAAATTGAGCGGAGAGCGAGAAGGACAGGGGCCGATCGAGTCGATTGAGGCGATCGAAAGAGTGTCTCCTCCGTTGTGGTAAAATCTCGCCAGCCATGGAATGACTCGAGACGCTATTAGGATTTAAAAAATCCTATTGATTTTTATAAAATTACTGCCTCACAATCCTCGCGTGTCCTGTGAAAACTCACAGCAACTACCGATGATCTATTCGGTATTAGCAGCGATCGACGAACGCCTACACGATTGATCCACGAAGAAGTCATTGATTGAGCTGCTAAGGATCGCGACAACGATCGCGATCTCGACGATACAGGTTGCTTTCGAGATTCTTCCCGGTTCACGAAAAGGTTCATGAATCGAAAAGTCATACCTTTCCAAATTTTCAAAATTCTCAAGATTCGACACTATTCCAAAAACCCATTTTAGTGCTTTATAAAAATAATTAAGTTATTGCAAAAGAAACAGAGTTGGAGGGGGAAAGGAGAGTGGACGATGACACCGTAAATAAAATCTATTTGATGCAATTCCATTTGCGGGGAATGACGGTTCACTTGCCGCAAGAACCTCTTGCGCAAAATGAATTTTATTTAGAGCGCACCGGTCTTATCGCCTTTGAAAGTTCCTTATTGAAAAAGTGACAAAAAAACGCGAAACAACTTAATTTGTAACAAAAAAAAAAAGTAAGAGAATAAAACAACTGCAAAAATACGATTATTATTCTCGCAGTCGTGACACGTTGTGCGAGTGTCCTATAAATTTCAGCCAATTTACTTGACTGTTTTATGAGAAACTTGGACACGTATGCAGAACACGTATAGTCGCGATAGATACATACAGCATAACTCGGTAAAACGAACCGGCAGATACATAATTTAACCTTATCGCTTTCTTATCGTAATATGACCCGCAAGTATAATCTTCAGTTGCATAAACATTGCTCAAGTAGCATTGAAGTTTTCCCTATTCAAAAATATGCTTTTCCTCTCCGAAGCACAATAGTAACTCGCTTACAAAGTCCCTGAAGCGTATTCACTTCATACGGCTAAACCGAACGTTGCTAAATTTGAATAACAAACTCAGAACATCGATACGTCAGTTAGATAAAAAAAGAGTTCCAACTGTTTTCTAATGTGATATGTTTTTTAAGTTTCCTCGCCGGGAACTTTGAAACGACACCTGCGAATACTTCAAAGGGTTAAGTCTCTCAAAAATTAACTCTAATGAAGATCATGTTTCGTGCATCACAAATATATATTTCAATTACGTTAGGTAATTAAAGGTTTCATTAACCCCCTTCGTTAAGCCGCAAGTCCGTAAGGTAGAATTCCACTCAAGCCTTTTTCTTTTTTTTTTTTCTTAATTATTACAATTTTGTTTTTTTCTCACAAAAAAAAGACCGCTGACCGTCAATTAAGGCTCGAATAGGAGAAATTTATTCGACACTCCTCCGTATTAATATGATGCTCTGTTGAAGGAAGACATTAAGTAATTAACCGCGAGAGAACAAGTCGGTACAGCGGCAACTCGCGTGGGTAAACGTGCACCGGAAATCAATTAATTATAAAAAAGGAATTCCAACCTGTTTCCAATGTGATATGTTTTTTAAGTTTCCTCGTTCGGAAGCTTCGAGGGAAACGTGCGAAGTACTTCAAAGCGCTAAATTTCCCAAAGTATACTTTCCAAGTCCGCAATGAAGGCAATGAAAGTTTTCCTTAACCCTTCAGCAAAAGCCCGTAATTCAGAATTCCACTCAAGGACTTGAGTGGAATTGAGTGAACTTGAGTGGAGCTTTTGTCCCAAAAAAAAATGTAATGAATCCGAAAAAAAGAAAGACTTCTTTTTTTCGCAATGATTACATTTTTTTGGGACAAAAACTTGCTACCCCCTAGCGATAGATGAAATTAACTAGAAAAACTCCAGCGCATTAATTATCCGTGGAACGAAGAAACAAAGTAATTAACCGCGAGCAAACAAGTAGGCAACAGCGGCGATTCGCATGGGCGAACGAGCGCCCGAAATGAATTGACTCTTTCGCAACCGCGCTCGCTCGAGCCCTCTTGAGTTACGTCGCAGATTAAAGATTCTAGGAAACCGCGATCCTCCGCTAGAATTAAGGGGGTCGGAGTACTCGAAAGCCCGGCCTCGCGGAGACAGAAATGTTATTCTTTTTCTCGTCGATTCGACCGGCATAGCAGGATCCGCTGAGACTTGATTCCTGCGAGATTAACGTTATGCACGAGACTCAGCGCCGGTACCCGCGCGACGCACACCGATTCCCCGGTTACAGATGTAACGTACTGTAACGCCCCGAGCCCCGAATCGAAAGGGCGTAACTCCCGCGCACGAGCACCGAAAATACGTCCTTCCGATCAGCATTCACGCGATATAATGATACAAATACATAGGCGAGGGACTCGCGAGACGTATAAACTCTCCCCGAGTCAAGCCTTCCCGGAGCGCGATACCATTCTCGTCTTTATGATAATCGAGAAGTAGCTGCGAGAAGTAACTCGTGGCTGGTTTGCCGAGCCTCTCTCTCTCCCTCCCGGTATTTCCTCGCCGTACACACGTAACTTAGTCTCGCATCCTGGTTTCCTATGCGCTCGGACTGCGCGCCACGACTGCATCGCAATATGTTGCATAGTCGTGGCTAACGGCGCGCGATGGGCCGATTTGCCGGCAGCGCTCTGAAAAGTCGACGGAGCGCGCGCGAAGAGCCGACGAGTTCGCGGACTTTTCCTTTTTTTTCGTTGTTGTCCTTTTTCAGGTTTTTTTGTTTTTTTTTTTGGTTCTTTCGTTTCCTTTATTTTATTTTTTTTGTCGTCTCATTTCACACCGCGCTCACTCGGCGATGGCTTTTCTCTATTTCTCCGGCGTTATTTTCGCTCGGGTTCAGCTCAGTCGCCGGTTTCCAGAACGGAGAATCCTGGAACGTATGCCGACAGTTATAACGCGCCGAGCCATTTGCAGGATCGTTTAGCCGAGCGTCCTTAAATAACAGTGGCAATGCCTGCGCGTCGGGCTCGACGGGGCTGAAGAGAGAACGGCTTCGGCGACGCACCTCCCGACCCGTACCGAAGAACCTCTCCGGCCTCGCTCTCTCCCTCGCGGACGCGAAACGAAAGCGTCGACGCGTAATCGTTGCAATCCATTCCGCGATGCTGCTTGAAACGGACTCTATGATGGTTCCGTGTTTGTTGTGCACACTCGCTGTTTCAGCGGATTAACCGGCTCGCTGTCTACATTCATACGTACAATCAATTACCGCACAACGGGGGGGGGGGGGGGACGGGGGACATTTTTTTTTTATTTTATTTTTACGGTATACAATATTAAGCATTTCCTGGAGCAGATAAAAAAACGAGCTGATACTTTGCTGGATGGCTTCCGTATTGAGAACGAGCTCGATTGAGTTTCAACTAGATATGATTTTTTATTATTATTATTATTATTATTTTTATGGTATACAATATTAAGCATTTTCTGGAGCACATAAAAGAGCGAGCGGATGCTTTGTCGGGTGGTTTCCGTATTGAGAACAAACTCCATTGAGTTTCAACTGGATATAACATTATTCTTGTCAAATATCTTTTTAATCCATATCCTTTAAATTCCTTTATGTATTAAAAATGTTTCTATAAATATATTTATTATTTGCATCGAGTTACCTTAATGATGAAATTTCAAATGCGAGCAAAATAAATTTTTCTTTCGGTGTCTCCAAAAAAAAAAAAAACAACCAAAAAAATCAAAAATAAGATAGCTCGGGCGAGTCGCAGCTGGACGTGACTTATTTTCTGGGGTGGTCCGTATTGTCCGCTGACCACGATTGCCCCGCGTCGTCGCTATCCGGCATCCACGTACACATCCGCGCCCGCGTGGCAAAACCTGTCCACCGTAAAGCGTTCCTACACCGTGTTCCCTCGCTTCCTCGCACTCGGGGCCCGGAGTTGCTGGTTATAGTAGCAACTATGAGCATGAAGGCTTTGATACGCAAGTACCCGGCGGGGACACGATCGGCAAGCTTGGCTTAGGAATTTTTCCGTTTATAGCTCGGTATACTGTAAGAGCCGCGCGGATTAGTATAGGTGTATGGAGGACGAGCAGAACGAGGCACACGGAAATTATTGTACGATCGAAATTGTAGGCATTAAAAGTTATATTGCGCATAAACGAGGGAGCTGCGACTTTCGCAGCTCGTGAAAAAATTATTATTTTTTTTTTACTTTTTAATATTATTTTATATATTACCGCATTTAATATTTAGATGCGCATGAATTTAATTCAATTATTATTTTCATTCAAGGAAGTTTGTAACGTTAAGTTGGCTAGGCAGTTGAGTACTCAGTAGTTTTTATGCGCGATATAGTGAGATCGGTGAATTCAAAGAGATCGATAGTCCGATCAGGTCGATGACGAGACTAAGCCGGGCCAATGATTTTATTTATTCATTTACGTATTTATTTATTTATTTATTTATTTACTTATTTTTTTGAAATGTCTTTTATCGCATCGCTGAGGAGAGGGCGAGAGATGCCTGCAGGATTGATACCAGTCCGCCGGATCGGTATGCTTTCACGAGCCATTTGTCGTCTGTACCGGTTCCTGTCCGTATTAGCTCTTCGGGTCGCGGGCATAATCATAAATTATATCAACACCTAGTTGGACGCGCGCGGGCTCCGAGTTCGCGATCGCCCGCGAGCGTCCGGAGAACTCGAGATTCGCCCACGTACGTACGTAGGTATTACTATACTATGTATAACGAGCTACGGTATAATGCCCGAGGCCCCATTCGGATAAATCCGCTTTGGCGGTTTCCGTTCGAATTCACGAATTGGGTATAGTTATTCATTTATTTATTTTTTATTTCCACCCAAAACAAAAGACGGGCAGTGGAAATTGTTAGATTGGGTTCCAGTCAAATATTGCAATTGCAAATTATTGACAATTAAACAAAAAAAAATCATTCTAGCGGTTTCCATTAGAATTTACGAATTGTGTATAGTAATTTTTTTGTTGTTTTTTTTTTTAATCCGAAATAAAAGACAGACAGTCGAAATGATTAGATTGGATTTCAGATAAATATTGCAATTGCAATTGCAAATTATTGACGATAAAAAGAAATCCGCTTTACAGGTTTTCGTTCGAATTTATGAATTTTCAAAAATTTTTTATTTTTATTTTATTCTATTTGCATGCAAAATAAAAGACGGAGAGTCGGAATGATGAGATTGAATTCCAGACAAATATTGCAATTGCGATTGTAAATTATTGTCGATTAAAAAACAAACAAAAAAGAAGAAAGTTCTACTAACTTTGTTCCGGGAACGACCAATTAAAACCTAGCGAAAAGTGGAAAAAAAAGATCCTAGATCGTCCTTCATATAGAGACATGCAGTATAGGCGCTGTTGCAGACATAAAAAAAATTCCGGCACATCAACGTAATTACAAGTTGTCAATGTCGAGGTCTACTTAGCGGACTTAACCGGTAAGCGAGACGACTCAAGTTATGCCAATTAGTCAGCAGTCAATGTCGGTGCCCCGGTTGAAACTATTCCTAGAGATTCGATCGAGAACTAACGATTTTCTATAACCTATAATCGATATGCCAGTCGATATTCATTAATTTAATCGTCAAACTCCCCATGCCTCTCGAACAACCAAACAAACAAACAAAAACTATAATTGCCAATATCCGCTAGAGCGAACGAATAAAATCAAATGAAATCAACTATAATAAACTATAATTAAACAAAAATAAATAAAAGTAACCAAAATTAAATAAAATTAAATAAACTTAAGTGAAATTAATAGTTGGAAAACCATTGAAAGCTTTCGACCCAAGCGCACGCAGAAAGAAAAACATAAATTCCATTAAACTTCAACCCCGCATTCTACCCTCGAACAGTGTAGCAAAAACCTTGCATTTTAATTACGAAACTAAACGCACGATTTAATGAGAGGAAAATAATTTTGCGCGCACGGTAGCAAAATCTATTTTCGTTATGACAAATTGTATCGCTAACACATTCTTGCACACGAGTTACGCGCGTGTGCACAAGTATCCGCGTCCGAGAAGGAATTGCTCGAACCAGACGAGGGGTTAGCGAGGTGTCGGTCGGGGGCGGGGGAGGGGGGAGGGCCGGGGGGGGGGGAGGAGAAGGACATTAGAACCCGCCCTTTCACGGGGAGTTAACAGGGTCGTACGTCATGCTCACGGTCGATTATCGGCGTTAAACCAACATCCAGATCGCAACTGTAAATCTGCAATAAAATCTGATAAAATCGTATCTCCTTAAAGTTATAAGCGCGATATCCCGGTAGCCGGTCTTTCGTACGCTATATGCGAGCATTTCGCACGCACGTAGATGCACAAATGTTGCGCGCGGCCGAGGTAACGTATAGGCGCGGTATTAATATAAAGTATATCGATGTATATATAGGAGGTTGCCGTATATAGATATACAACATGTTGGGGTCTGAACCCGAGAGTCGCAGCCGGCTAAAGACCCGTTATGTCGCGTGTGCGTGTGCGTGTGTGTGTGTGTGTGTGAGAGGACGAGGTAATTAATTTAACCCGCGAACGCTGGATAGGCACTAGGCCAATGCAAACACCTTCGCCCCGGCTTAACCGAGAACTCCGGAGATCGCTAATAATCCTTATGCCCGTACGGCGAGCGAGAGATGGCCGGAGTCGCGCTCCCGCCTTTGGCAACGACTATTATTTAACTGTACAACCGCACGGCGGACGATATAATAACGCCCCGCGCGGGAATACGAGGATATATTGTGTCAACTGCGGCGTCGATGCCGGAGCGAGGCTCACTGGATTCCGATTGAACGGCCTAAAAATTGTGATTCAGTGGAATGGGATAATTACACTTAGGATAATTAAGAATCGCGCTCGCGGCTGGGCGAATCGTGCGTCTGCCGGCCGATGATCGTTTTCGTTCGAAAGAGCTCCAAAGAGACGAAATTGAATGGATATTGGACTTCTTTATGCAGCCGGTCAATAAAATTAGCGGGTACTGCCATCCGAGAGTGAAATTTTTTTCAATGGTAAATAATGCTAATTCGTCGAGTACGAATGGAGCTTCAGTAAATTTAAATTGTTAATTTGATCCAATACTGTATTTTCCTGACACTAAAGAAAAATTGTAAATTTAATTTGCCGGACTGGAAGTTTTTATGCAAAAACTGGTACATTAAATTGATCACTATTATACAATTGTGATAAAAAATGAATATACTTTTTCATTGAAATTAAAGTAAATTGTAAAAATTAAAGTACTCCGATCCAATGTTTTTAATACTGCACATTAATTTATTTTTTTTATCACAATTGTACATGAAATTTAATATACCAGTTTTTGCATAAAAGCTTCCACCCCGGTACATTAAATTTTATAAGATTTTTTTTGCAGCTCTACTAATAAATGATAAAGACGATAATTATAGTTTATTTTTATAGTTAATTATATATTATATAATTATATAATTATAGTTAATTATATATTATATAATTATATAATTACAGTTAATTAGATTTTTAGGAAATTCATCAAGATTCAATTCGACTTTGGGCGAAAAGGGATCTGTTCCAGAATTTTTGTCATTTTTGTATGCAGAATTCTTTGAGGGGCTTTAAGGTGAATAATGTTCATCGAAATTTCTTGTGCAAAGGTCGTCCATCCTTTCGCACTCAATTATCCGCTAATTAATTGTCAGCCGGCTGTTACCCGGATGACGTTAGGATCTCGCGCTGCTGCGGTCGCCGTCGATGCCGGTGATCGATCGATCGAAGGTAGCTCCGCGAGGCAGCGACTCAATGCGCGTATGCATATATGCGCATATTATAATACCTCGGGCATGTAAAAGCGCTGTATCGAACTGACGACCATCTGATTGGTAATGAGTAATCCACCTTCGCACTGGAAGGATAACCGTTCGCAACGTGCACTGCGCATACCAGAGAAGTGAAAGAGAATTGTAAATCGATGAAAAAAAAAAGGAAAAAAAAATGCAAATATCCTCAGGCGATAATTATACAAATATCGAATGTAGCAAATCACATCAGATAAACTTTCAATAATAGATTTTTAAATAGCAGCGCATCTAGATATTGTTTCTTTTTCATTTAACCTTTGAGCGGAAAAAGATTTTCGCTTTTTGCTTGTACGTTCAATTAGCTAAATTAGTTGCGTATGCGTCACACGTTGAGGAGGTTCGAGCGCTTCACACTAGTCGAATTAGTGCTGCATTTTTACAATAGTTTGTACAAACTTTTATGCATTTATTGATTATAGTGAATGATTATTTGCATTACAGCAGATAGCTTTAACCTAGAAAACATTGATCGCAAGTGAATTTGCAAAAATATTAACTCGTTTTTCTAATTTTCGGAAATGTGCGTATTCGTTCCGTTTTTTTTTTTTTTGCAAAACGAAATTGGATACATAGTTTCCAAACTGGGAGTGAAAATAATGAAAATCTTGAAATTAAAGAAAGCAATCGATCAGAGACAATTACACGTTTCAAAGGTGTTCTCCCGGATGCAGCGGAATCTTAATAAATTGATTGGAGACCACGTCAGAGAAAACCAACAAATCCCGGGCGCACTGAAATCCTTTCGACTCAAGCTCAATTCCGAAACGCATTTCTCGCCGCCTTTTATTTAATTTTTTTTCCCCACACGCATGCAACACCTTCTCGGCCGTCGACTTCGCAAAGCAATTATCGTGAAAGGGTCGCCCGGGAGATGCAAAAATCTTAATGGCAGATGCGAGTATCGCGATGAAAGCTCCCCTCCTCCCCTTCCACTCCTGATGAACGATCCGTCCGCGGCGATGAATCGAAAAATCATTGGGCAAGGACGGAACTCGATGCGCATATAACTCTATACGCGCACTTATCGCACGAAAAAAAAAAAAAAAAAAAAAAAAAAACCACACACATACCTTCCATATATCTCGATGGGTAAAAGGACACGGTAAATTCATCAGAAAATACCGAGCAGCCTCTTCATGAAGAAAAAAAAAAAAAAAAAGGTAAAAAGAAATTCAGTTCGCTTTCAACAAAGTAACGGCCGAGCCGCACGAAGTTGGTCGGACACGCTTACACATACATCCGCAGTAAAGTATCATCCGCGTTAATTACCTCTGTCTCACGGGGGATTCTGCGCGTGCATTTAATACTCTCACTCCGGAACGATTGCGCGCAAGTGCACTCGCCTATCTGCGTCGCGTATATCTAGCGCGTTAGCTCCCGTAGTCCGCGAACGCTGGGCGACTCTGAATTGCACGCTGCGAAAGAAAGTATTCGCGATAGTATACTGCGTCGTATAGTCGATATATTGGTGCGGTAGTCGCGAACACGCACGCATACATATGTATTACATTTATTATGTGGATTACATACCTGTATAAGCGTAAATGCCGGGGAGAGAAGCGGCGAGAGAACCCCTTAGCGGAGAGGAGAATCCCGTGCCGACGCACCGCTAAGATGCATTAATTGAACTCGGCTAAATTATTACGAGCCGCTAATTGCGCTCGGAGTTTCCGACGGACCGATAGGCCGGGGAGAGCGCCTCTACGGCCGAGGAGATCGGCGACCAGCCAGTAGCCCTTTGGTAACGACCGCCGACAGGCGACGCTAAGGGATACGAGAAAGCTTATAGAATCCAGGCACTTGGATTCTTTTCTCTGAAGGTTCACCTCTCGCGCACGGACGTATAAAGAGGTTTACTTTTTTTTCTGTTTTTTTCTTTTTCTTTTTTGCATATTTTTTGCAGCTGGCCTGTCGGACCTTAGGACACTTTTATCGGCGGAAGGGGCAAGAGGAGCCTAATTTTGATTTGTCGACACAACTTCGCCGGGTGGCTCGAAAGCTTTTCGCAGTACGGATAATGCGAAGTCGATTTGAAGATAACGGAAGTTCCATTAAAAAATCGTACTTCTGTTCGATGCGAAACTTCTCTTGTGGATGCAAAAATATATATATATATATTTTTTTTCATCCCAACATTAATTTGCATTTATAGACGGTACGAAATGGCTTGTACATTCGAAAGACAAGAAGACGACGTTAAGGGATATGGGAAGGCTTATAGAATTCAGGCTCTTGGATTCTTTCAAAGGTTTACTTTCTTTCCTGTTTTTGTTTTTTTTTTTTTTTTTTGCATATTTTTTGTAGCTGACCTGTCGGGCCGTAGGACACTTTTATCAGCGGTAAGGGGAGTCTAATTTTGATTTGTCGACACAACTTCGGCGGGTGGCTCGAAAACTTTTTACGATACGGATAATGCAAAGTCGATTTGAAGATAACGGAAGTTCCATTAAAAAATCGTACTTTTGTTCGATGCGAAACTTTTGTTCTAAATGCAAAAAATGTTTTTTATTAATTTTTGCACCTCAACATTAATATGCCGATGTTGCATTTGTACATTCGCCAAAGATTTCATGTTCACAATAATGTTTTTCCGGTCAATTTAACATTTTTCTGATCAATAAACTGCATTACTGACTTTCACAAAGTATCGACTGATTGACATTTGTATTTGTTAGTTATTTTGGACTTAAGATGCATTTCTTTGTATCTGAAAGATCTTCGGAGCGTCGTTGAAGACATTTTGAGATTCCGTTTCGTAAATTTGGCGAAACGGTCGGGTCGTAAATTCGGTTTATTGCCCCGTTATTGACCCTATGGCCGAGTTTGCGAAGCGCAAAAAAAAAAAAAAACGGTGAAGTCTAAAGTAGTACGTTTTCGGTCGTAATTCATTTTTGTAACCAAAGTGCCGCGGAGAAAAGAAACCATTCTCAGCATTTAGATCCCCTTAAATGCTCGTTAACGGAGTTCCCACAGACGTACCCGAAGCCATAGTCTAGGAGTCTAGCGCATTGCAAGACGTTACCCAGAGTAAGTGGATACCTGACTGCGTACCATCGAAATGTCAGTAGGTGTAAGTAGCACGTACCGTGCAACACGCGGAAGACCGTGCTCGATGTGGATGCCCGCTTGTTCCTTCGACTATCACGCGCTGGCATTAACGAACCGAAATCGTTTGATATTGCATGTTAAATCGATTTCGCTCACATCAACACCGTTACTCCCATCGTGCAAAGTGCACGGAGGTTTATTCGCGATTTCTCAATCTAAATTACCATCAAAATAATCCGCGTCAAATGTTACCGTAAAGGGAAACATTTGTCGAGAGTTACGAATTTATCGACAGTAGGGATAGAGAGAAATACACGAGATAAAGTAAACGAATAAAATGGCACGATTTATAATATCTTTGTTCTATTTATAATAATAAAATTAAATATATATCAAAGGTCTTTATTTCATTGATAAAATAAAATAAAGATTTTTATTAAAGGTCTTTAGAAGCAGTACAAGAGATTTATTGCCAATGTTTTATGTTTACACAGTTATCTTTTTATGCTAGTTTTATTTGTAATGATAATTATACACATTAGCAGAGGGCCATCGACCTGAGTCTTTCAGCCCTAAAAATCTTTGTTTCATTTATAATATCAAATAAAGACTTTTATAAATCAAATAACATTAATAAATAAAAAAAATCAAGATTTTAGCAATCTTTACGTTCAGCGAGGTTTCTTTTTTCAACTTCAACAAAGTCAACTGAATACACAAAACTCACCCCTCCAATAATTTTTGGATGCCCCATTTTGTCCTAACGAAACACCCGGATTTTCAATCCCGTTACGACCCACTCACCCTCACATCCACCATCCAAAAGTTATTAGAAAATTGCTTTTTGCCCCATTATCTCATTTTGTCCCCCTCTCACCTAGCTTAATGAAAAACAAACAAATTTGAATTTATTTCAGATGTTCGTCTACAAAAAATAGATCATTGAATTCAGCAAACCGTTGTTCGAATGAATTTCATTTGACTCGAAAAATATTAATTTCAATCGAACAAATCGTTTTTCTCGGTGGCCGTTTTATTGACGCTGAGCGTCGAAGGCGACCGCCGGAGAGAGTGAGAAAACGGGAGAAAGAGTTCACGAGTGTTTCGCGACCCGTGCGTTTATATTGCGTTTGTACGCTACACCCATAGGAATTGACGATACGATAAAGTACGTATCAGCTTGGCATTCCTGCTGTATCGTGAGCAATGCAATTTGCAATTCTGCGGATGAGCGCAGCTGACTAACTTCGACGCGAGGGAGCTTTATCGTGCAGTTATAAGGGATTACTGGAGCAGAGGTTAGTGAGCGAATACGATTTGAGATGCGAGTACGCGCAACACCCTCAAAGTGTGCCATCGGAGCTGCCGACTTGTGCGATTTGTCCGTCCACGCTTCTCGCGTCAACGCGCGAGGGAAAATCATCATCGTCGGGTCAATAAGTGATGAAAAGAAAAAAAAGATTTTACGATCGACATCAACCGGTGAGTTTACCGTGAGAGCCACAGAGAGTCACTTATGCAAATCGAGAAATTCATTTTTATTTATGATTCGCAACTCTGCATGTGTTTTTACCATTCTGTACAAACGGGTTATTAATTTATAGGCGCTATGAAAGGGAGAGAAGCGATCGAAAACCCAGAAAGCATCTGCTTTTTTCATTTTCAACTCTGATTTACCGACCTGCACACTTTTTACACAATTCCAAGACGGATCGGCCAGAAAACATTTGCTATCAAAATGTCAATTTGATATAAAAATTTACATCTAATAAAAAAGCTTACATTTAATAGATAAATTTACATTTAATAAAAAAAAAGCTTGCATTTAATAGAAAAATTAGCATTTAATAGAAAAAAAATGTTGAGGCCGCAAGAATATTGGGTTTGCAGTTGCGAAAAAAATGCCGGAGATAAAAAGATTTCGAACTAATTGAAATTTGCGCTTGAAGGAAAATGTTTCAAAAAATTTGAAATAGCTCTCTTAACTACTTGTTCTTCCGCCGACCAGAATCGAGTGCCACTGACACCATTAAAAGATAATTTCTGATCCCCAATGAAAGTCCATAATGTTAATATCTTCCGAGATCTTACCGTGATGGTTCTTCGAGCTGCTCGTCGACCCGGGTACGTTCCGTTTCGAAGGAGCCCGCGAACAAGCTGCGTTACATAAGCGGATTAACGGTAGAGAGGCCGAAGCTCGTAGTGCATACGGGACGGCAACTGGAACCGGCCGATGGTGTTGGGGCACACGTGGACACGCAAAAATCCGCACGCGAGCCGGAGCCGAGAGAACTCGTCAACACGTACCACACATAAAGAGCGTCTCGCAACATTTACAAATGTAGATGTACGTACGTCCCTTAACGCACACGTGGCGTGCGTGTCTCTACAAACGCATTCGAGCGAATCCATCCGTTAGAAGTACGTATACATCCAGCCGGAGATAAGAGGCCGTGGCCTGTGCGATACGAAAATACTGGATGCTCCTTATCGTCAGCCGGAGTCACTGGCAAGGATTCAGCGACGACGGAACGAAAAAAAAAATATATATATATATTAAACCCGAATAAAAAAAAATCAACTGAGCTAGATTTCTGGTTTGTCGTGGTCGAGTTCGCGATTATGGAAAACGGGAATTGCGCTCACCGGGCGTTATTCATTTTCATTCGCTTTAAGGAGAGGCTAAGCGCATACGAGTGCGAGAGAAACACGGAGTACAAATTTTCCATTCATTTTTAACCATAAAACCGTTTCGGAGAGAAATGAATTCAAAATATTTTGAGATTGTGTTGATCCTTAGTACCAGCCTTGAGGGGGTTTCCGATCGACGCGGGCTGCGCCCACATTTCTGCACCACACTTTCTGCGGTGTTCATAATTCAGATTGTTATTTTTACACGATATTTAACGATAGTTTTTTGGGTATAAAAATTAAGTGTAAAGGCGTAAGACAACATTTTTCAGACTACTTTGATCACAAATTTCCTTTCCCGAAGAAAGCGCAATTTTTGGCACGAGTCAATTCATGCGAAAACTAAGCGGTTAGTCTTTTCTAGTTAAACTCAGACTCCGATTCCCGGATAGTTTCCTTCAACGTCATTTTAACGCCAAGAAAAAATTGTTTCGACAATTTTTTCTCAGACCCGATTTGCATCTCGAGCAAAGGAAAAATGTTCGCTGATCCTAATTTGTAGAACAACCCGCCGAGACTTTGCTTTTGCCAATCACGCCCAACCCCGTCGCAGTCTGCGCCTTCCTCCATTATACTCCAAAGTAAACCGCGATCCGGTCTTTCACGATTTATCACCCTATTTTATTTTCAATTCTTTACTTCACCTCGCAACTCCGACTCGTCCTTTGCATTTATTTGCACGGCGTGTAAACCGAACTGTTACTATCGCGTCCCTCGACTTCTCCATACCGGTCGGCTCTTCGCGGCCGCTGATCCTGATGTGGAAAATGTTGCGGTCGTCACAGTCGTCGGCGATGAATATTCCGCCGCCTCGCACGGACGACGGGACTTTGTAACGCGATCGCGACCGCAGGGATGCCACACTGAACAGTAATTGCTCGGGACTCTCGCGGTGAATAAACGCGATAGAGACTTATCGTTAATTGGATGATAAAAGAAAGAATAATACCGGGGCTTCGTGCGCGCGGCGTGAAATCGGCAACCGCACGCTGATCTCACATCCCGAGGAGCGAGTCGAAGAGGAGCAAACCGAGAAAGATCGAACTTAGGTGTCCGTTATTCACGATTTATAATTACTCGTTGTGTGCGCGCCGATATAAGCTTGCCTGAGTTGGCACAGCTCGGCGGTCGATCCGCGAGACTATCGTGACGCTCTCGGTGCCCGACCGGTTTTCTCGGATCGAGATCGGCTCGCACTCGCGACTCCCTTTTCCGACCTCGTGTTGATAAAAAAAAAAAAATATGAAAAAAAGCAACCATCGAAATCGACTCCATTATTCGTCGAGATAGTCGCCAAGTGCGTCGAGTACAGTCCGAGGACACGTAGATTTTTCGAAGTTTTGTTTTTCTTACCGGTTAGCGCTGAATCGCGCGGACATTAAACTGTCGCCGGGAGTCTATCGGGAGATTCAGTGCGAGAAACGTAATTGACGTATTTATTCACTCGATATTACCCAGTCATGGGGGTTATTAATTTTCACTCGCGTAAGGGGGTTTTCGGATCGACGCGGCCTGCTCAGATATCACCGGTCGAAAAATCACATTTTCTTTGCGCCGTTTTTGATAATTGCGATTGTTATTTTTTTCACGATATTTTACGATAGCTTTGTTGGCACATTTATCATCTCTAACACTCACAACTCTACCAGATAATAACCCTACGGTATTAGAACTCTTCCAAAATCTCTACCAGAGAGTAAGAGAACTCTACCAGAATCAAAATAAAACTCTACCGGATTTGACATAAAAATCCACCGGACTTAAAATAAAATTCTACCGGAATTACAATAAAACTCTACCGGAATTTCAATGAAAGTCTACCGGAATACAGGTCTACCGTTTAGCCTTAGAGTTTTATTTCAAGTCCGATAGAGTTTTATTTTGATTCGGTAGTTTTATTTTGATTCTGGTAGAGTTTTGTCTACTTTCGGCTAGAGATTTTGGTAGAGTTCTAATACAATAGAGTTGTTATGTGGCAAAGATGTAAATGTGCCGTTCGACACATTTGGTTGACAATTAACTATAAAAGCGTGTTTGGACCCCGCGCCGAAAAAAATTAAGTAAGACAATAAAAAAATGTCTACGTAGGAGATTTTCGATGTTTTGTTTTTCTTTACCGGTTCCCGTTGAATCGGCGGGCATTAATCTGTCGCCGGGATTATATCGGGAGATTCAGCGGAAGAAACGTAATTGACGTATTTAATCACTCGATATTATTCACTCACCAGAGATTACTGGTTTTCATTCGCTTAACCTTTTAAAGCATACATTTTCTTTTTTTTTTTACATACATAAAGTTTCAAGTAGATCGGTTGACTATTAATGTATTTTTTCTGTATTCAACGTGCAATAATGTGTAATTTGTGATACATAGTGCTCCAAAAGGTTAACGGGGCTTTCCGATCGACGCGGTCTGCTCAAATATCATCAATCAAAAAAACATATAATCTTTCAGCACATATTTCAGATTGTCATTATTACACGATATTTAATGATAGTTTGTTGGATACAAAAATTATCTGTAAAGACCTGTTTGGACGCCGCGCCGAAAAAAACAAAATAAAAATAAAAACCATCGAAATCGATTCCATTATTCGTCGAGATAGTCGTCAAGTGCCTCGAGTCCGACCCGTGCCTGCTCGATTATCAAATATTTATTTTTCATTCCAGTCCGTGGTGAATTGGCGGTCATTAAACCGTCCCCGGTAGGCTGTCGGAGGATTCAGTGCAAGAAACATAATTGACGTATTTATTCACTCAATATTACTCAGTCTAGTGATAAGATGGCTCGACGATAGTGGCGGAGTCGAGGGGATCGTTCGTCGGAGTAAAAGTGCGGATACAGCGAGAGATTACTGGGCTATAACGAACTCTTATGAACCGACTACACATCATACTAGTTTTCAGTCTTGGATTAACGGATTCTCAAAGTCAATTATAAAACAAACAGAAAATTAACCGGGAACCCGGTAGCGAGACCGAGCGCCGACTGTGTAGCTCGCTCCTTTTAGCCCGTTACGTGTAGCCCGGCGATGTACGGGGCGGATTGATTTATAGTAAAGCACGGTGGATCTGGTCCGCTCGATGCGACCGGTTATTCGAACGCCAGGATTGAGAGCCTCGCCCGAGCCGTATTACTGATATACACACACGATACAGTACATTATAACGAAACGAAAAGCTTTCGCCGCGAGGAAGCTGCTCGCTCCGATGAGTTATGAATTGCTGCGTGAGAACACGAGGAAAATTCACTCGCACGTATCGGAGTGGAAGAGGAAAAAAAGAAAATCGAAAGAGCTTGATTATACCGTACGAAATCGTATTATCGCCGCCATTAGCGATCACGCGTAATGGGATACTAATTAAATAAGCTGCAAGATACGATGATAGATCGACGGATCAAAAAATTCTTATCCCATCGGGAAGTAAACGGAATTCTTGGCGGATTTGATTTTTTGGTTGGCAATGTTACAACCTTGAACATCTCCAGAGACACCTTTAAGTGATAATCTTTATCAATGAATTATCGTCGATCATGGTCGTACTAATCGTTAACATTTAAATATCTCACTCTAGAGGCTGCGTATGATGTTCGCTACACGGTAATAGTATCGAATAATATTTTTTTGTAACGATTGCAGGCGAGCTGCTACTCCGTGCCTGATGATTGTGGCGCTGTACAGCTAACGTGCGTAAAGCACGAGAAGCATGCGAAAAGTACGAGAGGCGTGCGAGAAATACGAGAAGCTTGCCTAAAGTGCGAGAAGCGTGCGTAAAGTACGAGAAGCGTGCGTAAAGTACGAGAAGCGTGCCTAAAGTACGAGAAGCGTGCCTAAAGTACGAGAAGCGTGCATAAAGTATGAGCATCGTACGTAAAGGAAAATCCACACGATGTACGCACGTATTTTTCTCGCACACGATGCCAAAAAGTGCCTTTTTGCGCTCACTTCACAGGAACGTAAAGCGCGATTTTTCACGCATGCGTTAGGAAAACGATGTTTCTACAACAAAAAATTAAGTTTACAACGCTCCGTAGCTGTTGTAAGATAACTCGCAAGGGCATTCATAATTTTCCAACTTATCGTGAAATTTGAATAAAGTTAGTGAACCAACTATATTAGATATTCAGTCCAACCCGAGGCTGGTTCACCACTCGGCGGCTACCGTAATGCTCGCTAGCAATATCACAAAGTGGAAGGATATTGTAAAAAAAAGTGTTAAAAAAAAAGTTGCACAAACCGCACGTAAAAATAAGCATAACAGAGTACCTAATGAATATAGAGTCCCGTAATAATGGCAAAACACCCACTCTTGTAAGCCGCGTATCTACGCGAGTTTTCTATGATTAACATGTTACATAAATAATCATCAATCCTCGAGCGATAATCGCGCCCATTAAACCCGGGCATACGCACGCGCGTATATAACACCTTTCAGCTTTCCGAGCGCTCGAAAACAAATGGTGAACGAAAAGGTAGAGGCCGTTCGAAGTTGCACAAATAAACACAATAACTGCATTACTGTTGCTTAAGTTCTCGTGTGTTACTCTCGGGCGTTAAGTTAATTGGAAACACACGGTTGGAGAGGAGAAAAAGAAAAAAAAAAAAAAAAATTAATGCCAACTGTACCCCGGGCGATCCTTTTCTCAGTTGCTACCCGTTAGTCGTGGGATTTATAGGACGCCTGTGGGATCTGGCCCGTGACCGGTTGTCTCGCCTTGAGCACCCGGCAGGAGTAGTCCTGGTCGCTATGTTTCTGTTCCTGTTGGCTGCTGCTGCCGCTGCTGCTGCTATTCCTCGCTGCATTAGATAGATCTTGACCGACTTGACCGACGATCGAAAATCTACGTGGTATCGCGACCGATCGTGCTGTGCGCTGCGCCTCCGAGACGCATATAGCAAGACTCGCGAAACCTCTTCCTGCTTCTTTTACTTTTTCTTCTTCTTCTTCTTCTTCTTCTTGTTATTTTCTTCTTCCTGGCGGAGCTGACAACCGGGCGCGACTGCTGCATCGGCGTACGACACGCACATCGCGACTGCAGTCGACCCGCAGTGAAATATTTCGGATTAATCAGATCATAACGAGCGCGTCAGTATATGAGAAGAACCGGTCCGACGCGGCAGCCGCGATCGGCGGTGGACGCCAGGCTTGTTATATACATATATTTATGGATATATATGTATATGTAGATACATTATTTGTCTGGTGTGTGTAAACACTGTGCGAGTATGCGACGATATCGGAGTCCATCGGCAGGAAAATATTCAGAACTGCAACCGATTAGCTGGGTCATTCCGTCTGCCAAGTCGCGGACGGGGATATGTATAGTGGTAGTTTGTGTATGTATGTATCTGTTGATATAGATATTATATTTGTATAGTATAATTTCTCACGTGCGAGCAGATCGAACTACATCTTGACAATTTACGATCGGCACTCGGCATGGACGGCTCCCCTGTCAACGGCCGATTAATAATATATAGATCGTTAAAGAGCCCCGCGTAGACATTTTTGAGCGCTAGGCATGGGGTTTGGCTAGCGCCTTATCGGGGCTCTCGGACGTTATGAGAGATTGATTCATGCCTTTAAAATTTCTACCGGGTGTGGATTAGTGACTTTCGTATATAAAGGTCACTAAAACAAATATTTCTACTCATATATCACAAAATGCATGCGGTTAAGGTAGCTACTGTGTGGCGCAGTAGTCAAATAAGTGATACGTTTTTACTATTATTTATCCAACATTGTATACATTTGTTGACAGTAAAAGAGGTTTATTTGAATTATTTTGCATATGTCTTCAACCAAGAGAAATATTAATCACGACGGTCTTGCAAGAACAACTGATAAATGCAAATTGCTATGTTAGTACATTTTTGGATTTTTTTGGATTTTTTTTTTTGGAAATTAGCATTAATCAGTTTACGTATTAGCAAAAACATCGTTATCAACAGTTTCCTTGATTGAGAACCCATGCAGTAATAGAAATCGACTTCCGCTACCCTTAATAAATGCAGAACATTTTGGATAAACAATTGTGAAAATTTAGTACTCGTTTCACTGGTATTTCATGCAGTAGCTAACTTAAACTTTCGAACTATGACAACTGATTTTTTTTGTATTTATAATTACTTCTTTGATTTCAAATAAATAAATGGAACAATTTTCATCGGGTAATAATCAGTACGATATGCCACGTGGCCATATCTTCCGCAATTTTCGCGTGATATGGCCAGTAAAACCATTTTCTTTTTAGCTTGGTATCTCAAACATTTGACGGAGATAATTATTGTTTTTCTGTAGTTCATATATAGACAATATAAAACATCAATCATCAAAAATATCGACAGTTCTGAAAGATTACTTTAGTTCGATGTTTCCAGAGTTTTTTACGATAAAAATTTGAAGGTATTTTTAACGTTAAACCTCAAATTTTCATTGTTTAAAAAATCATAGCAATATCAGCCCGATCTACCCTATGATAGTTGTAAAGTCTGATTTCTCACTTGACTGCAGATCGAACAACATCTTGATTTACGATCGGCACTCTGAACGAACGGCTCGGCCTGTCAACAACCGATTAATAATGTATAGATCATCAAAGAGCTGAGCGTAGATATTTTAGAGCGTTACATACGGGCTTTGCCAGGGTCTTATCGGGAGTGCTCAGTCCTTATCAGGGTCCGATGAATACCTTCAAAAACTCTAGCAGGGTAGATTTAGTGACATTTATATATGACGGTCACCAATATGAAAATTTCCATTCACAAATCACAAAATTCATGCGCTTAAACTTTCCAATTACGTCAAAAGATGATTTTTTTTTTTTCAAATAAATAAATGGGACAATTTTCGTCGGGTAATTATCGTTAAGGTAGGATATTCGATTCCAATTTCCATTAAGACTGGCCCTTCGAGACGTCCGTGAAAGAAGTGTTCGGCCCGCGTCGCGCGGTAAATTAAGCCGAGCCTCGAGCCGGCCCGTCCCGAAAATGCAAATCAGCGTTACCGTAAGTGAGACATCGACGGAGAAATAATTCGGTGGCGTTGAGCGAAATTTTACGACCTCCATTCTTTCTTCTCGCCACTTTCGGAGTCACATTTGCCCCCACCGCCCTCGGTTGCCTTCGAGGATTCTTTGTTTCCGTCGCACGTTCGCTTCTTCTTTTGCTCCGATTCGTCGACCTAAGGCTCCGAGCGCCGTGAAGAAGAAGAAGATGCGGGGGGGGGGGGGGAGAGAAGAGGTGACCGAGAGGCTGCGGAATATAGCAAACACAGCGGAGAGCGGTAGGCATGCACCCATATAATACGGAATGCAACAATATTTCAGCCAGCCGGCGAACAAGATTCGCGACAGCGGTCAGCCCAAAAATAAATGACTATTTGCCGCGGTTACTAACTTGAGCTAACGCTAATGCAGCCACGGCGGTGGATCGACGACGAGCCGCGTGTACATCCAACTATGTACAACTGTATATATATACATACATACATACATACACATACATACATACACATACATATATATATATATATATATGCATATATATAATACGTATACGCGTATAGGTACGCTGCGTGTCCGAGCTATCGGGCTCGCGTGGTCGTGTATACGAGGATGCGAGGTCTTCCGCTGCAAAGCTGCGTCAGTGGTTCTCAACCGAAAGAGGACCTTTGGCTCCGACTCGTCGAACTTTAGTCTTTCAAGACTTTGAGTTTCGTCTTGTAAAGAATGTAAATTTCATCTCGGTGTTGTACTTTTTTGTTTCTTTGAATATTTGTTTCGTTTTTGTCGGGGAGTTTATTCGATGCGACGGATTTCGTCGGTGTTTGATGGTCTCTTAGGAAGGGATCGAAATTGAGAACCGCCGCGGCGGTGGCGGCGAGCCGCGACGTTGTTCCCGCGGGAAGTCGACAGGGAAAGGGATCGCGGAGAAGAGACACAACGCGTCTACAAGGCGCGGCAAGTTTTATATTATAATTACGCCTATTGCCGGACGATTCCCCGACGACTCTTCGGGCTACCCGACTTCGAAGTGTCGGCGGTGTGCCGATGAGGACCGAAATTTGCTCTGGCAAAAGGCGGCGTCTCGGGTGTCCCGTACGGTGACGTATTTTTGCATACGTGCGTTTCAAATTTGAGAAAAAATAAATAACATAAAATATTTGATCGTAGTGGGGTAAAATCGTCTGTTATTGCATATTTTGGCGCGGGACATAAAAAAGAATCTCATATCAAGTGAGGGACGCGAGGCCATTTTGCCCCACTCGCCCCTATGGATTTTTAAAATGATAACTGCAGTAATTTACTGTTTTACGGAAATTCCTCGAGATATGTTAAAATCGGTCATACATACGTTTCAATTTTGAGAAAAAGTAAATAAGAAAGAAATACTAGATGAGTGTGGACCGAAATGGAACACCGAGGCAAAAGGTCCGTTATTATTCATTATAGTGCAGGACATTAAAAACATATCGCATTTCAAGTAAAGGCCAGGGGTCCATTTTGCCCCGCTCGTCCTTATTGTTTTTTGAACACGATAATTGGATTAATTTGTGATTTTACGAAAGTTGCTCCAGTTATGGTAAAAACGGTCTATATTTTTCGATAAAAAAAAATCTATTACACGGGCCCGCATTCGATTGTGAGGCTTGATCGCCATAGCTGAAGACTCGACAAATGGAGTTGATGTGTGCGATGAGCAACGTAGGGAGGGGATAATCACACAGTACACAGGGGGGGGGGGGGCCTAGGAGGGGTTGGGGGACAGGGGCACGAAATATAATAACAGGTTTAGCCGTGCGGTCAGAAACACAATAGAACCGAGGGAAGTGGATGAAAGATGGCGATGAGGAAAATGGCTACAAGATTCAACGAGATAAATTCTGTACATCGACTTTTCTCTTTTTGCGCCTATTTTCACGACGAAGGCGAAGATGTGTCTTGGGAAAACTTTCGTTCGGAGAAATCGTTCGATACTCAACATTTTCATAAAAATCTTCCGCCTTAAAAACAAAAAAAAATAAAATAATCAGAAGTATCATTTTTTTTTGTTTTCAATTATTGATTTCTTTCAACTTTCATGGCTAGTTACATTAAAATTAACGGTAGTGCGCGAAGAGAAAATAAATATCTTCGTTACACACTAACCTACAGTCACAGATCCATTGCAGTTAAAAAAACAAAACAATACAAAAAGAAACGAGAAAAAAAAAAAAACCGGAAACCGGCCATAACAATTTCTCATTTATTATTGTCTCGCGCCTTTGATGCCCGCTTGCATTGAAATTAATGGTAGGCGGTGACTTAAATTAAATATCATCGGTATACACTAATCTACAATTGCAGATCCGTTGCAATGAATTAATGCGATGTCAAGCGAAACTTCAGCTGCTTGAGACGATATATATTCGGTATATATAGGATAGTTCGGCACTGTCGCGGAATGGTGTCGTCACGCGACGCTGTACGAGCACTTTCGGCCCGTGAATATTTTCCTGCAGGGCCGGCATTGCGTCCTATGCTTTATTGAATTTACAAGCTCACGATTATTTTATATCGATTCTGGCGATTACGTTCGGGGCTCGAACTCGAGACCTTGCGCCGTGCATGCCTAGAAGAGTCGCGGAGCACTCCGTACAGGTATTGGCAGCCGGCCTCACGCAGCCGGAAGACGGATATTTTGATATTGCGTGAAGATAAGACAAACGGGGCTTTCTTTTTTCCTCTTTCATTTGTCGGGCCATTCGTACCTGTCTATGTCGTCCCGGGTCTCGAGTCGCGCTCCGTATTCCTGCGGCCTACACACGTGCAGCGAATCGGCAGATGCAACCGAGACGCTGCGTGGCTTCGAGACCGAGGAAAAACGAGACGACGTTTCATTATATCGAATAGTCGTGTAATTACGCACACCACAGGCGTTCGAACGGCAGTTGAACCGCCACGATCGTCCCCAACTTCGGTCGAGTCGCCACAACATCGCTACGAAATTCGCTCGGTCGCTGTCCGAGTGCGAGTGAATGGGCGGGAAAAAAATAGAATAAAATAAAAATATATGGAAAAACTTTCTGGTCAGCTACATAAAAAATCGGACGGACTCCGCACGCTATGCGAGCGCTGTCTGGATCTATTTTGACGGGTCACGCGAGGCTGGCTCACTTACAGGGATTGTACGGCAGAGTTCTGATACCGAATCGACGAAAATAGACGGAGGAAAAGAAAAGCTGAAAGTGTATCAACTTCAATTATTTATTTTTATTTTTTATTTTTTTTCTAAACTTCAGTTCTAAAAAATTATCGAGACTTTTATGCATACAAAGTTTAGATAGCTTTTATAGATAATACTCAAAAAGATTTCATCAATTCGTGCAAAAATATCATTTGGATTCAATATAACATTTTTTTTCAATTAATTAAAAAATTGTTTAATAAACGTTGAAATTTTCAGTACCTCAACTGTGCGTGTGAGCCGCAGAAAGGGACACGAAAAAAGAATTTCTATCAAGATCTTGTGCATGAAAACTTTTCGTTGCTTATATAGATAATATTCAAAGAGATATTTATTGCGTTGGAAGGCCAAGTCTTAAATATAATTTGGATTCAATATTGTACAATTAAAAAAAGGAAGTAATATAAAAAATGTTTAATAAACACTGTAATGTACAAGCCTCAACTATGCGAGCTATCCGAAGAACGGGATTCGAAAAAAGAATTTCTATTACACGAGAGAAGCGTTTCTGACGGCTTTGGCATATTCATCGGAGACCTCTGAACTCGTTCGTATTTTTTTAGTTTTTTTTTTTTCCTCACCCCACGCCGTGCTAGGAACGGTACCGTGTTGGCGTGCGAGGAGGCGAGCTCGGATGTCGGACCGTATCGATCTTGGGCAAGTGCGGTCCGCGACGTATATACCCACTTTCGACGCGAGGGGCCCCGCAAGACATCTCGAACGGTTGCCTCGCACATGCGAGCCAACGATATAATTATTTCGTTAATTATTATCGCGATTTGCCGTTCGAGTCGCGCTGCTAAAATTTAGCGTCCCGGCCGGGTGCGCGAGCGCGCGCCGGCTCCGATAGCAATAATCGTATCGTAGGCGATTCAGCAATTCAGCGAAATGCAGACCACTGCACTCGACGCCGCTTGACGTTACTTCTTATGTCCTCGCGTCGTGATCACTTCACGTCGCATATATATATATATATATATATATATATATATATATATATATATACACACACACACACGGGTATGCATACGTAAGGAAGAGCGGGGCAAAATGCGACCGTAGGACAAAATGTTTCAATAATTTTTGAACGGGACAGTGGGTCAAAACGGGCCTGAAAATCCTGACGTATCGATAAGGCAAAACGCAATTTCTCAATAATTTTCGAATGGAATAGTGGGCCAAAAGGAGGCAGAAAATCCGGATGTATCAATAAGACAAAATACAATTTATCAATAATTTTTGGAGAAAATCCGCAGAAATCGACGGGGCAAAATGTGCATCCAAAAATTATTGAAAAATTGTGTTTTCTGTTACTGTCCTGTTTTTACTCCACGGTCTCGTTTTACCCCACTGTTCCATTTTGCCCCGCTCCCCCCCTATACGTAATTCTATATATACACGTTATCTGTATAAATGTAAAGATAAAAGAAAAAAGATACATGCATCTTTTTTTTATCTGTTTTAACGTAACGTCACGAGAGTCAAGCGGATTAAAGTACCGCACGCGGAATTGCGCGCGTCCGCGATCCGACGTGCGATCGCGCGACGAGATATATTCCCAGACGTCTTTCTCACCTCTCCGTCTCTACCTCCCGTGTTCGCTCCGTCTCGCATTTCGCGATCCCTCCGGGATGCTTGGACACTTAACGAGACGAGCTCGATGCGTGCGCGTCTTTGGCGGTTGAGTGGACCGACGTTTGAATACCCGCCAGGACGATGTGAATGTTCGCGAGCCGGATCGGCCGTTCGTTCGATGTATAGTAGGCGTAAGTAGGCAAACCGGGTGTCCCGACCCGATCCCGGGTAACTCGCACGCAACGCCCGGACCGCCGACATCACGGAATGCTCCCCCGAACGAATAAACGTATTTCGATTTCCAAGAGTTTGTACCAAATGGGAGAGCCCTATATGTAATAAAAAAAAATAAAATAAAAAAAATAAAAACATTGTCGAGTTTTCTGATATAATAATTACCGGGTAATTTGACGAAGGTAAAACGGAGAAGCAAGTGAATGAACATATTACAAGAGCGAAAAAGAGTCGTTCAGTCTGGCTGATAAAGACGCTCACACATGCTCTCTGATCGCCATAAATTCCTGACCTAGCGAGATCGATTTTAAAGAGTTAAATTTACTAAGAGGACCTTATATGTAAAAAAAATTAAAGATAAAAATAAAACAATCGTCGCATTTTTTTTATACGACAATTAGCTCATAACTCGACGAAGGTAAAACGACGGCGCAAGTTGATGAATGTGTTAGAAGAGCGAAAAGCAATTCGGTCTGGTTGCCCTCCGATGGCCATAAATTTCTGACCTACTGAGGTCGACTTTAAAGAGTTGGATTGACTAGGATTACCGTATATATTTTGTATTAAATGTTAATTTAAACAAAAAAATCATTGTGAAATTCTGTGATATAATGATTACTGCAAAAGTTCAACGAATGTAAAACGGAGCCGCAAATTAATGAATATGTGACAAAAGTCAAAGAGTAATTCGATCTGATTGACGAAGACGCTCAATTTCTGACGTAGTGAGGTAGATTTCAAAGAATTAAATTCACTAGGAGGACCTTGTATGTAAAGAAAAGAAACAATCGTCGAATTCTCCGATACAATGATTACCGCATAATTGGACAAAGGTAAAACGGAGGCGCAACTTAATGGATATTTTACAAGAATCAGAAAAGCGTAATTCGATCTGGCTAACAATAATCAGTCCGGCTCACTCGTGCCTGACTGATTCTTGAATTCCTGACTGATCGAGATCGACTTCAACAAGTTGACTTGACGAGAAGCTTCCATGTAATAAAAAGGAATCCTCGAATTATCTGATATAACAATTAGCGAATAATTCGACGTATCTAAAACAGAGGCTCAAGTTAATGAATATGTTAAAAGAGCCAAAGAATAATTCGATCTGGTTTACAAAGACGCTTACTCATGCCCTCGGATCGCGATCAATTCCTGACTGGCCGAGATCGATCGAGTCGCTGCAACGGGAGAGCGCGCCAGAAACGCAGATACGATCGATCAGGACATTTTTTCTTCTCGGCTGCACCGATAAGAATCGAACTAATAAATAAAAGAAAGAAAAAAAAAATGAAAAAAAAAGTTCATCCGTTGGTTTCCCTCTCGATCTAGGCGTCGTTTTATTGCAGGCTCTCCGTTTATTTCAATTCGCGCCCCCCCCCCCCCCCCCCCCTCTTTTCCATTCTCATTGCCGCACATTAAATTGTCGTAATAAATTATTGTAATCACCTCGGTCGCGAGATGATAAATCTTCGTTATTGCGTGCGTGTTTTGTACGCAACAGCTACGGCCGAGCGCAGCGCCGGATGCATAATGGGTGCCGTACGGGGAACGCGCCGTTAACGAGGGGGAAGGAGACGCAAAGTTGGTGCCGAAGGAAAATCGAGTTCTGGTTATCGCAACTCTGTAGTGAAACGGCCAACTCCGACATCGGGGAAAACTCGAGGGCGCGATCAGCCTCAGCGGCGGGGCTTCGTCTCTCGATTGGCCTAAATAAACGAATCTTGATTTATGAACTGGAGATATACGGTTTTTTTTTTTGTTCCTATCGTCGGTTCGCCTGCGACACACGCATTCGTCGTGATTTACGGCTCGGCGAATTGATTATTCGACGAGGTATCGATCACCTGCGTGTGTCCGGAGACCTTCGCGAGACCATATCTATAACCCGCGTCCGAAGGTGTGAAAAAAGAAGTCATATCGCTGCGGGAGATTCCGTCGACGGCTTCATTTGACGAATCCCGCCTGGCGGAAACTCTCCTGCGCATATCATTTATTCTTTCTTTGCATCGTTGTGTTCGAAATATTCTGGGTTCTTTGTTTTTTTTTTGTAATTTTTTATTTTGTGTGGCAATAAAATGAATAATATACGATGAATCACCTGACACGCTGCTATTGTAGTGTTCGGGCAGATTGGCTACATCGGTAACAAGATTATGAAAAATATTTGCGATCTTCTGAGGTCAATTTGTGTCAGTTAAAAAAAAATCGAAGACAAGAGAACTTCTCTGTCCGTTTTGGCGCTGATAAAGTGGATTGTCCGAAGGTGTGAAAAAAGAAGCGATCGCTGCGAGAGATTGCGTCGTCGGCTTGATTTGGCGAATTCCTTTTCGTGCGAAAACTCTTATGCAGATCTCTTATGAATATTATCATATAATTTATTCTTTGTTTGCATCATTATGTTTGAAATATTTTATTTATTTTTTTATTATATATTAAATTGTTTTCTTAATGCTAATAAAATTAAGCATGTACGATGAATCATCGGTCCCAAAATTATGGTCAAAATTCTGAAAAATATTTGTGGTCTTATGAGGTCAATTTGTCTGAATTTTAAAAAATCAAGGAAATCATCGCTATCAATCCTTATCACACTGCCGCGATGACACCTGTTTACCCTCTATAAAGTAGATTGTCCGAAAATCCGAAAGAATGTGCGAAAAATGGGCTTATTTGTTCGGGACAGTGGAGGACAGAGACGTTGAAGAAGCAGCGCGCTGTAGGAGGACGTTAGGTGGAGGCGCGTGCCGAAAAGGCACACGATCTCTCGGCGCCTCCACACCGAGTTATCTCGTGTTTGCATCTTGGTTTCGGATTACCGTGGCGGTTCGCGCCTCGATGCACCTTCAACGTCGGTATTAAGAAGCTGTGAGGTTCAGGGATTGAGGTGGAATGGCTCGGGAAAGGGCTGACCGCTCATCCACAGCTGCTCAGTCATTTCTAGGAACTCCCGTATCGAATTACATTAAATCCTGGCCATATACGTGAAACTTTGACTACTGGAATCTTGGCCATAAACCGATCGAGTTCATTGATTTTTCACGATTTTCATCATACTTCCGGAGGATTTTTATTTTTAATCTAGAATCTATATTTATTTGCGACGAATTCATGTCAAATCGTGCAAAGTGCTTGAACAATCTGAAATAATAACGTCAAGTGCACTTTTTTTTTGGGAGGGGTTCATTTTCTCTTTTATCAAAAGAAGCCTTCTTGCCAAATCTAATAGCGCGAGCAATCTGCAACGAGCATTCTGAGGTAATAATGTCAAGGGCAAATTTTAATTTTTTCAGGGGTTTTTAATTTTTTTTGTTTCAATCAAAGGAAACCTTCTTGGCAAATCTAATAGCACGAGAAGCCTGCAACGAGCGATCTGAGGTAATAACGTCACTTTTCTTTTTGGCTCTTTCAATTTGTTTTTAATGAAAAGAAACCTTCTTCTCAAACATAATGGCATGATCGAGCTCTCAGAGCCGTTAACTACAGCCATTAAGGTTCGAACGAACAAAGAACGAGTCAAGAGGACATGGCAGCGAAAGGAAAGGAGAAGTGAAATCGAGCAATGAAAATTTTTAAGATCGTTGCGACAGAGTAGTGAAATGGCGAACGAGCGATGGGTTCGTCAGTCCCTTGTGACGACTATGAAAAGTTTGATCGTAAAAAATAAAAACTAAAGATTAAATCTTAATGGCCTAAAGTGAGCGTGTCGTGGATTTTTTACGTTTCCCCACTTAGGCATGCTCCGACTCCCTAAACAACTCAAACAACCTGGATACGTCCGATTTATTCGGCACATTCGGCAGCGAGAGGTCAAAAATCCAACGAACGTAAAATGCGAGAACTCGAGTCTATAATTCGCTATAAAAATATGTATGTATTTATTTGGTATTTAGAAGGCCAATGTCCATTTACAGACCGAACGGGAGAAGCCCAATTGCCAAACAATACTTAGCCGATGAGGAGAATCGCTTTTCCAAATGAAACTTAATTTATTAAATGAAGGCTTTTACGAAAAAAACTTGATCTAAGTTAAGAATTTGAAAAGAACGCATAGTAAACAAAAAATGAAAATAATAACAACACATAGTACAGCGGACAACGTGGCTGCGGATGTTTAAAGATATACCTTGCGGTTGCTGTGGGATTCTCGTCAAAAGTTCGTGCTGCGACTGTGTCACCCGCGCGTCTCTCGAACTTGAAAATAAAAAAGATGAGGACAAAAAAAAGGATCCAAAAAAGAAAAAGAAAACTGAGAGAATAAGGTGAGAATCGTGGGGACCGGCATTGGAGTGAGCGTGAACGTTCACGAGTGCGGGACCGTGTGAGTCCTGGTTGGGAGGATGAGCGTGTGGGACCTACAAGGAAACCCTTCTACGCGGTCGGCGCCGTGGCGCCTCGTTCCTCTATATCCTGCGCGCCGGTCTTCCCGATCGTCGTTGTCGTCGTTGTCGTCATGGTCCACCTCCTCGCCCTCGTGTCGGAAGAAAGCTGGCTGAGCCAGATCTCTTCTAAGCCGCACGATTCCTTCGGGTTTCATATAGAGCTACTTTCATACAAAGTGTATGAAACTAATTTTTGTAACTCAAGCATTAAGAGTGCTACTTTTCGCGCCTGCCGAGAGTGGCGAAAGTCGTGCTTTACAGCCAAGTGTACTATAAATACCCGGCGCATTTACGCACGCTGAAGCGTGCGTAAAGTAAGATCAGACCGCACTCACTTCATAGCGCGCGTATAAAGTTCGCCTGTCGTTCTGTCAGTTCCAAATATATTCCTTTAGTCACTTTTTAGTTACATGTTAGTACTAGCATAGGCAAAGACTCACCCTAAAAGAATGAAAGTAACTCCAGCCTATTGAAATAAGGGTTACACCCTGAATTTTAGAGATCGTCGAAATACCCACTTCATGGTGAACCCTAATAAAAGTTTAACAACCTTCGTGCTACCGGAATCTCGGGCGAAATGTAAATTGTCACGATGAGGTCACGAAACGACACCAACGCAACTGTGCAACGCCCCGTCAAACAAGTGTTCTTAGCTACTTGCTGAGCCAAACTGAACATAGCGACTTAGATTGGCTTAGTTTTCATCATTGATACCAATAAATGCTATGAGTAATCGCCCTTTAAGGATAAGTAAATCGGACACTATGCTCGGAGTGAAAACGAGTAAACGAAAATGGTACTTGTGTAACTGTGGACCACGGCAGAAGAGTTAATGCTGTAATCCGTAATTATTCGATATTAATGGATATGTCCCATTAGAAGCAAAGAGCTATCGTCTTGAGCCCAAAATGATTGATCGAAAACCATTCTAATTTCAATTCGATCGCGTCTGAGTCGTTGGCCGAGAGGACATTTTTTAATGGAACCTCGCCGCGATCCGGTCCTTCGAGTCGGGTCGATCCGCGAATGACCGTAGCGCGACCAGGACAGTCGTTCGTCGGCGTGGAATGAGAAAGGCGAAGGGAAAAAAAGGAAAGCACCTCCATTAGTGTCTACTATCGAGGACCGCTATACAAGGGGCCCGCGATCGTTTACTCCCGGCGCCTTTCCTCATCCCCGCTTCTCCTCTGGACGTATCAATAAACCGTCCAGTGTCTTCTCAACCGGCATAACTAACTCCGGCACACTGTACACGTCCGTTTCTGGAGACATTAGGTCGTCGCCGTAGATCTTCTCGTCGTTACCTGTCATCCATTCATCGTCGCAGCCGTTTTATACCTAAGTTGTTAGAAAACTTTAATCAACTTTAACCCTCCGCACTTTGAGGTAGCCCCACGAGTCCTGGGTGCATTTAGTGTTACAAATCGATGTGCTCAAGCTATTCGTTGGATACTCCTGGCATAAGCGATGGAGGTGCTCGACACTTTGTTGCTTTTCCCATTGGCTTGATGTTTCCTCAGGATCATCAGTTTGGTGTTTCTTCAGGATCGTCAGATTCATGTTTCTTCAGGATTGTCAGTTGGATGTTTCCTCAGGATCATCAGTTTGATTCTCCCTCAGGAATCCTCAGTCCATCCAACGTGCTATCCACCGATTTTTGAGGTCTTTCCTTTTTAGATCTCATAGACACGTATCAACCAAATAGACATCCAAGTATCGAATTTTATTACAATATCGAAGGCTTTTGCTTGTCCCTGTCTCTCCTATTCTACAAATGGTTATTTAATGCCTCGTTTTCTTTTTTCTCTCCCCCACTCCCCATTGGTTCATTGACCCGAGTCATCGGTTCGACCGCCTCTTCCCTTATAAACTACTCACACACTTTTGGGACACGACGCGAACCTCGCGTACCTGAATGTTTAGTGTCTCTATTTCCCCACAGGCCAGCTTCTGATACTCCGCTATGTTATAGCAGTGGTAGTGTATACCTGTCCTTCTCGGCTCTGTCCATCCCCCCCCCCTGCTCAAGTCGGAAAGAAAGAAGCGACTCACTTCGTCCTCTTGTCCCTATACTACAGGGCCTGACCCGCACCGTGATGACACTCACTCTCTCCAGCGGCCGGGCTGGATCCCAAAGCTTTCGTCCCATAAGACCCACTAATGTAAGAGGGTCCCGCGAGCCAGAAGCGAGGGACCAGTCGGCGCCAGGGGCACTCCTGACACGGCGCCACTCGTCCCTCGTTTTACCATTCGAGGATGCGTTCCTGATGCAGCTATTCACTCCGCGCGCTATCACCATTCCAGTTCCGACATTATTCCGAAGCACCTTCTTCACATCGCCCTGCCTCGCCATACCTCAACCCTTTATACCTCCTTTTAGGCTTTCGATAAATTTTAACGCGTTTAACTCTACAAGCTTGGTGCAAGCCATTAATTCGTGACGGTTCGCTTGAGGTAGCGCCGTCACGTGGCCGCGGCGGGGGAAGCGATGCGGCGATGCGCGGTGCGCGACGCGCAGGGGAGGTTATGTGCGACTGATACTCCTCTTTAACTCGTGATAACTCATAAACTAAACGGTAAAACACTCTCAATTTTTTTCGGTGAATTCGTGGTATGCTCCTCTAAGATACACCTGTGTATCTGTACCTTATTTATAGATGTTTTTAGCTCTTTGAGGCATTATAGGGTAAGAACTGAGCGGTAAGCTGCGCCAATTTGCCAACTCGCTGTACAAAGTCTGCGCATTTGCAACATAGTATCGATACGAGTCTCTCAATCGTTTACTTATTAGCGGTTACCGGTTTTCGCAACTGTTCATAGACCGTGACCGGCGAACCGCGTCAGACAAAACGTACTTACTTGCCATACCTGATATATCGTGTTCGCTACATTTGTATCGAGCTTACAGTGAACAGGAGTGGGACAGAAAAGTAGCGAACATTGAAATCCCTTGTACCGAGCGAGTTCGATTAAACGTCCGGATAATATACGCGGCGGCTGTGGCTGTATGTTACCCGGTCAACAAACCCGATGCGTTTAACACGGAACTGGCAGTATGCACACGGGGCGACTATGTGCATAGCAGAAAGAGGCTAGTACGAGTCTGGGTGCTTACACCTGTAAGTACCAGACGCGTACAAAAGTCGTCGCGCGTATTACCGAATGATACCTACACTGAGGTAATTCCAGGTGATATGACGAATTGTTATTTTTAAAGATAGGGTAAGTCGGGGTGATTTGACCACGATTTTTTCAAACAATGAAAATTGGATATTTAACCTTACAAAAATCTTTACATTTTTTTCGTAAAGAACTCTAGCAACATATCATTGAAGAAATTCATTCAGAAATGTCCATCTTCTCCATGTGTGATTTAATTCCAGCTCTATAAATAAATATTTGCGATAGACCATGTCACCCGAACACTGCGGGTGATAGTAATAATGGTAGTCGATAAGGCCTAGAGAAGCATAGAGGCATCGCATGAAACATGTCCTAATATATTTTGTGTTGTCCACATGAACGACAACAATTACCTCTCTCAAATGTTTGATGCCAAACTAAAAAAAAAATATCGCGCATATGTCGAAGGATCTCGCGTTTCATTAATACTAAAATCACACGAGCTAACTTAACTTGATGCTATATCGATAGGTTAGTTCCATAAAGGTGTATTGACTGCTTATAAGGATATACATTCGCCCTTCTGGCATTAAGCGATCGATACACTCGCAGTGTAGGATGTATGTAACATAATGCGCGTGCATACGCGTCCTTAGCGCAGAACACGGCCAGCACGAACTACACGCTGGTGGGCCTCGATTTCAAACCCGCGTTACCGGATTAGAGAAACTTTAGAGGTAAGAGAGAATCGCCTGTGGGCTTGCCACGTTCGCAAATTTATGTCGCTTGCGTGCACGAATGCAGGACTCTCGGAGTTATATGTAAATAACATTATATATCGGAAAAACTGTGCGACATGTCTGCGACATGGAGTGGACTGCACTCGATAGATAATATTCAAGATCTATGCGAATTTACCGCACTTCTTCATTTTCCGTCACTTTTATTTGAAAGAATCAATTTTTATTTCACCTTCCATGTAATTTTCTTCAAAAATAAAAGAGTATAGTCGTGCTCTTTGACCAATCAATGAACGTAATACTCAAAATGATTTTATTCATCTAATATCGATAGGTATTTTTTATCTTTTTCTTTTTTTGCAAAATATTATATTCCAAGCTTCGGACCGAATGAAATTGCCAGCAATGTTTTTTTGTTTTTATTCTTACGACCTCTTACTATGATGCTCGGTGGATTTTGTTGCATTGTAAAAGACAATGTCAGCCTCCATCTTTCCCATCCAATTATTCCTTGAGCAGTCAGCGTAACGAAGCTCGTCCTTATTCGTCGAAGTAATTCCTACAACGCGTCGTATACCGGATTATATACTGGTACAAAACTCGTGCCCGCTGCACTCAACGCAATAAAGCAAACGCACCGCGTTCGCGAGGCTCACACTGCGTGACGCGTTGCATTCCTCGTGCATTGATTCCTCAAGTTTCTCCACATTGTATTTTTATTCTCGACGATTAATGATAAGGCTAATCTGAAGAGTCGAGAGGCCCGCGTGCTCGGTTTTACAATGTTTTTATTATTGCATATAATAGTTCTCGACTGTATCTTAATATAATATCGTACGAGTAGATCCACCGCGCGCAGTCATAATACACATTATACTATCGGTGAATTATGGTGAATACCTATTTTATAAGCTCATGGTGTTATTTCTTCATTGTTTTCTTTTTACTATGAAAATTACTCGCCGCATCTGCGCATGCGTTCTGAGCAGGCACTCTTAATTTAAAAGTGTCTACGTCAAAGAATATTAATATAGAAACACCTCATTATATATTTATTAACCCCATCGCTTCAAGATCAAGTTTTAATGCCAAGGACGATTAAACGCCAGCAATCCAAATGCTAATTTAAGTGTCAACGAACCGTATTTTCTACTTTTCACTTACCGCTGTTTGTTTTATTTAGCGATACTCGTAATCCATGCTTGTATTGGATATGTGAAATATAATATTTATCAATGACGATATTATCTATTGAAATCGATATCCGTTAATGTGTCGATTTTTTGCCACTGACAATGATTAAACCGAAGTTCATAATGCACATTATACTATCGGTGAATTATGGTGAACACCTACTTCGTAAGCGCATGAGATTACTTATTTCTTTTTTACTATGAACATTACTCGCCGTATCTGCGCATGCATTCTGAACACGCGCTCTTATTTAAAGAGTGTCTACATGGAAAACTTGCCAGCCGAATACATTAATATAAAAGAACCCTCATTATGCGTTTTAACCCCCATCATCTCAAGATCCAGTTTTAATATCAAGCACAATTAAATGCGATAAATCCGAATGCCAATTTAGGTGCCAATGGAGCATATTTTCAATTTTTTCATTTAGCGCCGTTTCTTTTATTTAACGATATTTATAATCCATCGTTATATTGCTATGTAAAGTGCGACATTTAATCAATGTCTATATTGGCTATTGAAGCCGATATCCATTAATATGTCGATTTTGTGGCATGGATAATGATTAAACCGAAGGGTCGCCGCTATTGATGCCGTATATGCATGCATACCATTCGAGATACTAAGTTCGTTTAGGGCATATATAGGTATACAATGCATAGTGCTCCCGAGCCATCAGCAGGGTATCGCTTGCTATTATCTAATCGCTCTGCCGCCGACGATATTACATACGCGGATGTGGCATATACTCCGAAGCCGATAAGCTGTAAGGTGTTTTGGAATTTATAAATGTTCTCTCGTTGAACGATATTTAATTTACGATTGCAATTAAATTACCGCGCCCGAGCTGCCGGGCACGGATGCAGCCGCAAATAACCGTATATAGCCTTATTGCTATGATGAGTGGATTCCATAAAGGGGGGATAGGTTAAGTGCCCGGTCTTTTAAACTGCTCAAACAAATATTACAAAATTTCCGAAAATCCTTCGGAGAGTCGATATCACAGTTCAAGCAGGGAAGAGCGGAACCATATGGGACGTTGGGGAACAAACGGGACAACGGGGCAAAACGCAATTTTTTCTCTATTTTATCAACATTTTCTCATACTTTACTACATAGTGAAAAAAGTGGTTAAATCAAGCAATAGTCATGGAGATACATGTTCAAAGCTTTTATATGGCTGGTACATCCAACGCACTGTTTTGTTAAACGATTAATCATTTCATTCGATTCGAAGCGCGTTCATTTAAACACTTTTCTTGGGCTAATCAAATAACGCCTTTGAGCGTATGTCATCGCGCCTTGGTTAGTCCAACAATTTTATTTTATTTTTTTCTCAGTATTCTTCTCGATCATTTGTAGTTTTGAAAGGGTCTCACATTTAAGCAACAACCTAGGACAGAGAGTGAGGAAATGGCGGCGAAGCAATAATTTTTGCCAATGGCTCGTGGGAAATGAGAAAAAGGTTGATCTCAAATGGAGGACACGAGTCCGTTTCGCCCAACTCTTTGCCACTTGAAAGGGTTCGGAACCTTTCTTTTTCCATTCCTACCGAATTTTTCCAAGTCTTCGAAGGTAAAAACTCTCTGCGGCAATGAGAATCTGAACGGAGAAGGGTGAAGGGATTTAAAAAAAAAAAAAAGAAGAAGAGTCTCACGGGCTTGCGCACTGTCTCCGGAGAACGCGCAGCTCGACTCTTTGGTCCCGCCTACACGGCGGGGTATTCGTGGCCGCGATGGCCGCTATCGGTATCTCCGATTCACGAACCGCGGCGAAGACCTCGGAGGTGGAGACGCGACTGCGCTCTTTCTCTTCTTCTCTCTCGTATTTTATTTCTTATTTTCTCCTCGCTCGCTTCCTTTCAACCCGCCTCGATCGGGAGTTGCGCGCGGTTTCCTCCAGACCTTCTTCGCTTACCCCCTTTACTCCTCGTCGTTCACCGCTCGCCACGACTTGGATTCCTCCACTTCTTTGCCGTCTCGACCCCGCGAGTCTCATCTCTATCTTCCCCCCCGCTCGTTGTCCCTTTCTTCCTTTCCGTTTCTCCTACTCACTCACGGAGCGTCGCGCTATCTCTCCGTATAGAAGACCTCACGCTTTCTCCTTCTGCGGCTTTATACGCCTCGAGGCTATAAATTACTAAGCGGGCAGCACTCTCCGACATAGTTGGCGAACCTCCTCTCTTCCACCGAGCCCTACCGAATCGTGGCAGAGGTATTCGAGGAAGGGAACACCGGTGCATGGCGGTTTTTTTTTTTTTTTTTAAGCCACGATGATATTTTCAAGAAATTGCGTTAAGGGAGAATCCTTATAAATTTTTGTAAAAAAAAAACAAACGAAGTTACTTGTTTCCTTTTTTGCTACACTGAGAGAAGGATCTAGTAAAAACTACCGGACATCTAAGAAAAATTACCGGAGCACTTGGTAGGGAGGGCGCTACCTATAGCGCAGTCTCAGATTTTCCAATTTTTGCCATAATATCAACGAAAAATTATATATTTGGCGGCCATCGTTTATTTGGTTTAAGAAAAATATATATTTGATTTATATAAATATTTATTTCATTTAAGTTCACTTAAACTATTTTCTTAATACAAATAAATCTTTATTTTGATCAAATAAATATTTTACTTAAAGCAAGTAAACGGTGGCCGTCAAATAAATTCTATTTCTGAGTGTATTTGCTATGGTAGTATCTCTCAAGCGATATAGTAATATTTACTAGATCCTTCTCTCAGTGTAAGTTTAAAATCTCTGTATAATGTGGGGTCTTTGTATAATGTGGTATTGAACGTTACGTAGTCCTGAAATTTAATAATCGAGGATAGATTTTGTTTGTAGAGATAATATAAGCCGCCGAGGTGGGAACGGCACAGGGCCGGTGCCGGCCGATGTCGGACGAACACTGACCGACGCTATGCCAATACTGGTGCCTCTGTGGTGCTCTCAATACGGCAAGAGCTTTTCTGAACGTTACTTAGATATGTTTTTTTTATATTTAGACAAAAGTCATCATAATGTCAAGAGACTCTTCGCCGATAACGTGTACGTTAATTCTTCTTTGCGCGAAGAGAAAATTCGTATAAATTTCCGTAAAAAAAAGCTTGTTTCTGTTTTTAATATAAAATCTAAAGGGCATTTCCTCACGTGACTTCGATGTTTTTTTTTAAATTTTGGACAAATCGCATCTCGATATCGAGTGACTGCCGATAGTTTTTTATTTTATTTTTATATCATTTTTTTTTTTTTTTCAATTTTTATAACAGTTACTTAGATGGCCGGAAATTGGCGCAATGGCGCGCGCTAACTCTGAATTCCTCGCAGCTCTAAGATCACCGAGCGGTTTATTCGTAGAGGATTTTCTTGCCGAACGGACAATTTCTGAGATGTTGATCGACGCGAGCCTCGCATGCCTCTTTGTCTCTCATTTATGTTGTTTTCGTTCCGAGATATCATCGCCGAACAAAGAGTACACATGACTCGGGACCGATCGCCGATGATAAATGTGAATGGCCGGCAATATCACCGAGAGCGGCCGGTTCTTCGGCGTAGGTAGAAAATCAATTGAAACCGCGAATGCCGAATGAAAGAGGAATAAGAGGAATAAGAGGAATTCAATTGAGGAATCCCGGGAATAAAATTGTGCTTCGGATCGAATCGAATCTCACCGGAGGGCTCCGAGATCGTTGTGCGTTTCAGCGTATGCATAGAAAATCGTAGTATCGCCTCGGTAAGAAAATTGTCCGAGTCATTCGTAACGGCGTGGGCGGCCCTTGGCAGAAGAGTCTCGCGTTGTGCGATATGTTCTTTCCCGGGACGCGATTCTGCCGACTAAACGCTCATTGCTCCGCCGGCCCCACATGCGATACGGACGGCAAGACCCTCGACTTTATCCGAGGAATACCGCACCAATACTCGCCTCTGAGCCACAGCGCTGGAGAGCTTCGCGACCGAGTCGAAACACTCTGCGCTCCGATCACAATAATACCCGATGCTTATTGCACCATCCTCGTACCTTTCCGAACCGTGGAAATTGTTAAATGAAATTTAACGGCGAAGATACAGTCGGAATCTCGTAAATACCTTTATTTGCGAAGTCGGCCGGAACCCATTTTGTTTTCCCAGATGCGAGATTGTTAAGTCCTAAAAATTGTGGGGTTTTTTTTTTTTTTTTTTTTTATACCAAACTTACCGATTTTCACTCGGGTGAAAATTTCCAAAGACACAAAAAATTATATATAATTTCTCAGCGCAAAAAATTCGATCTTCTTCGATGAAGCTGGACGGCGACTTTGTGATTTTTAATTCTTAAGAATGGTGGGGCTTTTTTTTACCTCAAATTTATCGATTTTCAGTACAGTGGAAATTTCTGAAGTCGCGAAAAACCATGCATCATTTCTTAGCGCTAAAAAATCCTATCCGCTTTTGTTCGATAAAGTTGATTGTGCTGAAGAAGCGTGAAGCTGGGACGAGGCTTCGTCAAACTTGGAAGAAAGATGGTTCAATTTTTGTTGTTGTGCGCGTCCCTCCGAATCCATGAATTGTGATCGACGCCAAACGGGAGAACGATGATTGACGTTGTATCTCATGTTCGCAATGTGTTTCAGCAAATGCCACGGTGTCGTTGGTGCAACTAGGGGCTCTCGGTGGCGGGGCCGGGGGGGGAGGATGTTCCACGGTAGCGGTAACGGTGGGTACGGCGCGGGCTCCGAATACCAGCAGCAATCCCAGCAACAGCAGCAACAACACGCCGGACAGCAAGCGCTTCAGGCACCGGTCTACGTGCCTTCTTCTAGGCCGGCAATACCGTCAGCAGCCACGGCGGCCCAGTATCACTCGTTTCCTGGTTCCGCTTCACCCGCATGGTTAGTTGCACAACGCAGACGCGCACTATAGACACATATTTCGTTATCACTGATGAAAGTAAATAAAAAAAAAAAAAACACCACGTTTTCCAAACGCTAGCTGATAAACGCGTGCAGCTGATAACAAGCATAACGCAGCAGATTGACTGCGTTAAAACGATTGGGGAACGTCGATTGACCATTAACAGGTCGTGTACTCTTAATGAACTATTTTTGCATTATTCATGCAAAGAGTAGGACAGTTCGTTTTCTTTGATGAAATGTGTAAAAACGCTTTTTCCAAACGCTGGCTGATAAACGTGTCCAGCTGATAACAGCCATAACTCAACAGATTGACTGAATTAAAAAAGATCGGGAAAAGTCGATTAGCCATTGACTGATCGTGTATTAGCATCAAATTATTTTTGCATGATTTATGCAGGGAGAAGACGGCGTCATGGCAACACGGAGTGGACAGTTACGCTGCCCATCACGCCCTTGCGGGTCATACGGGAGCGTCCAGCGGCGGAATGGGACCGCACACTGGTCACGCTCACCCCCATGCCGGACACCCTCATACCGGTCATCCCCATTCGTCTCTCGCCGCAGCGGCTCCCTTCTACGCGCAGAACGTCGCGATGATGTCCTCTTGGCGAGCTTACGACGGTGCCGGCTTCCAGAGGGCTTCCCCCTATGGTAAGTTCGATTGACAACTAACCATAATTAGCTGAGGGGGTCGGAAGATGCGACAAAAGTTATGAACAATAAGTCGGTCCGATGTAACGTGGACGAACCGTGACAAAACGGTGGTCCATATTGGCAAGTTTTCGCCTGCGAAACATTGCCACTGTAAGTAACTTCTAGCCTGCAAAAGTCGTTCGTTATCAGCAACATTTCGCCTACGAAACATGGTCACTATAGGCGACTTTTAGCCTGAAAAACATGGCCACTATAGACAATTTTCAGCCTGCGAAGCATGGCCGCTATTGGCAACTTCTAGCCTGCGAACGATAAGACAGGCAGGGCGTCCGCGACAACCCGTTGCCGATTCCTTGACTCGCAGATTCGTTTATTTTCCGCACCGTCGCAACCAACAACTCGGGGCCTTCCGAGGCCGTTCAATACTTCAACGATTCCAAAAGCTCTGCCCTCGGTTCGACGAAGTTTGAACCCTCGACAGACAGACCCGTCGGTCTATTTCGATCCGAAAACAGCGCAAAGTGCTCTGTCTTGAGATCATCGACGAGCACTCCCGACGAGGCCAATGCACCACGTCTAGACGGCAAACGTGTTCCTCCTGACGATCGAAACGCCCGTTTGTCCCTTCTGTGGCTCGCGGGAACAGTGCGCTTTCGAAGAATCCTTCCGTTCATTCGATAGAAACCCCCATACGGAATCTTCCGGTTCAGGACGGTGTTTCGCAACGAGTAATTATGGACATACCCGCGGAATGCTGGACGTGGGCGGAGAAGGAAGAGATACGCGGAAACGAGTATGGAAGAAAAACTGGGCACTGATAACCGGAATCAATCCGCGCTTTCGCATTTCACAAACGGAAGTGCAGTGTAACGTGCAAACTTCGCAAAGATAAATTTTCTATACGCGGAAAAATGCGCACCACAGATATCGTAAAATATCACGAAAATTTCGCAATAATTGTGTTGCGCGAAGATCGTTGGGAGAATGCAAACACTGCACATTGTCATTAGCGATGTTCTTAACTGTGCGATACGTGCAGTGAAAAATGCCGATCGCATTTTTCAGTCTTTGGCAGGAATTTAGGAGCATTACATCAGACCCTAACGAGACCTGGTCAGGGCCTAGTCAGGCTCCAATGTAACGCTCTAAAATCTCTACCTGCGCCAATTTTTTCCAATTTATCCATTCCTATATATTTTTTCTTCAATTTTGTAGAATAATGCTTCATTCCTCTTCACTCCACACGCCCCTTCGAGTTTCATACATCGGTACCTTTCCGGCTGGGAAACTCCTCTCGAGTCATCATCGAAATCCCCGCACTCCAGTGCGTCCCGAAGAGATCGGAAAAAACTAAGTCGCATAAGAAGACTTTCCGGAACAGTTTCTCACGACTTTTTTTTTTCTCCTCCCATCTTCACGTCCCATACGCGACCGGAGCTTACTCGTTGCCCCGCGCCCTCTGACCCAAGCTTTTAGAGTGCGCCTCCATTACCACGGAGGCGTCTGCGATCATCCCGCTATCTGCATTCCGTCTCTCGGTCTTCGGCCAGACACTCGCGCACCCTCGCTTTTCCCAACGAGAGCGAGCGTTACCTGCGATACGTACGCGGGTCGAGGGAACTCCAACGCACCGAGACGGAGAGAGTGCAGTCGATGATCGAACAAGCAAATATGCTCCGACGGAAAGCGTACGAGGAGCAGAGCGGGAGTTGCGCTCGCTGCGGACGAGAGAAGAGAAGCGCGATAGCGTAGAGCGCGGGTTTCTCGTCTTCAAGGGGCGCACGGCGGGGGGAATGAAAAGGGACGAGTATCGAAGAGAGGCAAGTGCAGCATGATGGCTATGGCTCTGGCTCTCGATGCTCTTGCGGGCAACGGGAAAAGAGAAATTTCTTTTTTTTTTTTCTTTCAAGTTTCGAGCAGCCGCGGAGATGCGGAGCAATCCCGAACGGCGTTTAGCGCGCCGGCCATGTGCGCCGCGGATAAGTGATAGCGGGCCGCTTTGAAGAGCGCGAGCCGGCGGCTGGATCTTCCCTTTCCTCGAGTGCTATCAGGCTCTGTGTTCTCGAGGAACGCATGTGTCCCGATACTGTATGCTGCCTGGCTGCGGTTCCGACTGTTCATTTCTATGTGTAACAGATATATGTGCATGTGTATGTGCATCGTGGATAGGCAACGGGAGCAAAAGCTACGGCCAAAGCGCTTTGAGACTTGCGGTTGCGTTAGTCAATTATAGGAGTAACCATAATATCTGTCCATATACATGTATAATACATAGACACATGTATATAGTGTAACGAATAGTCAGCTACGTGCTGACTATTCGTTGAGGCATACGATAGTAATTAGGTTTGACAATAGACGAACGAAAGGACGATCGATACAAGATCGATCGTTATGTAAAACAGTCTGGACTTGAGACGTCAGAGAGAACAAACGTTTGACAGACAGTTCGTGCTCGAGATATTTAGCTGCGATTGTAATTAATAATATCCGCCCGAAAACCAAATACGCGCGTTATTTATTCTACGAGAACGTAACAACATATATACAGGAAGACCGCGCTTATCAGTGCTTCGATTATCCGAGCCGCCGCGTTACCGGAGCGTAGGCTCGGATAATACGGAAAACGCGGATAAAACTGATAAAGCAGCATGCCCGCGCGCCGAGTAGACTGTAACTGCTACATTGTTGCATATTCGCTTGAACTTGTACAAGTTCGCAACGTCTTTATATTGCGAGCTGTAGATACATCAGATCCGATTCTAGAGACAATGGTAGAACATCGTGATGTCTCAAAAGAGGAAACACGTCGTAAAATAACTAATAAAATTAATGTTTAGATGAAGTGGTGTCTTATTTTTTAAATATATAATAAAAGTACAAGTTTTACTTGAGTATGTTCTCCGTGTTATCCGAATTTTCGCTTATCCGACGTGCGCTCTCCCCGCATTACCTCGGATAATCGGGGTTCTAGGGGAGAGCGGGGCAAAACGGAATAATGAGACAAAACGCAATTTTCCAATAACTTTTGGATGGTGGTACGTGGGGCAAAACGGGTTTAAAAAACCCGAGGTACCGTTGAGACAAAATGGGGCGTCCAAAAATTATTTTAAGATTGAGTTTTGCTCTCACTGGCCAGTTTTGCCCCGCTTTGCCATTTTACCCCGGTCCTCCCTACTGTATATATCCAGCAGAAGTTGTGGCAAAAGTGCTTTCAGGCTTGCGGCTCTGTTAGTCACTTAAGGGGGTAACTGTAATATCTGTCCATATATATGTGTATACTATATAATATATATATATATACACACACACACACACATTAGCGGAAGCCGTGGCAAAAGTGCTTTGAGGCTTGCGGTCGCGTTAATCAGTTACGGGAGTAACTGTAACGAAGCTCATCTATCTAAATGTAGTAGAAGTTTAATCGTTGAGAGCCTTCTGAAAAGGCATCTCGACGATTAGATTTTACGTCTTCTTTACGTTCGCGAAGAAAAGAGGAGATAAAAAAGTGGAGATAAGCCTTTCGTGATCAGAACTTGGATGAGGGCCGGTCTTGATGATTCGAATCCGGAAGATCGAAATCTATTCAAATTTTACTGTTTTACAGTCGCGAGTCGCTGATTTTTTTTTTTTCTTTATCTAAATTCTTTTTCGGTATCGAGGTACAAATAACTTGCCGTGTAAACGAAAATTAACCTTCGTTCTGGTGACTTTGCATTTTTACCGGTAGAACATAAGTATTTCGTTGCTTTAATAGTATTTTTATAGTTTTTTTTTGTTTTTTTTTTCTCGAGACGATGATACTTTTTTGGGCGCGAGATACGCTGGCAGGAAATCCATTCGAGGAGGTGAATTCGGATCACCCAATGGGGAATCCTGACGTCCCACCTGTACACTGAAATTTCGATACAATTCTCTTAATCATTAAAAATAAAAAGTTCCTTTAAAAGATCTTCAACTTCGAAATATCAACCGACTAATATTCGTGCTTAGCGCCATAAAATTCTTGCCAAATACCTTTATCATTAATTCAAAAAATCTTAATTTGCCAGATATTGCCCACTGCACTCGGATAATCGTGTCGTTCGCTACGGCCAGAAAGAGCAGACATTATTCCCGATTCGCGGTCGAATCTTAAAATTCAACCTGTACACTGAAATTTCCATGAAACTCTTTTAAATAAACAGTAAATATAAAAAAAAATAAAAATAAAAACTTCCTTAAAAAAAAAATCCTCAACTTTGAATTTGAAAATCTGAAACTTCGAGATGTCAACCTGTTAATAATCGCGTTTGGCGCTATAAAATTATTTTCAAATAACAGTCATTAATAATTGAAAGCAAAAAAAAAAAAAAAAAAACTTAATCCGCCCGATATTACCTGCTGCACTCGGGTAATCGTGTAGTTCGCCACGGTCAGAAAGAGCAGACATTATTCTCCGGTACGCGGTATGCTACTTCGTTGTCGAAAGCTAGTAGAGACCGAATTATTGATCCGCGGTCGTTGCCATTGGAGCGAAGGAGTCTTGGGCCAGGACATCCAGATGGCAGAGGCCGTTGCTCGACGGAGCCGCGTTCTCTAAGCTCCGCAGGAAATATCCGTTCCGAAGCCAAGCCCCTTTTAATATTTTTAATTAATAGATGATAAAAAGAAAAACGCGAATGCAAGTGCGTGCTCGATTAGAACAAATATACGAAACTACAACTAAATTGCCCTGTCGCCACATCGTCGACCCAGCGAAATAAACTTTGAGTTCAAATGGAGTGCACCACGGAGTGCAGCGTACAGTAAATACCTGTATCGCATAATTAGAAAGGCGAGTAGACGAGTGTTCAGAGCCGGACGAATTATTGTATAATATCGACTTTTCGATCGCGACTATCCTGCGCTATCCGCGCAAACCGCACACACGCCAAATTAATGTTTTTGCAATCCGACGTATATTCCCAGACGTCATTAGACCAAGTACATTCGACGACTATCGCCGGTTCTATTAAACTTTTCCATTACCATTTTGACATTATTCACATCAATTTTTTTTTTTTTTTTCTTCTCTCTCCCGCACACAAATTGCTTCTTTAGCCTCTGGACGTTTTATCTTTATTTTCCTTTATCGTAACCCGGGAGCAACTGTTTGCCTCGCAATCGATGGATCTGATCTGCGTACGCCTACTCCTTCTATTTTATTTTTAGACGTGACATCGAAATCACTTGGACGAATGCTGCGTCACGCGTATCCTACATTCTTCTTTCCGATACAATTGGGCTATCAAACACGCGAAGACATTAATAATGTCAATGAAATTTTTGTGCAAAAAAAAATGTCGACGTTCTTAAATAGAAAAATACACACAAAAATCCTTACGTTATTGATAACGACCTTGTTATTGCCGTTTGTACTAAACAAGCACTTTTTACTTGTTACCGCGATTCGGATAAAACGATCGAACATGGCTTCAGTAACTGTAACACAAAAGTTGCTCCCGATACCCTCCTTTATCGACTGAAGCGAAGAAAAAATGTACAAAAAAATGATCACACAATGGCGAGCTAAAATACAACATTATTCGTGTTTTTTAAATTTTTTAGTTCGCCATTGTGTACATTTTTTTTCGGATTCAGTCGATAAAGATGGGTATTGGGAACAACTTTTGTCTGAAGATATTTCCAGTTATTTTGTACAAACGCCAAAAACAAAATTGTTACAAAACAATATCAGAATTTTTTTTGCGTATTTTCCTACGTAACAATGTTGACATGTTCACCATAAGGAAAACTGTTTACATTTTCCTTTAGTCCTGTTATACACAATGCAGAGTGACTGAATTTTCGGTCGTCCAAACCTTCATGCTTCCCTTAAGATCACATGCGTAAAACGTCCCAATCGTTCGATAGGTAAATAAAACGTATAATTTAAAAAAAAAATTGCATTTTTCCAGATACGGCTATGGATTTTCAATTCGCCGAGGGTCGGGAGTGCGTAAATTGCGGGGCAATTTCAACCCCTCTGTGGCGAAGGGACGGCACTGGACACTATTTGTGCAACGCGTGCGGTCTCTACCACAAGATGAACGGAATGAATCGACCTCTCATCAAGCCCTCGAAACGCCTCGTAAGTATTGCTAATTACATGGTCGGCTTTTGCCTTCCCTTTATCCAAAAAAAAAAAAAAAAGTACTAAAAAATGAAACAAGTTTGGAAACATTGCATTGCGATGTTAAATTCGAGCATTCGTTTGCATGATTAAAAAAAAAAAAAGTAAAAAGTGGTCATTCGATCGGCATACGTAATTAGCAAACGGGACAGATCTCCGAATTCCAGACGGCGACGAGGCGGCTCGGCCTGTGCTGCACGAATTGCGGCACCAGGACGACAACCCTTTGGAGGCGCAACAACGAGGGTGAACCCGTTTGCAACGCTTGCGGGCTCTACTTTAAGCTACACGGCGTCAACAGACCTCTCGCCATGCGAAAGGACGGCATACAGACGAGAAAGAGGAAGCCCAAGAAGACACCCGAACCGAACGCGAGATCGTCGTCCGGCGAACACGAGACGTCGGCGTCCACGACATCGTCACCGTCCAATGGTAAATATCAATCTCTCTACTTCTTCTTTCAACACATTTAAACAAAACAAAAAAATTGTTTCACACGTTCTTTAAATCGCTTAAATTTGTATTAAAAATTAAATTTACGCCTTTCGAGAATAATTTTTAACGCTTTCCGCTTCTTTGGGACACAAAAAGTTCGGTTTCTTTTTATGTTCCACAAAAGCAGTGGCGTCAAAAATTATTATCGAAATCGTGATATATACATTTTGTTTGTATGATAGTAGCAATGATTTTATTTATTTATTGGTACATTCACGGGTTAGGAGAATAGCAGATTGAAAGAGTACATCTCAGAAATATGTTAATACATATTCGCTGACCAAAGTGCAAAATAACTGTAAAAGGGATATTATGAAATGCCTAAGTAACGAATATACGTATCGTTACAAAATTTTAAGCGCAAAAAGTAGCACAGCTATCCCGACGACCAGTTCGACGAAAATATACGAATTAGGGCGAATTACTGTAAATAATTATCTATGCCACTGTAACTATTTCTGCCGCTATAAATAATTATTTCTACCGCTATCGATAATTATTTCTATCGCCATTAATAATTATTTCCACCGCTATTAATAATTATTTCTGCCGATGTAAGAAAAAAAACTTTAAAAAATAATAATCGGCGAAGACATTGGGGAAACTTTTTGTGTCCCAAATGGCTTTGCTCTCATCGAACTGTTCATTCAACGGATTATTGAAGACGATTAATTTGTTTTCGCAGAGCTGAAAAACAATCAGCATCAGCAGCAGCAGCATCACCATCACCAGATCGAGGCGTCGAAGACATCGTTGTCCTCGGCGTCGACGGACCGGCCTGTTTACCTCGGTCATACCTCGCTCCTGGCGATCGAGAGCGTTCCGGCGGTGAAAACGGAGCCGCGAAGTTGCGACGGTCTCGTCGCGCAGCCCTACACCTCTTACTATCAGCATCCTCACCAGCTGGGCACCCCAACGAGCGAGCACCAGCAGCAGAGTTACTACGGCACCCAGGAAGCGCCTTATCACCATCAGCACCACGTCACCACCGCCGCGAAGTTACTCGCGTCCTCATAATAAGCTCTTCTCCTCACTCTCTTCCATCGATATTAATCGTCTTAATTTTTTGTTATTTTTTATTATTATTATTTTTTTTTTTTTTTTTTTTTACATAGTGCCTCGAAAATAAAAAGAGAGGTGATCGCGAACCAAAGTTCTGAGCGATCGATAGGGGGAAAAAAAAAAATTGATAATAGAGACTCGGATGAACGAAATTTTTTAGAACGGATGTAATCCAAGTTTCTTGGATTATTTTTATTCTCCCCTTCGCCTCCCCCCCCCCCCCATAAGCCGCAATCCACTCTCGACTCAGACTTGAAAGTCGCAGCCACTAGTCGGACGATAATGAAGGAAAAAAAAAATTATAACGCATAATAATGATAATAACACTAATAATAACAACAGCGAACGCAAAATAAATGTAAAAGGACACGCGAAGAGCACGAATATAAGCAACTTGTTATTCTTTTTTAGCAAAAAAAAAAGAGAGAAAAATAAGAAAAGCCTTTTTACTCGATGTGTGATATTTAAGTTATTTATGGCACACGATATGCATGTATGATTATAGATAAATATATGATAGTATGTCACGTGTCGATGTACTATTAATGTAGGGAAAAATGCAACAAAAACAACAACAAAAATGTGCGTAAACGCGTCGAAGTAGCCTGCGATGGCGGTTAAATTTTTTTTTCTGTAAATAACGAATCTCTAAATAGGAACTCGAAAGAGTTTATGAAATAAAAAAAAAAAAAATAGTGTCGATGAACGGGACATTCGCGAATTCGAGCGATACGATTGTTCGGCGTGTTCTGAAAACAGAAACAGGCTTCGCGTTATCCTAGCGAAAACGTTACCGCAAATCTAACATAAGATACGCGCACTTTACGCATATATATGTATATATATATACATATGTGTGTGTGTCATTTAGATTGTATGTATTAAGTCTCAATAATAATTTATACCGGGCTTGCTGGTGAAGAGCTTGAGAAAATCTGATACGCGCAACACTCAAGTTTAAACCGTACATTTCCGACTAAACTGAAATCCCACGAAAGTATGTGTTCATCCTATGGAAATCTTTTCAAAGTGGGGGAAAAAGTAAATATTCCAATCGGCCATAAAAAAATTGTCTTTAACAATTTTTTTCCGACCTAGTCGCAAGACTAAGAAAACAAAAAATCTAACAAGTCAAGTTTCAGTATTTATGAAAAACAGCCGTCGATAGAATTTCTCTCAAGCAGTTCTGTTTCCTTTGAATCGGTCGTTTGATGAGTTTTTCATTTAATTTCATCGATTGTTAAATTTTGAAATTCCCAGACTAATCATTGTGACGATTCCATGCGATGCTTTAAAATTTTTAAAAGAATGTGCATTCATCAGTCGCAACGCGAGGCGTCGATTGTCAAATAGTAGTTTGCGATACAAGTGCGGTAAAGCGAACTTTATACTCACGCTGCGAAGTGCGACTCACTTCATAATCCGCGTATGATGTCATATTTTCTGTAGCGAATGCAAGAGAAGTGCTACTCCGTGCCTGCTGATTGTGACTGTACAACTAGCGTGTGCAAGGTACGAGAAGAGTGCGCAAAGTACGAGAAGCGTGCGTAAAGTACGAGAAGCGTGCGTAAAGTACGAGAAGCGTGCGTAAAGTACGAGAAGCGTGCGTAAAGTACGAGAAGCGTGCGTAACGTACGAGAAGCGTGCGTAAAGTACGAGAAGCGTGCGTAAAGTACGAGAAGCGTGCGTAAAGTAAAATAAAGTAAACTTGTTTGTAAAGCGTCACTCACGCCACTCTCGGCAGGCACGAAAAGTAGGGCTTGTCATGCATGAATTACATAAATTACATACTCGGCACGGATCCATCAAATCAACGAGAAAACGCCACGGTGCGCTCCATGTAAATACTTGTTGTTAGAAATTACCCGCTATTCCCAACGCTAATTCCCTCTCGCCCGTCTCCTAAAATTACAAGATACAACTTAAAAATACAATAATCGTAATTGAGTTACTATAGAAATTATTAATATCGAAATAAAAAAAAAAAGTAACCAACTCGTGTACTTATGCAATAAAAGAAAAAAGAAAAAATCGTTACGAATGAGAATCCACGAGTTTGTAGCGTCGACGTTGTGAGCTTGTTTTTATTTCATCGGTAATTGGCGACGAGGCTCGAATTGGTACCGGAACCCGGAGGAACAGGCGGCCGACGTGCAGCTCGATCGGCGGCCTTCCGTCGTTCAACCCCGAACGTCGACAAATATTTTTCTATCGCGCTTCGACATCGCGGAAACTAAACCTTCGACAAATCCCGCCTCCTCTCTCGCCCACACGACGACGTCGCCGAGCCCAGTGCGCACTCGAACAGCACGGTAAGTTTCCCCTGTCGGAGAAGAAATCGAGGTGTCGAACTGCGCAACCCCCGGACAATCGTCCTCACCTCCGCTCGTTATCGCTGTCGAGGGCACGTGAACGCCTCACTAGAGCCACGATCATCCCGACGATCGGGCAGTCTGATTCTATCGTTACCGCTGTGTCCCTCGACAAATAATCGTGCGGAATTGTGGGGAATCCTTTGTTTTTTGGTCAATTAATTTTTATAAATAAAAATGGGTAAGTTTCGCAAATTTTGCAATTGTTGTGAATCCACTGAAACCCGGTTAAGATTAGTGATTAGATTACTGACATTCAGTTTTAGTCTGAGTATTCTTTAGTTCTGTTTTAGTTACTGATTATGGAATCACAAAGCTAAAGATTACTGTTTTAGCCGTTTTCAGTACCTGCAAATCTGAAAATAATTCCGACCGTAAAAAAAAAAAAAGAAATTATTGCAAATAAAACGTTAAAGCTAATTTTTTTTTTATTCATTTTTTACAAAACTAAAAAAAGATTCAAAAGCTTTGTTGAGCAAAATATTTTTATCTAAAATCCTCTATTAAAATGTACTATTATAAGTCACATACAAACGTGTTAATGCTATTGAAAAGCATTATTAAGTAATATTAAAAATTACCGTTTTTTTTTTAAAACAAGCATTACTTGGGTTCCGGCACAGCATTAAACCAACACGAACGAGTCTATAATTGGATCAACCCTTCCTAACGATTTATATAAAATTCCGCCCATAAAGCATTTTTTTCCACCTATCTTGATTAGGAAGAACCTTACCGACTCCCGTGGCCTGCAAAGTGTGCGGCGATCGTTCATACGGCAAACACTACGGTGTTTATTGTTGCGACGGTTGTTCGTGTTTCTTCAAGAGATCAGTTCGTCGTGGAGTTCTCTACACTTGCATCGGTAGAGTTTTTTTTTTAACAGTAAAAACTTACCGAAATTGAGTGCTTAAGAGGACCAAGAAGGTTTGGCGGACCGAAAATTTAGCAACTTTAGATTGTGCAATAACAACACTAGAACAAAATCTAAACAGTTTTCGTTATGGTGAAAATGTATGTCGTCATTATTGCGTACAAAAATACATTAGAAACACTTTTCAAAAAAACGACAAAAGTTTCTTTTTTCTAATTTATGGACTGAACTATAAAAAAAAAATAGTCGCAAAGAAATTCACACAATGGTTGAGCTGAAAAAAAAACATGCAAAAATATGTTACTTGATATAAAAAAAATATATTATTTACATTAATTCTCAGATTCGGTCTAGAATCTGAGAATAGAATACGATATTCTCGAATTCCGATCGAAATTTCAAGACGATATGTATATAGAATGGCTTTCGAGATATCGTGGTATTTATAACAAGATTGTTATAAATAATATCAGAATTTTCAATCGAATTTCCTACTCAACAATCTTGACGCCCATCCTCACCATAAGGAAAGACTGTTTACGTTGTGTTCTCGATCGGTCAAACCTTCGCAGTCCCCTCAAGAGAAAAAAAAAAAAATAAAAGAAAAACATATATCCATCACTATTTCAGCCGGAACGGGATCATGCTCCGTGGACAAAGCCCGAAGGAACTGGTGTCCTCACTGCAGACTCAAGAAATGCTTCGCCGTCCGCATGAACACAGCGGGTAAGTTAATTAACGATTTTGTTGTTTACGGTTTCAACGAACAGTCCGATCACCGATGCCAGCGCTCGGGTTTGTTTACGTCGTGCGCAGAGGCAAAAGGCAATGCAAAGGGGGGGGGGGGGGGGGGGGGGGGGGGAGTCCGAGGTCGAGGAAGAAAAATTACTGCAACTATAATGGTCGTCGAGTATCTCAACGAGATGCAAACAACGCCGCGTGTCGGACACGCGCTTACACCATTCTTTGCCTCTCGACAACTGATTTAATTGACAGCCGACCCCCTCGACATAACACCATCGCCGGTCGAGCGGTTCGAGTCGACCGGATTGTGCGGTCAAATATTACCTTTGAATCGAACATAAAAATGCCCCAACCAAGGTTATGGCGTATGGATTTTTTCGGCCTTTTTTTTTAATGTTCACGACACGGTCTAAGCATTTGAAGAGGGAAAAAATTATTAAAAAATAAAAATAAAATCACATTTTAAATTATGATCTGCGTACATCGAAGTTACTTATTTAACTGTTGTAATTTTTTAAGTTGCGCGAGGCAAAGGGTCGTGGCATTTCGTTTGACGCAGTGCTGGGTGCGATGAAAATGATATTTAACGCGGGTTAAATATAACTGACGTTAAATAACATGACATAATGGCATTTCGCCGGTCGAGCAACTCGCGTCGACCGGATCGTGCGTTCACATATTACCAAAACAAAAAACAAAAATATTGTTCAAAACAAAAGAAAGAAAAAAAATTGAAATTTTCATATCGCCTCCTCATAAAAGTTGAAAATTGAAATTACAATATATCGCTTTATTATAAAAGGTGGAAATTGAAATTTGTATCTCGTCTTCTAATAATGTTTCTTTATTCGCGAAGTTTCTTCTGTGAGGAAGCATTGTCTGTATTTTTGGCTTCCTCATAGAGGAAGCTTCGCGAATAAAGGAACATTATGAGAAGACAACAAAAGAAAAAAATCACATTTCAAATTATAGTCTCTGTTAATGATAGTTATTGGGTTATTGTTTCTAACTGTCGTAATTTTTGCCACGAGACAAAATGTCGTGGCATTTGATTATTTGACGCAGGACTGTGGGTAAAGAAAATTATATTTAACGCCAGTTTGTTTGCTCGACCTGGATTTATGTGACGATATGCTCACAGCCATTTCATTTCGATCGGGTTGACCCACGAGTGTTGAAATACCAGTGAAGGACTGATCCGACTTTATCAATAGGGAAACCTTCCGATAATCTTCGCTCAGCGATACTCGTGAAATTTCGATAGGCCACATTATATGGAAATTATATTTTCGATATTATTTCGAAAATAAATATATTTGTATTTTTTTTTTTTTTTTTTTTTGATAACCAAATTATCTGCGACTGCTCAACTGTTAGATAAAGACTGATAACTTCGTTTAGTTCGAAATTAAAATTTCAGTCAGCCCAAAATGTTGAATAATGAGAAAAAAAAAAATTGTAATTTTCATGTTATGTTTCGCTTTTTATGTTGACCCATGTTATCGTTAACAACGTAGCAGTGCAGGAGGAACGAGGTCCTCGAACCTCGACCAACTCATCGAGAACGTCGTCGTCGTCGCCATCGGTGAGCCTCACCTGGAACCGTGCGAATAATAACTCGACCGGAAGTGCCTTTGGGAGATACGGCAATCCCGCTACCGAGACGTCTTTCGCTCCAAAATTACATTCAATCGGGTTCACCGAATTTTCGAAATCTTGCCAGGACGCTCGTCCGACTTCCGGTACTGTTCATCCCTCCCTACTGCGACCACCATTTTTGCCCAGGATAGTTTCACCAGGTAATTACTCGCGGCGCTATAACGATCATTTTATTATAGGAAATATAAAAGTAATTAACATTTTTTTTTAAATAATTTGAAGAAAATGAAAATAATTTGAAAATGTGAAAATAATTTGTAAATATGAAAATAGTTTGAAAATGTGAGAATAATTTGAAAGACGTGAAAATATATTATGCAACGAAAGGAAATTGAAATGCACTATTGTATCTTCGATGTCCAGGAGAAGCTGTTCATTACGAAGTATCAGCTCAGATATTCTTGTCCGCGATACGCGGAGCTCGACGACATCGCGACTTTTCGAGGCTCGAAGTTCCCGAACAGAATTCAATCCTCCGACTCGGTTGGACCGGGATCTTCGTTCTTCGAGCATCCACCTGGCCAATAGATCTTGCAGACCTGCAGATGAGAGCTTCGACTCTCAACGACAAAACAGCTTTCAGATCTCTCGCTTCGGCGCGAGCTACGGTCTCAAAGCTTCGATTGGATTCTATCGAGATGTCTGTTCTCGAAACCTTCGCCCTCTGTCGACCAGGTAACATTTTCTTCTCTTCGTTATCATTAAATTGCTCTTTTATTGTTGTTTTAATCCACAATAATTCCCCTTTGTTTTAAATAACTCAATGTTTTATATTTATATCTCAATATTTATTTGTCGTTCATAGATAAAAATAATTTTTTGCAATGAAAAACATTTCCTCTTTGTTCTAAATATTTCGATATTTCAATATTCATATCTCAATATTTTTTTGTCGCTCGTCGATAAGAGTAATATTTTAAAAGAATAATATTTTTAAGTAAAAAATATTTCCTTTCGAAATACTTTTGTTGCCGACGACAATTGTCAAGACGTTTTTTATTTGCAGAACTAACGGAAAGCATATCAGGTCTGCGACTGACGACGACAGCGAGGGATTCAGCTGTGGAGACGTTGGTCCAACATCTCCGAGGCCAGGGCGATCAAGGCCACCGTCTCACTCAGATAATGTTCGTTCTGCCCGTCCTTGGGACTTGCTGTCCTCGCGAGTTCGCTAACGCACTCTTCGCGCCTATAATCGGCGACGCTGCGCTCGATCGAGTCATCGCTTCCATACAGTAAAATTCATCGAACAGTCGAGTTCCCGTGCAGCATGTTATTCCTTCCGATTTCCTCGGGTTAAACAACTGTGACTCGAGAAATAAAAAAAACTTTCGTGCAATGTCGTTGAAAAAAAAAAAAAGTAAACGGCATTTTATTAAACATCCCAACTTCCTCACTCGGTAAAGCTCGGGAAAACTGGAGAGCAATGCAAGGGACAGAGCCATAAAAAAAAAGTCAAGAATATCGTACTTTCCGTCCGGATAACACGTGATCTTTCGATCGAATGATCGCTTCAGTTGTAGTAAAATCCATTGAAAAGTTGAGTTTCCTTACGGCGTGCTACTCGTTCCGATTTCTCCGAGATAGACAACGTTGATAAAAAAAATAAAAAAAAATAAAAAAAAATAAAAAAAAACTTTCACCCAATGTTGTTAAAAAAAGCCGAGAACAATGCGCGAGACGCAGCGTTATGAAAAATCCATTGAACAGTCGAGTTCCCTTCCGCGAAGAAATCGGAACGAATAACAATTCGTTCCGATTTCTTCGTGGCAAACAACTTTGCGTCGAAAAACAAAAAACCTCCCGTGCAATGTTAACAAAGAAAGTCAACGTTATTTTATTAAACACGCGAACGCCAACGTTAGCCTGCGAGCGCGTCACCTCGAAAACCCGTGAACAATGCACGGGGCGCAGCGATAAGAAAGAAAAGTCAAGAATGACGTACTCTCCCCGTCGGGGTAACGTGCGGTATTTCTAGGGCGTTTAGTCGGATCGATTAAATCGCGTGGCAATGAAAACTTGTATCGATCAATGAATCACGATATTTGTAAACGGGCATTCGTGCCCGATGTGACTGAGTTCCCGTGAGCCATTGAAATACCTCGCTGGGCAAATCGGGTCCCGATAACGCGGTTGGGCATCGGCAATCGCACTTCACGATAGTTCTCGTTCCGTTAGACGCCCAGTGCAACGAGTCCTGTTCTCGTCGAGCAAACGAAACCGTCAGAGTGCGCGGAAAAAACTCATCGCCAACTCTAATGTCATATCTCGGACTTAACTAACGGAATGTCGGTTACTTCGATAGTAATCCTGTTTTGTGCGATAACGAGCTTGAGAGACGTGGGCGTGGGTAAGTTTACGTTTGTTCGATCACGAAATTCATTGAATAGCGCGAGATATTAATTGAATTACGGTTGAATTGTTGAATCGTACGGTTGAACGAACCGCTGTTACAAGCGCCAGGCTAATTAACACGATGTTCGTTATCAAGATAATAAAGATACTCTAGTTCACTATCGTCAAATAAAAATGGCCCAATCAACATGTTAAAGTTTCGACACGCATTGCTCTGAATATAATTAACCTTTAAAAAGTAAAATATCAAAGACCGCCGCAATGGAATACACTCAAAGTTATTTACTGTTATCAGTTCAATTATTAAAACTACACTTGTTTATACACTGAAATGCTGCGAATTACTGGAAAGATATTTTTTTTCACCGTTAATACTCTAGCGGTGAGTGGAAAAATGAGTTTCTATTTATCGAGGCCTAAAAAAAAAAAAAAAAAAAAAAAAAAAAAAAAAAAAAAAAAAAAAAAATTGAAAAAGATAGTCATTTTTGTCGTAACTTCGTTTTAAATTTGCAGATGCACTTGTATGGTCTAAGGATCCTTTCTCGAGCCGCGGGTGTAAGTTTATAAAAAAGCTATTTACTAAATGACACAAAGAAAAAGAAACTGTGAACAGTAATAGAAAAAAAAAACATGCAGGCAAGGAGGAGCGTCAGCCCGTGGTCGAGTTTTGGCCGCTGAGCGGGCTGCAGTATCTGTTTTTCTCGCAGCGTGTGACCTGGGAGGAAGGTCGTATGCTGTGTCTGAATTACAACGCGAGGCTGGCGATTCTCGACGACATGGAGAAAGCGATCGGTGTGGCACGCTCGATCGCGGCGTCGAACATAGGTTCGACCTTCCGGTCCCCGCACGGAGACTTTTTCGTCGAATTTCGCCGGTCTGAGAGAAAAATGATAAATTTTCAAAGAACGTCGACACTTCTGTGTAGAGATGCAAGACTCGTGGATAGGTGGACGAAGAATCGACTCTGTGTGGACGTGGACTGACGCCGACACCGGACCGGGCAAGAAAACCGAAATCCCAATGGAACCGAACGTCGAGGATTTTCCACCTTGGACGAGAGAACCCTCCCGGCCGACGAAGGAATGCTTGGCGATCGACAGAAGAAGCCACGATCATCCGAACTTCATCGATCTGGATTGCCGGCTGCAGCGCCCCTTCATATGCGAAAAGAGTATCGTTTCACTCCTAACTTCCGTATCGCATGTTATGATTTAACACACACACACACACACACACACACACACACACACACACACACACACACACACACACACACACACACACACACACACACACACACACACACACACACACACACACACACATATATATATATATATATATATATATATATATATATATATATATGGGATATTATATTACGTAAGAAAACGAAGTCGATCCGAACGGAATATTTTTTCTCTGTGCAGAATCCGAGGACACTATCGGTAGTCCAGTGCCGTCGAAGTGGATCCAAATTCACAGAAACACTTACACACTTTATCATGCAAAAGTAACTTGGCACGAGGCGGCCACCTTTTGCAGAGCTCAAGGAACGCGTCTGGCGATACTGAAGACCTCGACCGTCATCAACATATTGACTAACAGCATGACAAAGACGAGACCAGGTAATAATCAATTTTCGCTGTCGATAAGGTTACGATTAATCGGTTAATCGTTTAAGAAACGTTTTTAACTTATTTGAACTTATCGTTAACGCGCTTTTTCTTTGTTTTTTCACAAGAATATTCGCATCGAAAATTCGCGTGAAATAAAAAAATGTACTAAATATTGAGCCAGCTCAATACCAAATGTTAAAATAAAAAATAAATCGAATATTGAATTAGCTATATTCGACACGAAAATACGTATAAGTTTAAAAAAAATCTCAATTACCATAAAGAGGTGGTAAAGTGAGCGACAGGCATGCGATCGGTAGGGAAAAATACATTGGAAAAAAAAAAAAACATGATCAGCCAAAACGAGAATACAGATACGAATATACGGATGCGGTACAAAGGCAAGTACTCACCGGCTGGCGTACGCGACGACGGGATTCTCGATGTAACTTCATCCTTGGAACACAAGCTCGAACCTCGCACTTTTCACTCACCACCGACTCTAGTTAAATTCGAACGCAGTACTGCGACAGATCAAACAATCGATCACTGAATGTACCGCATCGCGATGTTTACGGAACGTTTAACCGAGCTCGGACCCGCATCGAAGAAACCCGCACACGCGAAACGCGACACCGGCGCGACAGCGCAGTCACGCGGCAATTTTGTAGAAGCTTCCCACGGTCGACAACAACGTGAAAATTATTGGCGGAACAATGAAAACAAGGCGTTCACTAACGATTTCAACTCGCTCGGCCTTCCTCGATCGATTCTAGATCAATGTTGTAAGAAAAAGTGCGCAGATTCACCGAAAAATTATACAGGAAAACGATTCTTACGGCATTTAATTGTGCACGGTGCGCCAAAGAAACTTACCCGCTCGTCCTGCAAATGCACGCGGCCATCTTTGAAAAAATTCCAACGGTCAACGACAAAGCGAAAATTATTAGCTTACCAATGAATGATCGATTCTACATAGTTGCCGTAAGACACCCCCCCCCCCCCCCCCCCCCTCTGCCGCCGAATCACGATGTACATAGATTCTGCGAAAAACTATTTTTATGGTATTTCATGAAGCACGATGCGTCAAAGAAACTCTCCCGCCCGTCCCGCACAAAACGCGACACCAGCACAGCGACAAGGCACGCGGCCATCTTGAAAAAAAATTCCAACTGTCTACACGTCCAGACCCGTCCACAAGACCGTTTACGTGGAACGGAAAACGATTCGCTGAACAAAGAAATAACGCGTTGACTCTCAACTCAAACATGCTCGGCACTTTACACGATTGACTCTACATCCTTATAACAAGAAAAATCGAGGCACAAAAACGACGTTCACTGCATTTAATCGAGCACGGTCGTCGAAGACATTCGCCGGCCGGTCACACACCGCGACGTCGACACAGTGAGAAAGCACGCGCCCATCTTTGAAAAAATTCTAACCGTTTGCACGGTTTCGAAAACAAAAAATAACACGTCGACTCTCGGCTTAAATCTAATAAAACCCTTCAGGGAATCGCAATGTGCACAGATTCAGTAAAAGATTCGACAAAAAAACGGTCTGTACGGTATTTAATCGAGCACGGTCCGTTAGAAGAAAGCCTACGCAACGCCAGCACAACGACACCGTTGAAAAAATCCCAACCGGCGCAAACGACAGCCGATTGCAAAAATATTCGACGATTAATGGGAAAAAAAGGCGTACAATATTTACCCCAGCCTGCTGGGCACAGTCTACGCTCGATTCTACGTCGTTGCAGAAAAAAAAAACCCTCGGGAAATCGCAATGTGCACAGATTTGGCGGTAAGCTATACGGGAGAACGATCATCACTCCGCGAAGGCCCGGCGACTACTGGATTATCGAGGAGCGTTGCTGCGCACTTCGGATGCGCGGAAGTCGCGTCAGCTGATTTCACCGATTTTCTGGCCATATTAGTCTCTTTCACGACTGACTCGATGAAACTACGTTTTTCGTATTTCGTAGATATTGACGATCAATGAGACGAGAGATTATGAATTTTATATTTAATCTTTTCTTGATATAGATTTTTTCTTTTCTTTTTAGTTGCATGAAAAAAGCTTTGAACAAAAGGAAATTGCGACTTTTTTGTTGTTTTTAATTGACCTACAACTCGTTCTTCATTAACAAAATTTCGAAGGCATAAAAAGTGGGACATGGTTAAATTATTTTGTTTATTCCTCTGTATAATTTGCATATTCTTTTTTCCCAAAAGATTTCGAGGCAGTGTGGATAGGCGCTCACTATTCGTACGGGCAATGGATCTGGATGGCGACCGGCTCGATCTTAAATCCGTTGACCGACGATAATGGTTATCCACCGTGGCGTTTCGGACGTCCTGAGAAGAACGACGGTTGTCTTCTGTTAGATCGTCACATCGAGGATAGCACGAATTTCATCGAGACGACTTGCGACAGGAAACGCGATTTCGTGTGCGAGGAGTGTGAGTACCAAATTAATAGCGCCAAATTCAAATTAAAGAAAAAAAAGAAGATATATAAATGATTAAAGTTATGATTAATCTTGGGAACTGCGGTTAACAGATCCCGAGGACGAGGACGAGGATTGGCTGAACGAGCCGGCCAAGTTTACTCACGGCAACAGCACTTACATAATTTACCCACTCGAAAAGAGCTGGTCCAATAGTCGGTCTTTTTGTAACGAACGAGGAAGCGTCCTCGCGCACGTCGGCAACGTCGAGACGCTCAACCTTATCATCGAAGCTATGGGGGATCATCCTCGTGGTATGACATACCCCGTGGCTTTTAATCCGCCACTCTATTACATATATCTCGGAACTAAAATCAGACAGGCGTAATTTGCCTAAGCCTTTGTACTTGCATAAAACTGTAAAAAAAATTGTATGAAATTTAATGTACCGGACCGAAAGTTTTAATGAAAAAACTGGTATATTAAATTTCATGTACACTTTTGATGAAAAATTAATGTTGAGTGTATTGAAAACATTGGAAATACTTTATTTTCAATCATCTACTTTAATTTTACTATGAAAGTGCTATAATTTTAATTAAAAAAGTATATTAATTTTTCATCATAATTGTACGTTTAATTAAATGTACCCGTTTTTCCAACAAAGAAAAGTTCAGTCTAATACATTACATTTACAATTTTTTAAGCTAATGAGAAATTATCGACAAAGATATTTTTTAATTATACAATTAATTACCGTTTCCGTTAAAGTTGGGATATTCTTTCTTACAAACATTTTAACATCGAAACGTCACGACTTTTCGGCTAAAATTTAAGAGATTCGTCATGTATGGCTGGGCGGACAATTTCGAACGAAAACCGACGAGTGGCACTGGATCGATAACGACGACGAGATACCCAAGCGAAGAAACGAAATTGGTTTTCCACCTTGGGCACGCATCGACACCGGTCTCGATCACGATCCGGGAAGTTCCTCTTGTCTGAATTTGGATCGTACCGATCATGTAAAGCCTCACTTCTACGGTCTCGACTGCTCCAGCAAACAGCCTTTTGTATGCAAGATAAGTAAGTCGACAATAGATGTATAATAAAAGCTTTTCTGATATTTTTTTTACAATTTATTTTCATAATTTGTTAATAATTTATTGGCATTAATATTATTATGCAAAGCCAAAGGTCTCCACATCATTAATACGGCTGATTTTTTTCAGATTTTTTAAATATCGTAAAGTACCGAAATTTTAATCGAATTCAACCTTGAACATAATAATCCTTTAAAAAAATCGCACGTCATTTCAGCCTGCGACATCCCACCCATTGTTAGACACGGATCCTGGCAATGTTACGATTTGCCGGACGGTCGAGAATGCTCTCTACAGTGCGACATGGAACTGATGATAATGGGCGTGAGAAATTTAACTTGCACCTTTACCGGTGGATGGGTAACCGGTCAACACTGGCTGGAATTTCCTCTCTGCCTGGGTATAAATTTTGAAAAAAGAATCATCCTGGAAGAAATATCATTTTTTTTCTCGGAAACGATTTTTTTTCCATTTTCGTTAATAAACATTTTTTTAGAGCGGTAACCATAACAACTATTTCAGAACCGGGAGAATATACTAAACGAATGATCAAGTCGGTGAGCCACGACATTCAAAAAAGCGCAGGATATTACATTGTGCTCGATCATCTGGCACCGGTAATGCACTCTTTGTCGCTGAAACTCGCCGATCGTCTCGTCAGAGCATTCCCGTAAGTGGAATTTTTTTTTTTTAATTATTTTTCATTTCCAATCGAAAAATTTGAAATTAATTCTTTCGTTTCAGTATTTACAGTAATGTTCATCGTACATTTTTTTCTTAGAATGAAAAAAGGATAAAGAACGATGAAAAATGATTCAATAAATTTTACACAGGGTGTCCCGTAATTTGCAAATGGGTATGACGTGCTACGCGATTGTTCCTCCAGCGCACGTTCCGTTCAATCAGACCGACAATTGCGCGGTTCTCGATGCTATTAATTCAATGGAAAACGCAGTAACGAATGTTAATCCACAACAAAACAATGATATAAGCACATTCTACAATGACGTTTCAATGTTCAACGGTCGCAGAATTTTGATAAGTAAGCTTTGATTTATAAAAATTGTAGTAATTAAATAAAAAATCACATTCTACATCACAATTCTTTTCGATTTTTTTACAGTTGCAATAATCGATTCGAGACGAGCTGCCAATTACACCGACGCTATCGATCAGTTCAAATCATCCGGACATCACGTGACGGTTATCGGTCTCGAGGAAGACTGGAAAATGCTTTTACCGCTGGCCACCGTGGGCTTCGATCGTCGCAGCAATCTCTTTCTTTTCGATGAAAACGAGTTAGAAAAAATTATCGGTCACCTGGACAGTAAGATTTTTTTCGTTTAATCGATTGCTTTTTCCCATCGATCGTAATTGTCATGATTTGTTCGTGATTTCAGAAATGGAGCAAAAATTATCGAAATGCAAAACGCTCGCAACCACAAAATCCGAACCGCCGGTGCCAGAAAGCACTCCACAAACTGAGCCCCTCTCCTCTGAGTTCCACTCCACGGAGCTTCTCGCCACGGAGGAAACCACGGAGGCAGTGCTGTCGGCGAACAGTTCCGACGATTTGCTTTACCGAGGATTAGGCATTCAGCCTGGAGTTTATACACTAGACAACAGTAGCAATTCCGGCAACTCGTCGGTTCTTCTACCAGGTAATTCACTGAAGACTGCTGACGCTGCAATTTAGACTGAAAAGAAGAAAATTATTTTTAAAAAAGTGAAAATTGAGATTTTCACAAAAAGATTTTCATTATCTAATCTACTTTTCCGCACAAAGCTTCAACAAACAATCATTTTCCGTGATTATTTGGCGTCCTCATAGAGGAAGCTTTGTCATAACATTCTGAACACATTTTAATTAAAACCTCAACATTTTTGGTTTTATGAAAACAAAGCTTTCTCAATGAGGAAGCAATAAAAAAAAACGACTATTGAAAATCCGAAATACGACAAAGTGCCGCATTTACAGTTGCGAGTCTAATATGATTTTTAACAATCGTGACATTATTCGTAGGTCCGCCGAGTGCGCTAGTAAATCTTGAGGCAACGAAGTCCACCGCCGAAATGGAAAAAAGCGCCTCCGACGTTTCGGAGCCGAGTCTCGGAACGTCCGAAGAGCAATCGCGGCCATCTGTGGACGGCGACAGACACGAAACCGAGCAATCGTCTGCCTCGGTAATCGGTCCGAAAGCTACGAAGAACGACGATGCATTACCCAGAATCTATGCCGAGCAAGCCTCGAAGAGAAATCTAGCGGTCACGAGTCAGGAACCCGAAGAAAGTCAAGCATCAATCCAAACAGCCGTTGCGAAGGACTCGAGCAGCGAAGCTACCGAAAATGTCCAAGAACGAGAGAAGACTCCCGTTCCTTCATCGTAGTCGGAATATTTTATTCTCGACAGACGCAATCTGGCGCTGTGAAAAATATCAGCAAAATTAATATGCACAATCGTGAAACTTCAATGCAGAAAAATAATCGATTCACTTTCATATCTAAGTAAAAAAATAAAAATTATTTATACCAATTAATACCGACATCTTTACTTTTTTCTTTGGCACTTTATTAGCGTAACATAAAGAAATTACGAAACGGTATGTACAGGTCCTTAGAGTAATATGGCGTTATCGGGCTGTAAGAATGACACACTATTGAAATGACCCAGAAGATATCCGCGCGAGACTAAATTTCGTCAAGTTACAACGGTTGTATTTTTGCAACGCGCAAACTTCGATCGGGAAATTTCACTTGGAGAATAAAATTCTACAAATGAACAATTTTTTTTTCTCCTGACTCCCCAAAAATGAAATTCGAAGTCGTGCAGATATCTTCAGGGTCATCTATTAAAAAATGCCTACGCGGAAATGTTTCGTTGCGAAAACCTGTCGGTCGTGAAACGGAAATACATATTTGTTTGTTAAGTAAAATGCTACATTAATTAGAGCCGCGTGTCGGTCCACGCCGAGACCGTTAACTCGATGAGAGTCTGGTGAGACCAACCAAAATGTTATTGTTTGCCTTGAAATGAATAAATAATCAAGAAAATTATTATTTACGATAGCCGATACTCGGAAATAAACGAACGGAGTACCCAGTTTTTTAAAATGCCACTTGACGCGCGCTTCATCGACTGCACCGTCGAGACGCCAGCGATAAACAAAATATTGAGAAATAAAATCTCAAGTCAGAACCATCGATATGATAGACATAGACGGGTTTTACGCTATTTTTTTGCGACATAATAAATATTAATTATACAAAAACTTAACGAACGTACGAAGCACACTGATGATTTTTTTTTTCATGTGAGAATATGTTATCTGTCTTGTGCTTTTGCACTGTGAACACAGCATTTTTGTGATGTATCTACATCTCCAAATAATATGAGAAAATAACGTGAGATATATTTAAGGATCCAAGATATGTTATCTCGTTGAGTTACAATTTTTTTTTAAACTAAATAAAGATTGTTCGTTGACAATTCTATCGAAACCTTTGCAGCAGAATTCTATTGACCCAGGAGCGCTAAACCTCCTTGAGGCGATACGAAACCTCCTCCTCCCGCCCAATCCAATCGGTCACAAAAACTATCAATCAATCAATCAAATTTCAATCAATTAATTAATCAATTTTTTTCAAGGGTTCAACTTTTTTTTGACAACCAAATAATCAACGTCTGCTCGACTCCTAGGCGACGACGCCGATAATTTGCCTTCAGACCAAAATGTCGAAGACCTTCGAAAAAAAAAATGGATTACGGAGTTACCGACCGATTGTGTTTCGCATCACCTCGAAATAACGAGCACCTTACGAAATGAAAATAATGCAAACGATGTTGCACCAAAGTGTTGCTTACTAAATAAAATCGTAACGTATGTATGCGGAGTACAACACGATTAGTCACTGTCTAATGCAAATGTAAACTATTTTCTACTGTACCATTCGCGGTAAAGAGCGTTCCCTCTATAAGTATCCCGAGGAATGTTCCACCGACGATTCCGTAGATACGATTATTACGCTACCCATCCAACGGGAGGCAGACAGGCACCAAAGGTATTTTATTATTATTTTTTCTCAAAAATATTCAATTCTAAACTCCTCCAATTCTAAACGCTATCGACTGATCTTAAGGGTTTTTTTTTTCGTTTTCCGGCATTGAAACACGGAAAATTCAGTAATACTTTTTCTTGTACTTACGATACCGTTCCTCCTCAGACTGTCTGCGCAACTGACCGATCAAGTTGCTCGGCACGTCCCAAAGTTTATCTACGCTATTGAGCAAAGCCTCCGTAACTTGACAACAAACCGCGGCCATGTTCACCTGAGCGCTCAGATCGGTGCGATCACGCGGGTATATGCAACGCGGCGGGAATAAGGACGGTGCGACTATCATCGCAACGTTGTGAATCGACATCTTGTTCGAGCTCTGATTCTCGATGATGACGCTGAAGAAATTCAAGAGAGCCCGCAGAGTTGAACGATGCTCGACCGGCAGCAACAGCACCAACAGGTTCAACGAGTACGAGAGGTCGTTCGGATTCTTTACGCCTAAACGACGAGACGAAAGAAAATGTTTAATGAACTTTGAAAAATTTGAAATCGCTCGTAAAGTGCTCGTAAAATCGGGAGTGACAATAATCGAGCACGATCTAAAAAAAAAAAAATTATTTATATTAATTTATATTCACCGTGACTCTGATAATAAGCGTCGATGAGTTCGACCGTAAGCAGGGGCTGCGGCAAATCACGCAGCAATTTCTTCAGCACGGCCGACAAGTCGTGGCAGGGTGTACGTTCGAAGAGCCTGTCGATTTCCTTTGGTTTCGAATAAAAATCCATCTCCAATTCCGCGCAAAGGGTTTCAACTTTCTGTTTATGACCTCCGACTCGCAGAATGCCTTCCTCCTTGACGCCGCGTTGCGTCAATTCGTGAAGAAGCTTTTGAAATACGAGGGGTATGTTGCTCTCATCGCTGGTCAACTGGCTGTCCCGCAGCAGCAACGTCGACAGTGAAACACCGAACAAGTTACCAGCTAGAAAAAAAAATGATCGTCAGCAAAATTCCTTTCGTAATACTATATTCGTATACAAATTTTCGAAAATAATAATTATAATAAAATTTATTAATTTAAAGCTTACCTTTCCTCCTGCGTTTGTTGGGTTTCCGTTTGACGAGCGGCACGTTGTACTTGTCGAATACCGCGCTCAATTCGAGCCACAGCAACGGTTGGAGTCTCGTCAGATCTCGCTGGGACAAAAGTTCTACGCCTTCACGTGCGTAGCCTTCGTCCTTCGAGAGATCGTCGTCGTGCCAGATTTCCGATTTCGTCTCATTCGCTCGACACATTTCCTCGAAACTGAGATGACCGTGGGAGGAGGTGCGATTCAGTGGATGGGTTATCAGTGTATCGGGACTCGGTCTCGTCATACCGTACAAGCTACTGTGGCTTCTGGTGACCGTGGCGTGGCTTCCGGTACTGCGTCTGTTGTAAAAAAAAAAGTAAAAATAAGAGTTACCGATTGAAAAGAAGCAAATTACTCGTATTAACCATGTGATTTCTGCCCTCCCTTCGCTCGGGCAACAACCTTCACACTCGGATAAAATCGCACCCTTTCCTCCCTTCTAGCATAATATATTGTTATGTCATTATGTGCGAAAATCTCCCAAAAAATCTGCAGATTTACGCACGCCTTCGCGTACGTGAAACGCCCATTTTCACACCTTGCGAAATAAAATGTTGCCTAATACTCGTACGAAAAACTTGTTCTTAACTCATGTGATTTCGACACTTGCTTGAGCTGCAAACTCACACTCGTCAGAAAAAGTTCTTAAAGTTAAAAAATACGACTCACCTCAGGGTCGAGTCTTTCGGAACGACGAGTTTATTCGCAGGTTCGACATCCAGATCTGTGGTATTGGCGACTTCGCTCGGGTCGCTTCCGCTACGCCTCTGAATCACTGGCCTTGGGAGGTGTATTGTGCCGAGTCGTTGATACGCCGTTAACTTAATTCCCTCTGAAACGACGAGAAGGATCGTCCAGTGAGAATCCGGCAAACAAGAAATGTCTTTAAAAATCACGTGAACATATAAAGCCAAATACCAGAGTCGCTGGCAACGTCCCCTCGTTGAGCCCAGTGTCCCGATCGCCCAAAGATTTCCTGAATTGGTATTGGTGCTGCAGCTACAACCGGCACTGGCATCGGAGGCGAGACCGTCGTTGGTGCACTCGGCAATCTCCGAACGGTTTCCTTCCCCTCGGTCGGATGGCGATGGAAAATCGACACGAAACTCGGCACATTGACGCTGTAAAGTGAAACGATTTTTTTATTTAAACGTACTAATCACATTAGTGGCTCCCAAAACAAAAAGCGCAGCTCGTTCCGCAGCATAGAAAAAAATTAATAATAGTTAAATATTGTCATGATCTTCCACTTACTTCTGGGTGTGGGAATCTATTGCGCTGCTAACCGTCGGCGGAGAAGGTGGTGATGCACTTCCCGGTGTTTCACCGGGAACAGAGTCCAGAGAATCGGGGGTTGCACTCCGAGATCTCGTTCCCGTACTCGATACCTACATAGCAACGATAATGAAATAATAATGACTTGGGAGATGGCGCTACAATATTTTTTTGTCCTATGTGGCACAAAGCCTGTGACAATTAATCAATAATTGGTAGAAGAACATTGGTAGGAGAGCAATAGCAGGAGAGCAATGGTAGAAGAGAAATGGTAGAAGAGAAATGGTAGAAGAGAAATGGTAGAAGAGAAATGGTAGAAGAGCAATGGTAGAAGAGCAATGGTACAAGAGCAATGATACAAGAGTTATCCGTTAAATTGCGATATTTTGGGAAGAAACATGTTCATCTGCACTCACCTCCACATCTTTGAAGACATCTCGAATGTCCGGTTTACGGGCCCGCGTACGCTGGTTGAAGCGTTGCTTGACAGTGTGATTCAGCGACCTGACGCGCCGTTTGACCGCCTCAGCCTGTGCTTTGGACAGCGGTCGCAGTGCGGCGCCCAATTCGTCCGGATGCACTTCTTTTCCGGCTTTCCACGGCTCCGTTAATTGTCCCAAGCCCGCAGATTGCAACCATTCCGCTTCCTCTTCTCCTTCTGCAAAAGACACCATTTTTTTGTTACACAATTCATGGATTTTTACATTGACATTGACATTACATACAAAATGAAACAAACAAAAATTAACAATCAAATACCGTCGTAACTGCGCGGACTGCATTCCTCGTCCAAATAATCATCCAACATCTTGGTTTCCTCCATCATTTTCTGATACGCCTCCCAATACTCGTGGAGATTGGCCTCTCCGCCCGAGTAAGTCATACCATGAGCTCTCTCCATATTGCAGAATTTGTTTACGGACTTTCCGTGAATAGGCATTATTTTGATGACCAAGAGTAATATGATCAGTCTCAGGCGCTCTCCCAGGTAAACATGACTCAACAGTGGCTGGTTCTTCCTTGCATACCCCTGCTCGTATGCCGCAGTTGCCTCCTGTCTTCGGTTCCTGAAAGCCAGGTTTAAATTCTCATTATTACCATATGTGGGCATTGTATGCGGATATCCATTTCCCATATCAATAGTCTGCCCGTATGACGCTATCTATTCAAAACATAATGAAAAATGCTGATACAGCTCTACGGGTGAAAAAAATATTTTTCACTTTTCATTTAATAAATCCTATAACTTTCAAAATTTATTTGAATTAAAAAATAAGAGAATATATTGTAGTCAATTGAGAAATCATTTGCACAGCAAGCGGCAGATTATGAAAAAGTAAGAAATAAAAGGGCAATTGCATTCCATGATCGCTGACTGTTTAAAAAATTTGGTGTTATAATTAACTCGATAAAATAATCCTGCAAGCAAGTGAAACACTCTCCATATACAGACACTGCAGGACGATATCCGTTTCCTATGTGAATAATCTGTCCGTGCAATTTAATCACCTAAAACAAAAATGGGAAATGCAAAAACAGTGTGACGCATGAAAAAAATCTTTTTCACTTCCCATTCGATAAATCATATAATTTTCAAAAATTATTCTAAATAAAAAAAAAATATCAATATATTCAAAAAGAAAAAAATATATAAAGTCGATTGACGAATCGTTTACACATTAAGCGAGCCGATTATAACGAAATAATAATAAAACGCCAATTGCATCTCACAATCGCCGAACGTGATTTAAAAGATTCTGCGATATCGTTATAAATCGATAACAGCAATCGTATAAACAAGTGTGAAGCGCTTGCCCAATCAGCGATCGATTGTCGGAGCTTAATAGTGCAAACAAAAAAAGAAATGATCTCACGAGTGCAGGGCTCGTATCTCCGAGAAGTGCGATCTCAACAACACATCGACATTATTAATGGAAAGTAGTAAAAAAAAAAAAAGGAGATAGTGCGTCGCCCGATAAGAGTACGAGTCATCGCCGAGCTATGTCTAATATTTCGAGGACCCACGCGCTATTGTTGTAGAAAACGATGAGCAACAAGCGTCGCTATATATGCCCGGAATTGCGAAACATAACCTCACGGATATTGACAGATACGCCGTGTGCGACGGTAGTTGTGTTAGAGTAGCGGAGGTAGGCAGTGTAAGACAGTACAAGCCAGGCCAAAACCGATTGACACCACCGCGACGCGTTCATGAATGAAGGACGAGTGTTTGTAGTCGGACGATCGGCGATCTCTTTCCGAACGCCTCAATGACGTGTACGCGATCCTCTCCGGCGAGGCCAATCGGAGGTTTTACGATAGCGATCGGCGTTAGCGGCGATTGGGCCGACGTTGAGAAATCACCGAAAAGAAAACGTTTTGTCGGGCGCGTTGCACTGATTTCTCGAAAAAAATAATTAATTTCGTAATTCACGAATTCCTTATTGTTGGGCGTGTGAGAGAATCCTTTTTAGGAATTATGACGAGAATACAGTGAAACATATATATCGTATATATCTATATGTATTTCGAAGAGCGTCGCGCAGTCACTGCGACACGAGTATTATCACTGCGAGTATAATAAGCCGAGACAAAACAAACGCGCGCGATTTCACGGTAACTTTCGCAGGCTAGAGAGCGCGATGCCAGTGGAAGACGTAATGTAATTCCCACCGACGCCGTGGAGACTGCTAATTGTTCGATGTTTCCCAACTTACAATTGCAAAGCTCGTTCCTGGGTTCCTCCTCGCGCGCCTGACACGGCCCCGACCACCTGTTGCACCGCTCGCGCGCGGCTTCACAACACACAAGTTCACGATACGGTTTTTTTTTGTTTTTTTTTTTTTTTTTTGTTTTTTCCCCTCAAAGGAAATCGCACCTGCGCCTCAATGAGACTCCGGCGCCATGTTGCTTGTATCGTAATCCGACGCCGATAGGCACGCAACGTAAGCTCTTCGCATACACGGCTGGTCGCCTTGTTCGGAACGAGCAAAGGTGTGGGAGTGTGTTATAAAAAGGGGGGAGAGGCGAAGAAGCGGCGATGCCGAAGACAATCGTTCGGCGCGAATTGATTATCTCTGTTGATCGATTCGCTGCTGTACCGACTGATGGTACGCGTAGAACGGATGCGACAAATAACCCGAAGCTTGGAAATACGAGTCGGTAATGCAGGTGCCTGCTTGTTACAAATTTCTAAAATAATCGAAACTATACAACTTCTGTTTGATAATAGTATTGATTATTGTTATTTCATCGATATGTGTAGAAAATAATTGTTTGTAGCTGCCGCCATTGCAAATACACGAAATGTTGTGACTGACAATATATTAAATGCTCGCCCGCAACGAGCCAAAGTGTGGGAGTGTGTTATAAAAGAACTGCGTCGCGGGGGGGGGGGGGGGGTGATGTAGAAGTGGCGATGCTGAAAACAATCGATCCGGGCGAATCGATTACCTCCTTTTATCGATTCGCTGTTATATCGACCGATGGTACGCATAGAAAGAATGCAACGAATAACGCGACGCTCGGGGAAACCTGCTTGTTATAAATTTCTAAATTGAAACTAATTAATTTTTAAAGGTGTTATTATAATAATGATAAGTACAATATTGATTAATATTCGTAGAATTATAATTAAATTGTCTAATTTATTCATACAAAAAATAGTTTAAAAAAAAACATTAATTTTGGAAATTAAAAATATAATAGATTATTTTTTTGATTCACTTTCTGAATTATATTAATTATTTTTTTTTATTTTTATTATTGTTATTACTATTAATTATCAGAGCTGAGCGGTACTTCTGGTACATTGTACTTGAAGTACATATATAGTTGGAATGCGACAAGTACTTGAAGTACCATGTACTTGAAGTACTTCTCGTTTGCTCAATAACAAATACGTATAATTGGACGAGTGTACAGATTTATAAGAAGAAAAACAAAAATGAATTTCTGCGGTAGGCTCGTTCAGCTCCGATCAGCGCGGCGCCTTCCAGTATCGCTGACGAAAGGATCTAGTTTTATTGACTTTTCAAAAAAAAATACATGATCCGAAACGGAGCCGAAGAAATCGCGTTGTCGGCACTTCGTAAATTACAGCGCAATGATCAAGAGTAATATTGTCGCTGACCCCGATAACTCGTCAGTTACTGCACCGAGAAACGAAAAAGTACTTTGGTTACTTAGCAATAAAGAATAATAATCTTATAGCACAAAGAAAACCACGAAAAACATGTTTATATAGAACCGAATACAAATTTACATAATGAAAAACAATTAAAAGTTCAAAATTGAAATTTCCATATGGCTTTCTCATAATGTTCTTTTATTCGCAAAACTTCTTCTATGAGAAAGCATTTTCTATATTTTTTGCTTCCTCGTAGAGGAACCTTCGCGAATAAAGGAACATTATGCGAAAGCGATATGGAAATTTCACTTTTTCACTTTTATGAACAACGTTAAACAAAATTCCAATGACACGGGAAATAAAAGGACGGGTTTACATATTCCAGAGAATTAGTGACAATTAGTCATTTTTTTATGGTCCTTTTTGCCCCAGTGCCCTGTTATTTTCTTTATTGTTTCGCTTTGTTTCGTCACTAGTTATAATAACGGCTTTACTCGAGTAAGCTGAAACCGATGGCACTGAAATTTACGCGAACATAGCAAATTATGTTTGATATCGAATATCGTGAAAGTATTTGTACTTTATGTAACTTGCCGCATTTCAAGTACATATGTACTTGAAGTACCGTACTTTAAGTACCGAACAAGTACCCCGTACTTCAAGTACCAAACAAGTATCCCGTACTTCATGTACCGAACAAGTAGCCCGTACTTCAAGTTCCAAACAAGTACCCCGTACTTTAAGTACCAAACAAGTACCCCGTACTTCAAGTACCGAACAAGTGCCCCGTACTTCAAGTACCAAACAAGTAGCCCGTAATTCAAGTACCTAACAAGTAGCCCGTACTTCAAGTACAAAACAAGTACCCCGTACTTCAAGTACCAAACAAGTACCCCGTACTTCAAGTACCAAACAAGTACCCCGTACTTCAAGTACCGAACAAGTAGCCCGTACTTCAAGTTCCAAACAAGTACCCCGTACTTTAAGTACCAAACAAGTACCCCGTACTTCAAGTACCAAACAAGTACCCCGTACTTCAAGTACCAAACAAATATCCCGTACTTCAAGCTCCAAACAAGTACCCCGTACTTTAAGTACCAAACAAGTACCCCGTACTTCAAGTACCGAAAAAGTGCCCCGTACTTCAAGTACCGAACAAGTAGCCCGTACTTCAAGTTCCAAACAAGTACCCCGTACTTTAAGTACCAAACAAGTACCCCGTACTTCAAGTACCAAACAAGTACCCCGTACTTCAAGTACCAAACAAATATCCCGTACTTCAAGCTCCAAACAAGTACCCCGTACTTTAAGTACCAAACAAGTACCCCGTACTTCAAGTACCGAAAAAGTGCCCCGTACTTCAAGTACCAAACAAGTAGCCCGTACTTCAAGTACCAAAGAGGTACCCCGTACTTCAAGTACCGTCAAACTCTGATCAAGATCAATCGATCAAAGCATCACCCGTTGAGGCCACAATCACACAAACAAATTGACCAATATCTGCAACGTTGGCAAGTGCCCATCCGATTCGTCACTGTAAGGTGTCGCGCTCGCGGTGAGGCGAGCGGATGAATTCTGATATTTGAGGGCTCACGCATTATAGTCGATCCGCTGTAATTTACGATTACTCGGCCGGCGTCAAACACGCCTTGCGTTTTCAGATGGCATTAAACTGCATCGCGGAATGATCCTGCTAGACGAAGATTTTCGAGAATTCGCCACGAGCCGGCCGTCGGGTTATAAACATGATTTACAGCAACGTGACTAGCTATCACAGAGCCCGGAGGAAAATTAATACCAAATTGTGTCTCGCATGCTTAGTCACTTTTTCCAGATTTTCTCAAAAATTATTTCTATCTTTTGATATCGTTTTTTTAGTGTTATATTTTTTTTATATTTCATATTTTTTTTAGCTTTAAAAAAATTAAGATTCGATGTAACCTTCGACTAGTTTTGCGACTGTTCCCAGGCAAAAATGAATAATTTTCATTGGAAGACAAATTTGTCACGAGAGTGAGCTTTTCCGAGTCAGTTTAATTGTCGTCGATTGACAAAAGTCATTTGACCAATATATATATGATATAAATACGTATACATTTTTTCTAACTTTCGCCGAAGTGAGTCTCATACGGTAGCATTTAATTTAATTTAACGCTCGACGAAAGACAATCTGATAATTATTTTCATCGAATCACAATATAACAATATGAGCATTCCACGTCTATACGTGTCGGTGGATCGCGTTCTACCTCAATTCGCACGATCCACCTTACGCGACTGGGTAGCGCCCGAGCGTCGACGTCGTCGTCTTCGGGACGACGGGGCCAAGCCGGCTCGACGCCAAAATCAGCTCAGTCGCTTTCCGGTCGGTGTTTTATAAATACTGCAGACAGACGAGAGTGCACCCCGCCGAATAGCCGAAGCGTCGCCGGAATCGCGATAGGCAGCACAAATTCGTCGGCTTATCAGTCCGCGTATTCGATGCATCGTTCGATGAAACTCTAAATAAAAGGAACACCGCAAAGTTCCAGTGTATGTCTGCGCGCCAGTGATCTCTCTTAAATTTCTTTAGCAAAAAAAAAAAAACGCTATTTTTTAATAAACGAAAGTGTTAACAGTGAACAATTTTTTTTCCCATTAACGAAGTGCATTTTTTAAAGACATTTTCAGCACTTGTCGTGAAGGAAAATAAAATACACCAGTGAGTGCATCAGCGCCGGTAAGAATTTGATTCGTATCAATTAATCGATTAATTTAATTGACAATTAACACGTGTTCGTTCGCACCGAGCGGAGGTGGACGATCCGCCGCTTCGCGCACCACTTCGCGATGCACTTCGGTGATGCATCGAAGTCGTTTGTGGATTGGTATTGCGAAAGGATGGGCGATTGAACGGCGGCGGCCGAAATAAAGTACGGTCGCTGCGCCGTCACGGCGACATCGAATTTACGATCAGTACATTCTGCAGACTCTTTATTGTCGGGACCTTGGCGATTTCGCGGTCGTCACCACGTTTTCGGGTCATTGCGACGATGCTCTAAATTTCTCGATACCTTTTTTTTTTTTTTTTTTTCTTGATTACTGTAATAATGATATCCATTTTATCCCGATCACTGCGAGTGAGACGTTGAATTATTCTGAAGATTTTCGGGTACTCCATCTCGCCCCGGTCTCGCCTACTTCCGAGTGTCGAGAACATCGATAAATTAACTTGGATCTTTATGCTACACACTTAACCCGAAAATATCAAATGAGACTCGCGCACTATTTTTCAATCGAAAATCTCCGATCGTACTAAAAAAACATCTCGTGGACATTTAATTACATTTGTTTTGTTATATCTACTTAGTTATATTTATTTAATTGTATTTGGGTTTTTTTTTCTTCAAAGTGTTCCGATGAGAACATGATCCGATTTTTGAAAAATAAAGTAATAATATTTTTCACCGTTTTTGGAGTATTTTCAAATTTTCTCTAAATTTCACAAGAAGTTTCGTCGAATTATTTGCAGAGTACAGGTAAATTGGCGCGACAGTGAAACGTTGAGCTCGCTCGATATGAAATCTCTTCTATATCGGATGTAAGTTTGCCAATTAGATAGTGCGCTTTTATTAACATTTTTCCGATGTCTTAAATTTAGATGTGCTTCGAGGGGTGGAGAAAAAGTCGCCGTTGAAAATAATAAGTAACAAATAATTAAAAAAAAAAAAAATGTAATCGGTTTTCAACAAAATAATTGGCGTTCGAAGTGTGACTTGACCGAAGGCGCGCAACCGACTGACGGGAGCGGCGTTGCGTGCTCGCGCTCCTTGATCCTGGAGCACGCGTTGCCCTTTGGCCGACGGCCAGCTCTGTGGATAGTGTTCGATCGTCGACGCGCAACTCGGCCGAAGAGTGCTCGTCCAAGCGGAGCCAGCTTGTTTCGTATCGACGAGAGAAACGTCGAGAATAAAAAGAAGAGCTCTCTCGATCGGCCGACCGAATGAGATATGAGGAAGCGCGCGGCGTGCGCGCCTCCACCGCTAGCGTACGTTCGGCCGTCGGGCGTCGATCGTCGTGCCCACGTTGAGAAGCTGCGTCGATACGATATTTTATTCACGCTCGCAAAGTCTTAGAGTGTGTGTTTTCCTACACACGCCCCACCGTCGCTGCAGCCTTCCGCGGCGAGGTGCACCGGTGCAGTTTCGAGAGAGCAGCAACGAAGAGATCCGGAGGGCGAAACGATCTAGCGAACGAAAATGAGTCTCACGAAGAAAGCGATCGGTGGATCGATCCACAGGATAAGGGAATTCGAATTGGAAAAGGTGAGAATGCTTTATTTCATTGTGGCAATAACTAGTCTTAAGATCATGTCTTAAAATCATGCGAAACACCTCGCTCCCCGTCCATCGAGGGCTCCGTCGGTATCTAAAACTGTAATCAACTTTTCTCATGGGCTTTTTCTCAACACTGAGAAAAAAAAAAAAATTACATAGTGAAATCAACGATACTGCCTTTTCGTAATGAAAAGATCGTAAAGAAAATCATGGTTGTATTCATAATTATAGTTTAACCAATTGAATATGTACTATCAGAAACTGTCTATATAGACATTCGGTCTCGGAACTATTCGTTATCGATACTGATATTGATAATTCATTAACGGATTGTTTCTTTCACTGATTTATCACAATAGAACATTTAAATAGCTATGTGACTTAGTATGTGATCACATGTGTTCTCTTCTGACTTCAGAACAGATATCAAATTTAAATTAATAATAACAATTAGAAATTAATAAATTAGGCAAATTACGTTGGTTCAAAAGAATTACAAAATATAAAAAATAGAAGAATGTGGGATCATCCGATATCCCATTATGGTTATAGTATGTAGATCATGATTGCTATAGTAGGAAATACTATCCTTTCTCTCGGTGCGTATGCACGGTCAAAATAACAGTCACATCGAAAGCGCAAATCATCTCTGCTGTCGATGAGAGCTTTTTATTTACCGTGAATGTCGTAATCAGACAGAAAAGTTGATGACTGTTTTTATTACCGACCGGGCCGTTTTCACCTGCTCTTAAGGTAACGCCCGCCACCTGCTCTGCGCCCAGTTGATAACGAAAACTGTACCGAATGCCGTTTTCATACCGCAAAACGCCGAGGAAAAAGAAAATTGTCTTTCCCTGCGTCTGCCGATTTTCCATCGAAAGACAACTTTCTTTTTCCATTGCGGATTGCAATCTCAATAAGACATTCCTTAAATTTTTTGCCAACGATGGCAATATTTCACAACACCTTAAGATAATGCTGTGTACATTCATCGCAATCCCTCCCACATAGCCCGTGCTCAGTCGGTAACAAAAACTGTAACGAATGCCGATTTGAGGCTGCACAAACGCAGAGAAAAAGAAAATTGTCTTTGCCTGCAGCTGCCGATTCCCTGGGGAATGTCAATTTTTAAAAATGCTCAGTCGTTCGTGGTTTCGAAACGACTCTCTTTACAGATTTTGTTACCGACTGCGGCAGGTCGCGTAACATTGAGAAGGCTCGCAGTTTGATCGGTGAAATTTTAGGATCTCTTACGGAATAGCTTCGCGAACAAACAAAAATTACGAGGAATCGCGATATTTCCGTACGGCTTATATATAGTGTCGTCGAGCACTTGGGCACGCGTGTGTGAGAGAACAGAACTGTGGGTAACAAAGTTTCAGGGTCGGTGCGGGGCGTTTAAGTGCGCTCGGGCTACTCGTCGAGTTTCTCCCTCATTATCGTAAATTTCTCGGTTCGCAAGGCGAACCGAGAAAACTCAACGTCCGGGAAAAACCGCTCTCGCATGATTCGTGACGCCTCGCGAGGCCGGCGCCGAGAACAATTCCAAGCGAATTTTCGGTAAGGAGGCGAGGCCGTTTCCGCGGCCGGGAAAATCGCGGGCAATCTCGACGCGCGGCTCGCTGCGCGCGGCTCGCGGCGGTATATGGGCTATTAGGTGTTACAACCTAATACCTCATGCACCAGAGGCTCGGATATCTCCAGCCGTCGTTAGAGTCCCGGATCCAGAAATAGTTGGCCACTTGCAACATTTGCACTTGCGCTAAGGTGCCTGTTCCGGATACCCCTTTTCCTGGCATTACACCAGCAAAGCTTATATCCCCTAATACCGATGACCGCTCGAACGTTAACTTTACCGCTAAACGTGGAAATCAACTTTGTCAACGTAAGGACCCATATAATCCGTTCATTTTAATTATAAAAAGTCCTTTAATTTTGATTTAATTTTGATTTAATTTTGATTTAATTTTGATTTAATTTTGATTTAATTTTGATTTAATTTTGATTTAATTTTGATTTAATTTTGATTTAATTTTGATTTAATTTTGATTTAATTTTGATTTAATTTTGATTTAATTTTGATTTAATTTTGATTTAATTTTGATTTAATTTTGATTCAATTTTGATCTAATTTTGATTTAATTTTGTGGTTCCGTTACGCATGCTTAATTTCGACAAACTATTTAATAACTCGCGACCGTTCTTCACTGCAACGTAATCATTTTTATTCGATTCGAGCGTCTCCGAAGTATCCGTTCATGAATTTTATGACGATTATCACATCGGAAGTGAAGATAAACAAGTGGATCGAACGAGCACTCTATTTTAGTTTTCTCGGGACTCGAGAGAGTTATAGAGGGAGTGTATCAGCGGCTTTAATTCCGGGAGGAGTGTTTCGGGAAGAGGAAACTAAAATACTCCATTCCTCCTCTTTGCCTGTAACGAAGTAAGTTTTAATTTCACGACTAAAAAACAAGTTCCAAATAGTCGACGAACAAAGCTAAGATGAAACGACCGAACCGATTCGTGCCTGATTTTCCATGAAAATTCGAACATTTCACGAAGCCTTCAGACAGTATAAATACCATGCTCAGATGGCTCGACGTTCCGGGAACAAAAACACGTAGAATCGTTAGTCCGATACGCGGAGCATCAGATGACGTCGAGGCGCCTTCGAACGTGTAGAATTCGTTTCACGGTCCAGTTCTAGCCCGGGCTGTCTCGCCCCCCACCGTTAATCAGTCGAAAATCCGAGAGTTTCGACCGCGGACGGATAACAGATACGCAGTTTCCATCGAACCGAGCTCGGCTAATTATACGTGGAAAATTGAGTGCGGATTTTTTTTTTCTCTTATTTTTTTTTTCTCCTAAAATATATCTCGTGCAGAGACGGAGTAGGAATATGGAGCATGCATGACAGAGCGGCCCAGGGCGTTTCTCGCTTTCCCGTCCGCTCGGTCTGCCCCCGTGAGACGAAAGGCGACGCGTGTCGACGAATTTCGCTCGCCAGTCGTTATACATAAAAATAGAATCATTCGCGTGCAGCGGAGTGAATAAACGTGCGTGAACGATGCTGCCGAGCGGCACGGAGGAATTAAAAAAATCCCTGCTGAAGATATATTGTCGGCCGGGGGGGGAGGGGGGAGGGAGGGGGCAATTGCAAAGTAATTGGATACGCAGTGCATCGAACGAATACCGTGATAATGTACTGTGACCCGGCGCCCGTTCCTCTGTCGACTCTCCAGGTCAATCTCGCCGACGAGTTCGACATACTGCAGATCGTCGGCGAGGGATGGTTCGGTAAAATCCTGCTGACCGAACACCGCAGCACCCAGACGGAAATGGTACTGAAAGCTCTGCCGAAAGCCTACACAGGAATCACAGATTTTTATCGGGAATTTCATTACGGCCTTCATCTCTCCGCTCACCGAAACATCATCACCACATACGACGTCGCCTTCGAGACGGCCGGATTCTACATCTTCAGTCAGGAATACGCACCGCTCGGTGAGATCGTTTGAACTGTTTTTATTTTTCGCACGTATTTGAACTAATGCTCTTTTTTTGTACAAGCATTAGTTTACTCGTCAATGAAAAGTTGGGAAGAATTTTCCGAATTTTTTTTTTTTTTTTAGTAATTTTGTTGATAAATTTACAAAAAGAAAATTACGATGCGAAAGCGGTATTCGGGGAAATAGAAAAAGTGATGGAATACGAACATTGACTTAAAACTTAAAGATCAAAATATGAGTCTGATAAGAACAAGGAATAAGAACTCGCGATATGAAATAATTTTTTTTTTTTATATATTCGGTTCAATACTTTTAGATAATTGAATTGCAGAAATATTATTATTTCTATATACTATCGAAATTCTAAATTTATATTATATATATAGTTAAGATATATTATATATATATCTTAACTATATACTATACGCCATTAAAAAAAAATTGTTTTCAATACTTTTAGATGATCCGACTATAGAAATTTGATTATTCTATTATTCTATACTATAACTATCAATCTTGTTTGAAAATTGCGAATCATTTTTTTTTTTTTTATAAGGACCAGTCAAAAAAAAAAATGGTTACTATAGCGTTATCCCGACTCAGCCGATGTATCAGCGATTTATTGAAAATAGCGTATAAAATTTGCGGCAAAACAGGTGATCTGACGTCGAACGTAACGGAGACCGGTCTCGGGGAGCTGCACGCAAAGAGGGTGGCGAGACAGCTCGCGGCGGCGGTTCATCACATTCACAGTCGTGAACTCGTGCATCGTGACATCAAGCTCGACAACATTCTCGTGTTCAGGAGTGACTTTTCGCGTATTAAATTGTGCGACTTCGGCGAAACGAGAAGAGCCAATACGATCGTTCGCCGGCACAACGAGTGGCTGCCCTACTCGCCGCCGGAAGTCCTCCAGATCGACACCGACGAGACGTACAAGTAATTGAAATTTTTATTTTTTTTATTTATTTATTTTTTTTTCATCGCTAAATACCGCTTGAATTAAATCAAGATTTTATTTGTTATATTTAATTTTTTTTTTCTCTCAGAGCTTTGACGTCGCACGACGTATGGCAATTCGGAATTGTTCTATTCGTTTGCCTGACCGGATGCATACCCTGGCAGAAAGCGGCGATGGACGATCGACGATACACGAGGTATCTAAACTGGCACACGGCGACCCTCAACATCGCCAAGAAGCCGAAATTGTTTCAGTTAATCAGCTCCCGCGCGCAGAGGTGAGATCAAGCATCTGTTCACTCTCTTTCTCGGTGCTATGTATACTATTCTGTGCCATATACATTATTTTTCTACATCGATATTCACGCGCTCCTCTTGCATATATGAGAGATGGCTTTCATTACCAAATATAAATGTCTCTCAAGAATGCGTCAATCTTCGCGACTTTTATATGCGGAATGTGTATATTAAAAACGAAAATTAATTTAACATATTACGTTTATGTGGCAAAAGACAACAAAGAATCATTTGAAAAATTGTATTATCAAGAAACTGAAACTCGAATGACCTTATGAGGGTGCAAGTAATTAGAGAGCAAAAAGACAGAGAGCAGGACCTAAGAGAATGTTGAAAATTTGTCAGGATGTTCAAAAGGCTGCTGGAGCCGAAATTGGAAAAGCGACCGGTGAGCGTCTTGGAAGTGAACAAATATCTGGAGGACAGATGGCTCGCCAAATTGGGTGCTGAGAAAGCGTTGAACGGTGAGATTTTTTTTTTATTTATCATTTATCGAATCTCGATATCTGAGTGATATTTTGTTTCAGTCGCATTTTGTATATGTTGCTAAAGTGTCTTGTCCTTTGAGAGCATGCGAAGTACCGCTGTCGATAATAAAAACTGTAATTAACTTCTCTCAACGATTCTGGCATGAATGGTCAAAAGTAAATCCGAGAGGAAAGTTGATTACAGTTTTTGATATCGACTGAGCCCGGAATGGACGGGTAGGGACCTTCCACACCACCTCAAGAGCCTGTGTGGTCTTAAGGGGAAGTGAAGTATCGCGGTCGATAATGAAAACTGTAATGAACTTTTCTCGAGGGTGCTAATTTTTTTGAGGAAAAGGCAAATTCGAGCCGGATGCACACGGTAATTTCGCATTGGGTCCGAATAAATTTTTTTTTTCTCAAAAAAAAAAATTAGCACCATTGAATAAAGCTAATTTGAAAATTGCAACTATCACTCTCACACACTTATGTCCCAGTCACGTGACTTTCACTTCCCCTTAAGGTGAAGTGTAACCGCCATGAGTGCGAGAGAGATAGCTGCAATTTCGCTTCCCAAAAATCTCCCGAGCCGTTTATTTCTTGCGAAAATCATGAGAACAGCTAACTGCAGAATTACTGCGTCTAGTTGGCCGTTCTCGTGTTTTTCCCTAAAAATCAACCGTCTTAGAGAAATTTGGGAAACAGTTTTTTTTTTTTTTGTTACCAACCGAGTAGTTGCACTTCAGCTTACGGTGATGTGGAACAACTCCCTCCCGCTCACTTGTATCGTGCTCAGCTGATAACAAAAACTGTAATGAATGCCGATTTGAAGAAAATTGTCTTTCCCTGCGTCTGCCGATTGAGCATAGTTTTCGTTATCGACTGAGCGCGGAGCAAGTGGGAACGTTGTGCCACATCTCAGAGCGTATAGATAAAGCGATGAACTCGCGACGATAATAAATTGCAGGTGGTGCGGACGAGAGGGACGAGCTTTCACCCTCGATGTACAGTTTCCACAGTTCGTTGGAGGAAAAGAATCAGCTGCTCTACACACTGACGCAGTACGGTATCGAGACGACGGTCGACAGAACGCGGAAGAAGGATCGCATAAGAGAGTGGATCCAGTCGAGCGCCATAGCCGAGGAGAACGAGGAGGAGTCCGATGTGGAGGAGCTCGAGCGAGCGAACGGTGTCTCGGACATCGACGAGGACGGTAGCATGAAAGGCCGGCACTTTCCGGAGAGGCGTCCCAGCGGCCGAACGGTCGAGCCCTCGCCGTCGGTACAGTCGCGAGCCGTGCACATTGGCGAGTCGGCTCAGAGCCCGAACGGCGCGAGCGGCAAAGCTCGTCGGACGAACACGATAATAAACTCGAATCATCGGACGGCCCGAACGATGAAACGAATGGAGAGGCGAAATCCATTCGCGCCTCAAGTCGCTCGGGAGAGGCACGCAGTGGCGCGTTTCGCCAGTTTTCCGAACGGCGATCCGAGCCTCGGAATCGCAAGCGATTCCGCGCTCGCGGCCGAAAACGCCCGGAAAATTACCGAACTGGAAAGGGAGCAGCTTCTGCTGAGATCCGTCGGTAACATTGCCGACGGTGCAGGAGCGTCGTCGAATCTGACGACCGTAGGCTCGACGACCTTCAATATGAGCGAAACAACGCGAAGTTCAATTTCGCCGATCAGGAACGTCGTCGTCAACGGTCCGGTTTACGACAATGGGGCTGGGCGAGTGGTCGTTGTCAACAAAGCCGAGGCGACGAACGACCGCTTGCCAGCGACTCAGGAATCCAATGGACGGAGCCCCGAGCAACGGGGAGACGAGGCAGCTGGTTACAGCCAAAGGTGAGCATCTTCAGCTTGAGGGAATGTCGCCTGAACAGACAAACGTTTCCATGAGAAAGTGAATGCCGGCAGAATAGCTGGCACACAACGCCATAAGATATCGGAAGATGTGTGTAAAGTATGAGAAGAGTGCGCAAAGTACGAGAAGAGTGCGTAAAGTGCGAGAAGCGTGCGTAAAGTACGAGAAGAGTGCGTAAAGTACGGGAAGCTTGAGTAAAGTACGAGAAGCGTGCGTAAAGTACAAGAAGAGTGCGTAAAGTAAAATCGGTTCGATGTGCGCATGCGTCGAATATTTATAGTACACTTGGCTGTAAAGCTCCACTTACGCCACTCTTGGCAGGCACGAAAAGTAGCGCTCTTGGTGACATCTTGATGCGTTGCGTGAACTCCTATTGCCGTTATTCTGCCGAAATATTTTCGTGTGGGGCGAGCCCTGCACAGTGTTTCGTCCTCTTGACGCTCAATTCGCGCGATATTTTATCGCTAAGATTTTTTTCTAATGGCAAACTTTTTACATCTTTTCACAGCGAGCAGCCATCACCAAGGAGTCCTCAAGTCCCCAACAGGAAGCATCGTTCGCAGACTGCGCCATTTCCGGCCCCGGTTGCTCTCCAGCAAGCTGACAATAACGAAGCCGAAACGCTAGCGCGGCGAAGTCGATCGGCTGTTGTTCTTCCGACTGCTCAAGCAGTTTCCGAAACACTCGCACCCGTGCATCCACAACTTATGGCTAATCATACCAATAATAATAATAATAACAGCACTAACAACAGTAACAATAATCCACTAACGATGTCGGTGGCGTCGCACCTCGTGATGCAGAGTTTCAACGCTCTGCAAGTGATGAATACCATGCCGGTTGCAGCGCCGGAGAGCAAGAGTCAAGTCCGACCGAGGGAGGATAAAAATGTGCTGACGGAAGTGCCCAACGTGGCTCACGGAAAAGACGCTTGGGAACATTATGGTTTGGCGCAGAGAGCACAGAGGGCCGTCGGAATCGGCAGGAACGACGGACCGAGGCACGGATCTACCGGAAGTGGAAGCCGATCGGTCAGCAATTAGGCAAATGAAAAATAAAAAAAAATGTATATTAAAATTAATATGAATCGAATTGGAGAAACAAACCAATGTCGAGCTTCACGGGGACCAGGATGAGTTGGAATTATCGTTTTTTTTTTTTTTTTGTTCTCGAGTGAACGAGTACGATAAATCGCGCTGAATAATTGCGCAAATTTGTCGTATCTCGGGAGAGCAACGATTCGGGGTAGACAATGTTGCTACGATTATGTTACTACATTCGTTGAAACTTCACTGGAATCATTGTAAATAGACCGACGGTGTTAAATTTATTGCAGGATGGAAATGGCTGTAGAGTGTGCGGTATCGTCGCAATGATGCGGTACAGATGCGATAACAGTTCGAGGTGACCCTCCAATCTTTTGAGAGTGAAAGATATTTTGTCAAAAATTATGAAAATTATGAAACTCGAAATACATTTCGAATTCTGCGGATCGATCGATTTATTGTTATTTTTATATTCATATTATACCTATGCAAATATTATGCACTAACCTTTCTCGCAGTTTTGAGGAAACGGAGAAGTCTCATTTCTGGCACTCTTGTTTGTCGTCTCTTCGTTGATTGTGCCATCTGATTTCGGCATTCGCCAAGAGTACGGGGAACACTCGGTATAAACGTGCGCCGAGTGTAGATCAAGAACTCCACTGGTTACGCGGGCAACGTACAACTATTGCGTGCACACTTACCCATTGCATGTACAAACTTTATGGTAGCTACGGCATTGCACACTAAGACAAATGAGTGACAAATTTTTATAATTGTTTATCCAAAATTGTAGGCATTTATTGACAGGAAAGAAGATTGATTTGTATTATTGCATGCGTCCCCGGACGAAAATTTTTCTAAAACTTACAACACCAAAATTAAACTGTATGTCCAGCGTTTTACGGCGAAGTTGTCGGAAAAAATACGCCAAATCTACAACTTACTAAAAACTTACCAGAAACTTTGTCGAAATTACAACTTGCAATGCTAAGTTGAAAGTGCGAGAATTGGAACATTTTTGCAGATCGTTATACAGTATCGTAATAAGTTGTAGTTTGACAGTAATCTGCTAATCGCGTTAACTCGTAGATGTTTGTAATCAATTGTAGTTATTTGTAGTAACAACTATCATTTTCTGCGGAAAACTATTGCTTAATGGGATCGAAAGAATGCGGACAAATTACAACTTTCTACAAAAATTTACAGCTACCTACAAACATGTTCAAAATTTCACATTTCTTTGTACATAGATGCAGATTGGCAGCATTCTATCCTCCTGGTTATGTAATAGGTTTTGTAATCAATTGTAGTTTTTTTTGTAGCAAAACATCAACTTTCAAAATTTCACATTTCTTTGTACATAGATGCAGATTGGCAGCATTCTATCCTCCTGGTTATGTAATAGGTTTTGTAATCAATTGTAGTTTTTTTTGTAGCAAAACATCAACTTTCGACAGAAGACTGTAATAGCTTATCGGGATTGACAGAATGCGGACAAGCTACGATCTTTTATGAAAATTGACAACCACTTACAAATACATGTTTCAAATTTCGCATTTTTTGTTGTTGTAAATTGTTGTAAATCGTCAGCATTTTACATAGTACGCTGACGATCTTGAACTATCTACAAAAAAAATACGAAACTTGGAACTTTTTTATAGATATTTATCAATTTCCATAAGAGATTGTAGTTTGTCCACATCTTATCAATCTCTATAAGCTATAATTTTCTGTAAAACGTAGTTATTACTCCATTTGTACTTCATTGCATAGTTCACCGAAGTTTTAGAATATCGTTGGGCATTATAAGAAAGTTGTAGCTTCTAAACAAACAAACAAAAAAATACGAGAAACTATGGCCAAGATATTTCCCATTTCGCTTCAAGTCTAAAACCCTTGTTTGTATGGCAAGGGCGTACGAAGGGAGTTTTAGACTAGTGTGAAAACACCACACCAGCCGAAGGCGCGTGCGGCATTGGCCACTGCTATATCGCCGTTCGTATCATTTTTTTTTTTTGTTTTCACGCGCGTTGTATAACTTGTTTCACGGCGCAATTCTCGACAATGGAAACCGATTGCACAATGTGTACTTTCACGTAACGCCGATTTATTTTACAAAACATATAAACTTACTCAGACGATCTCTATCATTTTTTGCACACTGGATGAAACAAAGTACAGAACACCGAGGATTTCGAAGTTTATCGGAAAGTCAAGTGCTTCGATGCGTGTATGATGAAGGAGAAGATCGGCGAGTTAATAGAAGCCAATGATAAAAATTTCGCCACTTTTTTTTTTTTTTTTTTTTTTTTTTTTTTTTTTTTTTAAGGAATTATTTTTCTTTTCGTCGCAGGTCAAGGAAGATGGAACCCTCAAACAGTAGAAGACCTTCGATAAAGTGCCCCAACATACAGTAGTAGGCAATCGAAGTGGAACAAAGTTATTTTGGCGAAAGTGTAGGTGATAGGTTCCAACTTTCGCCAACATTGGCGAAAAAAACCATGTTCCACTTCAATTGCCTGCTACTGCATACCCGAAAAAGAGAAAATGTTGGATATTCTGACTGACTGCGCTGACAAGAATAATGGCATGGATATATTATCGTTGATCAATAATTCCTAACATCGTTGATACATTTTTTTTTCAATGTTTCATAAAGAACGAAGACGAGTGCGAAAAAGCTCGGGCGATTTTAACGTGTCTCTACGATGAGAAGGTACGACTGAAAAATTCGATAAATCAGGGCCGGTCGATATGAAACCGTGAAAAGACAAAGTGTCGTCTCAATTGCAGGTCCGTTTTGCCCCATTCTCTCCCACGTCCCATTACCCTCATTGGGCGATAAAATTGTGTTCCTCGAAACGGAACACTTTTTTTTTTTATCGTCGCAGATTTTCAAGCACAAGGAAAGATCATCCGAAGAAGATTAAAAACGGCAACGGAGCTTTGGACGAGACGATTGCGTTCATATGTGACACGAAAGAAATACTGCACGATACGATGTTTTTATACATTAAATTGTCACATATATATCACATAACCAATTCTAAACAGCTCTGTTTATCCCGCCCAGTAATCCCATTGAAGCAATGATAATGCATACAGTTCTATGAGTCGATTATTTAATACAATTTTTATCAGTTTCCGGCTTGCGTGCTGTCGAGACGGGATTGAAGGAGTGAATTATTGGATCATTGCAGCGCGATCCTCGTTCGATTGAATCGCAAGTAGTATTATCAAATCCGATTCAGGCGATTTTTCCCTACGTTGTTTCCGATATCTGAATTGAACAAATGTGCAGTTTTACTCGGTACCTCGACATTAGTGACCAGTCGCAGAATGCTACAAACATTTTCCTCGCAGTTACGAAAATATAATTAATTCGTTAATACGATCGCGCCAATATCACGAAAGTCACTATTTTTTTTATTCTTTTAAAACTACAAAAAAAAAAAAAAATGTTGTATCGATCCCCGCCTGCATATGAAGCAGGTCTGGGACTTCGACCCGGAAAGACCAGGTCGAACCGGATTTGTAAAAAAACAGGCACGTGTTTGCACATCGGTAATTCGTCTCTGGGACGAACGGCTATAGATCGGTCTTACGTAAAAATCAATACCACGGATCGAGAAGTAATGACACATTTTATGATTTGAATAAAGGGACAAATGTTATAAACTCGTGTAAACCTGGAACTGAGTGGGCATCGCCAAGGACTGTGCTCGAGTACACGGTAAGCCAGCCAAACATCCTGTTTACACTTTAGCGTCAGCTAAGAACAATGGAGTGTCAAAAGAAAAAAGAATTCGTGACTGACGATACACGACGGTTCATGCTTCAGTAGCACACGAACTGTCATTAATGAACAATTAACTTGACTCTTATATATTGTTATATTTCTCCCACTATCTCCATTGATGACATAAATGTTCTTTCTGCTTCGGATATAAAAGAACGAAAAAAAAATAGGATTTTCATAGTCAAGCTTTGGAATCCACAGCTGCACAATGAAACTCAGCGTCGTCCTTTTCGTGGTGTTGGTGGCGTATGTATGCGTAAGTAGAAAAAAAAAATGCCAAAAAAATCGTCAGATTGTCTATTAACTGTGTTGTATCGATGCTAAACAATGTATACAGGCCGACGATGGAGAGGAAGCTCACAAAAAACGCATGCAGGAAGTAACGAAGAAATGCTTGAAAGAAGCTGGCACGACGATAGAAGAAATCCAAAAATGTCATAATGAAAAAAAGGAATGTCCAAAAATGAATTGCTTCGATGCATGTGCGTTGAGAGAAGACGGCCTCGTGAGTGAAACGCTGATAATAAACGTTAAACACTTTTTGACATTGACGATCATCAATATTTGTAGATCGATAAAGATGGAACTGTAATTGCAAAAACGATAGAGCAGTATGTGACTGAACTAGGTAAACATGGGCACCCAAAATCGGCGGCAGCGATGAAAAAGTGCTGTCAAAATCCTAAGAGTAAGAGTAATTGTTCATTATCGTTATTCGACACTCTATTCGAATCAACATCTGACATTGTGCCTAATGATTTATCGTTATGTTTACGCAGAGAAAATGTCTTTCTGTGATATTGGTCATGCAATAGTCGTCTGTATGGAAAAAGAGCCCCGTAAGTCTAAACGAACTGTGTACACAGTACAATTTCGTGTTTCGGTGCGAAATTCGTACGGTCTCAAAGAGTAGATATCTTCATTATTTATAGTCAAGGTGCAATTATTAATTTCGTTTCCTCTTCGTATTCGCAGACGACTAGTGAATTGGGAAACGAATAAGAGTCGAGCACAACTTGGTTGGAACGACTCAACGGGACACCGGCTCCCATGCAGTTACGATGTCTCAAAATAATGTCCGATAATGTATGCCAATCGTAAAGAATTGTAACTACCTTGTCTACGTATCTTGGACCAAAATAAAAATCCAATTGCTATGAATATGCTTCGACGAGTGATTTATTGTCACTGCCTATGCACGCGCTGCGGTCTGATGTGACGTGTAAATCGTTGATAAATTGAAACGAGCGTTGAGCTCTTGGTTTGATAAATCTCGATTGATCTAGTAGTATTATCAGTTCAATTTTCGACAGGATCTCGTGAATTCGACACAGCAAATATCCGACGTATTAAATTTATTTGAGGAATATCCCGTTGCGCACGATTCAATAAAAATTAACTAACCAAGTCGAAAAAGTAACTGAGTGGAGTTGTCCGGATAGATATCGACAGATGAGCACTGATGAGAGACTGGGCCACGGTCAATTATGCAAGCGCTTTGTCAGTTGTTGCAATAATTCATCGACGATCGAATACAGCCTATCGAAGTTAGCTGCAGCGAATTAACGACAGTCAAGTCTCTTCCGGGTATAACGATGAGAAGAACCTTCAGTCGACCTCGGTAATTTGTTTTTAATACCGTATACGTATGTAATAGTATAACGGAGAAAAATTATCGATATTCTCGAGTATGTTTCGATCAACGATATGCAAGTCTTCGAGCTTTTCATTAATACTGTCCCGATACTCGCGGTCATTTACGTACGTTGAAAACCTGATATTCTATATTTTTGTTGTTGATGAATCCAATACTTTTGTTCTGAGGTTGTAATATATATATTGCCGTTCGTATTATTTTATTTTATTTTTTTTGTTTTTTAACATCGTTATCAATAGTTTCCTTGATTGAGCACCCCTGCAGTAATACAAATCGACTTCCGTTACTCTTAACAGATGCACAAACAGATTATTGTGGACAAACATTTGTGAAAATTTAGCATTCGTTTGACAAGTGTTTCGTGCAGTTGCTGCCTTATACTCTAACCAATAGCACTACCGGAATAGTTATTTTCCTAACGCACACTTCATTTCACATGTTGTGAAAAAGGGGGTTTTAACACGCAAAGCGAGCGCAAGACCGCCATTTTCCCACCAAGTGATATAAAAACGTATACTCAACAACGATCGAACACGAGTCTCCTGGTCACGGGTAGTTGTTAGATCAGCTGCCGATAGACTTCGTTTTTTAACTGTTGAGCGGACTCGTAAAACGCGTAACACCACACTAGGAGCGACCCACTCTGGCCACAAGGAAACCGTACCGACCATAGTCAAGCTGCCGATAGTCAACGATGCCAGTGAGGATGAAAATAGGAAAAAGAATCCAGGGACATCTGGAGGGGTCTCTCGCAGCTGTGCCTTGTTTCGACGGGTTTCTGTTACTCGGCTGATAAGCAAAGCTTCCAATCTACCTAACAAGAGACTGTTCCACGTCGAAAGCCCGATTGAATCGCTACACTTGTCCAGTCCGCCTGTCCGACCCGTGTGGAATGCAGTCCACCGTAACGAATTCAATATCATAGTAACGCTCCGAACTTGGCGAGTTTCTAAAAGGAAATTTCCCTCGTTCATACAAACGAAACGTTATCAATCAGAAATGGCTCCGGCAGCAGCAGCGGTTCCTCAGGAAAAAGCCGAAACACCGAAGCGAGGAATCAATGCGGTTTTGTTAGGACCCCCTGGTAGCGGCAAAGGAACGCAGGTACGTGTGACCAATAGACTTTAATTAACTTTCGATCTTTTCGAGAACTTTGGCCTCGCTCATTTCACGATCCACCCTAGTCTACATCACGATCTTGGCTACGAAGCAATTGTTTTGCTATTGTTGTACATTGAATTTTTTTTTAAACTCGATTCTTTTTTTTTGTTTCACAGATTTTTTCGTATTCCTATTTTTATGCAGAGCAGAGAAATAAATGTTGCGTTTTCAAATTGTTCATTTTTTTTTTCTTGCAGGCACTGATAGGCTTTAATTGACTTTCGATCTATTTGAGAACTTTGGCATCGCTCGTTTCACGATCCCATCTAGTCTACATTACAAACTTGGCTACGAAGCAATTGTTTTGCTATTGTTGTAAATTGCAATTTTTATTTTTTTAATTTAATTCTTTTCTTATTTCATAGATTTTTTCATGTTTCAATTTTTGTGGACAGCGGAGAAATCAATTTTTAGTTTTTGATTTTTTTTTTGTTTATTTTTCTTGCAGGCACCTCTCTTCAAAGATCGGTACTGTGTTTGCCATTTGTCCACCGGTGATATGCTGAGGGCCGAGGTAGCCTCGGGTTCCGAACTTGGTATCAAGCTGAAGAAGATCATGGATGACGGGGCTTTGGTCAGCGATGACCTGGTAGTCAGTATGATCGATAAGAACTTGGACAAGTCAGAGTGCAAAAGAGGCTTTCTCTTGGATGGATTTCCAAGGAGCGTGCCACAAGCAGAGAAGGTGCGGTAAATTTGTCAACTTGAACAATTCTGTGGCAACTTAGAGGTTGCGCCAGATATAAATTATCAAAACTGTGGAGTTATTTGTTGCAAACAGATTGGGACCTTGAGGTTTCAAATTTGACCACTTGCTCGTTTTGGATTTAACAAAAATGTTAAGTACTAACAATTTTTTTGGTCACAAACATACTCGATATTTGGAAAGATATTCGACGCTCTAGAACTAGCTGGATCCTCTGAATAATTTGTTTGCATTAATTACTTTATTTCTGCATCTAAGAAAAAAAATGTAAATGCCAAGAATTTTTTCTGGTCAAAACCGTAGTCAATATATAGAAAGATATTCAACGTTTTTGACCTGACTGGATCCTCTGAACAATCTGTTTGCATTTATTTATTTATTTATAGATTAGAAAAAATTTAATTGTTAACATTTTTTTTTTGCCAAATACATAGTCGATATATGGAAAAAAATTTGAAGCTCTAGAACTGACTGAATCCTGTGAACAATATATTTATAATATATTATTCTTAGATAACATTCGTTTGCATAAAACACCGATTATAATTGTTCTTTGCGTTCCAAGGTGAGTTCGAAGGTGGCTCGGTTTAAGGTCTATTTCAATAACTGTAACCAGTGCCAAAATTGATCGATTCATTTTTTGACATCTTTTTGGAGCAAAGCAATTTTTCTAAAGCCAAACATTCGCGATTTAATTTAATTATTACTGTGCCTTTTTTCGTAGCCAAAGCAGAAAATAAATTTTGAACGTTCCTTTTTGTATCCTGCAAGATTATTTTCGAAAATTTTCCATCGCTGATATCGCAGAATGTCAGGAACTCTGCGTGAATATAATCCGAGCATGAGCTTATTTCGTTCGTTGCAATGTCGACCAGTTAATTGTAGATCGAACGTTATAACGCCGACAGGATGCAATTAACATCATACGATAACGGGTAAATCAGGCCGGTACAGAGCACGTATTTTTTCCCCGTATCGATTAAACAGTTCTCCCCCATGGGACTCTTCATCCGAACGTAGCCTGTTGAATTTTACATGAATTTTATCTGCGAATAGTTGGACGACATGCTGACGAAGAGAAAAACGAAACTGGACGCCGTAATCGAGTTCGGAATAGACGACAGTTTGCTAGTGAGAAGAATAACTGGACGTCTCATACATCCTTCGAGCGGGCGTTCCTATCACGAAGAGTTCGCACCGCCGAAAGTACCGATGAAGGATGATGTAAGCAAAAAAAAAAACTACGCAACAATGTTTCGATGTGATAAATTAATTTAATTTTAGGTCACGGGAGAGCCGCTAATCAAGAGATCCGATGACAACGCCAATTCGCTGAAAAAACGTCTCGCAACATATCACACACAGACTCGACCATTGGTCGATTATTACGCATTGCAGGGTATACACAATTATGTAAACGCCGCCAAATCGAGCGAGCAAGTATTCAAAGACATTGATAGCATTTTCTTGAGGGCTATCAATCAAGAGGAGAAGAAGAGTTTAGGCGGTTTCTTCAGTAGATTCTTCTAGAAGCCGTCCCAATTAATCCGAAATCGAATCTATTTCACGACTTCCTTAATCACAAAGGTGAAAGTTATTTGAAGCAGTAATCAAGGACATCAGTTGTACGATATTAAAACAAACAAAGAAAACATAGTCTTTGGGTAAAGGCAGTATATCGATATTAAAAAACAGATAGTGTGTTCCTAATAGTGCGTTCGAAGAGAGCTGACCTGCACATTGAGTTACGAGAAAAATTGAAGAAAAAAAAAGGCAAAGAAAGAGAAAAACCAAAAAAATAAATAAAGTCCAAGATAATTCTGCCAGTATTCTACTGCCAGCTAAGAAAAAAATATACATAATCTTCGATGAGCGCACATTATGATCGATTAAAACTTTTGCAGAGCTATATTTTCCGCATAAATACATATACATATATATATATTTCGTGATTTAAATTCGATAATTTGTAGATAATTCGTAAATCGACGCACTAAAACAACAAAATTTAAAAAACTAAGAATACGAGGAACACGCGGGAACTTAAAAAAGAAAAATTAGAAAACACTTGTCATGCCTCCTGATGCCTAATATGTACATACGATACTATTTTAGATAAATGGAAAACGATCGAAATATATTCTATTAACGTTACGGCGACCTTGCCGGTGTCCGTATTTATCAGATGATAACAATACTGTGTGACGCGGAACGAGTGTACACAACGGCAAGAATAAAATGATGTAATATAATATTGCCCGAAATTGGTGTTCCGTGAAGGACAGAGCGATGTGATGTTCGCAGAGTTTTCAGAGGCCAATCGACGCGGGACGGATTGCTCGTTCGAGCTAACGCGAATTCATAGCCGTCGGCAATCTCCCCACCTCCGCTTTAATCGTTGCCTTGACCTTTGCTCGAGCTCCCGAGCTTGACGATACAGTCCGCGAATAAAGTTTGTCGAAAGTGGCGAAACTGATTAAAGCCCGTGCAATGGAGATAGTATTAGCACCAAAATGTTCGACGACCGAGATTTTTAAATAGTGGCAAGTTAAACAGTGAGAGAAAAATAGCAAAACAATAGAAATTTATTACTAAAACTGTAACGATTGGCGGAACTTTAAAGGTGTCGAACGATGCCGCGAGTAAAGCCAAACAAAAAAGCAACATGAAAAGTAGAAATTATTGCAAAAATAACTTCTACTTTCGCTAAAATACAAAAAAGATGATTTTGGTGTTAATTCGAGATTGAAAACAGTAAACTTGGGTCCATAAAAATGTACTTATATCGAATTTTTTAGGCAAATATCTAAAAAAAAAAATAACGAGCTAGAGTGCGAATGATATATTTCGAAAAATTGAAAAGGTCATAAAGCCGAAACCCCTCGACCGATTCTTGTCAAATTCAATAGCGAAGATTGTTTGATGTTAATTTACTTTTGTAGAAAGTTTCAGCCCGATAACTCAACATTTGCGAAGCTAGAGAGCGAACACATTTTTCGATCATTTAAAAATCTGATAAAATCTGAACGAATGTTTCAATTATTGCGTAAATTGTAACAAACAGAGGCACCCAACTGCCCTACATGTGTACCCGATTGGTAAAACCGTTTTTGAGTTATAGGCAGTTGAATTTTACAAGCCTGACATACACACACATACTTTTTAAATTCCATTAAATTTATCGATTAAGCACAATTGATTAAGCACAAAATATTTACACTCATTCACAACAAGCTTTAAAGCTTGTCAGCCAGTATCACGTATATATATTTTTTATATTTCATAATTCTTCGGTACAAATATCGCAGGGTCAACGGAGTTACACTCCATGCATATAATTTTTTAAAGAGTAACGTTCCATATAAACAATCCAGTCTACATATTAAAGACATTCCGTAAATCAATTTATTCTACACGTATTTACAATATATTCACGAAAGAAATTCCGCTATATTCATTTTCGTAGCTCCTCGTAACTATCCATTTGTCATTTTTAGAGGCTGCTTATCGCACCTCTGTGTACTAGTTCTTTGATTTTCGAATGCACTCAAAGTTCTAGGCGCTACGTAATCATGACACTTTCTTCGAACCGTATTCGTAACATCCATTCAGACATTTTTTCCAAATGTAATTTTTCGACGTTTTCGAACATTCCGGACATGTGTACGTGAAAACCTCGAAAAAACATTTATGAACATAAAGCTTTCTCGTAGAGGAAGCAAAAAGTGGAAATTGAAATTTTCAGATCGCTTTCTCAAAAGTTAAAAATTCAAATTTTCATATCGCTCCCTCATAAAAGTTGAAAATTGAGATTTTCATATCGATTTTTCACAATATTCCTCAATTCGCGAAACTTCTTCTATGAGAAAGCATTTTCTGTATTTTTGGCTTCCTATTTTGGATACACATACATACGAATATTTTTTTTAATATGATTTTCCGATATTTTTTCTCACCAAAACTTCCTCTACGAGGAAGCAAAAGAAAAATTGCGGTTACTTTACCATCGCGGCTTCAACTACCCGCAAATCTTTCATTCCAGACTGTACGTTCCCCGCGACAGCTCAGTGTCAACAAACATGTCGGATCGATAGGCTACAAAAGCGTCCAAACGAAACCAAAAATATCCAATTCATCGTTTTCTGCGAGCATGTCAACGATAATCTTCGAGCCAGCGTAAAGTCGAAGAGCTGACATGTCTAGTTGCTCGAATTCCAAGCATCAGCACTGGACAAAACTCGGATACTCCGCAAACCCGTCGCACCGAATTTAAAGGTTAACACTCTAGTCCAATGACAATCCTAAATGTAAATAAAAACAACCTAAATTCAGACTTTCTGATCTTAACAGGAAAGAAGAAAAACAATTATCGCAATGTTCGTCTATCTGAGTAAAAAGATCGCGATACCGAACAACTTTCGTCTGAACTGCATATCGTGGAACCAGAAGCAGGGTTTCATAGCGGTGGGCGGCGAGGATGGTTTGCTCAAGGTTCTGCGGGTCGACTTGAACTCGGCGCCGACGACGGCGACGAGCAAGAGTCGCGGTCTGGCCGCGGCGAGCAACCTCAGCGTCAACCAGACGCTGGAGGGTCACCAGGGTCATGTGCAGGTGGTGACGTGGAACGAGGAGCATCAGAAGCTGACGTCGAGCGACCAGAACGGCGTGATAGTAGTTTGGATGTTGTACAAGGGTTCGTGGTACGAGGAGATGATAAACAACAGGAACAAATCGGTCGTCAAGGCGATGTCGTGGAGCCAGGACGGCGAGAAGATCTGCATAGTCTACGAGGACGGAGCGGTGATAGTCGGTTCGGTGGATGGAAACAGAATCTGGGGCAAGGAGCTGAAGAACACGTCGTTGGCGGCGGTGCAGTGGTCGCCGGACGGCAAGCTTCTGCTGTTTGGCCTGAAGACCGGCGCTATGCACCTGTACGACAACCAGGGAGTATTTCTGATGAACGTGAACGCGAATACGTTGGGGAGTCAGCAGAGAACTATAGTTGCGATGCACTGGTACGGCGGTAAGAACGGCTACGTCGCAGTCGATTGTCCGACACTGGCGATATGCTACGCGTCGGGCAGAGTGGAGTTCATGCGGGACACGGGCGACGACAACCCGGTGGTCCTCGACACGGGAATGACGGCGGTTTGGTGCCGCTGGAACGGCTACGGCTCTCTGCTCGCGGTCGCTGGAATGGTCCCGCTGGCGACGCACGGCGGTGAGACCAAAGACACGAACGTCCTGCACTTCTACACGCCGTTCGGCGAGCACGTGAGAACGCTGAAGATTCCTGGACGCGAGATAACGGGATGTTCGTGGGAGGGGGGATCGCTTCGGGTCGCTCTCTCCGTCGATTCTCACATCTACTTCGCGAACATTCGTCCGGACTACAAGTGGACGTGCTTCGGCAACACGGTCGTCTTCACGAACGAGAAGATCGGCAGGGAGGGCATCTGCGTGACTTTCTGGAACACGAGCAACAACACGTGCTGCACGAAGCACGTTCGAGCTCTGACATCGATGGCCTCGCAGGGCGAGCACTGCGTCCTGGCGGTGAAGAACGATCCGAGCCAGGGCGGCGAGCAGTACGCTCTGCTGGTGTGCAACGCGATCGCGACGCCGATCGACACTAAGCACCTCGATCTCGAGCCGATCTGGGTCGCGATGACGAGCAATACGGTCGTCGCGGCCTCGAAGAACAACTTCTTCGTGTGGAACTTTCGCACGCCTCGAACAGCGGCTCTCAACGCCGGAAGGATGCGGAAAGATCGGGTCTATCACGTCGACGACACGCCGACCGGTGTGACGGAGGTCATTCAGGATCTCGATCGGGACAGATCGTTCGAGACGCCGAGAAACACGAAGGCGACGATGGATCCGATATGCTGTCTCGCAGTCACCGAGAAGATCCTCCTGATCGGCAGAGAATCGGGAATGATACAGCGATACACTCTGCCGCAGGTTACTCTGACGAATCGCTACACGACCTCGTCGAAACCCAAGAGAATCGCCGTAAACTCGAACTCAACGAGGGCTTCGATCATGGACGCTTCCGGTATATTGACGATGCTCGAGCTCGACGTGCAGAAAAACACCGAAGCGGCTGACGCGGAGGACGTCACGAAGTTCGAGAGGAAGGACGTCTGGGCCATGTGCTGGGCCGACGACAATCCGGCCCTTCTGGCCATAATGGAGAAAACGAGAATGTACGTTATAAGAGGCCTTGATCCCGAGGAGCCGATATCCTGCTCGGGTTACATTTGCTCCTTCCGCGATCTGGAGATCCGATGTGTCTTCCTCGACGATCTGATGCAGAGACCCGACGACCTCCGCGCCGATCTGATCGTCGATCTCGAGGTGAAATCGCTTCGCGACACCAAAGAGTTGTTGTCGAAGGTCGGTCTGAAGGAGGCCCACAATTTCATCCAGGACAATCCTCATCCGCGCCTCTGGCGTCTTCTCGCCGAGTCGGCGCTGAAGGAACGCGATTTGGAGATGGCCGAGAACGCGATGGTGCGCTGCACCGACTACCTCGGCATTCAGTTCATAAAGCGTCTGCACACTGTTCACAACGACCAACTGAAGAGGGCCGAAGTAGCGGCCTTTCTCGGTAACTACGACGAGGCTGAGAAGCTCTATCTCGAGCTGGATCGTCGCGATCTCGCGATAACGCTTCGGCAGAAGTTGGGCGATTACTTCCGGGTCATCCAGCTCATGAAGATGGGCATCGGCGGCTCGGACAAGCAGATGGAGCACGCCTTCAATAAAATCGGCGATCACTTCGCCGAGCGGCAGAACTGGGAGGGCGCTCGCGAGTACTACGAGAAAGGTCGAAACATCGAGAAACTCATACAATGTTACTACAAGCTCGAGGATTACGAGTTGCTCGCGAGCACGGTGGATCAGCTGCCGGACAAGAGTCCGCTCCTCAAGACCGTTGCGAGGATGCTCACCTCGGTGGGAATGTGCAGTCAGGCCGTCGCCGCTTACATCAGATACGGCGACGTTAAGCTCGCCGTCGACACGTGCGTACGGCTCAATCACTGGGACCAAGCAGTGGAGCTCGCGAAGACCTACAAGATGGCTCAGATCGGCGAGTTGCTGCACAAGTACGCTAATCATCTTCTCTCGAACGGCAAGAGGCTGCAGGCGATCGAGTTGTACAAGAAAGCGAACTGTTATCTCGACGCCTCGAAGCTTCTGGTGAGCCTGGCCGAGGAACAGGCCAAGTCGCGGGCGAGTCCACTGCGAGTGAAGAAACTGTACGTTCTCGCTGCTCTGCTGATCGAGGATCATTTAAACAGCGTACCGGCGATAAAGGGCGCGCGCAGCAACGTCGTTATGGGTCTGACTGAGAGCAACGAGGACGCGCGACTTATCGAGAACGCCTGGCGCGGCGCCGAGGCTTATCACTTTCTTCTGCTGGCTCATCGTCAGATCTACGCCGGCGATCCGGACGCGGCGATGAAAACGTCGCTGAGACTGAGGGAGTACGAGGACGTGCTCGAGAGCGAGGATATTTATTGCCTGCTCGCACTGTCCAGCTGCGGCAATCGGGCCTTCTCGACGTGCTCGAAAGCTTTCATCAAACTCGAGGCGCTCGACAAGATCAGCGGGGCGAGACGGGAGGAGTACGAGGAACTCGCTATAAAGATATTCATGAAACATCCACCGAAGGACTCGAGGAACATGAAGTCGGAATGCGTGCATTGCGAAACTCTGGTGCCAGATTGGTGCGTCGCGTGTCCCAATTGCGCGACGAGGTTTCCCGCTTGCGTCGTCTCCGGCAAACCGCTCATGGACCTCAGCGGCGCTTGGGTCTGCACGGTCTGCAGACATCACGCGGCTACCGAACGCGACATCGTCAATATCAATGCTTGCCCACTTTGTCACGCTACTATCACTTATATGTAGATTTTTTTTTTATTTACGGGGTGAATTTCGATGGAAACAGGCGACGATGATGGGGAGGGTTAGTCAGAAAAACTTCACCGTTGGTGACTCGAGGGCACGTGCTGAGGCTCTGGCATCCAAAGAAAATGGGATTCTACTGTAGAACTGACATAAATGCAGGTGGGATTTGACTTTCCTTCGACGGCTAAGTTTCAGCACCCTTGAAAGAACAGCACTGCAGTTTTTCCGGTTCAGGGTAGGAAAAGTGATTCTTATCACCTTAAGCCTCACCTTAGCATAAGGATTTGGTAAAAAAAAACGAGTCGATTTTCAAATTTTTTTTTAACGCCGGTGTTGAAAGGATTCGGTGGGGTTTTTACACAAAACTAATACAAAGTGTTATGAAGTTTGATTGTTTTTAATTGAAAAATTTCAATTAATAACGGACTTATTAATAATTAACAATTAACAACGGACATCGTATCTCAAAATCTAATCGTCCGATTGAGTTGATATTTTGACACATTCTTGATTATAATATTTTTGATTTAATGACCGGATGATTAAAAAAATATTAATTTATTTGTATCATCCGGTCAGTAGATATGAAATGTTATAATCAAAGATCTGTCCAAATTTCAATGAAGGGTTTTTGAGATACGATGTCTGTTCTTAATTGATATTTTCCGTAAAAATAACTCAAGCTTCATAATACCTTGTAAAAACCCGACCTTGTCCGTTCTAATAAACGCGTTAAACAAAATATTGCAAATCAATTTATATCTGGGCGAAATTCTTGAAGGAAGCAAAGTTAAGGGGTCTTCCTTAACTCGGATACATTGCTGTGAATGAGCATTTTTTAAATCATCTAAACATCTACGGGAATCCTTGAAAAACTGACTTAACGAACAAAAATTGTTAAAAACAAATGAGCAATTTTTTCTGCAAAAAAAAATCAGTATCACATAGCGCAGCGTTCCTTCGATGAAAAAGACAAAATTGCTTAAAACTATGGTTCCTTCTAAAATACTTTTAACGAGTCGGTTGTTAGAATAATTTGCTGAGAGGATAGAACACGTCCTGTTTTATTTTACTTCGAAATTCTTTGCAAGAAGCCTATGGCACACGAAGTAAAAAAAAAAAAAATGGAGCAGTAAATACGACATACTGCGCGGCAAACATCAATCATGTTGATGGATAAGAGTTTTTTTTATTTCTTTTCACCACAGTTTGGGATGTTTCTCCTGGCAGTTGAAAATTTCACAGAGTGAATTGTAGTATTTACTTGTAAATCTTCAGAAAAATCGAGCCTGCATCGTTAAGAGCATGCGCAATACCGCGGTCGGTAATAAAAACTGTAATCAACTTTCGTCACGGATTTTGACCCCGCAAGCGAGAATCCCGAGAGAAAAGTCGATTACAGTTTTTGATACCGACCGAGCTCGGGATGGACGGGCAGCAAAGGTGTTTTGTTTCAAGGCGATGTGAAATACCACTATCGGTAACAAAATACTGAATGCCCTTTCGAAACCGCAGTACGTCGACAAAACAAAAAAAATTGTCTTTCTCTTGGGAAAGACAATTTTCTTTTTCTGGCAGACGCACGAAAAGGCAATTTTCCTCTTTCTCGGTGGTCTGCGGTCTCAGAACGGCATTCAGTACAGATTTTGTTTACCAAATGTGTGCGGGATTAAACCACATCACCTTAAAAGTATGCGCTATATGGCGGTCGTTGATAAAAAATTGTCATCAACTTTTCTCACCGATTCTGTTATTCACGATAAAAAAAAAAAAGTTTCATCGAAAGCCGAGATCATTTCCGCTTTTGATGTGACTTTTTTTTTTACTGTACATATGAGATCCCGTGGGAAAAGTTGATTATAGTTTTTAATACCGACCAAGCCCGGAACGGACGATGATGAAGGTGTTTCATGCGGTCTGAAGTGTCTAGAAAGTATATACAAAAAAAAAAAAAAGTACAATCATATCCGTCCAATTAGCCGTAAGAACAGTTTGACTATTACTCAAAGTGCGTGCAGTATTAGATTCATTATATACAATTTATAGACATTAAATTTAAGAGACTTTGTAAATATAAGCTTTACGAGATAATTTTTTTATTTTTTATTATCAATCGTCGCACTTAACTTTTTTTTTTTTTTCATTACGAATTCTTTAAGAATTCAATTTATGCTGCGCGTCCGTCCAAGGGGTCGTCAGTTCCGGGGAAAAAAAAGCGCCCCGACGACTGGCGATTATCGCGATAGTTAATAAGAGTTATGTTTCCATCCGCGCGTTTGAAAACGCCCGGCACGCATGTAACTTGTGACGAATAAACATTGATTATTAAATCCTCGGGTCACACGTTCCGATGAACTTTCACATTATTTCTATCGCTGTGATATCCGCGTACCGGCACTCCGTTCCCTCCCCCGCGCCCCTACCGACCGTTTACTGCTGTATATCTCGACGATTTTTCTCGAGCTCGGGTGGAAACTAACAGAGTCGTAAAGTATTCTTAATTGCGGGTGTGCCACTGCTGCCCGCGATATATTAGAAATCTTTTATCAGCACTCCCTCTGCCGACGCTGTTATGCAACTCTGCATGCTACGCTCAATTATTTTATAGAGAAACAGTTACAGTTGAAAAGCAGCGTTATATTTTTTGTTGTTGTTCATTAATTAAAACCTGTGTTGGCCATTTGGTTGCACGACGTTCCAAAATAATGCTCAGTCCAAAAAAAAAAACTAGGGCAACGAGCGACTGGACGAGATTTCGTTTTACTTTCGGAGCGTTGAACTTTTTGCCGGTTCGATTAATGGTAATTCACTTTTTACCTATTAAGGTAGTCCGTGAGGTGGAGTCAAGTCTATCGAATATCCGGATTTTAAAAAATTGTACACGTTTTAAAAGAAAAATGTTTGCGAACTAAGGTGATTTATTTCATTCATTTTTTTTTTCTACATAAAGCACGATCTCTATAATATATTATAGAGATCGTACTTTATGTAGAAAAAAAAAATGCATCACAATGAATTTATTGGAAAAATAACTCAACTTACGACAATAAATCCCTTGGCATATTTGTACGCAATTTTTATTAAGTGAAATTTATTATTTTCGTCCGATGTAGACGAGTGCTTGCCTATTTTATTTAGAAAAATAGATCGATTAAAAAAAAAATATATAATTATTTCGGGTATTAGACGGACAAAGTGAGGTTTTTACGCACACTACAAAGTGTTTTGTAGTTTGAGTTTTTTTTAATTGCAAAATATCAATTAACAACGGACTTATTGTCAGTTAACAATGAATTCGTTCGATTGAGTTGAAATTTGTTGACAAAGGGTTTTTCCAATCTTCCGTTGTGAAGCGATTACAATATATTTTTGCTTCGAACACAAATAACAATATATTTGCTTCCGAACGGCAATTATGACGCAATATTAGTTTCGTCGTTCGGTTTTCCAACCGTTACAACAACGATTTAAAAAAAACCGAACGTTGACGATAATTGCCGAGCATTGCCACATCTCGCTTCGTTTCTGTCTAAGCGCCTGCGACGAATCGCGTTCCCTCGGGGCGGAAGTAAAATGCAATCGCCGCTCTACAACATAATATAAAATGTCGCTAAAAGGATTAGTCCGGGTGCTAGCAGGGGACAAAAAGTTTCAAGCCGAGTCTTCATCGAGTTTAGGGTAACGTGAGCGAAGCGCAAAGGGGGAGGCCCGAGAGCACACACGAGCCTTTAATTTCAAAGCTAGTCGCTATCCAGAATCCTGGCGGCAGGGCGCATGCGCCGCAACTGCCGGCGTACATCTGCTCGTGGAGCGTTCAGTGCGTCTCGAACAACCGTGGGAGGAGGGTGCGTCGGGTCGGGTCTCAACACGCTCTCATCCCGTACATAATTCGTAGTTTCAACTTACTCTTAATCTATATATACACACGATATATATATATATATAGAATCTTAAAGAATACAAAGAAAAGGATATATATTGTCAAGTAATTACGTACGATTCGGGTGGACGCGAACGTCTGGATATTAAAAGTGCTGTACAACGGTTAAGAAAACAAAACGTGGAGTTATCGGCTTTTCGGTTATTTGGTTCCCTTTAACGAAGGAAGTAGTAGCGTTGTAGTCAGTGTTGTTTTTCGCGGATAAAAAAGTGATATTCAATGATGAGTGGGCTGTCATTGTTGTGTGTGTTTTTGACGCTCTGCGCCGCTGGCACCGAGGTTCAAGCGCGGCTTCAGTGCGACGCTGTCAAGTCCTACTTCGAGGCGCAAGGCTTTCCTGCTTCGGACATACCCAAGGATCCCATCTCATGTGAGTTTGCAATTTAATTTTTAGCGAAATTGGAAACGATAAATACGATATTCTAAATTGCGGAACACAAAGGAAATCGATCTTTTTGCGAATAACCTTTTCGATTCGTTAAATACATCGCACAGAGGACCGATGTGGAGTTCGAACAAAAATGTGACCGCTTCGCGCGGATGTTACGAGTTTCGCTGCAGTGAATTTTTTTTAAAACGATTCAAGCGATACGCTTTGGCGGAATGGAAAAAATATTTTCTGGCCGATGTGTCCGCAGTACAGAGTAAAAATAGTTTCGTAAAATCGGAATACGAAGTTTCGTTAAAATAATATTTGTTGAATAATTGACAAACTCGTTTGTTCACGTTCAAATGTATGAACCCTGTCCTCTTATTTCCCGTGTCATCGACAATTTTGCTTGCTACTTTTGTTTGCAAAACTAGACTGTAATAAAAACGAAATTTATCGTTGCGGACTGAAAGTTTTTGTGCAAAAAAAACTGGTACATTAAATTTAATTTATCGAAATGCATCGGATCGGAAAATTAACTAAGAAAATTTTTTGAACGTTTATAAACAATAAGTTGTAAAAAGTACAAACTTCGTTTAACTGTGTACTTGAGAATTAAATTGCCTCGTTGTTCCGCCCGTTGCATATCCATAAATCGAAACGAGCGTTGTGATTTTTTTCTTCTTCGATAACCGCCTGGAATTATAAAAGCTTATTGCCGACGAAGAGGAACTTCGTCGTTCGCAGTTTCGTTTGTCCAACCGGTGAGACGCGTTCGTTACTTTCGCCCTCGTCGGGCACGCGGACTCTCACGTTGTGGTTCCTACGCTTATAAATTGTGCATTTCGAAGAAGTTTTGCTGAATGCTTTCGCACCGGTTGCGCGACGTTCGCTTAGAGACGGAAAAAAATGTATACACACGCGCACAGAGACGATTCTCACGCTAGCGGCGAAGAAATCGCGATTTCAAGGTCATGCGCAATTTAACACACACAAAAACATAGTAAACTGTAGGCTGAGATTTATAACCACTCGTTATCTTTAAATAAACGCTTCTCGTCCGTTTATCTCGATATAATTGATTCTACGTGTTCGTGCTAAAATTATCCAGCTAATAACTGCCTATACGCTTTTTTCCCTTTTATTTTCACTTCATCGTCGGAATTTTATCGTCGATCAGCCGTTACTCGGGACATCTTTTTTTCTACGCGAATATCGGCATGTAAATGAATCGCTGCGGCGGGTATCGCGAAGGACCTTGGGAATTTGTTGGCTAGTAAAATTTACAAGATTCGACATATCGTCATTAAGGAGATTATTACGCACACCAAGTTATTTTATTTTTAACCGACAGCAGGTGGAAAGTTAGTTTCGCGTTAGAAAATCTTAAAGCATAATTTCGGCAAGTCTAACCTCCGTAAAAGATAGCCGAGCAAAGTGCCGGTCCCTTAAAAATTATAATTAAAATTAAAAAATCAAACTAAAGATAATTTTCAACTTAACAAATTGCAGTCTACATTCTTGATTGTTTGCGATTAAATAGATGATAAAAAGAGAATCGGCGCGAATGATTGTAATTTACCGAGACTCTGATGTGGATGGAGCGGCAAAAGTGATTGTTATTTTTTTTTTCTTTTTCTTTTCAATTTATTGTCAAAATTTTGTCAGCGATCAGCCGTTAGTAAGGATCTTTTTTTTTTACACGAATATTGGCATGAAAATACATCGGTGCGGCAAGTATCGCGAAGGACCTTCGGAATTTGTCACGGCTGGTAAAATGTACAAGATTCGAAATGTGGCGAGACTCTAAAGCGTAAATTTCTGTTTGAGGAGTGATTATTACGTGTCAAGTAATTTTATTATTAACCGACAGCAAGTGGAAAATTAGTTTCGCATTAGAGACTCTTGAACGATAATGTCTGCAAGTCCGTCGTTTAAGCTAGCCGAGACAAATTCTCGGACCCTTGAAAATGATAGTAAAATTAAAAAATAAGAAAATTAATCCAACCGAAAGTACACGTTAAAAACGTCGTTAAAGCCGATATCCAACATAAAAGATTGCCAGTCTTAATTCTCGATCGCGTTTGTCGATTAAATAAACGGTAGAAAGAAAATCGATCGAAAGAATTCTAATTTAATACCGAGACTCTGATCTGGCAAAAATCGTAGAGCTGTGTAAAGATCTTAGTAGAATCGTTTCGGACGTCGCCGGTTCTCGTCGCCGCTCCCAGGGAACACGTGCGCCGTCGGGCCAACGCCGGGAGAGGGGGAAGACAAGTTTCGGGATAGAAGCAGCGTCGTGCGACGTTCTCGAGTGTTTTTTTTTTTTTTTCCGCAGGCTACTGCCGAATGCAAGTACGGTGTGTAAGGGGTGTTGCCGCGCGGTGTTTCGCGGTCGCAAAAATAAACGAATTTGGTCTCTCCTCCGGACGCTCGCTCGTTTCTCGAGGGGGATAGAATGGAGGGGGGCGTTTATGGAGTTTTATTTTTCTTACGCGTGCCTGTGAGCCAAATGCTCCGGGCGGCGGGTTGATGCCGATGTTTCTCAACTGGCGCCGAGCGTAAACTCTTCATGGCCGTCCGCTCGTGTACAAAACAAAAAAAAAAAAAGAAAGAAAGAAAAGAAAAGTGTAAGACTACCGAGTTGGCGTAGACGAGATTTTCGGACGAGATTTTATACGTTCAATTTTAGTTCCTCTCGAACATTCGTAACATCGCTCGGCAATATTGTCCATTTGCTACATTGAACTTTTTCTGCTCATGCTTTTCTGTTTTGCACTCTTCGCCATGTGACGAATAATCTTTGGGTTGGATCTTTACCGATCTACTATTATTGATATTGACATTGATGTTGATGCTTTTTTTGACGAATTGCTTTTTTTGCAGCTCGAAATAGAGTAAATACATTATATAAATTATCGCCGGGGTGCTTTCGATTTAGCGTTTGTCGTTATTATAAAGTGACTGCGTGTGGGCACTCACGTTGCAATAACGAAAAGCGCCAAATCGAAAGCACCTCAGCTGACCCGTGACGCACGCAGCCATGGTAATAGGCTAGTTCTTCACCCGTGTAGCGGGGCGGGGGGGCAAGTCGGTCGCACTTTCGTTTTCACGATTCATCCGGTGTTTGGTAAAACGCTAAAAATATGCACAACGAGCGAATACACGAAAATTCGTGCATAATAAATTGAGAATATAAAAAATACAGCCACAAACACACGGAGCAAAGTTTTGCATTAGCTGAAAGAAATGAAGCTTTCCGCTCATTCATCGTGCATTAGTCACGCGATTGTAATAAATCATACATTTTCCTGCATATTAAATATCACCGAGCGAAGAGGTGGGTTAATATGGGTCAGTAAGGTGCAGCTCGATGTAAGAAATTTTCCAAAGTGAATTGATCGCTGATTTGAACTGGCATTGAAAAAAAAAAAAAAAAAATGAAAAACGCAGCTTAATCATTGTCTCATTAGACGACGTTTGTTTGTCGCTGAGCGCTAGATAATAAAAATATCTGCAGTATCGCCGCGGCTGATGGTGATCGAGCATTTGCTAATTTCACTTGGGGCAATCAATCGGTGATTGTGCTACGGTGGCGGAGGTGCGAGCCCGTCAGTGTCGATGGAATCAAACAAAACCGACTGAGGATTGTATATCGAGGCGACGATCTGCGACGGGTTGGCCCGGTATTTGCATATTGACGATTCGACGCGACGAGAACAAAGCTCCCGGTCACGTAGCAAAGTTCGTGATGTATATAGCGTAGCGGTACACGCATACCGGCACATTGTCGCGCAGTTAACGCTACTGTTTTTCTCCCTCAATGTTCTCGCTTAAGGCTCACTTTTTTTTTTTTTAATTTAATTTTCGGACAAAATTTGAGCACTCTCAAAAACCAAATTTTTTTTACGTTAAGCGCTAAAAATGACGATACCGAAAAGTCTACACCTATATATTGCTGCTCCGGTAACGCTACTGTTTTTCTCCCTTAAGGTCCATGATTTCTTTGATTTTCATAATTTTTCGATAAAATTCGAAAACTCTCTGAGACCGGATTC